>CAJGYO010000011.1:39335248-39935248 GCA_904845875.1 Miscanthus lutarioriparius | reverse complement strand
CTTCAAACGGTGCCATCTTGATGCTTTCTTGATAACTATTATTGTACGAGAATTCAGCTAGGGGCAACCATTTTCCCATGAACCCTTCACGAGATGACACGAGGCTCTCAACATATCTTCTAAGATTTGATTCACCCTTTCGGTTTGTCCATTGGTTTGCGGATGATAGGCGTAACTTCTTACTAGCTTAGTTCCTAATAATCCATGTAAGTGCTCCCAAAAGCGGCAAAGAACTGTGGTCCTCTATCGATACAATAGTACGAGGGATTCCATGAAGACGGACTATCGATTGAAGTACAACTCAAAGATAATCGATGGATTTGAAATCAATGCGGACAGAATGAAGTGTGCGAGACTTAGTCGAGACGGTCTACAATCACCCAAATAGAGTTAAAATTCCTCACGAGTAGTAGGGAGTCCAACAATAAAATCCATACTTATCTCCTCCCATTTCCAACCTGGAATAGATAGTGGTTGAAGTAATCCGCCCTTCATGTGTGCAGCTTTAACTCGACAACAAGTGTCACACCTAGCCACATAAGCGGCTATCTCCTTCTTCATTTTAGTCCACCAATAACGAGGCTTCAAATCATGATACATTTTACTACCGCCCGGATGAATAGATAATTTAGAGGAATGTGCTTCAGATATGATTTGATCTCTAAGCTCTCTATCCTTCTAACCACTAACCTATCCTTGAACCATAACACGTCATTTTCATCTACCCGAAAATGTTTGGTTTCTTGTTCTTTCATCTTAAGCTTGATGTGGAATACACCGGATCGGTCTTTTGTAGCTCAATAATTCTACTTTGCAGTACAACCGACAAAGATGTTGTGAAGGATTGCGGGATGCATGAGCCGTGACAAATGACAATCACCTTCAATCAAAGAGTGACAATGCGATCACTGCTCAAGGCATCTGCAACGACGTTTGCCTTGCCAGGATGATAGTGCACTTGGAGATTATAATCCTTGATCAACTCGAGCCATCTTCGTTGACGCATATTCAACTCAGGTTGAGTGAAGATGTACTTAAGACTTTTGTGATCAGTGTAGATGTTGCACACATTACCAAGCAAATAATGTCTCCAGGCTTTCAAAGCATGAACAACTGCAGCGAGTTCTAAGTCATGCGTAGGATAATTCACCTCATGCTTCCGAAGTTGGCGAGAGGTATAAGCAATGACCCTACCCTCCTGCATAAGAACACCTCCTAAGCCAATGCCTGATGCATCACAATACACATCAAAAGGTTTCTCAATATCCGGTTGTGCCAAAACCGGAGCCGATGTTAGAAGAGTTCGCAGGGTATGGAAAGCCGCATCACACTCTGGAGTCCAGACAAACTTCATGTCTTTTTTTGCGACAAGCGAGTCATAGGCTTGGCTATTTTAGAGAAATCCGGGATGAAGCGACGATAATAGCCCGCTAAACCCGAAAAACTCCGAACCTCATGCACCGAAATGAGCCTTCCAGATCTAACACTTCTTGCACCTTGGTGGGATCCACCATAATTCCACCATCGGACAACACATGCCCGAGAAATGGTACTTTACTGAAGCCAAAATTCACATTTGCTAAACTTTGCATAAAGCTTGTGTTCACGCAGTCTAGTCGTAACCACTGCAAATGTTCAACATGATCTTCTTCATTCTCGAGAATAGACCAAGATATCATCTATAAATACCACCACAAATTTGTCCAACTCAGGCATAAACACCGAATTCATTAGATACATGAAATGTGCGGGGGCATTGGTCAATCCAAACGACATAACCAGATACTCATACGGACCATATCTTGTAGAGAATGCGGTTTTGAGACATCCTCGGGCGAATTTTGATTTGATGATAACCGGACCTCAAATCAATCTTGGAAAAGACTTTTGCTTTAGACAACCCGATCAAACAAGATGTCTATCCGTGGCGTAGGGTACTTGTTCTTAATTGTGACTGCATTCAAAGGCCTATAATCTACACACATGCGTAGTGACTGATCCTTCTTCTTCACAAAGATAGTGGACACCCCTGTGGCGATGAACTAGGACGGATAAGGCCTTTACAGAGAAGTTCACTTAACTGGATCTTAAGTTCAGCTAGTTCATTGGGAGGCATTCTATAAGGTCTTCTAGATATGGGTGCTTGTGCAGTAGCAACTCTATCTTGAACTCTACGTCCCGATCCGGAGGTAATCCGAGCAAATCCTGGGAAAACATCCGGAAAGTCACACACTACCGGGATATTTGCCATAGCCTTTGCTTGCACCGCATTAGTTGCACAAGAAAGATTGATGCCCCTAGGTAGTTGCACCGTAAAACCTTCACGATTCTTTGGGATCTCTGAGCATGACTACTCTAGTCGATGTATCAATAAGCACCCGTGCTTGCTCATCCAATTCATTCCCAATATCACATCGATACCCAATTCCGGTAAAACTACCAGATCAACTTGATAACTTCGTCCCTCTATCTCAAGTTGTACGCCCCTACTACGAGCTTGGTGGGGATGGTACCACCGACACCCTAATACAATAACCCTCACCCTCAACGAGTGTATGTTTTCTCGCACAAACTTGGATGCAAATGCGGGACTAATAAAAGAATGTGAAGCACCCGAATCAAATAGTACAAGCTGCGGGGGTGTTGATCAACCGAAACTTACCGACAGCGGATCGCCTCCCCTGAAGGAATATCAAGAACATTTGTATAGTTCACTGGCCACCTTGATTGAAATTCTTCTTAGGGTAAGGACACTTCCTCGCCCGATGGCGGTCTTGTTGCAATTCCACAGATGGCATATTGCTTGGCGGAACATTGGAGCTTCCTTGATTTGGTAGTGCCCTTTGGAAGAGCAACAGTAAAAAGCCTTGCGAAATCCAGGTCCTCCTGGATTCTTCTTCTTCTGCGGTGGCGAAACTTAGCGGTATGTGACGCTGGTGGATTGGAATGGAGCCTTATGTGTGACGGAGCCTTGGATTGTGAGGCACTCGCCTCATAGGCCCTTTTACGACTCTTTGAAGCGACATACACACAGCATTATTGTTCTCTTGGGCTAGAGCATCACTAACAAACTCATTGAAATGCGCACACTTGCAATTTCCCATGGTCTTCATAAGTTTGGGGCTCGGTCCCGCTTGAAACTTTCGATTTTCTTGGCATCGGTGTCCACAAACTCCGTAGCGTACCTTGCAAGGTTATTGAAAGCTTCTGCAGTATTCATTCAAGCTCTTGTTCCCTTGGGTTAACTTCATAAACTCAGTATGCTTGATCGCCATGAGACCGGGAGGAATATAATTTCCCAAAGCGACTTGAACTGATCCCAAGTAATTTGGGCATTAGCGGGCATAGTGGACCGATGATGGCTCCACCAAATACCAAATTGGCCCATACAACTGGTGAGATGTGTACTCGAGTCTTCACACCTCGATCAAGCGGAGCAAAGGGAACTTCCGCTCGAGAGTATTCAACCACTCATCGACTTGCGAGAGGCTCTCAGCCCTCCTTGAAGATCGGGGTTTCGTGTCAAGGAAAGCCTTGAAATCACCGTATTGATTTGGTTCTCGGTCCTTGGCGGACATTCCGATCCTCACGGTTTGCCATCTGGCGCATAGCCTCGGCTAGCATCTTGCGACTTTCAACGACGATCGTGCGCATTAGCTCACCGGTGTGGGTGGTGGTGGAGGAGGTGTTTGCTCCTCATCTCCATGGTTACGACCATGACGAAGATTGTAAGCCATCTGCAAAATGTATAGCCAATGAGCACCGATGATGTGGAAATTTGTAGATGAATTGTATAATTATGCCACACCGACTCCAATGGAGGAAATGAACTTATACTATCACGGAGGCACAATCATTCATCCAATCACACAACTTCTCAAGCGCATCAATTGACACATTAAGGCGATGAACTTAACCAAACAATGAGATAGATAGCCCGCACGAGACGGAACTTGGCAAAGGCTCAAATATGCGGAGCATAACATGTTCAATAGGTTACATCAAAGCCCGAGGGTTCCAAACGACAAAGAAAGATAACTTAAGGTTCGATATTACATCCCAACGATTAACTTATTACAAAGCTACTCGTTCATGCCTCGAGGATCAACAAAAGACTAGCTCCAGCCAGTATTAGCTAAGTAGTAAGCTAACTCGCATCGTCCTCGAGTCAGTGTCGAAGATCTCTCCTCCATCTTCATCACTAGTAGGCTCTAACTCCTCATCTTCCTCCTCGTCATGTGGAACGTTTTCAGGTCCATTAACCTCAACGTCATCACCTTCACCATGATGACACCCGAACCCATCTCATCCTCCTCGTGGCGGGGAGAGGGTGAAGCTGATTATGTAACAATGAACCTCCTCATGAAGATTGTCATTGTACCCTTCTCTGTGACCGCCAATCTGCTGCTCGAGTTCTACCTGTCAAGGCTCTCAAACATTCTCCTCGTGCAGGCTTCATTCCGTTGGTTCAAAGATGTGAACCAACATACGCTCACAGCCATGGTGAGCAATGTCAACCTCTCTGAACCTCCAGTTCTCTTGATCCCGTTCTGCGTGACTTGCTCCAAACGCTGCTTGAATCTGCAGTCCTCTCGTGATCCACCCGGGCTAGCTCTGCCTCAGCCTTTCCTCCTCAAGAGGGCTCGGGGCGGGGCTCACGAGGAGCTAAACGGTGACGAGGTGCCCCCCTCCAGCCGACTTGCGAAAGCGGTGCGTTTAAATGCGCGCCATCTGTAGCAACAATGCACAACGTAAGGGGAAATCATTTAAGAGATACGAAATTTAATTATTCGAGACCATCAATTTTAAAGGAGGGAGAATGCAAGAAATGCCATGTATGATTGAACATGATGCATGCACGATCCGTACGTCCTCACAAACCTAAACTAAAATTTAAAGGCTAGCGAAATATACGGTGGCATACATACGTTCTCTCGTATACGGTAGCTAGTCGATCTACAACGATACGTTGTCAGTGTACCTGCAGAAAATTTCATTTCAGCCCAGTAATTCCCAAAAAGGCATAAAAGCAAGCATTAACTAAATACTTTCATACATACATCCCCGGATGTATATACTCTAGTATCACAGCTACCCAACAGAGATACCCACAATTAAGTACTCTCATAGATACATGATTAAACATGTAGGTATGCGAGCAACCACAACTACTCTCCCCTAGACCGACGGTTGGACGGTCATGCTCTCACAACTCACCCTTACCTGGGCGTAGAGGCAAATGATCCAAACATTACCATTCAAGCGAATGGCACCCATGCAATAGCACGCCGCATGGACAACGAAAATAGAAACAATCATTTCCCAAAGTTAGTAATTATATAAGCCACCTAAAATCCTTAAGTGGGCTACAAAGGATGTGATCACTGGTACACTATAAAATTTTAGATTTTTGAACACTTACATATAACTATAAGTTATAAACCAGTTTTCGCAACAAAAGCTTTTGTTTTTAAATACCCGTATGACATGTTTAATGTTGAATCTAGCTCTGATGCCAGCTGTCACGGAACCGACCAATTTATAAGAGTACAAGTACGAAAACAATCGCCGAAACGATCAAATTCTCGAACTTGCGCCCATATAAACCCGGTAGTCAACTGAAATCACGACGGATTTCAAACCAACTTGCATACAACCAAGATCACGATAATTCAACATAACATATAAATGCGTTACAACATTTCGCAGACGTTATAAATAGATTACATCAACACGAGTCATCGTTATTACAAAACAAGTCTTGTAACATAGCGGAAGCAAATAGTTTAACTCACACACACGAGTTCAATACCGAGTACCGATTCATTGATCACATCCCACAAAAGCATTCAGATAAGATAACGAGAAGATCATGCCCGTGATCTAGTCTTAAATCACCCGCCGGGTGGAGACAATACTTACGAATCCCGATAGAGAAGGTCATCTCGCAACAAGAGGGAATAAACCACGAGTGCGGGAATGTACTCACTTAGACTTACCCGACGGAAACCAAAATAAAAGACACCAAGGATCATGCATAGCTTTATTTTGTGGATCTGGTGACACTTTCATTTGCGAAAAGCATATGTAATAATGATTAACTTTTATCCTGAACTAGCGGTGACTTTAAGCCATTAACTCGTCCTCTATATTAGCACTTGTACTAATCAACCACTTGATTAATATGCAAACATTAATAACCATAGCAGGTATAATTCTCGGCAACATTATCATCATCATCATCATTATTATCCATTTAACCATATCGTTAAATTAATTGAATCTACGTTGCCATTGCTCAAGTCAAGTTCTCACTATCCGGGAGAGACGGTGATTCAATCGATTCCTATCCAACCGGAGGGTATTCCTAACACAAACCCCGCTTCCCCGTCGAGTCGCAAACAAGTCACCTTTGGTACAACTCAGGAGAAAAGTAATGTGAAAAAAAGACGCGGGTCCGGGGCCGCCTGCATTCTCGAGAGAACCACTCTGCCAGAAGTGCGGGATCTCAAACCCCGACTCCCCTTGGACTTATGCCAATGGCTCTCCGCACATCCTTACTACCTCCGAGAATGCATCCAACCCCCACGGTTCCCGGCACCGAGTTGAGCTACTCGGCCCATGGGTCGGAACGACTTATCCGCCAGCCGGCTAAGTGTTAGGTCTGCGTTCAACATGACATGAGGACGTCTGACAACAGATCGGTCCTTAAGCGACACGAGCGGAGTCACTATGTTCAAACCTACACAAGACTCCGCCTTGGTCTTAATTCATTATTCACATGGTTCTTTTCCACGATAGCAAATATAGCCAACCGTGATCCACCTCATCCTAAATCTCGCAGTGTGCGAAATCACCTGACTTCTACCGCACTAAGCATGGCTAAGCATTTAACCCGTTCCTGAACTTAAATAGGATTCCAGTGCGATATCTGGACAAGGAGGGATATATAATGCAGCAATTGGTTCCAACCAATTCCTATACTTAATGCATCATCAACAATAAAGATACTCAATATATTTATAAAGACATGGGAGACTTATAATGCTCAAGGGCTTGCCTTTCGGGAAAGAGGAAGGTTTGGTGATCGTGGCACTCGGGCAACTCCTCGGCGACAGCTGCTTCTTCGACTTCCTGCACCTCGGGCTCCTCCTCCTGGTTGGCTCCCTCGAACTCCAGCAACGTCACTCCCTCCGGCACACCTATTGCATGAATGCGCAAGATAAATATCATGGATGCATATGTACGAATGTCATGGATGCTCGGGAATGCACATGTTCATTTGTAGTTTGCATATTTCAACTTAAGCCCTATTCAAATCACTTTACTTACCCAGTTTATACAACCTAATGTATAATTGCTCATCTTCAGTTAATGACCTAGCACCTGCACCTAAGCATATTCTCAAGTTAGGCTAACCCTAAACAATCAACGAGAATATTGCAACATCATACACTCAAGCATTTGTATTTCAGCAAAATGAACACTATGTAGCGGTGCAGTAAACTAGTCATAACTGGAGATTTATAAATCAAATAATATGCAACAAGACAATCTGGAAAGCTTATAAAATTGTCTACAAAACATTTTCAGACCTCAAAGCATGATTCAGACCTTTACCAGGTCGAATTCATCAATCAACAGAAGTCTATCCTCACAAGGCAGAGAATCAGCAAAAACTGCAACCTAACTTTAAACAGCTGTAGTTTCTAAACTACTGGGCCAAATGCCCTCAAATTTTGACAGGAGCTAGATACATAAGTTACCTACAACTTTTGTATTCAACACAAGCACAGAAAACCACATTATCATGGGTAACTTTCCAAAGTCCCCAGATCTGTCCAGAGGGACCTAATGCCAACAAATAATTAGCAACTTATGATGTAAACATATAATTAGACAAAACCAACTTTACTATCTTATCACACATATCCTAGGAACACCAGAAAGTAGGATGTCCATTACCAAAACATTTCTTTTAATACCTTTCTTAATTTATTTAATTAATTAGGGAATTAGTAAACCTATATGAAAACTGCCCCATTAATTCTACAAAATTACAGTAGACACTACATACTCTAAGTAGACTACCATAAAAATTTCACACCATTTGAGCAAGTATAAAAGCCTACACAAAAAAAATGACAAGGCATAATGGCTTAAAATGGCATAATTAGGAAACCCTAATGAAAAGTGTCAAGCAACAGATTTCATATTTTTCCTTGCATTCTTAAGGTACTGGGATACTACCTACCAATTTTCATGGCCATTGGATTCATAAATAAATTACTAAAATTTACACAAGAATTACCCAATGATAAAAGGAAAATCTATAACTCAAAAACTACACATGCAATGACTCTCAAATTTTAACCAGAGCTTCTACTATACAAGACTAGCTCACCCACAAAATTTCATAATTTTGGATCACAGAAACTCAAGATATGATTTAAACAAGTTTGCATGCATTCAAAAACACTTTTCAAGTTCCTATTTAATTCACCCAAAATTTCTACATAAAGTGCTCAAGACATATTTTTCTTAAATACTAGACCTAACTGTGAGTCTAACAAAATTGGAAGCACCTAATTTAGATCTACCAAACTCAAGATATGGATTTTACAACATTGCATTCAAATCTGTAAAAATCTGAACTATCTTCCTAATGCACAATCATTGACAACCTGGGTCCACCGTCAGCCCGGTCCCATGTGTCATAGACACAGAAACAGGGGGAGCCGACGCGATCGGGCGCGGGAACGACAGCTACTCGCCGCGGCGGCGTTTCCGGCGGCAACAACCACACTCGAGAGCATACCCACTACCAGCGCACACGCTAAGCTACTTATGAGGACCGATCGTCGGAGCCAAGAAGTGGCGGCGCTCTCAAGCGGAGGCGGCGGCGGGACGACGGCGATATGCCGGAGCCGCCATGGAAGCACAAGCTAGGGATATGCCGAGCATCTCGTTGCAACTTCTGAAGCTAGTGCACCTACTATTTCGGCAATTGGCGGACGGAGACAACGCGGCCACGACAGCGGAGCTAGCCGGCGGAACACCCATGAGCCCGTGAGTGGTCGCGGCGCCTTACCAAGCGCGACTAGTGAGCAAAGGAGGCATGGTGATGTGGTAGGGTCACGGAGGAGCTACGGCAGAGATGGAGGAGGGCGCGGTGCGCTCCGGCCGGCAATGGCAACGGTGGCCTTTGTGGCGGCTGCTTACTTGCTGCTACGTGCGCGGAGGCGAGGAGGAAGGCGGAGACCGAATGCGAGTGTGGGGAGTGGCGAGTGAGTGGGGGGAAGGAGGCGGCGGGTGCGCTTTCACAGCTTGCGGTGCAGCGCCTTGATCGAAGCGAGCAAAGGGCGTGGCGGCGGCGGGCGACGACTGGCGGCCGACGGCCATCGGCCACCGGCTGAATTTTTTTCGATTCGATTAACCATTGAACCGATTGACAATGAAACTTAAATCGTGTTGGCACGGCTAACTCGTTGCTCAAAAGTGAAATTCGTAAAGATAAAAGTTGTAGATCTATAGTAGGGCTACAAATCTTATTTAGAAATCAACAGCTAACTCTCGACGAGATCACGAGTTAAATCAAGCCAAAGTTGAGGTCATGAAACTGAAAACTGGTTTATGACTTAGAAATTTTCTGAGTTTCAAATAGCCCTCAAAACTGACTTGTGGGCCATTTTTGAGCATGTTGTGCACATTTTCATGAGTTGGTCACAAAATAACTTTTGTTCCTTACATAATTCTCTACAACTTTGCTTTAGGTTGCTCAGACATGCAAACATCCTAAGCTACACTTTTAAAACAGTCAAACACAGGGAGCTCTAGGGGTCCAAATTGGTCAACCATGACTTGGAAACCTAATTAGGCAAAATGATCAACATGAACATTGTTCCTAATGACATTCTAAGTGTAACTAAGTTACTTACAAGCATTTCTAGCCACACCATGCATTGGTCACACAAGAATCAAGCAAGGTATGTACTGAAACAATGAAAAACACATGAAATGTTGCAACTGTTTCATAGTCATGTTTCACTTGTTTCATGATTGTGTTGCATAGCACTAACTAACCTTGTTTTACTAAGTGAGTGGCACATGTTGCACTTAAGTGTTGCACACTTTACATTTCATAAAAGAAACAATACACAGGAAATACACAACATGTTGCAATGTTTCGAAATCATGTTTCATGTGATATAAGTTCAAGAATAGATGCATGATGCTCATGTTCATGAAATGTAGTGCAAATGTGGAAGCCAAACACCTGGGGTGTTACACAGCGTGCCCCTACCTGGCGCGCCAACTGTCGGTGTTTCGGACCTGGGGGTCCTCAACCAACCAGTAAATGTGAACTGCATGCCCGTAATCCCGGATGGTGATGCAAAGAGACACAAGATTTATACTGGTTCAGGCAATTGGTGCCCTACGTCCAGTCTGAGAAATCGGTCTTGTATTCCTTGCACCGAAGTGCTTGTAGTAGGGGGTTACAAGCTGGGTGAGAGAGGGAGCTAGTCCTAGGTCTCGGCGTGGAACGGTGCGGGCTGCTTGAGACGCTGCTCTCGAGCAGCTTGGGAGCGTGGGTGTTACAGGATGTGTCTAGGGTGCATATGGGAGCGCGGTTCTATCGTATGTTCTTCTTCCCCTCGAGCTATCCTGGCCGCTTCCTTTTATAACCGCAAGGAAGGAGCCAGAGTACATGAGTGAGCTACGTGGAGCCCTCTTGCAATTTAGTCATGTAGCGACATGGCGTTGGTAATGGAGATCGGTACTTGTGCGGCGCTACGCGTCTTGGCGTGTTTGAAGTGGTTGGGGTCGTGGGAGTCCTTGTCGACGTCTAGTCAGTATGACTTCCACGGCCCGAGACATGCCATGCTTTGGTGGACTCTTGACCAGGTGGAGTGTCGAGGCCTAGCGGGTGCTGTAGCTGATCGTGCCGAGGCTTGCTTTGCCGAGGCCTCGAAGGTGACCTGTGTGCGACGTGGGGGTCTCGGTGGTCCGCGTCGTACACGGTTTGGGTAAAAAAGTGCGGAGCGGGTGTCCACAGGGCACGGTAGTCCCTGTGCCGTTAGTAGGGAATGGTAAAAAGGAGATTTGACCACCGTCCCATCGCCCTTGTTGCTATACCCTGCCAATCGTGGCTGACGTAGGTGTAACCAGGAGTACTTACACGGATGGGACGGCCCGCTAGAGGGGCAGTTGAGGCGGAGGCGACAAGGATGCGGGACGAGCCCGGCCTCGGCCGAGGCGGAGAAGGAACAATACGTCCGAGGCCCTACCGGGGGGTCTCGGACGAGGCGGAGAATGAGCAGTTGGACTCTCCTGCTGTTTCCGAGGCTACAGGGACATGGACTTGACCTTCCATGCTGCTTTGTCCTCGGCGCAGGGGTTAGGTAGCACAGGGCAGTACGGGTGTCAGTAGGGAGCACAGTGGCAGGTAACCCCTGCTGCGCCTGGTCTCTTGTCCCGTCGGTCGTTCTGCCCGTGCTATACCCGCGTGCGGCTGACGTTTGCGGGAGTAGTTGGGCGCATTGATCCGGACGTGACGTTTTGTCAGAGGAGTTCGGTCGGGACGGAGGTTACGGGTTTGTTTGCCGAGCCCGGCCTCGAGCGAATCGGAGAATAGGCATCTCGTCCGAGGCCTTTCGGGGCGGGGCCTCGGCGAGAGTGGGGAGCTTTTGACCTTTTGCCTGAGGCCTCGGCGCAAGGCCTCGGGCGAATCGGAGAATCTGCTGAGACCTTGCGGTTTGATTTTTGCAAGGTTTAAGCAATATTTTTGGTTCTTGCTTAGAGTACACCTTCTTGTGGTATCCAATAATATTTTTCTCTCACATCAAACTAGCCAGCAATAAATAATCTACGATCGTTTACGGTCTGCCGAACAGGCTAACCTACGAAACTCAAATAAAAAATATATCCTCAGTGGCGGGCACACGTAAAACAACAAATCAAAATAATACAAATAAAAAAAAAACAGAGCGCCGGGTCGTTGTGTACAAGCGGCATGACCGCGCGCCCTCAACCACCAGAGTGGCATGGCCGTCGACGTGCTGGATGTAGTACTCGTCGACGTGCCGGACGTAGTACTCCTGGTACGCGCCGCCGCCGGGCTCCGCGCTCACGGTCCATGTCTGTGATGGTGCACAAGGTGTCGAACGGCAGCTAGGGCTGGTCCCGGCACCGGACCACGACGGCGGTGTACCCGCGCTCAGCGCACGGCGTCACGGACACCTCCGTCCACGGCGTGCCCTCCGACTCCCGACTTCCCGGTCGTCGAACATCATCTGGTGCAGCCACCGCTCCTTGTGCGCCAGGCTGCCAGCGCCGCCGCCGGCATTTGCTTTGGCATTTGCTTGTCAGTTGTGTTTTTGGTATCTTGTGAGTGAATTAGGGTAAGCATGGTCCGTTGAGGGCTATTTATAATACAAGGATTGTATAAGAATCGTAGAGAAATATGGCAAGCACTGCAATTTGCAATGCGGACAATTATATCACGTGGGTGCGTTTCTCCTTTAGAGGGACGAAGAGACTTGCTGTGAATAGCTAGTGTCACTGTCCTCACAAATACATTTATTTACAAACATTTATTCCAAATTTGAAATGAAATATAATTGTACATGAAAGAATTATTCTCTTCTGACAATAACATGCTAATTAAAATCAAGATAACAAATTTCTATGATAGCACGTTTGCAATCATGAATGAACTACCTACCTAGTGTCGCAAAAAGGCTACAAATCACCTACCTAGTAGGCTACTAAACTCGACTGCTGTTCTTTTATATACTACTACTAGTAGTGTGCACGTGCCGTTGCTACGAGATAACTAAATTTTTATACTAAAAACATACGGAATCGTACGATAAGATACCAATACTGTAAAATTAAATACCGATGTTAAAGTGATATTTAATTAAAAAACAAAGTTCGTGAAATGCCCGTGTGTTGCAGCGGGAACAAAATAATGGCTGATTTTAATTTGGACATGCGTTGTTTTGTTACCAAAGAAAAAAAACTTGCTGCCAGGCTATCTTCCATAAAGGAGTCGGTCTAACAACCATGCCACACAAGAAGCTACGCGGCGCAGACATTCTGTTCACGATGACAGACTGGGTACGCGCAGAGGACGCTCGATTGCCCTTGAGCGTTTGATCTCAAGGCCTGGTTCATCCATCATCGAACTCGCCATGTGGACAAGCGCCTCCATTGACTTTCTTTTCTTCCATCCTTTTAGCTCTTTCTTGCTTTTTTGCATCAACTCAGGCTATCAAACAGAGGTTTCGAAGTTCAAACCACTGCAAGCAGTGAAACTAAAGAAAAAAAAGCAAGTGTAAAATTATTTCTGTTGTATGAAAGTTCGAACACCGAGACCAGGTATGCACAATTATTGCAAATTAGTAGATACAAAGCAATAACACATCAAAGATGTACAATTATTGCAAATTATTAGTTACAAAGCAATAACACATTGAAGATATAAGCATTGGTTATGTCTCCTGAAAGTTTGAATGACTAAGAATTGGCAAGGGAGGGTAGGAAATGATCAAATAATCAATAAAGAGAACTCACTATGAAGCTTTGACAAAAGACTCGAGTTACATATTTGGATTGACCCGTCTCATTACTTTCCACCCATCTCATAGAGAGGTGCTCTTGAAATATCCAATGTTCATTCGGGTACAGACCGCGAGAGCTGGGACGCGTCACACAATCTGGCAAAAGGTGCTCTTGAAATCTCCAATGATCATCCGAGTACAGACGAGTGAGAGCCAGGACAGTTATCTGCAAATGGTGATGACCTTTTTCAGAGCATGGACAACTGTGTGTGAGTTTCAGCACAAACTTAATGATAGACTTGCCAGAGTCAATATCGCCTAGTTTTTTTTATCACATGGATGTACAGAGTACGGTTGATATTAACAAGGCTAACCATACTCTCAGGTTTCACCTGAACCAGAGGCTGTTGGATTATATCACAACCAATAATTACAGATAAGCTTCAGCATACCATTTGGCTAATAGCATGCAGAGATAAAAGAGTGCTAATCACATTGAATTCGGATCTTGATTGATTTAGCAGAGGATGCATGATACAGAGAGACTGAATAATTCATAAATTAGAAGTGTTTCTGAAATATGCCAACAGATAAGCGAAGTACTTCATCCAACAGAGTTTGAACCTTTTAGGCCTTTGTTTTTTTAGTATTACATATCAGTTGCTATTTTAGACACATAAATAATATATTACTTCCAATCAAGAGGAGTGAGCACTTGATTTGATGTAAATGGGTATCTGAAAGCCAAAGAAAAAAGAATATGACAGCAGTGTTGCCAAGAGAGAAAGATTAACATAACTGTAAAAGTGGAGGTGTGGTAAATCAGTAAAACACTGGATAACAAATAAGCACAAAAGCTTACTGTTGCACTTTGCAAGTCTCATAAAACTGTATTGCCATCTCTAAGATTATGGTTTGATTGTGCTGCAATACGAGCAACAAATCCAGGTGGAAGATGCAGGTTTTCTTTCTTCCCAATGAACTCTAGAACTTGGACAATATGGGAAGTGAAGAATGGTGTCAATCTCTAAAACTGGTATAAAAAACTTGAAGCCTTCTGTGCTGTAGCAAAAATACAGGATTGACAAAATTAAAGGAGTGTCCCTCTCCATTTCCGTATTAGAGAAGCACAGACTACATATGCTATCAAAGTGCTTAGTACCTAATCATAAGGATAGTTCAATTGCTTTCTTAATTTACTTAAGTGACATCCTGAGTATTCAGACTGTTTTTGAAATGATTCAATCTATATATATGGTTTATTTATTCAAAAATTACTGCAATATCTGACTTTATGATTTCTGAGTAACTGAAAAATTAATAAATCATCTATCCTCACACGCAGGAGAATTATTAGCCTGCAGCAGTAGGTCGATTTACAAATTTGTGACGAGCGAATGGAATTTATGTATCAGATAGCGGACCAAAGCTCTTTTTTAATGGTAGGTGAACACAAATTGTACCACTAAATCTTCTAATGTGAAAATGGAAAAATGATGCAAACCAAAATATTTTCATCTCCAAAGAAAAGCAAGAGCAGGTATTCATCTTCACAAATAAAAATCATCAATTTGTAATTTGTATATAAAAAATACTACTTCAATCTCGGGGCGTGTACATGAAAAACTACATAAGTGCTTCTTTTTTTATCTCTATCTATCATTTGTTTACTGAACCAAACCCTGCAGCTATTAGATGATTTTTCAATGTGTTAGTCCTAGCTGAATCCAAAGCACACGGGATAATACAATCTTAATTCCAAAGCATGTCGCACACATGAATCTCTGCTTAGCACGCATCTACAACCCATCCATACAATAATACCATGTAAATGTGCAGGATTTGGAATATGAGTTCTACAAACGAGACTTACAGGTGCTGAACAGAATGATGCTCCTGATCCCAGCAGCATGCTCCTAAGAGCCACTTAAGCCATGGAGGATTGAGCTTAGACGGGGCGACGCTGCATTCATAGAAAATCAAGTTCAGTGCACAGGAAGCATGAGGCTGAAAATCAGATTTTAGACAAAAAAAAAACTCAGGAGGATTTCATCAAACACGTTACCTGCAGAGACGATGATATCATGGAGACAGGCGGATGAACGACGTGCACGAGATGGGCCAGCACCGATTGGATCTGAGTCCTGCTAGATTTGGCAAGCAGCCCTTGCCACCAACCACAGCTCCACCTGACCACCTCCCCCAAACTCTTGTAGCTGAGCGGCGATGCCCCGACCTGCTCAAGACGATGAGAAGCGGGCGGCGGTGTCTGGTGTTGGAGGTCAACATCCACGACCGCCGACAACAGGGCGTTCTTGAAGCGCATCGGTGAGGAGTGGGGTAGCGTGGATGTTGGGGGACAAGAATAGGAAACCGTATTCATCACTGTACATGACCAAAATGAAAACAATAAATCAAAAATCATTGGTATATTGTCTCAATCTTTATCCTACACTAAAAAATCAAACAAATATCACAGACATAATCATGTGCTCAAGTCTATTGCATAATACATGCCTGCTCTCAAAATCCAGTGGAACCCAGCAGATCGCAGCCTACAAAACCAAAAAAAGTGGAACCCAACAGGTCGCAGCCTACAAAACCAAAAAAAAAGTGGAACCCAGCAGGTCGCAGCCTACAAAACCAAAAAAAATCACAGTTAGATTGGTAAGAGAAAAATGAGAGAATAATAGACCTAGGGGAAATTGATCTTAGAACAGTAGATGCATGATAAAATCAAATAGAGTAAGGATAGAGAGGGAGGAGTAAACTAGCGAGCAGATGGATCAAGGGAAAGCAGAGCCGCGCCAACCGTCTGCAGGAGCTCGCGCGGGGGGTGGGGGGCCGCCCGCGTCGGCGCGCCTCCTGCACAGGCGCCGTCGCCTCACGCCCATCGCTGCCTCGGGAGGGAAGGAGAGAGAGAGAAACAAAGGGGAGGCAGGTGAGGAAGATATTTTTCCCTCCAACCAATCACACGTGGAACGCGGTATGCCACAGTAAAGCAACAGTGGAGGTAAAGGTGAACCACACATCGGGAAATCAACGCCGTGCATTTGGAAACGCGGGATCGCAGTAGGTAGGACGATGGACCCACGTTGGAATGTCGCACCCAAAAATATTCACACTTTATTCTTTTTAGTTGTAGGAGATTATACGCTAAGGGAAAAACCGAGAAATCGTCAACTAATCCCCAATATTATTGGTTATTGCTGCTCTGCTTCCCGCCATCAGTCTGACGGAGCAGAGGAGCGGAGGAGGCACCGGCAAGCAAGGCGCTGGAGCCCGAGGACGGCGGCGACGTGCCAATGCTCCACGAGCCGAGGAAACGTCCGTTGCCGAGGCCACAGAAGAGCCCGTCCACGATGCTGCTGGGCTCGGCGGCTTCCAGGATCCTCGAGTAGTCGAGGTAATCGGCCATGTCGTCGTCGCCTGCGGCGGCGGCCTGCGACTGCAACTCGAGCAGCGCGGCGGGCGGGCCCGCCATGGCGTCGTCGTCCCTGGCGTGGCGCGCAGCGGCGTCCTCGGGGAAGTTGAGCTTGGCGCCGCCTTGTGCGGGTCCCGGATCTCCGCCGCCCACTCCCCCCACGGCCGCCGCCTCAGGCCTCGGTACTTCCTCGCCGCGGGCGGCGCGCTGCCGCTGCCGGCGCCGCCACCCCCGCGACGAGCTGCCCGTGGTGATGGTGAGCAGCGCTGTCGTCGTCCGCGCGGTGCCACGGTGGCATGACGAGCGCCGGCGCCTGGCGCGGCGGCCGCGGCCGCTGGATACGACGTGCGTGAGCGCCGACACGATCGCCGCCGTCTCCGCCGCCAGCGACTGCTTCGAGCACCCCATCGTCGGTGTCGACGTCGGCGTCGGCGTCGGCGGCTGCATTGATCTTTTTCCAGCATAAAGCCGCATGGCATCACGAACGCTCCGGGTTTTTTAGCTCGTCCTCTAAGAAATGGCAGAGTCGCAGAGAGAGGGAGCTCGAGCACGCTGCAGCTTCGTCGTCACGCCCACGCGGAAGCGAACTTGGATTACGCCTGCATTAGCATTAGCATTAGCATTAGCATTAGCATTAGCATTAGCAGCACCGCAGCAGCCAGCGGCACGGACGAGTACGCAGGCACGCGCCATCCGCTTCTTGAAGCTACTAACAGCATTGCGATCGATAAACAAGGCCATAAAAATCCACGAACCGACCTAGGCGAACGCTGTCTTGGTGGCTAAGGATACGACGGTGCGTAGCACGCTGCCATGGCCCATGGATCTCATCGTCTGACGTCTGCAGTCTGCATTTCCCCGTTTGGACTCTTCTTCCTAGTTTGGAAGAAACCTCGGACGGAACAAAAGCCGCGAATCTCCGAGACTGCTAGTGCTAGGTCGGCGTCGGCCGCTGTGGATACTGGATAATAGGAAGCGAAAGCAGAGATACATACATTATTTTATTCATTCATAGAAGGAGAAGAAATGTTCTTTTGGTCCCAATTTTAATATCGACATTTCCAAAAATATAATTTCAGTCTAGTCAACTCTGACGTCAGACTGCTGACGTAACCTTTGCTTCCGCTAGCAGGATTGTCCTACGTGGCCGAGGGGGAAGAACCGCATTTTTTATTGGGGAAATTCCTTCTATATTATCCAAAACTATAATTGTTCTATATGTACCAATAAAAAATATAGATTAATTATCATCGATTTATTTATTTTTTCTGTTTTTCCTCCCCTATATGCCAATACCGTCCATCCGAAAATACAAAATCACTTACTCATCATTAATTTAGATTTTTTTTTATTTTCTTGCGTGCCATTGTTTTTTAATTTGGTGCACAATCTAATAGACACTAGATTGCACATTTTATTCTTTCCTGGCCACGTTCTTCTTAGCCTACTACGTCCCTGTGGCTTGTGGTCTTGAAAGTGATTACTACACACAAACAAAAGTCTAAGGGCCTGTTTGTTCAGATGGAATTGGATTGTATTTCAAGAATGAAGAATCACATTTCATTTTAGATCTTGATTGAAGTATGGTCACCGGTGAAAGCTTCATGGTAGCAGTGAAGATCTCCCACAAGGAGCTTTTTATGCAGGACTCGCAAGAGACGAGTGAAGTGGATCGGCCACACGGGGTGGCAATGAATCTCACTTTTCATTTCTTACTATCTATTTTTCCATTTCTTACCCTCTGAGTTTGACATAGGTTTGTACTTAAGATTTGGAAAGTGGTGGAATACCAAATTCTAAGCTAAATAGACTAGTTCATGGAGTAAATTCTAGTTCAACTCATCAAATTAAAGGGTTCAAACGGGCCCTAAGGGACATTTTTTTTGGCACTGACAAAACTGCTTTAAGAGGATGATATACAACACAAAAGGGAAAACAAATTTGAATCAATGGCATGGAGGAAAGCTTTAATTTTTAATGGGGCATAAAGGATGTCTATAGTTTTCAATGTCATTTAAATTTTTTCTCTCTTTTTTCATTCCCTTTGCACTTTATAGGAAGTGCCAACCCAATCCGAATCTCATTGCATTACCTACAACATTAGTCTATTTAGGTATCGTGGTTTGGATCTGGCCCAACAAGCCAATTAATCCCTACACATGTTTAGTTCATTTCTAGTCTTCTAGACCTCTAAACTCCAACTATCCCTACGGACCTCAAATAATCTTAAAGCCTTAGATAGCCTTGCGCCCCAATCCAACCCAATGTTCAGGCCTGCTAACCACATGTCTACGACCTTAATATCTAATCATGCCTCCCCTCCTTATTCTTCCTCATGTCACCACCATACCCCTTTGCCATGCAACATGCTTGTTATCTTGCGTCTATGCTGCACCAGTGTTTACCTCTAGCTTTTAAGATCCATAAGGGAAATAGAGCACAATGGCTATGCTCCATGCTCCCAACCTGCGTCCAGGGCCGCCATGGGGAGGTGCACATGGTGCGATTGTCTAGGGCCTAATCTAAGGGAGGGCCCAAATCTATAGATATGCAACTCCCCAAGGCCCGAGCCAACGAAAGCCTAAACAACCAAGTAGATAGTGAGGCACCCGCAGCTCGACACTTCCATCATCCCTGTGACAGTTCAGTTGCTAATGCACCACCCACTCCTACTCGACTACTCGCCAATCACCGTGACACCAGTACGCCATGCCATCTCGCCTCATGGAGTCACGGTCTTGGATGGACCACTGCCGGTCGAATGGGACATCGGATAACAGAGTAGTAGCCATGGGGATTTGGGGCTCCTTCGAAATGCTAGAATTTTATATGAATCAATTTATTTTCACAGAAGAAGTAATTTTATCTTAAACGCTAAATAGTAAATAGTCGATCACCCTTTGTTTTTGCGTTTAGACTGTTTAGGCGGTTTTTAAATGGAGTTAAAATAGTCTAAACAATTTTGTACAGTACACTTACATATATACGTATTTATGTTTGTAAAAGCTAAATATGCTATAAAGTAAACATATTTACACATATAATAATTAAGTATTCTACTAAACATTTTTTCGGAAAAAAATAAATCCCAATCCACCTCATATATTTACGATTTTCGGTGCCAAATGTAGTATGGCTATTTAGCTCATTTAATAACGTTAAGCTCGATTCTGATGGACCATTTAAACGGTTTAGACGAGTTTAAACCATCTAACTGTTTAATTCACTGTTTACTTGTTTAGGTCATAAACGACAATGCTGATATTTGTTTACCGTTTAAACGGCGGCCGTCTAGGCAAACAGCAGCAGACACACATGAAACAGTACAAACTACCGCGTACAGAAGCAAATTCTCTCCTTCTTTCCTTTTTTTTTTCCCAAAAAAAGAAGCTGCGTTTCCTCCCTTGTTCCCCATGGGCCGTGAGGCCAGCCCATGAGGCCATGACCCCATCTATCCGTGGGACCCCTGACCGCCGTTCCCAGCTCGCCCTCGCCGCCGACGCATCAGGCCTCTCGTCCTCGGCTCCTCGCGGTCGTCCCCGTCTCAGCCGCCGCTGTTCTCCTTCCCCTCGTCAACGAGCCTGGCGCCCCCGCGCTGCCTCCCTCCCTCCCTCCCTCTGTCCGGCATCCTTCGCCTCTTCCTTCCGTCTGCCATCGCCACCGTTCTCCACCCTCCGCGCCAGCCTCAGCCGGCGCCCACCTCGTCTCTTCAGTCTTCACAGCTGGGTGCGACCTCTCGTTCCTCCTCTCTTGTTGATCCGGAGTGCCGGAGGTTATTGGTACGCCCTCTCCTCGCCTCACTTTTTTTTAGAGAAATCGCCCTAGCCTTACTTCTCCCAGATTATTCAGATTATTGAAGAGCGAAGAACTCTTCCTTCAGCTTGCCTTTGTCGTAAGATTCATTCATCCGCCACCTCTTAATTCTAATTTCACCCGAATCTTTCTTTTTTCAGGCCGTCTTGTTGCTGCCTGCTGTTCCACAGTCGACGAATCACGAATGCTAATGGTGTTTCTGATGCTTGGAACTCGTTTTTTTTTCATTTCTTCTGAACGAGGCTGTCCGGAAGATGTGTGTTTTTTTTTGGCATTTCTCTGTATGCTGAATTCGTCCAATTATTTGGATTGTAGGAGGAAGAATGCGAAGAGGCACCATCGTACATCCACATTGACAGCAACAATTTTTCCTACAGAAAGTGAGCAACCGATTAGTTCTGCGTTAGTTCTTTCTCAATCTGTCCAATGTGGTTTGGACTTTTGATGAGACTGGTTGCAACATTTCCTCTTGTTTTCTGTTGTTATGGGAATGTTATACTACCTGACTTCCTGTGTTATCTTTTGGAGGCACAAGAGGCAGACAGAGGAGGACATAGCTGTGTGTGAGTGCCAGTATGATATCTTGGATCCAGAGAGTCCATGTGGAGACCGGTGCTTGAACTTATTGACTAACACAGAATGCACGCCTGGCTATTGCCGCTGTGGTGTGTACTGCAAGAATCAGGTAGGACCTTTCTATTTTGGATTAGTGCTATAAGTATCAAAGTTATCTGATGCCTGATGTATTGGTTTTGTTCTGTATCATTGATGGTTCAATTTTCCTAACCCAGCGCTGCGAAGGGAAAGTATATGGTTTCAACATAGGGCGCCTTAATGCATGGATAAGGCAAAATTGGTCCATGGCACCGAAAGATCCTTGTTTTAGATAAATAACACCAAAAGATTTTGGTACACTTTAATATCACCGAAAGTTTTCAATCTTCGGCTTTTTAGCATTCTGTGAACTTCTCCATCTATTGCAGTCATCTGCCTTTACTCGGTTACTCCTCTGAGTCCACACCCAGTTTATCCTTTTGCCCTTGCAATACCCCCTTATACCATTATGGACACGCCGACATGCGCATACGCGCTCACTATCTTCTCAAATCTATACTGTCACTGGGTTCACCCTGGAACAGAAGGTTTATGGCTTGTTGGGATGAACTAGGACAAGTTGTTAGTTCAAACTAAAAATTAGTCAGCTAAAGTTAAGCTAGCTAAAAATTATTTGTGGTGTGTTTGGATCCCCAACTAAAAGTTCCATGGACACCTATCAGTTCCATTAGCTGGGCTTGCCCACCTAATGGACTAGTTGTTAGTTGGGGTCTAGACTAAAAATTATTCCACCTATTAGTTTGCTTGTTTGAATGGACTAGGACTAGTTTTTAGCCACTAGTTAGTCCAAGTGATCCACACAGGCCCTTATACAGTAAATAGCAAGCACATCTTGCACAGAGCTAAACAAAGTTAGGTTGAAAAGATAGGCTAGAGACGTAGAGTCATGTTCTTACCCATGGGAAATCTAGGAGGTCCATGAATTTATTCCTTTTTTTTGATACTTGATGGCAAACAAAAGAACCAATTTTAGGGTTTGAATTTTTGATTTCCCCAAACTTTAGGGTGCACCATCAATTCAAATAAAACTGAAAGGGATTCCTTACCTGCTGCTGGCTGGTTTTCCAAGACGAGGAGCATATGCCAGGGCAAGGGAGGTGGGTAACACCCTCTTGCTGCAGGGACCAACCCTCCCTGATCTTGTCAGGGTGCAGGCACCAGCTGCAGGGCACTGTGACCTAGCAGAAGACTATGTATGCGTTACTTGGGCACTCGGAGAAGAGGAGCAACAGGTCACGAGGGCAGGAGGGTTTGCCAGAGGCAGCTGCTCGGGTCACTCAGCCGAGGCGCGTTGAGTCATCAGGGTGAGATGAAAAGAGTAGAGCAGATTGGATCTCCATACATACAGTTTCAAAATAGAAAAGCCATGGGACAATTGTGGTGTTTCTTGTTGCAGACTAAAATGGGAAAATGGAAAAAAAAGAACAGTGAGAATGCTAACAGAAGTTAGCAAAGTGCTAAAAAGCTTAGCCTTTTGTTCTTTCGGTGCTATTAAACTGTACCATACTCTCTCGGTGCTAGCTTTTCTAAAACCGGATCTTTGGGTGCCACAAAACCAATTTTGCCTAATGTTATTTTCTGAATGCTGGTAGAATAATGTAGTAGTAAGTCAAACATATGTGACTTGATTCTGAACTAAAATGATATGCATTTCTCCCTTCTAATTCGCTGACTTGAAATGTCACATACTCACATTCAATCTTTGGACTTTGGAAATGCCCCGAACCCTACGGGAATCAGTTCAGTACTCCCAGTACCAATTCCTGTGGCATCAAAACATCCAGATTCTGATAACCCAATTCTAGTTTCAAAACGCAAGGCCCAATTCTAGGTATTCAAAATCCAAATAGGGTGCTAAATTGGAATGCTAGGACATGGTGATTTCTGTCTGTGGTCATGTGCTGCATCTAGGGCCTGTTCAGATTGATGCCTGGCCAGGCAACAAATCGTGGCCCCAGGCATCCAAAAAATCGGACGCTGGGAGGTCTGCCTGGCCCAGGCAGCCTTCTCAGGCCACCATCCAAACAGGCCCCTATTATTGATCCATGCATGTATTAGCAATTTAGCATGAGGAGCAGTTGGAGTTTTCCAGGAACCGTGTCAGTATTCTATATGACATTATTAGTTCATTTTTTTCCCTCAGTGCTTGTTTGGATAAACCCATTCTTCATGTGTATTGGAATGGATCGGGAGGGATTGAGGGGGGAAATTAGTTTGCCCTCTCCAATCCACATGTATTAGGAGGGAATGAGTTTGTTTGAATGATCCCTTAAAAAGAAATCAGATTCTAGGAGGTCTTGCATGTTGCTTATTCTTTACGTTACACTTAAATGGCAATTATGCTGACACTTAATCTCTGTGTTGGTAGCGGTTCCAAAAATCTCAATATGCCAGGACAAGACTTGTAAGAACTGAAGGGCGTGGATGGGGCCTTGTGGCTGATGAGAATATTATGGTGAATGAATTATGTTGGTGCTTTTTTTTTTTCCTTATATCCTCCAATATACTGAAGTGAATATGCTTAAGTAACTTGGAACTAAAAATGATTTTAGGCTGGTCAATTTGTTATTGAATATTGTGGAGAAGTAATATCATGGAAGGAAGCCAAACGGAGAGCTCAAACTTATGAAACCCAGGGTCTGCAGATACTCTCTCCCTTCTAATATTTGAATTGTGGCACACTGGCACTTTTTTAGCTAGCTATAACATCTAGCTTCTGTAACTGTTAGGTTTAAAGGATGCCTATATCATTTACCTCAATGCTGATGAGTCAATTGATGCAACAAGAAAAGGGAACCTTGCGAGATTCATCAACCATTCATGGTAAAGTTTGTATTAAACGCACAACATATTTTAATTTCATTCTTGCTTCTTATGTGTGTGATTTGATTATTGAAATTTTCTGTCATTGACTTGTAAGTAATTAAGTCTAATAGTTCACAATTGAAGCATACAGCCAACCGAATTGTGAGACAAGGAAATGGAATGTCCTTGGGGAAGTAAGAGTTGGAATCTTTGCAAAGCAAAACATTCCGTTTGGAACGGAATTATCCTATGACTACAATTTTGAGTGGTATGGTGGTGTGATGGTGCGGTGCCTCTGTGGAGCTGCCAGCTGTTCTGGGTTTCTTGGGGCTAAATCACGTGGTTTCCAGGTGGGTGAACAAATTTATGATGTGCATGTGCCTTCCTATTTCATGCTTGACACTAGTGTTCGACAGAAGTAATCGCCGCTATCTTTTAGTTGTTATATGCCAATCCTCTTTGTCAGACATTGGAAGATTGATTGCACTTTGGTTTTCTGCATTTGCTCATTTGCTGACATAATGTTTTGAGCCTTTGTGCTATCTACTTATTGCTTGGAAGATTGACATTCTGCATCATTATCTGGTCATTTTTGCATTTCCTTGTAAGTTGATATTTGATATGTTCAATATGCGCCTAATGTTGCAGGAGGCCACGTACCTGTGGGAAGATGATGATGACAGGTTGGTTGCACTTGTTTGACCTTATGTTAGTCTCTGTACAATATAATAATGTTCAGTTGTTCTTTTCAAAATATATTTGACATGGACCGATGAGAAGCTTTGATTCTACCTCATTCTGTTTCTAAACTTAGGTTCACTTGGATATCTCTGGGAGAAGTTTTATGTGCTTGTTTCTAATAGGCAAATAATTTTCTTTACCAACATATTTTCTTTGCCTGTTAAGATAAACTGGAAGAAAGACTGAAAACTTATTAAATGGCATAGGACTTCACATATTTTAACCAATATTAATACTACTTCATGTCTTGATTTAGCATCACAGAGAGAGGAAAGAAAATAGGGGCTATTGCGTTCTTGCCCCTACTTTGACGTCCAGTTGTGATTTTACCCCTGTTTTTGTCATCGTTGTGATTTTACCCCTGTTTTTTGAAAACGAAGCTTAAGTTTACCCCTATTCCGTGAACAACAGGTAACGGTGTCAAATGGACTCAGTAAGGACAAGTTTGCCCATGCGAAATTGCCCCTACTTATCTGAATACATTGTGATTTTACCCCTGTTTTTTATAAAAATTTGACAACATCATTACACAACTTGTTACATATGATTCCACACAGCATGCAAATATAGATATATAATATCACATCAAGTGAAAGTGTCGCAAAAGTATCCATACATCACCAAGCCTCATCCAACGTACACAATTGTATTGTTCATGAGACAATAGAGACCCAGAAACATGCTACAAACTCCTTGAACAAAAGAATCTTACATAAAGTAGGTACTCTTGTATTGTTCATATTCGCATGGATTCAATTCCTCGTTCCCTTTGTCTTATACAAGATCATATAGGCTTTACACATTGATCTGCTGCCTGGTACAGCTGGAACCTATATGGCTCTATCTGAACAAAACCATGCAGATTTCAGAAAGCTCGCAACAATTGTGTATGTTGTCCCATACTTTTAAGAGATGCAAAGCATGCCCAAATCAACATGGCAGCTGAATTGGGTCTCAAACTCTCGATCCACTGGAACCAATGTACAACCATTTGAGCGCTCCCATTGCATCAGCAAGGCATGATCCATATCAGAATGTCGATGCTTACCAATGCATTAGCAAGACATGGTGCTTATCAGACTGTCGACTCTTACAGGTTGGAAGAACTGAAGATTTGTACGAGTGATGTCCATGTCCCGGACACCGCGAGCGCAGTCCCGATTACGATGACGGCCACGTCGGTGACGAGCCCGGTCCACCCAATCTCGGCGCCGAAGACCTTGAGGTGGAACGCGGCGTGGGAGTCGCCGACGGCCAGGCCGTACCCGAAGAGGTCCCTTGGCAATGCGCCGGCGGCAGAGGCGTTCGCCGCCGCGCCGACGTCGTCCGCGCCCGAGCAGAGCGCGGCGCCGGAGGCGAGGACGGTGCATGCTCGGGAGCCCCCCGCGGCGAGGTATGGCGCGGCGGTCGCGTTGGTGAGCCCCGCCTGCACCGCGCTACCCTGCGGGCCCCAGCATCAGACGGCCGCAGACGTGTTGGTCTCGACGGCGCAGGTGAAGCCGTCCCCGGAGACGAGCGAGCGGAACCCGCTGTCGGCCTGCGGGGGGAACCGGTCCCCGCCGTGCCACCATAGGACTCTCCTAGTCCCGGAGGCGGAGGTGTTGGCTTCGTAGGCCGCGACGTGGTCCCCGCCGACGGCGAGGTCGGCGAGCGGGTCGGGACCGTTGTAGAGCCGGCCGTCGTCGCTGGATCCACCGCCAGAGATCGTGCCCACCATGGATCCACCGACGAAGGATGAGACCTCCCTGGACCCGCTGTCGGGAAGCGCGCCGGCCATGGATCCGCCATGGGGGGGGGGGGCGCCCACCATGGATCCAGCCGTCCTCCATCGGATCCAGCCGCCGGGTGGCGCGACCGCCATGGATCTAGCCAGATCCGAGGTGAGGGAGAGGGGTTGCACCCGCCACGCCGCCGGAGGAGAGCCGCGCCCGCCGCTGATGGAGGAGAGCCGCGCCATCCGCTACCGGAGGAGAGCCGCGCCCGCCATGCTGGAGAGCCGAGCGAGGAAGAGGGAGAGTGAGACGGAGAGGATGGCGCGCTGCTCGGGGAGGGGTGGGGGCGCGGCGCTGCTCGGGGAGGGGAGGGGGCGTGGCGCCGCTCAAAGTCGCGAGGGAGGGGCGCGCGCGGCGCTGCTCTCAGCCGCTGGGCCCTGGCCGCCCGACGAACGGTAGAGGATGGGGGATTGGGGAGGGTACGAGTGAATAAGGGTATTGTTGTCCTTTGGTCTTACTGTGAAGGGTTTTATTGTTTTTTAATTTTTTTTTATTCTAGATATAATTAACAGAGTTAAAAGTAAGGGTAAACTGAGCCTTAGTAGTTACAAAGCAGGGGTAAAATCACAACGATGACAAAAACGAGGGCAAAATCACAATTGGACATCAAAGTAGGGGCAAGAACACAATATTCCCAAGAAAATATGTTGTGATTATGTCTAGAAAAGCTAAACAACTTGCAATTTGGAATGGAGAGAGTACTATTTAGTGAAAATTATGCTTGCTCTGGTTTCCAGATCTACTTATCCTGACTAGTAAAATCTTTGATGCATGAAGATTTCTTTTATGGATGCAATGATTTTGAGTACCAATTATACAGCAATTTCTGTTGATCTGTGCAGGTTTTCTGTTGAGAATATCCCTCTTTATGATTCTGCTGATGACGAACCTACAAGCATTAACAAGGACATCCTCTTATCAAGTCATGGCATGGTTACCGAATACAGCAACATCAGCACAGTCCAGAGTACCGAGAATCCTGGAAACGCTGGAACAAATGAATTTGCACCAATTATTGTCGACGAACTGACAGAAAGCTCAAATGGATTAGCACCAATGAATATTGAACCATTGACTGCAAGCTCAAATCAATTCACACCAATGACTATTGAGCCATTGAATGCCATGCCAATGGTAGCTCATTTAGTCGAGAATGGGTCAACTGCATATAGCGTACAAGACCCTCATGACGTTTCTCAGAATTCAGTGTCCAAAGCTGCAAATCATGCGAATCAAACTGGATCTCAAAACAACAGCAACCATTCAGCGTTGGTCCCTGTAAAGCCCGCACCGAAACGTCGTGGTAGGAAACCTAAACGCGTTGTGCACAAGCAGCTGGATATTCCAGATATTTGTGACCGGCTTACATCATCTGTGGCGTGCGAAGAAATACTGTATTGTGAGGTAATAGATTGCTATGATTAAAATTCCCTTCTCTCGAAACAGTATATGTAGTAGTGTCAAATAATGTGAAGTTTAAGATGCAACATTTAATCGATCTAAATCCGCAGGAAGTGAAGAATCAGGCTGTTTCTGAAATCGACGCCCTGTATGACGAGATAAGGCCTGCGGTTGAAGAGCATGAGAGGGATAGCCAAGATAGCGTCTCCACAAGCCTCGCGGAGAAGTGGATCGAGGCCAGCTGCTGCAAGTACAAAGCCGAATTCGACCTATATGCTGCAATAATCAAGAACATTGCCTCCACACCACTAAGATCGAAGGATGACGTGGCCCCGAGAGAGCAGAACGGATTGAAGTACTTGGAGAACGGTTCATGATTTAGCTTGAATGAAGCGCGAAATATACACGCCTTCAATCTGTAGTTTAGGAGTTAGATTGTTTTTTTTACTGTGATTGGTCTTGTATTTAGGTAGAGAGCCATTGTAAGGTTACAGAGTTATAATAATAATAACGTGGAATCAAATCATATACACACATTCGATCTCATGTTTATGTTGTCTACCTTGTTCAGGTTTGCTAACACGCGGCCTGTTCGCTGGTTAGTTTCTGGGCTGGTTTAGACTAGCTGGTGCTGATTTGTTGTGAGAGAAAAACACTGTTGGCTGATTGGTTTGAGCTGACTGAAACCAACAAACGAACAGAGGGACGATCTGCAGGTGAGCGACACTGGTTGGATTGGATATCAGTTTATGAGCCGTGCAGGTGGATTGGTGGGCAAAATGGATCTCGACTATTTTTTTTAGTTTTTTTTTTCAGTCGGAAGGGTGTTTTTCTCTCACAACAAATCATCCGGAACAATGTTTCGATTTGTTTTTTCAGTGAAGCGAACGGGCGTGAGCACCATCTCAGAGCGTCAAATTTCTTGCATTGGCGAGATGCACAGCTATTGGACTTTAGGCAAAACTATTCTTTTAATAATAATAATAGACCATTCATCCACAAAAGAATGCAATTACGGAAGTCGTGCCAGTCAAATTAGCTTAAATTTGATTAAGTTTATAATAAATAGTATTAGCATTTATGTCTCTAAACTATTTTATTATAAAAATATATTTTATGACTAATTTAATGATACTTATTTTATATAAAAAATATTATTACTTTTTTACATAAATTTAGTCAAAGTTCAAGCTGAAAAGAAAATTGCATTCTTTCTTCTGTGTGGACGGAGTGAGTAAAAGAATAGGATATTTTTTCTCCGTAAATAACGAGATTTGTTTGGACTTCTTTCCCTTCAGCAAACAACACGCAACAGCCCGGCACTTTTCCTACTCACCCGCTTGCCCGCGCGCGCTCTCTCGTGCGGCAGCTGGGCGACCGCCGCCGCCGCCGCCGCCGCGGCCGCTGCCGCTCTACGCCAGGTGCCGAGGTCTTCGTGGGTACCTTCGCCAGGTCCTTCGCCGGGTCCTTCGGCGGCGACGAGCACGCACCAGGTATGCGCACCCTTTCTCCTCCCTGCTATGCGAAACCGAGCACCCGAACCCTAACTTAAGCTGTCTGGCTATTTGCATTCGGATCTGTTCTGAGCACAAGTGTATACATGCCTGCTACCATCGACTTTTTTTTTAAAAAAATATTGGGTGTACATTTGCATTGCATGCTCATGTGTACACTCATGTCCTTTTACTTGCTCCGTCCACTGCTGTTAGCATAAGTTGATGTTGAACTTACTGTGTATTGGGCAATGAGACAGTGATGTTGAACTTACTGTGTATTGGGCAATGAGACAGCATTAATTCTTGAAGAAGTTCCAGTTTGGGACAATAACATTGCCAATTTTCATCTGAAAACTGGGCTTGGTGATTTTGCTGAAATAACTATTCAGTGTGCCATGCTTTATAAATAAGGAGCTGACGATGAGTGATTTGCCCATTGAGAATTAGGGATACCCCATACACTTTTTTTTATTATTATTATTTATGTGTTCACACTTATTTGCTGTACTATCACATCAATGCCTGGGCATTGATTCCTTTAATTTCGTCCTTTGGTCATTTTTCGTATTAACAAATTTTATGAAGACTACTTCTGCTGGTTCAGGTGCGAATCATGGGGAAGTTTATGCATGACAATCGACTGCTTTCACAGAGCGAAGTAAATAGACGTCACTATAGTCTTGCGGCAGTTGCTGTCAGTTTGGGACTAGGAGTTGCCGGGTTATGCAAGGCATTGCATAGTGGTTTGTCCATACCATGGGTTTCTCCAAGGAATTTTTTTTTGGGGTCAGGGAGAGTATACTATGTTGGAGGTTTGCGAAATCTTGGCAACAATTGCTTTCTTAATGTCATCCTCCAGGTAAATATTGACTCTGTAATTCTACTGACATCCAGCTGGGTTAATGCTAAATAAGATAGCCTTTCCTTGGCAGGCACTTGCCAGCTGTGATGGTTTTATTTCCTTTCTAGATAATTTGCTTGCAACTGATGGTTTGCTACCTGAAGAAAAGGCTGTAAGAATGCCTCTTCTTCTTGCTCTAAGTTCTCTCTTGGAAGGTAAGATTGTTACTATGGACTATTGAACTTCTTATCATTTTCGAGATCCCCACTGTGAGATCTTGTCACAACTCTAGATTCAGTGTCCATTGCAAGTATTGTCCCTTTACTTCAGTAAATTTCAGGGGGTCCTTGTATTGAGATTTTTTGAATTGTATGTCAACCCCTATACAGTACATGGCTTATAAGTTCAAATATCAAGTGGGGTCCTCAGCTGCATATGCAATATAATGCATCCACCGGTGGTGGAATCCATACACCCTGTAATTTTCAATGGGTCCTTGTTATTTGCATTGCTTGGATCCTTTGCCCAACATAATATATTCTTGGTTCTATATAAAACCACTGAATGGGACTTACTTTATTTTCGCTTTATTCTTCTGAAATTAGTCATGTCCTGCAAAATGTAAATGTATGACACTCTGTTCTACGTGACGTCCACCATTTGATTAAAATGCTTTTTGGTTACATGCTCATAAATTGTTATTATTGTACTTGAGCTTTGCATGTTGCAGACTTAAGCATAGTTCGAGATGAAAGAACTGTGTTGAATCCACATGGAGTAATGCATGCTTTGAATTTCTATGTTAGTCACTTCAATTTGACCAGACAGCAGGTATAATGTTTACTTCTCTATCTTATTTTGATATTTTAGTATTGTTTTAGATGAGCAGTCATCATGAGAACTAATTTTCCTTATAGGATGCTTCAGAAGCTTTTCTCCATCTTCTGATCTCATTGAGGGATGAATTTTCCCATTGTTATGTACCACATAGGAGTTCTCTGGCAGACATCACCCTTTCTCACTCCAAAGTATACAAGCAAAGGGAAGGTAACCTGCCTGAATGCAAGCGCTGGAAACAAAATCTATTTGGCCCCTTTGATGGGACAATTGGCAGCATATTGTCTTGCAGAAACTGTTCATCTGTGGTAGATTCCTATGCTTCTTATTTTGTCACTGTTAAACTGTGGGCTTATAAAAAAGTAACCTACTGTTGTCTTCATAGCTGAATGCATTTTATTCCCTCTATACCACTAGATACATAGATCTCCAGTGCATGCCCCTACCTTTTCTAGCTGTGTGGTAAAATTAAAGAATCATCATTTTTGAAGTAATTTAGCCAACCACGACTGATGCTGTTTTCATATTACCAATCAAAGTAATTTTGTGCATTTTGACAGTTAGCTTAAAATACTCCTATTTTGTTAACTTTTATTGTTCTGCCCTTGTTACATATCCCACAGCTTTCATTGGACTTCGAGAATTTCCACTGCTTGCCTCTTTCGCCAGTGCTTAATGCAAATGGAGATATTGTATGACTGCGTGAACCTTCCTAAATTTCGTTGCTGTGATTCAAGATTTTGTTTATTCATTTGCTGTGCATTTTATGCTCATTAATGGTATTTTTGTTTCTTCCATTTATCCTATGACATGATACTAGACCAGTGGGTGTAGCTTGATGGATTGCCTAAAGTACTTCACTGTGGTGGAGCATCTTGACAATTATCGTTGTGATCGGTGTTGGCACATCATTGCTTCCAAATATCTGTCTCTTAAATCAGAAGTTGATGAGGTAATTATGTTCTACTTTGTATTAATTATCACTGCACTGGAAATTCTATGGCATCCATGTTTTGTTATAAAATTTGACTTTGCAATGTTTAGTATGACAACTTCATTGATAACTGTTACAGGAAAAGGTTAGCAAGCTTCACACCTGTGTCGACTATGGCACTTGCAGTTGCAGGGATATGTTCCCCCTGGAGGAAATGCCATGTTCATCATCTTCACGAGCAACAAAGCAGTTGATTATCAGTCAGTGCCCGAAGGTATCCAAAATTGAAGTACTCGTTGGGACTTACATGAACTGTCGTAAAATTAAGTAACAACCATATGTCCTCTTCCAGATTTTATGCATCCATTTGTTACGTGCTTCAGTCGGTCTTGATGGTGAGCCCATCAAACATCAGGTAAGCCTGCTGCTATATGCGAAACGTGGTTTACTCTATCACACAATGTAATTAGCGTACCGAGTGATCAGTACTTCAACTGCAGGGACATATTTCTTTCCCTTTACTTCTCAATCTATCCCCATTTGTGGGAGGTGCATTGAGCGCTGGACCTTTAGCAACGAATGTGCAAAGAGATGGGCAACAAGCTCTCCATCTATATCGACAACTGAATATGCAGATGAGCTTAAATGTCTTACCTACTGGAGGGTACTTATCAAGTCAGCCATGTAAGGAAGAAGCAACAAACAATAGTGGCCGTTCAATTCACGTGGTTGGTTACTCCACTTTTAAAATTTTACTACCTGATTTGGGTGGCGACTGGTAACAATCTGATCACTTGTCATTTTCAGGCAAATGTTGATGTGTCTAGTAGTTCATCATCATCATCACCGCAACCATCAATGAGCAAGTTATATGGTCTCTCGGCCGTCGTTGAGCACTATGGGAAATGTGGAGGAGGGCATTATGCAGTTTACAGGAGAGTTGCATCGAATCCTGACCCTGATGATCCAGGGAAACCTCTTGCAGGCCTTGGCAGGCGGTGGTTTTACATCTCGGATGGCAACGTATCAGAAGTTTCAGAGGAGGATGTTTTGTGTGTGGAGGCCACGCTGCTTTTCTATGAAAGATTGTAGCCGCTTGTTGAGTAGCTAACATAGGCATCATAACAAAATTTAGGGCAGTTTTGTTGTGAAGACTGAAGAGTCGATGTTCTTAGCGGTACGGTAAGCCTCCAAGTAGAGGAGGAAACTAGCCGTGGCACAAAAACAAGGTATCTCGGCCTCTCGCCATGGCTGTTTTCAGCGTGATACATGGACTGCAGGCGTGTCCTAGGCATTTGATGGGTCCTGCAAACGGGAATGTTCTTCTTAAAAATGCAATACGTCGGGGAGGTCTTCCTATAGAATAAATCAGACCTTCATTGTTTTGTGACATTGTAAGCAGCGATTGGTGGATCATGTGAGTTTTGTTCTGATGAAGATGGTATCCGTGAATCAACTTTCGGCTCACTGTGTTTCTGGTTTTCTTTTGTCCTTTTTGACAAGGAGTTTCTGGTTTTCTATCAGCAGCATAATAAAAAATGCCAAAATGCAGTTCCACTGCAAAGAGCCTTTTTTTTTCGAAAAAAAGAGAAGGCTGTATGAGAAGCCAAATGCAGAAGGCTGCATGTGAAGCCAAATGCAGTTTCAGTAGGATCGGAAAAAAAGGGGGTGATGTCTATCAGGAAGGACAACTGGCTAATCACGCCAATTGATAATCAGCTGTATTTTTTTTTGGAATGACTCTACCACTCTATCTTTAATCTCTCCTTTTGTTGGCAGGCGTTTCCAAGAGCTGGAAAACTGCAACTCTGCCGTAAGGGAAATTGTTTTGGTAGCCCCTCACGCGACGCAGCAAGGCAGCCCCCTCACACGATGCAGCATGCCAGCATGCCTTTTACCTGTTTTCCTGTGGTACCTGCCAAATGTTTGGCGAGCCAGCTTGCAATGCAAAACCAGCAGCCATTTATTATCTGTGGTATTCTTAAAAAAAAAAGATATTATCTGTGGTATTGCCAGTGCCAAAAGAATACAAGAATACCGCGCCGAATAGCGCGATATATCGCCGTGACCGGCAAGAATGAAAATATCGCCGGTATATGCCAACTTGTGTATGGGCCAGGCTTTTTTGGGCCATTTGTGCCCAATCCCAGTTCCCAGCCCGAGTGACATACGAAACTTGATTCAAATTGAGCGGGAAGAACCATAGCCCTCAACACCATCTTCTTCTGTACATGTGGATCAGGATGAAGATACTGAGATGGGTATGAGTCTAGGAGCTCCTCTTCTAAATCAGAAATGGGTGAATCAGATGTTTTGATGTTTATGGAAGTTGTGAGTTGTAGGCTCATGGCTCATTATTTAGTGCTTATTATTACCTTGTTTGTGAGTTGTAGGCTCATGGCTGAAGTTAGAACAATCCACTGCCGAAGAGTTGTTATTTTTTTTAGAGAGGAATACAGTAGGGGAAGCTCCTAATGTGGTAATATTAATACAGACATAAAAAGTAATAATTAAAGAAAAACGAGTGCATTCCATGGTTTTGAAAACCATGCTAAAATGAAAGAGAAGACCTATACATGAGGCTCACTGCCCACCTTAAGTGACTTGTGCAACTATTTGAAATGATGTGCAAGGAGAGGAGGGAGACATTGTTCAGAAGAAATGAGAAATGAAGCTAGTTTTCTACTTTTCAATTCAATGGATGGTCTTGTTTGATGAAAAATTAGGCCATTTAATCTTTGCTTCCCCACCCGCCATGCTGCAGTTGTGAAGGCTTCCATCAATAAAAGATTGCTGAAATTGGCCTTTGCTTGCGAAACATGCTTACAGGTTGATGAATAATGATGATCCCATCCAACTCCAAGAGAATCACAACATCTGATACTGAAGGGGCTATTGAAGAACAGGTGAGGCATTTTCATCCACACAGATGTTACACACCATCAATTTTGTCTTTCTTTCTTCTTGAGGTATCTCTGTTATGAGTGCATCCATAAAAAGATGCCATGATAAGCACTTTTACCTTTTTATAAAACTTGGAATTCCATGTTGATGCAAAGTGTTGTTAGTGGAGCAGGTAACGTGAAACGAAATAGATGAAATTTACTTGATGAAAAAGTTGTGGCTCCCCATGTGCCAACTTTCCTATACTATCTTGAAGAACTTGGATTTTGGATTGTAGAATTTGGAACTCCCAAAGAGCTTGCCCTGACATGGCAAATTGGGTTTTTGAGGTGTTATCAAGCTAGTGGAAAATTCCTTCAGGGAGACATTTTCCATTTTGGTAAAGCAAAGTTGTAACCTCGATTGGATGCATTGTTATTGGCAAAGCAAGTTGTTACTTTGAGTTATGAATTGTTATCTTGGTGAAGTTGAACTTGTCTACTTTCACGTTTGGAGTGTAGAAAGTTCCATAAATGGCGTGCCGCGTTATTGCCTTAGTAGAATTTTAGCTCAAACTGGTAGAACCATTCAACCATGGATGCCTAACAGGGATCGTTGTACTTCATAAAACACAAAGTTTCACATACAAAGATATATCAAAGAAAACTACCATAGATTTCAAACTTTGTCAAAGTGCTATGTGTCTTGATTAGCAAAAACTCCTAACTATGCAATATCATAGTAGATAAGTTGCCATTAGTAATATTCTTTTTAACATTTATCGCCCGATTTTTGTGTGTGTGTGTGGAGCATGTCTGATATTCTTTTTAACTCTTTATCACCCGATATATCGCACTTATATCGTTAAACGATAAACAGAATTTCAGCCGATATGCGGCGCTTTATACTATCTCTAGGCACAGAAGCTGCTAAAAAAATGCTGTTGGTGGTGTAAATCTTTTTTGTGTGCCAACCTCTCCATCACAAATCCCCCCCCCCCCCCCCACACACACACACACACTCCTCTCCTCCTGCATCCACCGCGCCATGTCTCAGGAAGGAGCCAACCTGCCCCAAGAAGTGGAGGGGAGCCATGATCAGGCCACCGCCCCCCACGGCAGCATCCCGGCGACGGCGACCGTGATGCCGGCTGGTTCCAACTCGAGCTCTGTCAGCATGCTGGCCAGCGCCGTCAACAACGCTGGGTTGTCCGAGCGTTCCAGCCCGGCGGTGCTCTCTACCGGTGAGGACAGCAACGCCGTGTCCAAGATCGCCAGCCCGGCGGTGCTCCAGGCCGGCGAGGACAGCAGCGCCGCGTCCAAGATCGCCAGCCCGGCGGTGCTCCTTGCCAGCGAGGAAAACAAAGCCGAGTTCAAGCCCGCAAGCCCGGCAGTGCTCCTTGCCGGCGAGGAGAAGGGCAACGACGCTGCTGGGTCCAAGCTCGCTAGCCCGGCGATGCTCCATGACTGCGACAACAGCAAAGCCGGGTCCCATGCTGGCGTGGACAACAACGCCGCCCGATCCAAGCTCACCAGCCCGACGGTGCTCCACGCCGGCGATGGTAACAACGGCGGATCCAAGATCGCCAGCCCGGCCGTGCCCCAGGCCATCGTGGACAATAGCACCGGGTCCAAGCTCGACAGCCCGGCGGTGCTCCATGCCGGCGAGCACAACAACTCCGGGTTCAAGGTCCCAAACCCCGCAGTGCTCCATGCCAGAAAGGACATGGACAACAACGCCGGACAACCCAAGTTCGCCAGCCCGGTGTTGCTCCATGCTGGCGAGGACAACAAAGCTAGGACCAAGCTCGCCATCCAGGAGGTGTCCCATGCCGGCGGTAACGCCGGGTCGTCCAGGCTCACCAGATCGGCGGCGGCTGCGCTCCATGCCGCCAAGGAGAACGCATCCAAGCTCGCCATCCAGGTGGTGCCCCGACCCCATGCCGGCAAGGACAACAACGCTGGGTCGTCCAAGGCTGTCACCAGACCAGCGGCGGTCGACGCCGGCGAGAGCAACCTCAGCAACGCCAAGGAGGGAAAGACCAACGTAGCTGGAGAACAACATGCCCATGAGGCCGACGTGGGCGGCGTCGGCGGGAAGGGCAACGCCGCCGCGGTGGAGGACGCAGACCCCAACTTGCACACCTTTACGGAGAGGGAGCGGAGGAAGAAGATGAAGAACATGTTCAGCACCCTGCACGCGCTCCTCCCCCAGCTCCCCGACAAGGTCCGTGCATGGCTCTCTTTTTTTTTTCTTTTCTTGATTGAAGTTTTCCATGAGCGATGTCGAGATGATGTGCGCGCGCAAGTTGAAAAAAATCGTTCCTTTGTTTTTCTTCGCTGTTTTCGTAATTTTTTCTATTCATATGCAGATCACCAACTACATGCGTTGCCGCGAATTCTAGATTTTCACTTATTAGTGCTTGCTTTGGCAATGGTGTGATCATTAGAAGTAAATGGGGAACTTCTGTATTTCTTATTAGATAAAATTTGCTCAAGCACACTGCAGAAACGTGTAATTGGCCGGCATACACCACCAAACGGAGAATTTGATCAGTACCATACAAATCTGTGGTTGTTTGCTAGTGGACGTCGCACCGAATAAAATAATTATTTCCACCATTACGAATAGCGGTGTGCGTCAGGTAGGTAGGGGCAAAAATGTCTACTCACTACGCTTTCTCTCTCCCGGGCAGTGGAAATGATTATTTTATTCGGCTATGTCCACTGGCAAACAACCACAAAATTGTAATGGTAGTGGACAAATTCTCCGTTTATTGGTGTGTGCTGGCCAATTGCACATTTCTATATACGGTGTCCTCCAGCAAAATTTGCCTTCTTATTACTAAAGCATTTATGGAGTTCCCCACATCCGAATTTTATCTTCTCCGTCTTCGCACTACATCCTTCATTAGCTAGGTTAGGTTTTAGATCTCGAATTTGGATGCAAATAGCAAGGGCATTCTAGTTTTTCTAGTTATATAGTTTTTCTATGCTCCAAGACACACATTATGTGTAGATACATAATAAAAACTATGTATCTAGAAAAGGTAGTACGACTTACGATTTGGAGTGGAGGCAGTAGTAAATAACGCGTTAGCACTAGATCTTTATGTTAGGCTATTGGATATGAGTTAGCATGTCAACGGATTGGATGCTACAAATTTGGCATGATGTTACCGAAGACGAGCACTAGATGTGGATACCCGATCCAAATAAGGAAGAAAGTCAATATAGCCTGTTGGGTTTGGATCCGTTCGATATGCACTTAAAATTACCCTATTCGTCCTGTAATATAGTGCATTCTAGCATTTAAAATTTGTCCTTAAATATATAGCCTGTTTGTTTGGCTGGGCTGGATCGTTGCTGGATCGTGAAGAAGTATTGCTGGCTGGTTTGGTGTGAGAGAAAAATACTGTTCTGGCTGGATATTTACGATCGTTTACGAGGCAATAAGCCCAGCCGATCAGGCTGATAATGCATTTTAGAGGATAAAAACCAATTTTACATTAGATACTTTCCATTTATCAACCAATCACCATTAATCACGTTGATGATAGCGTCTGATTATGAAATAAAATGAGGGTACATGCGTCTTTTATATTCTTCCTTAATTTATCTTAAAATTCCTAGAATTTATTATATTATATAACAGAGGGAGTAAAATACTACTGTACGTAATGGCTTGATGTAGTTTCTTGTTTTTGATCGAAATACAACTATGAGGCTTGATGTAGTTTCTTGTTTTGGATGGAAATCCAGCTCACAAAATAAATTAGGGGAGATAATAGCTAAATCAGTAAATTTAGCAAATTTTTTTAGATAGTCTCTTGGAGATGCTCTTAGCTTCTTGAGAAATCATATACGCCAGCTAAACCTGTTTATGGAAAGGCCAACCTGACTAGTGCATTGAGTGGGTTAGACCTTCAATTTCTAGTCCACTCTAATTCTCCGGGCCGCGCTTGGGCTTCTGTGGGGTACGACTCTAGATACCTACGGCAGACCAGCCCGCAAGACGAAGCCTTGCGGGGCATGACGCTGCTCGGCGCGTCCCACAAGACACCGGAAAGATATCCTGAAGATACTACGAAACCTGTTAGAATACGCATGATCCCATGATTCCTGTAATCTGTTATTACTTTTTGATTATCTCCTAGATCTAACCGACTTGTAACCCTGCCTCCAGACTATATAAGGCGGGCAGAGACCCCCTCCAAACACACATAATATGATACGATAGCCAATACAATCCAACAGACCACAGGAGTAGGGTATGACGTCATACTGACGGTCTGAACCTGTCTAACTCGTGTCTCTGTTGCCTTCTTATTCTCGTTTACACGCATCTCTGTCGATCAATCTATCTTCGTAGGATACCCCTCGAAAGACTGCCAACGATATTCTGTCGACAGCTTCGTTTTCTTGCATCTGGGCACTGAAGCCCGAAAAGAGCCTAGACCTATCGGTAAAAATGCATGGTGCCTAGGGACAGGCTCGGGCTTTTCTTTTTCTTTGGCTCGGTGTCAGCCTTTGGCGAGGTCTGAACATGTCTAATAATCGGCACCGATGTTTGGCCAAATGAGTGGTTACTACTATGCATTATGGTTATAGTAGGAATGTGCTTTGAACCTTTTATGAGTGTTTTCAGTTAATTTTATTGGACTTGGATTCACCTTTTGTTCTGTCTTAATCTTTCATTTCATAAATATGCATGTGTTCTATTGGTAATTCAATGATTTTTCAGGGAACGTTTCCAGTTGTGCAAATATGCGTCGATTTCAGCAAATGTTTCTTCGTTCGATTTTATAATTAGTAATTCAATGATTCTTCAGTTGTATTGGTAGCACTGCTGTAGCACAGTTATAATGGGAAAAACTGTAGAACGAAACTACTTCCTTGAAATTTTGCAATGACTTGTATATATTTGAAGAGTTAAAAGAAATGGATACAATGAATACCGTACAGTTTATGCTCAAATTTATATGATGATGCTGCAGGCTGACAAGGCCACCATAGTTGGGGAGGCCGTAACCTACATCAGGACTCTGGAAGGCACCCTCCAGAAGCTGGAGAAGATGAAGCTGGAGCGCAAGCGCGCGCTGGCGGCGCAGCAGCACGGCCAGCAGCAGCAGCTGCTGGTGGGTGCCGGCAGCAGAAGCCGCGCGTCGTCCGCGCGCCACCCCGCACCAGCGCTGCCAGCACCAACACCGGCGTCGTCGAGGGAGGCGAACCTGGCGGACATGGTCCACAGCTTGGCACAGCAAGCCGCCGTGGCCGCCGCGAACAAGGCCCTGGCAGTGGCGGCGGCGGCGGCCGGGGCCGGGGCGGGCGGCTCCGGGTCCTCCTCCTCCGGTGCCGCCGCCAACGCGCAGCTGCCCCGTGGCGCGGTGCCGTTCCCGGCGCCCGCGGCGGGGTTCCAGACGTGGTCCGGGCAGAACGTGGTGGTGAGCGTGGCCAACAACGAGGCGTACATCAACCTGCATTGCCCACGGGAGCCCGGCACGCTGACTAAGGCGTTGTTCGTGCTGGAGAGGCACAGCATCGAGGTCGTCACCACCACCATCTCCACCCACGACGGCTTCCGCATGTACGGCATCCATGCCCGCGTAAGTCATCAAACAAACATTATTACCAGCTGGGTTCCTTCTTCTTTCTCTTGTAGGAGTAGCTTCTATCTATCTATAATCTATAGCTGGGACCTTACAATTTTTTGTTTGCGTCGTGGACGATGGACCTGCAGGCCAATCCGGCTTCGGCCTCGGCTCGCTTTCCGGAGAATCTGTGTGCTGAAGACAGGTTCAAGCTGGCGGTGTCGGAGATGGTGCAGCTCATCAACATCTGATCTGAGGCCAACGCGCTCATGCTCATGCTCATGCTCGCCAATGCAACAAATCGCTCTGCTCCTTGGACTTGGAGTTGAGCTATGCTATGCTATGCTGCTGCCGTCGTCGTCGTTTCGTGTTAAGACTTAAGTCTGGTCGTCGTTGAACTCTTTTAATTTGTTTCTCAAGGAGTCTGGTTCGTATCAAGTTTGGTCGTCGGTTTGAACTGTTTTGTTTCTGAACAAAGAGAGAGTCTGGTTCGTGTCAAGTTTGGTTGTCGGTTGAACTGCATGTTTTATGTCTCAAGATAAGAAGAGTCTGGTTCGTACCGTATAATAATAAGTACTGTTTCGTATAATAAGTACTGTTTGAAGTTAAACCTGTCGTGGATGACCTGTATGATATAGTTTGCTGCTCGGTAAGGTAAGTTCGGTTCCAGAGAATCACGTCCTGAAACCGTTCCAGCCAGAAACACTTGTGTAATTTATATAGGTCAGCCTTCACTAGGGCCTTGTTTAGTTTCCTCCAATTTCTGAATTTGGCACTATGCAAAAAGAAGATTCCCCGTTACATTAAACTTGCGGTACATGCATGGAGTACTAAATGTTGACGAAATCAAAAACTAATTACACAATTTGGTTGTACTTTGCGAGACGAACGTTTTGAGCCTAATTAGTCAACGATCGAACAATTATTACCAAATAAAAACAAAACGCTACTGTAGCTACAGTAGCGCCAGAAAATCCGGCGGCGCCGATTCGGTGGCCAACTAAACATGGCCTAGGAATCATTCCTAGCAGGAATGACACTAGCCGAACGAGCCCTAGGCTTTGTTCGGTTCCTTCGGATTGACACAATGTGGATGGTTTCAGAGTCAATCTGGAGGACCGAATAAGGCCTAATGGAGTTGCAGACATGCTTGCTATTCGATCAGACAATTCTGGGGGCCACGGCCTCGTTGCTGTTCGCGACCCTCTCGTAAATTTTGAGCAGATCTGATGTTCCAATGCATGCGAAGTGAATCCGCAAATGCATATGCATGGATTGCTGGCTTGCTGCCTTGATGTCCAACACTATCTGTTATTCTGTTTCCTCGTAGCTAATAGGACTGAACTAGTCATCGAACTGATGAGAGCATCAGTTCATTGGTTCACCGGTTCAACCATTGAGAATTGAAATAGCTGTAGACCGTATAAATTGAACCGGTGACGAATTAAATACTTCGACCCTCATATACAAGTCCATGCATACACAAGAGTTGGCTATGTAATAGTATAGCTAGCTTTTTTTTTCTTTTAAAATTGAATCTCCAATGTTTCCTTACGAAACACAGTTCCTGTTTGACAAACCCAACCTTATAGCTTTCCTATATTTGGGAATTATTAGTTACACCCATGATCAGAAACTACAATAGTTTTTCTTTCTTTGGCAGGTGACACGACGATGAAAAATAAAATGATTTCATTTTTGCTATAGTTTTAGTATTTCATTTTGCCATTGGCAAGGCAGCTTGCTCCTTCAATACTTTGTTCGTTCAAGCGAACAATTCATCGATGTTCGACAACCCCAATACAAATTGCTGGAGAAGATGATGCAAGGTAGGAAGGGCTGTTCGATTTAGGCCATGACAACAACATTTACCATCTTTTGTCTGTAATTTGCACTTTCCTTGTTCAGCTAATAAAATTCTCCGCAGGGGCCTTGGCCCCTTCAGTTTCCTCAAAAAAAAAAAAATTTACCATCATAGTATTTAGCCAACAAAATAAGCCACATTATGATCTAAAAATTACGAGATTAATCAAGAAAAATACATTCATAGTTTGATTTTATGATGAACTAATGGCTTAGATTAAATCAAATCGTTCATTCCTAATATAACTGTAAGATAATATTCAGAAAAAAGGAAATAACCTAGGTTGTTGGATTTTACGATGACGATCTAACTGTTTTAGATCAAATCAAAGAGTCGATGCCTAATTCAATTATAAGATTGATTTTAAAAAAGGATTAACATACAACTAGAAAATATGCCATTTATTGGCTCCTCACTCACAGATTTGACACAAATGATTACAAAATTATCATTGGAGCTGTTTTTTGCCAAACATTTTTCAAAATGTCTCAGCTTCACCAGAAAAGTTGCTCCACAAGAGAAGGTAGAAGTTGCTCCACAAGAGGAGGTGGAGTGCCCTTTTAGGCCGAAGCCTAGCCAAACTAGCCCTTAGTGGGTGACAATTGTAGCCCTATTCATCTATTAAAAAGGTCAACCTTCCTGGGAAAAAGAAGTGTATAGTTTGGCAAAAACCTGTTCTGTATTGTAATGTAATCCTACTCATCTATGATATAAAGGTCAATTTTCCCTACAAAATAGGGTTAATTAGAGCAATGCCTTTATAAATTCAATGTTTTTGAGGAATACCACTACTTTTCATCTAATAATGTTGGTACTATTATAATTCATTTGAAACACACTTTGTACACCCATGGGCTACTTGGACCCACCTGTAGCCAATCATATTTTTGTATAGACCAAAATGCCCTTGACATTTGGCCTCTCTCCACTCGTAGACATGTGGGCCCCATCTGACATCCCTTACCTCTCCTTCACCGCTAAACTCCAGGCACCGTGTGCCACATGCCGCCGCCATCACACGCTGCTCTCCTTTCCTATGTCGCGAGCGACCGCTGCCTATGGTCCCCATCGCTGGAGTAGGCGGCACTTGAACTTGCCGTCCTCCGTGCGAGCCTAGCAGTGGTTGGCAACGATGGTTATGAAGGCCGTGGGCGTACCTGCTACACCGCGCACTCTGCTCTCACGTGCGTTGCCTCTTGCACAGTCGTCGTTGGTTGAGCCCATCCCACTGGGTAAATGTCTCTAGCGAGTAGAGGAGGACACCATCAGGCGCGTCTTCAGCAAGCAACGCGACCAGTGTTACAGTGGAGGAGGTGAAGTGAACAACGGAGATAGGTGACGGACCAGGGTCCTTGGGGTTCCCCATAGGGTTTACTACTCGGATGGGCCCTAGGCTAGCCCATGACCTGCTGAAGGACACGAGACAAGGTGGCATGGTCTTCAAGCTATTCAAGATCAATTTAGTCGGCTTACTAAGAAAGCTAGATTCTGTAATAGGACTAGGACTCTTCTATTGTAACCGGCTAGGACTAGATACGTGCCCTTACCCTCTTCCCTATATAAAGAGAGGTACGGTGCACCCCTTGTAGACACAATCATATCAATCAATCCAACACAAAAGGCTACACGCTGACTGGACGTAAGGCTATTACTCGATCACGAGGGCCCAAACCAGTATAAATCGTTCGTCTCTTTGTGTTCACCGTCGGGTTTCGCGTATGTCGAAGCCCACCAACCATCGTCCCATGTAACTCCGTGATGAGTTGCTGGTCATCAAACACCGACAGCTGGCGCGCCAGGTAGGGGCTTTCGGCGACTTCGTAATCGAGAGCTCGACGGACCTCGACAATATGATTTTCACGGCGGGATCCACCTTCATCTTTGGCTCCTGGATCTGCACAGCAGAGGACTCCGGCCAGCTTCAGAGTCGTCTCATGGAGATCTCGGTGCATCAAGTTTGTCCATCCGCTTCAATAGCCACGCTGGATCTTCTCGCCAAGAAATTTTCACATATTTCGATTTTCGATCCAACTCGGACTCGAGAGTCTATGGAGAGCAAAGACTCCCACTCGGACACAAGCAATCTGTCCAGGTTGGAGATCCAATCTAAAGTCCAAGTTGAAGACCCAAGTCGGTTTCCACTCAGACTCGAGAATTTAACTTAAATCTATCAAGTTACAATTAGCTACCTCAGGCAGTCAGAGCAAGAGATCCCATTGACAGGTGCTCAGAAGGGCTTGGTCTTATCTATTACGCCTGAGGGAGGCATCATTCACTGGCCGGGTTCCCGACCCTGTACTTCCTCTTTGGATCCATCTCGTCTAGTCGGCATGGTGGAGCTCCTAGCCTATCAAGACGGTAGCACTCTTCCAGCCGATGCTGACCACGGCTCCACAGAGATCCTAGACAACGCGACGACTGCAGAGTCTGGGACGCACTCGACACCAAGGCATTCCAGAGAAGTCTTCATGGCCGATCACCCACCCCATATCCCTATGCCATAGGCTCAATATATTCAAGACAGAGAGGAGACTTTGTCCAACTTCTCCCTGGATGCTCTAGCACCTGGCGGAGAGATTGACGAGCAGAAGACGGCTAGGGAAATGAATAACAAAGCGCGACAGTCCCGTCACAACCGAGCCCAACACCGTAGGGAAAAGTGGGAGGTATCAGTCGGCCTGTCATGAAGTTGAATGACAGCGCTTGGCTGTAGAAGCCAAAGCCGAACAACGTTTTCAAGATCAAGAATGGAATCGACAACGCCGAGGATGTGACAACATGAGAGGTTCAGCATCATGTAACCTCAATGCTGACTTCATGGAAGTTGCTGGTCACAGGGTCTTTACCACGCCCTACGCCAATGTCTACGCTCTAGCAAATGAGCTAGCCGCCCTAGAAAACCCAACTGATGATCAACAATGCCTCAAGGTCATTCTAGAATCCACAGCCCTACAGATGCAAGCAGCAAGGGGGCCTCCACTGCCAACCCTTCTCGAGGGCCAGATCCCCGCGCTCCCACCAATTCTCAACAAGGGGCACGCAGCGAGTACCAGCCTTTTCACGTCTGGGGCCGTAGGGTAACCAGAACAGGAACCAGAGTGCTATGCAGTCAACCTACCGTCATCAAGGGTACCACTATAATAACAGGGAAGGCAAAGGTGAGTCCGAGTACATGGAAGCTAGCATCTCCCCCGATAGATTCCTGTGCTTCTCAGACAGACTCCTTTCTGTCCGACTTCCCTACAAATTCAAGCCATCCAACCACTCCAAGTATGATGGGAAGACAAAACCCAATCAATAGTTGCGTATCTACTCCCAGTCAATCGAGTTGGCTAGTGGCGATGATGATATCAAAGTTCTATATTTCCCCATGGCACTCGAGACTGTGCCACTTTCCTGGTTTGACAAGCTACGACCCAACTCCATCGATACTTGGGAACAACTCTGTTGGGCATTTAACTTCGCCAAGAAAAATCAGCCCCTGAAACTTTGGAGTTGAAATTGTGATTTCTATAACAAAAGTTTACTTGCAGGGAAAAGAAGAAAAGTGAAAAGCGGAAATTTGACTTCGTCAGAAAGATTGTCTTCGCTAAAGAGATCTCGTCTTCGCTGGAGAAAAGAAAAAAGCAAGATTAGGCGAAGACAAGAGTTTGACTTCGCCTAACATTCTGGGAGAAGAAGAAAATCAAAGCATAAATCGACTAAGTCTAGAAGACGAAGACATCAATAAAGTTGATGTGCAAAAGTTGAAGAATGAAGACTCAAAAGGGAAAAAGGCCACTTCGCCCTTGTAGTTGGAAAGGTTTGTAACTATTTGAGTTGGGGGTAAAATAGTCATTTTATGTAAATTACGAAGGCTAGGACCCCTATAAATACTCCCTCTGACATGTACAGTACGATCATGAAATGAATACAACTTTTCCTTGTGTTCAAACTTTGATGCTTGAGTAATTTCTTACCCCACATCTGGTGCCCACCGTTTGTGTGTGCTCGAAAACTCTCACGGCCACGCGAAGTTAATGGGCAGACCTAACAAGAAAGTTACCACTGGGGTAACCGAAGATGACCCACCATCAGTCGAAGACCAAAGTCTCAAAAAAAAGCACGCCAAGACCCAAGTTCTTCAAAAGCAAGTGAAGCTGAAGAACAAAGACAAAGAATTAGAAGGGCAAGTGCCGAGAAAGCAAAAAGAACTTGAAGAATGTCGCGCAAGAGCAAGAGAAAAGTCTCTCAAACAAAGAATAGAAGAAGCCGAAGGCACCCTTCATGAACTAAATGAACAACTCCAAAATGCAAGCCATGAAGTTATACATTTAGATGAACCAAATTCAGCAACAAAAGCTTCTCAAGAGAAGAATTCCCAAAAGTCATTCATATCAATTGACACAAGCTCTCCCTTGTCAATAAACTTGCAGCTAGCACAATGGCCCTTGGGGTATAAATTTAACATGATACCAACTTTCGATGGCCAATCTGACCCGAGGCAATTCTTGATGAGTTTTGAAGTTGCAGTAATTTCAGGAGGCGGCGATGAAACAACATTGGCAAAACCTCTTGTAATGGTAGTTAAAGGACCAGCACAACAATGATACTCTTCACTGAAAGCAAAATCCATACATTCATGGGATCAACTTAAAGCAAACTTGCTTGCTGTCTTTCAAGGATTTCAACCAGCTGGCCTCACAGACATAGATCTGTTCAATTGCAAGCAGCAAATCAAAGAGCCCCTGAGCCAATATTTCAAAAGATTCATCCAAATCAAGGCACAAATTCCAAATATCAAGTGGTAATCATAGCTGCAATTAAAGGGCTTCGAGTAGGCCAATGCGCTTCTCATCTTGCTCGAGAAAAACCAAGTACAGTCACTGAGCTTTACGAAGTCATTCAAAAATATTGCAAGTCAGATGGCAACTATAGAAAAAGAATCGAAGAAGAAAATAACTTCAGGGCTCAAATCAAGCAAAACAACAACTTCCATCCTCCAAAACCAAACAACTATGAGCGAAGACCATTTACACCACACAATCAAGTCAATCAAATTGAGAATGACAACAATTCAATAGCCAAAAGTGATTATGCTCGCCAAAATCAATATAACCAGCGAAGTCAATTCAATGAAAGAACCTTTGTGTCGGGGACCTAGTACCGGGGTACCCAAGGAGGTGGAACTAATAAACTTCGAATGTTAAAAACTCCCGAACGGACAAGAACACTACTGCGCCTCTTGCCCGAACGCCCGTGGGCTAGCTCTGCCTCACCCGACGGCTGGAGGACGGCTCTGTCCCGCCCGAGGGCTGAGGGATCGGCTCCGCCTCGTCCGAGGGCTAAGGGCTAGACTCCGCCTCATCCGATCCCCGAGGTATAAACTCCGCCTCGCCCGAGGGTTGAGGGCTCGGCTCCACCTCGCCCGACGCCCTAGGGCTATACTCCGCCTCGCCCAACCCCCGAGGGTGGACCTCACCTCGCCCGATGTCTAAAGGCTGGCTCCACCTTGCCTGACAACCGCACCCCGCTCCCTCATGATGATAGGCACAGGGTAAGACAAGATGTTCGGGTCAACCGCAGCATCAAGGACCATGCCCTGCGCCCCTACAGGAGAGTACCGTCAGGGAATGATGGGACGGGCGCTTAGACCCTTCCAGGCATGGCAGAGCCTGAATAGTGTTGCAAGCGCGTGCTCTTCGCCTTATAGTGTTGTAGGCGCCGCCTTCAGCCCCCGGGCGAAGAGTCCGACACAGACGTACGACAACCACTACGTTCCAAGGGGGGACTCCCGTCCCCTACAATGGCAAACGAGCAGTCACCGCGCCATCCGCTCCTCATAGGGTCGCAGATCGACACCCCTGCCCGACATGCCGCCCGTGAAGGCGGGACGGGACGCACCCACTTGCTAAAAGAGGTCAGGGCATGGCCTACGAAGATCAACAAACACGCCACTTCTGACACTATCGGCCATGTTATACAGGGCAGGCGCAGGGAAAAAGGAAGACCCGGATCCTTCGAAGGACCTTCCATACCCTTGGTATTTTCCTTTTTCTCCCATCTGTAACCCCTGCTCCCCCCTTGGTCTATAAAAGGGAGGGCAGGGCTCCCCACTAGAGGGACCGACTTTGAACGGACAACTCACATACAGACGAACTCATAGAGAGTTCAGTTCGACATCACATACACAGCCAAGCCACCACCAGGCTCTTGGCCTCCTTTCGACCCTTCCATTAGAGACCTGGGACTAGTCCCTCTCTCGACCGTTTGTACCCCCTACTACAAATCGTTTTCGGTGCTAATAACATGAGCAGCAACAGACTGGACGTAGGGACATTCAGCCCAAACCAGTATAAACCTTGTGTCCTTTAGCGCACCATCCGGGCCTAACGCGCATAATTATAATTTACTAGCCGGTGCTTGTTCGAAACACCGACAGTTGGTGCGCCAGGTAGGGGCCTTTGCGCGTTCCAAACCAGGCCACGGATGGCTAACCACAACGTCAGCTGGGTCCTAGGCGCACACGTACGCTTCGGGAGCCTAGATTTCGTCATCATGGTGGGAGGAGAGTTGGTACGGGCATAGACCGCCATCCAATCTCTCCCCTCCATCGTCCTCGACCACAAGAGGCTTGGGCGCCAGCTCGGCATCTCCCTTGGACCCCAGCAGTCCAGGGAGAACCAGCGTCACCTCGCCCTTTCCAACGACAACGACGTGTCACGACCTTCCAAAGAGGGGCACCTCTCTCCAGAGCACCATGAGCGGAGCGCCCCGACAGCATTTCCGTTCGGTCTCCGCAACACCGCGGCAACCACCTGCCACCTCGTGGCACTATGCATGATTCAACCGCCCACGGACAGCGAGTTCGTGGGGGTAATTGAACACGACACGGAGTCCCTCCACAAACTCCTCACCGAGGAGCCAGAATCATCCTCCAGCTCTGACTCCAGTAGGGGGAGCCATCACCCTTCCCGGGAATGCTTCATGGCGAAACCTCCGAGGGTCACGTTGAAAGCGTCTCCGAGAGGCGGCCCCATCTCACGTAAGGATGGAGCAGCTGAGAGCACGGAAGCTGGAGATCGATGACGCTGGACAACAGCTTGTTCGGGAGTATTGGAAGGTCGATGAGGAAATCAAGCGTCGCGGAGACGGTGGGCACGCACGTGCCACGGCCCATGATGTACACCAGAGGATCCTCACCGACGATGGGACCCTCCCTCACTTTGCTCGGGCAAGCCAGAACATCACCGCTGCGATGGCCTTGCTTCATGGCCTTCTAGAGGCCGCGACGTCCGAGGATCACCGGGCCCACCGAGAAATTCGCACGTTGCTCGAGCGTGCGAGGCGCAGCAGGTGAAAAGCTCGTTGTCTTGGCGACGCGAGCTCGACACCAGCCAGCGCACGCCCTCGGTGCGTCCCGCCAAGGACGCATCGGTTCACCAGACACCACCAGGAGGCAGGCAGCACACCCCTGTTTCGGTGCATCAATGTCTCAGCCACAACCGTGATGCACGCAGCACCATCGATGCCCACAGACGCGCCTATGATGACTCAAGAGAAGGAGCCAAACATGGCTACCACCCTCGGTACGACAGACGCTACGACAGCGGTGAGGACTAGAGCCCGAGCCCCGGCCTGCCAGTCCCTCAGGCCTTCGGCTGACACATCCTCAACGTTGCTTTCCCGCCAAGGTACTGACCGCCTACCAACATCCCTAAATATTCTGGAGAAACAAACCCTGGGCTTTGGCTCGAAGACTATCGGCTTGCCTGTCAAGCCGGTGGCGCGAATGATGACGATTTCATCATTCGCAACCTCCCACTGTTCCTGGCCGATTCGGCACGAGCGTGGTTGGAGCACTTACCGTCCAACGCCATTCAGAGTTGGGTGGATCTGAGGGAAATCTTTGTGGGGAACTTCCAGGGCACATACAAGCGCCCTGGGAACCCATGGGACCTCAAGAACTACCGCCAGAAGGCCGATGAAACCCTCCGCGGGTACATCCGGTGCTTCTCCCGGCAGTGCAATGAGCTCCCCAACGTCGCCAACACCGAGCTAATAGGAGCCTTCCTGTCCAGAACCACCTACGAGTCCTTAGTCCATAAGCTAGGATGCAAGGGCCCATGAACCACTAAGGAACTCCTGGACATCACCACTAGCCACGCCTCAGGAGAGGAGGCGATCGAAGTAATCTTCGACCGTTCCGATGGCAAGGCAAGGCGGGATGAGGGCGCTGGCGAAGGCGCCTCCAACCGTTCCGCTAAAAGAAAGAATAAGAAGCAACGACGCGATGACCCGCTCGTGGCCGCTACCGACCGCAAGGGTGGCCGGAAGCCCGCGGAGGGCACTCCGAACCACTTCGAAAAAATGCTCGAGGGGCCGTGCCCAAACCATGCTTTCCCGGCCAAGCATGTAACAGAACCGACCAAATCATAAGAACGTAAGTACAAAAACAATCACCGAAGTGATCAAATTCCTGTACTTAAGCTCCCATAATCCCGGTAGTCCAGAAATCACGAAGGATTTCAACCAACTTTCGACATACAAACCAAGACCGTAGTGATTCAACACAACACATCATTCGTTACAACATTTCACAAGTGGCATCCGGATTACATCCATCAGAGTGCGAATAAAATATTACAAACCAAGTTCAAATTTGCGGAAGCAACATAGTTTAGTACATAACTTCATAGTTTCAAATACATTGCCAGATCTTAGTCATGTCCCACAAAAGCATTATCAGGTACGAGAACTAGGAGAGACCGCGCCCAACGGTCTAGTCTTCATCCCCAGCCGGGAGAAGGCAATACTTGCAGCAACCAAAGTAGAACTGGTCACCTGCAACAGGTGAGAGATAAACCCTGAGTACAAGAAGGTACTCAGCTAGACTTACCCGACAAAACCAGAAATAAAAGACACCAAGGATCATGCAAGGCTTATGAGGTGGGCTAGCTTTACACATTTGCATAAAAGAGCTTATGAATATAGTGACCAATTTAAACTTAGCATCAAGCTTATCATCATTTACCTATACACTAGATTAGCACCTGTACTAGAGCACTCACTTATTAGGAGCAATCAATATTAACCATAGCAGGTATAATAAGGCTGTCATCATCGTATCATCATTTCTGAACCATTAGGTTATTTAGTGTATCTACTTTGGAGATAAGCCCGTCAAGTTCTCACTAACCGGGAGAGACGGCGACTCGAATCGAATTAGAACTCAGCTGAGGGGGTATTCCTAACTCTCACCCTGGCATACTTTGCAAGGGTAGCCATGGGTCACCTTTGGGACAACTCAGGAACCAAATTCGCGGGTTCGATCAGCGCCAGCACTCTCAGGGATTACCCTTCTGCCAGGACGATCAGGACTTTTAAATCACCTGCCCTTGGACTCACGCCTACGGCTCCCTTCTGAGGCGTACTTTATACTTATCGACTCCCAGCTTGAGGTGAGCTACTCAGCTTCGTGGTCGGTCTTCGGACACGGCCAACTAAGAGAGAGGCATGCGTTCAACATGAATAGGAAAGGCTCCAAGATTCAGTCCTTAAGCGACACAGACGGAGTCACTACAAACCGGCAAGCCTCCACTCGGTCTTCATTTCAAATTAAGACATGTTCTTTTCCACGATAGCAAATATAGCCAACCGTGCCACATGTATATTCCTATATCTCGCAGGTGACAGGAAATCACCTGACTTCTACCGCGTTTAAGCAGGGCTAAGCACTACACGAGCCTGAGCTACACAGGATTCAGGGTATCAATATCTGGACAAGGATTGGATAACCAATGCAGCAAGTGTTTGCATCCAACACCTAAACTTAATGCAACAATATATATATGTAACAATAATACTTTAACTGCATTTCGGAAATTAGGAGGCTTAATATGCTCCGGGGCTTGCCTTTCACAAAGTTGCACGGACGGTGATCTGGGCACTCAACGACGACCTCGTTTGGCACTTCTCCTGAGGGCTGCACCTCCAGAACCTCCGGTGTTGGCTGCTGCTGCTCCTCGCTCGGTTCCTCGAATTCCAGTAGTGTCACACCTTCCGGTACACCTATTGCATGCCAATGCACAAGATAAATATCATGGATGCATAAGGAATGACATGATGCTCATGATGAATGGATCACAGTAGGTGTTTAACGAAAACATCACTGGACACTCGTTAACCGATTATGAATAGCTCTATTCAAATCACTTTAAGACATGTATCTAACTTAACTTGAAGAACAAGATCAACTTACCTAACTTGCATAACCTAAGATAAAGATGCTCATCTTCAGTTAAAGGCCAAACACCTAGGAACATTACCACAAGCTTAGGAATAGTAAAGGCATACTTAAATCAACAGTTAAGGTTTCATATGCAAACGAGCAGTTCCTTAATTCAATCACAACAAGAGTTCTATAAATTCAAATGACTTGCAAGAGGACATTCTGGAAAGCTTATGAAATTCTCTATAAATCATTTGTAAACATCAAAGCATGATTCTTACGTTAACCCAATCGAATTCAAGTAAACATAGAATCTGTCCAGAAATGACAGGTTTACTAAATTAATTATTTAGTGATGATGCAAAAGCATAATTGGACCAAACCAAGTTTACCAACTTGTTGTACATACCAGAGGAACATCAGAAAGTATAGTGCCAACTTCTAAATAAATTATTTAATGTCCTTTTCTAATTTATTTAGTTAATTAGGTGATTAAAGCAACATATAGTAAAACTATACAGAAAAATCTACAAAACTTACAGTAGCTATCTCATGCTTCACATAGACTACCATAAAAATTTCAAAGCCATTGGGCAAGCAGAACTTGTTGTATCCAAAATAACAGGTGGCATGTCTATTTCTAGCATAATTGGGAAACCCTATTAAAAAGTGTCAAGCAACAGATTTCTCATTTTTCCTAGCATAATTCTGGCATAAGAATAGCACTCACCAAATTTTACCTTTACTGGATCTATAAAAAAATTATGAAAATTCACACAAGATCCATCCATGCAAACAAGAGAGTTTTCTATCTCCTACATACAATGTCCAAAATATATGAAAATTTAACTACAAGCTATTCATAATATGAGCAGTACACCATAAAAATTTCATGCCATTTGGACCTACATAGAAAAAGATATAATTACCCCTATTTCCTTCATGATTAAAAGAGATAATTAGCCACTCCATTTTTCATAACAGAACATGGCATAAATTATATTTTTAATATAAACTAAACATTATCATGAACTCAACAAAATTGGAACCACATCATTTGAAGCTACCAACTAGGAGATACACATTTTTGAACATGCACACAAATCTGTGAAAAAAATAAAATAAACAAAACAATTTTGAAACCCTAACTCTAATGCTGGGCCGGCCCGAACAGACTCGGCAGCCCACGACGCACGCGCAAGCGCAACCTAGACTCGACGCGGCCCAGGACTCGCTCCCGCCTCTGCTTCAGCGACTGACAATGGGGCCCCGCGAGTCAGTGAGTCAGATAGGGGAGGAAGAAGAGACGGCGGCACAACTCATCGCCGGTGGCAGCTCCGGCGAGGTCATCGGTGCTACGGTGTTCGCCTCACCCATGCGCATCTAACGGTGCCATCAATTGAAGCTATTGCCGTGGCTAAAGGGGGTGGCGACGGCCATGGCGGCGCACGGCCACGGCTTGGCCGGCTCCGGCGAGGCCCGACCCCGTAGGGCGCGGCTAGGCTCGGTACGAGCTTTCGGAGTTCACTACCGACCTAAACAAGCAAGGAAGAGGGGATGGGAAGGCCGCGGTGGCAGTTGGCCACGTGGAGCGCCAACTCCGGCGAGGTCCCGCCATGGCAGCGGTGGAAGAAATGGCGAATACGCCCTTACCAAGCCTCAAACGACCCGACAGAAAGGTGGAGGGAGAGGAGATCACGGCGAAGCTAGGGGCAAGATGGCCGACGCGTTTTTGCAGTGGCGAGCGCACAAGGCGACGGCGACGCTCAGTCGGAAATGGAGAAGCTACTGCGGCTTGTCGCTGCGCGCGGTGGAGGCGAAGGAGTGCAAATGGAGCTGATGACCCATTCGGGCAGGCGCGTGGGGTGCTCATGTCATGGCCAGCAGCGCCAGGATGCCCGCGGCGCGTGGCAGCACGGTTAGCCGGCCGACAACGGGTGGCAAACACGCGGCGTTCGTTTTCTTAATGCTGTCAGTTACTGTAGTTCCCATTCAGACGACTTGAACCGCCTGACAGCGCGACTTCAACGTGTCAATACGGCTAAACCGTTGATCCATTGCAAAAACCATGTACATGAAAATTGTAGACCTACCATCCATCTCCAACTTCTATTCAAGGATCATCGTCTAATTCTCCATGGATCAGAAGTTACATCAAGCCAAAGTTGGCTTGATCCAACTGAAACTGGATTATGACTTAGCAAATTTTCTAAGTGTGAAATCAGTAGGGAAATATGACTTGTGGGCCTTGTTTGAACATGTTCTAGCCATTTTCATGAGATGGTCATATTGAGACTTTTGTTCCTTGACAAATTGGCTACAACTTTGGTAAAGGGTGCACAGCCATGCAAGATCTCTAGGTTGGACTTTTTAATCAGTCAAACAGAGTCACACTATGGGTCATTCTAAGTCAAACCTCCACTTGAGGGCATTTTTGTCATTTTGATCCACATGAACAATGTCCCATCAATTACCCTAAGTGTAGTTAAGGTGTATTAGACCATAATTAACCACTCTACACAAATGCTACACCAACTTCTAAGTATCACATGTGATGAAGCAACAAAACAATCAATTTCACTCTAATGTTGCAATTCCATGTTTCACATGTTTCATGACTTTGTTGTAATTTTAAACTTGTCATATTACTACCATGTTGCCCTGTTTCAAGGTATGAGAAACTCATGTTGCATTCACATGTTGCACTACTACCATTCACAAGCAATCAAGTATGAAACAAATATAATTGAGAATGTTGCATATACATGTTTCAGTACAATGGCATGATGAGATAGATGATGCACATGGTTATGAAATGAAATGCAATTTTGTAGGAGCCAAACACCTAGGGTGTTACAAAGCATCTATACAAGGATTGTGGCCTCATGCGCAAATACTTGTCCGGAGGCCTCAACAAATGGGAGCAGGGGAAGGAACCTGCCCCCACCACAGACGACGCCGAGGAGAAGGACAACGCCTTTCCAACGCCAAACGGCGCCCTCATGATGTTCGAAGGATCAACGAGCTACGACTCCAAACGCCGCTAGAAGGTTGCGCGCCGTGAGGTCTATACTACCGGACCGGCCACTCCTGCCTTCCTCCGATGGTCTGAATCTGCCATAACCTTCGACCAGGCCGACCATCTGGATGCCGTGCCACATCTGGGAAGGTACCCGCTTGTTGTCGATTGGATCGTCGGCCCAAAGCGACTCACGAAAGTACTGATGGACGGAGGCAGCGGCCTCAATATCATGTACGCTAAGACGCTCGACAATATGGGCGTCGATCGGTCGAACCTTCGCCCAATCCGAGTGCCTTTCCATGGCGTCGTGCCTGGCAAATAGGCCGTGCCGCTGGGGCAGATCGATCTGTCCGTCACTTTCGGGGATCAGTCCAACTACAGGACTGAGACCCTCACCTTCGACGTCGTGGGATTCTCGGGAACCTTCCACGCCATCCTGGGACGACCATGTTACGCAAAGTTCATGGCCATCCCCAACTATACATACCTCAAGCTGAAGATACCGGGCCCCCGCGGGGTCATCACCGTCGGCACCTCCTTACAACGCGCTTACGAGTGCGAAGTTGAATGTTGCGGCCACGTCGCCGTGGTCGTCGCCTCCAGGGAACTCGCCGCCCTCAGGGAGGAGGCTGCCAAAAAATGCCCGACGCGAAGAAATCAACCGGGTCGTTCGAATCGGCAGAGGGCTCCAAGGAGGTCCCCGTAGACCCCAGCAGCTCCAAGGGAAAAACGGCACGCATTGGTACCACGCTCTCCTCTGAATAGGAAAGCACGCTCGTCGACTTCCTCTGCGACAACAAAGACATCTTTGCATGGAAACCCTTGGATATGCCGGGCATCCCGAGGGAGGTCACCGAGCATACTTTAAAAATCCACCTAGGCTCCAAGCCGGTGAAACAACGCCTGCTCCGCTTCGATGAGGAAAAACGCAGGGCCATCGGTGAAGAAATAGCAAAATTGTTGGGCGCCGGATTCATCAGGGAAGTACACCACCCAGAGTGGTTAGCAAATCCCATTCTTGTACAAAAGAAGAGAGGGAAATGGAGGATGTGTGTCGACTACACAGGTCTCAACAAGGCATGCCCAAAGGACCCATTTCCTTTGCCACGCATAGACGAAATAGTCGATTCTACCTCAGGGTGCGAAACCCTCTGCTTCCTTGACACGTACTCCGGCTACCACCAAATCGCGATGAGAGAGTCTGACCAGCTCGCGACGTCTTTTATCACCCCCTTCGAATCGTTCTGCTACATCTCAATGCCATTCGGTCCGAAGAACGCCGGGGCAACTTACCAGCGCTGTATGTTCAACTGCTTCGGGGACCTCATCGGGCGGACCATTGAGGCCTACATCAACGACATCGTAGTTAAATCCAAACGGGCTGACCACCTTGTCACCGATCTTGAAAAAACCTTTGCTAAACTCTGGGCAAATGGCATCAAACTCAATCCTGAGAAATGTGTTTTCGGGGTCCCGAGGGGCATGCTGCTCGGCTTCATCGTCTCCGAGCGTGGCATCAAGGCCAACCCGGAGAAGATTGCAGCCATCACGAAGATGGGCCCGATCCAGAACATAAAGGGGGTTCAATGGATCATAGGGTGCCTCGCCACCCTCAGCCGATTCATCTCGCGCCTCGGCGAACGAGGACTCCCCCTTTATCAACTCCTGAAGAAAGATGACCGCTTCGAGTGGACAACCGAGGCCCAGGAGGCGCTCGACATGGTCAAGCTACTACTAACAAAGCCCCCGGTCCTAGTCTCTCCAAGCGACGAAGAATCCTTCCTACTATACGTAGCGGCCACCACGCAAGTGGTCAGCACCGCCCTGGTACTAGAGCGGGAAGAAGAGGGGCACGCCTTCAAGGTACAGCGCCCTGTGTACTTCATCAGCGAGGTACTGTCCGACTCCAAAACCCGCTACTCCCAAATCTAGAAACTCCTATACGCCGTACTCATCACCAAGAGGAAGTTGCACCACTACTTCGAGTCACACACCGTGATAGTCGTGACGTCGTTCCCCCTCGGCGAGGTCGTCCATAGCCAGGACACCACGGGGAGAACCGTGAAATGGGCGCTCGAGCTGATGGATCAAGGCATCGCATATGGGCCCTAAACGACAATCAAGTCCCAAGTGTTGGCTGATTTCATCGTAGAATGGACTGAGGTCTAGATGCCACCAGCGGTCGTCGATCAAGAGTACTAGACGATGTACTTTGATGGGTCGCTGATGAAAAGGGGGGCCGGCGCGGGGCTGGTCTTCGTATCACCCCTCGGGGTCCGCATGAGTTACATGGTTCGGCTCCATTTGCCCTCATCAAATAATGTCGCCGAATACGAAGCGCTCATCAACGGCCTATGAATCGCCATCGAGTTGGGCATCCGACGCCTCGACCTCAGGGGCGACTCCTAGCTAGTCATCAACCAAGTCATGAAGGAGTCGTGCTGCCATGACACCAAGATGGCAGCATACTACCAAGAAGTCCGATGGCTGGAGGACAGATTTGACGGCCTCGAACTCAATCACATCCCAAGACGCCTCAACGAGGCGGCCAACGCTCTCGCGAAAGCAGCATCCGGCTGAGAGCCAGTGCCGACTGGAGTCTTCGCCAGTGATCAACACAAGCCCTCAGTGCGCTACGAGGGGTCGGAACGGGCCGACGATGGCCCATCTGATCCACCCCCGAGGGCCGACCCACCGACTGCTCCATCCAACCCCAAGGTCATGGAGCTTGAAGAGGATCCAGCAGCAGAGCCCGACCTCCCGAACGACTGGAGAACACTTTACCTCGACTACCTCCTCCACGACACACTACCAACGGACAAGACAGAAGCTCGACGGCTCGCACATCGCGCCAAGTCCTTTGTTCTTGTGGACGGTGAACTCTACAAACGGAGCCACACCGGGATCCTGCAGCTCTGTATCCCTAGCGAATAGGGAAAACTTCTGCTGAACGACATCCACGGTGGAGTCTACGGTCACCATGCCGCACCGAGGACCTTGGTTGGAAATGCATTCCGACAGGGCTTCTACTGGCCCACTACAGTAGCCGACGCCGAGCAAATCGTACGCACCTGCAAAGGGTGTCAGTACTACGCTCGGCAAACTCACCTCCCAGCCGAAGCACTCTAGATGATTCCCATCATGTGGCCCTTCGCGGTCTGGGGGCTCGACCTAGTCGGGCCATTCAAAAAGGCGCCCGGGGGCTTCACCCAACTACTTGTCACCATAGACAAGTTTACGAAATGGATCGAAACTCGGCCGATCTCCACGATCAAATCCGAGTAGGCTGTGCTGTTCTTCCTCGACATCATCCATCGTTTTGGAGTACCAAACTCCATCATCACAGACAATGGCACATAGTTCACCGGTAGGAAATTCATTCGATTCTACGATGAACAACACATTCGGATCGATTGGGCGGCCGTCGCGCTCCCCCGGACGAACGGGTAGGTCGAGCGCGCAAACGGCATGCTCCTATAGGGCCTCAAAACTAGGATCTTCAACCGGTTGAACAAGTTCGGCGCACGCTAGGTCACCGAGCTCCCCGTAGTACTCTGGAGCCTGAGAACAACTCCCAGCCAGGCCACCGGCTACACACCTTTCTTCATGGTCTACGGTGCCGAGGCCGTCCTCCCGATGGACCTCGACTATGGAGCACCAAGAGTCAGCGCCTACGACGAACAGGGAGCCGAGACATCCCACCAAGACGCCATGGACCAACTAGATGAAGCCCGTGACAACGCCCTCCTCCGTTTGGCTAAGTACCAGCAGGCGCTACGGCGGTACCACAGCCGACGGGTGCGGGACTGAGCCTTCAACGTCGGGGGACCTTGTTCTCCGCCTTGTACAGAGCAATAAGGACCGCCACAAGCTCTCCCCACCCTAGGAAGGGCCGTATGTCATCACGGAAGTACTCCATCTAGGTGCCTACAAGTTGAAAACCATTGACGGCAAGGTCTTTACCAACGCCTGGAACATTGAACAGCTACGCCATTTTTACCCTTAAATAAACGCATACTCTTCCTTATCAGTTTTTTTTGACTTTACAAAACCCCGATCTTTAGTGACATCCGACCCCTGCAAATTGTGAGGGGTCAGACCTCACTCGGGGGCTGATACGAACGATATAAGTACGTTTATCTTGCAAAAACTTCCTGTGTTATATTTGCAAACATTCTCCAAGTTTTTCTTTCTTCTCATAAACAAAGTCCTAAGGACTAAGATTTCGTGAACAAATTCTGAGTACAACTGGTAGGACTGCGGGAGACCCACGCCCCAGCGGCTACGACCTCTTTGCTCACCAGCGTGATCAGAATTAATTCGCCCGCACTCCTAGTTTCTTACAACTTGAACCATGGGAAGGGTCGGAGGGCACCGAAACCTCTTCTACAAAAAGGGGAAGTTGAAAAGCTGTTTGCCGTAACAAAAGATGAAAATTTGTTCATTCATTTTTTGCACAAATTCACCACTTACAAAGTAATTTCATCATGAAGAGGACTAATGTACTCGTAAATTCCAAAGACTGTCTACTCGGGGGCTCCCCCACAAACTTATTCAATTACAGTCTCTGCCTAGCTTTACTACGAGTACTACTGCGGCCGCCGCGCCACACTCTCCATCGGCAACGTCCTGGCATGTACATGGGCCAATTCATCTACTGCGGCCGCCGCGTCACGCTCTCCATCGGTGACGTCTTGCCGCTCCGTAGGATCCTCGAAGGCACCGTCATCTGCAACGTGGAGCACCACGCCGGCGACTGTGGTACCCCTCCGCTGGGGCATCCAGAGACTACGCCATCGTCATCAGCCGCAACCCTGACAACGGCACCTCCACCGTGGCATCCGGGGACTACGCCATCATCATCAACCACAACCCCGACAATGGCGCCTGAACGGGGGGCGCCTCCCGCCAAAGGAAGGCCGCAACGAACGACGGCAAGGCCGATGACGCTCGGCACCCTCCAGTGCTCCTCCTCCTTCGGCAGCGGCAACTCCTCCTCAGCATAGGCGGCCCGCACCATCTCATCTACATTGGATGACCTCCAGCTCGACATCACGCTCTAGATTCACAAGCGGATCAGTGAGTTTCTCTAGCATTACCCTCCCTCACTCAGGAACCACCGCGACGCACGGACGCATTCGGTGGAAAGAAGAAGAAATGGTAGTGGCTAAGAGGCCGGCCAAGAAGTGGGACGAGAACTCCCCTCCCCCTCCCTATTTAAGGAAGAGGCATGGCGGCTAAGGAAAGACGAAGGGTGGGGACGAAAAACTCTCTGCCTTCCCTTATTTAGTGCAGGTGGGAAATCAATGCCGATGGGAATCCGAGGGGACGTGTTGGAACCGACGAGACGCGCTCTGGACTGACGGAACGCGCTCTGGTCAAACAAGACACTACCAGGGCATGGCCCACCACTACCATGCGCCGAGCGCGGGAATCAAGGTGCACACGCGTGCTGGCGACCCTCCGCTTCCCCAGGCAGAACCACGAAACGATCCGACAACGGAACCCCTACCCAGGGAGGCCCAATGGGCCACCCGGGCCGATCGGATGGCCTGGGCGAAAACGACGAACCAACGATCGCTGAAAGATAAGCACCCCTGTTTTCTTACTTTGCACGTCAATTTCATTACCAAGCTTCCAGCCCCAGCAACGACAGGGGCACGGACGTCGCCCGGGGGCTGCCGAGGGTGTCTACCTGTTTAGACACCCTCTTCGCCCGACCCCTCTGAACGTTTAAAAAACCAGAGGCACGGTACGCGGGTGTAAAACTTTGAGTAAAACTAGACAAACCACCAGACCCTACGCCCCGAGGGCTACGGTGTTTTTTTGGTTCACTAGAATAAATCGAACTCATAGTCCCCCGCATCCCCAGCTTCGGCATCCACCTTCTCGAGAAGGGCTCGGAGGGGTCCGCCTACAGAACCTCCCCTAAGGAGAAGCTGTCAGGTTGCCCAAGTCAATCGAACGGCTCGGATCGCCACCGAGATATAGAATCGAAAAATACTCATGCAGGTCGCACCGGCCCCATCACGAGATGTCGGGCTTGAACCCCGCGTGAACACGTTTGGTAGGAGCTTTCCGTCGCTTGTACCACGAAGGTAACGTTACCAACCCCGCCTTCATTTCGATTAAAATTACACATTCAAACATTGCATATGCAAATCATTGCATCCCAACGCTTCATGTCACGTCACGAAACGGCAGTCGCCTCATTCGATATGAGCCGCAACAGGATGAGGTTCGAAGGCTGGCCCGCAAAGGGCTCGAGGCTGCCTCGTGTCAAACAAGAGCCAGGGAGAAATAACTCGAGACGAGCCCCAGCGGCCCTGCCCAACCCCGCTCAGAAGCGGACTGGGACATCTCAACCTTTTCTCGTTCGATTCTAACCCTGAGCCAAACCCACAGAATCTCCACCGAGGAGAGGCCAGCGGGCCACCGGAGCCTATCGAACGGCTCGGGCATCTACCGGGAGGTGGGTTAAGAAGTTGTGGAGTGCCACCTGAGAGCTCTGCCGACCCCGTCAGCAAATGATGGACCCGGATTCCACATGAACGTACCCGTTAGCGAGTTCATTGAGCGCGATACTCGAGCCGTCGAGGCAAGTGTCGTCTACTCAGCCTCTCCGATTGCGAAAATCGAGGACGGGGTAACGCACAAAATATGGCCGACCCATATCAAACCCTAACAGGGCTCGGGGGCTCGAGCCGCTCGATCCAAAGACAGAGATTCGAAGGCTGACCCACCAAAAGGTCTGAGGCTGCCTCGCGTCAAACAAGAACCAGGGGGAAAACAGAGATGAGCCTCAGAGGCCTTCGCCCAACCCGCATTAATGCGGGTAGGGTCATCTCAACCTTCTAAGTTCAATCCACCCTCTTACCGAGCCCATAGAGTCCCTATTAAGGGGAAATATGTTGGAAGGCAGGACAAGGAGTGGCGAACTTATCAGGCACGTCATTCGAGCCACCGAGGCAGGTGACACTGCCCCAATCCCTCCAAATTACAAAGAATTGCGGACGGGACGAAACGTCATGAAATAGGGCAGCCCTCGACCAAATCCCCACCACGCGTGGGGGCTCGGGGAAGGGCAAGCCAGCGATAAAGACCGAACGCACGATCACACAGCGATCGCCAAAATCCTAAGTAAGGGGTACGAGCAAATACAAACGTAAGCTCGCTTCTCTCGCTCTGGTCTCCAGTAACATCCGACCCCAGCAACCACAAGGGGTCAGATCTCACTCGGGGGCTAATAAAGGTACTGGTACTTCCTCTCTTTTTTTTGAAAAAAGTCAATACATCAGACCTCTTCCTCGCATCAAGATTGGCGGCAAGGCTCGGGGGAACAGATTGGCATAATCGCAAAGAGCCCACGCCCAGGCGGCTACGGTAATTTTTGATCACCAGTACAATCAAGATTTCCCCTAAACACCTCAGGCCCTACGGTCTTAACAAACGGAACGGTCGATCGCGTAAAACTTTTTCATCGCCAAAAGGGAAGAAGGTAAGATCAAACAAACAAAACGAAATTACAAAACAAAATCACGAAACTGGTCCCAGGAAACCCTTGCACAGGGCAACAAACGCCGCCATATGTTGAACCCCATTGGGAGTAAGATGCTGCAACTCCACCTGGTAATAATCTAGCAGCCCCCGAAGGAATCTATGCGCGGGTACGGCAAATCCCCGCTCATGGAAGATAGCAAAGGACACGACATACTCTTCGGGCGGCACCGGCTCATCCTCCTCACCGGGCAGCAGCCACTCCTCGATGGCGGACTGTGGGCAGAGAAGGCCGCGGCGGACAAGGCCCTCCAAACGCCAAGAGAGGTAATATCGGATCTGCCGCACAGCTCCATTAAAGCGTCGAGAAGAAGGGTGGGCGCAAGCACAACGACAACTACGATGCGGGCGCGAGCTTAACGGCGGCGGCAACGCGGAGGTGAACCTAACGATGGCGGCGGTGCGGGCGCAGGAGGCTAGGGTGATTGGCGGCGGAGGTTTTGGACGTGAAGGCAAGGGGGCGAAATATGGAACCCTGGGGGCTAACCCCATGGTTTTATAGGGGCGACGGATGCGAGAAGGGCAACCGTCCGCCTCGATCTCTGGGCCTGCCACGCGCACCGTCGCGTCATGTCACGGGACACGCGCCCGCGATCCCTATCCTCTCCCACTGAAATCGCGCTGGACGGTTCGCCTTCCCGAAGCGACCGGACTCTTTTCCCACAGAGGGGACGTGGGCCAGAAAAATCTCTTCTCTGATTCATCTGGGCCCATAACGACCAGGGGTCGGCCCAAACCGTCTCGATGGCCGCTCCAACGAAGGATGGGCCCACGACAAACCAGGACTCTAGTGCACAAGTATCAGCAGGGCCTCGACTTGCAATCGAAACCCCAGCCAAGTTAACCCTAGATGTTTTCCCCGCAAATGGGGTACCGGGGCTCCCTTAAAAATATCCAGTCGACAAAACACCAAGCCTTACGTCCTTACCCGCGGAGGGTCCGATACTACCCCCCGAGCGATTCTACCCGAATCACCCGGGGGCTCGAGGGCTACACCCACCGGGTACGCTCGCGCGCACCCTCTGGCGAATTGACTCCGATACTACCCCTCGGGTGATTCTACTCAAATCTCCCGGGGGCTCGGGGGCTACACCCACCGGGTGCGCTCGCGCGCACCCTCTGGCGAATTCACTCCGACAAAATCAAAACACCCCCCGGGCAATTCTGTCCGAATCACCCGGGGCTCGAGGGCTACTGTCGGGGACCTAGTACCGGGGTACCCAAGGAGGTGGAACTAATAAACATCGAACTTTAAAAACTCCCGAACGAACAAGAATACTACTGCGCCTCTTGCCCGAATGACGAGGGTTTGGTTCCACCTCGCTCGACGCCCGTGGGCTAGCTCTGCGTCACCCGACGGCTGGAGGATGGCTCCGTCCCGCCCGAGGGCTGAGGGATCGGCTCCGCCTCACCCGAGGGCTAAGGGCTAGACTTTGCCTCGCCCGACCCCCGAGGTATAAACTCCGCCTCGCCCGATGCCCTAGGGCTATACTCCGCCTCGCCCGACCCCTGAGGGCGGACCTCGCCTCGCCCGATGTCTAAAGGCTGGCTCCACCTCGCCTAACAACCGCACCCCGCTCTCTCATGATGATAGGCACAGGGTAAGACAAGATGTTCGGGTCAACCGCAACATCAAGGACCACGCCCTGCGCCCCTACAGGAGAGTACCATCAGGGCATGACGGGATGGGCGCTTAGACCCTTCCAGGCGTGGCAGAGCCTAAATAGTGTTGTAGGCGCGTGCTCTTCGCCCTACAGTGTTGTAGGCGCCGCCTTCAGCCCCCGGGCGAAGAGTCCGACACAGACGTACGACAACCACTACGTTCCAAGGGGGGACTCCCGTCCCCTACAGTGGCAAACGAGCAGTCACCACGCCATCTGCTCCCCACAGGGTCGTAGATCAACACCCCTGCCCGACACGCCACCCGCAAAGGCAGGACATGACGCACCCACTTGCTAAAAGAGGTCAGGGCATGGCCTACGAAGATCAACGAACACGCCACTTCTGACACTATCGGCCATGTTATACAGGGCCGGCGTAGGGAAAAAGGAAGACCCGGATCCTTCGAAGGACCTTCCATACCCTTGGTATTTTCCTTTTTCTCCCGTCTGTAACCCCTGCTTCCCCCTTGGTCTATAAAAGGGAGGGCAGGGCTCCCCACTAGAGGGACCGACTTTGAATGGACAACTCACATACAGATGAACTCATAGAGAGTCTAGTTTGACATCACATACACAGCCAAGCCGTCACCAGGCTCTTGGCTTCCTTTCGACCCTTCCATCAGAGACCTGGGACCAGTCCCTCTCTCGACCGTTTGTACCCCCTACTACAAATTGTTTTCGGTGTTAATAACATGAGTAGCAACAGACTAGACGTAGGGACATTCAGCCCGAACTAGTATAAACCTTGTGTCCTTTAGCGCACCATCCGGGCCTAACGGGCATAATTATAAATTTACTAACCGGTGCTTGTTCGAAACACCGACACTTTGAAAGAGGAGGCTTTGCCACAAGAGGAAGAGGAGGAAGAGGAAGAGGCAGAGCACCTTTAAAACCTGAAGATATGTACTGCATTATTCATCTCAAAGGGGCTAGACATACATCTAAAAGTATCCCAAAGTTAAGAAAAGCATCAAAGAAGCCCAAGAAGAGAACAGGGCACCAAGCCAATAAAAAATTGTCAATCATGTGAGGCAAGAATAGCAAAGTCCTCATCAAACTTATTACCCAATGCATTATGGACATGCCCAAGCATTACTTCCAGGGCCACCCCCCACATACAACTATGAACCACTAGCAATGTATCATCCCATGCAAAATCAATGGAGGCAAAATCAATCTCAGCAATCCAATGTTCAATCAGCACAACCCAAAGCTTCAGTTACAAACAACAACCCACAAAACAGCCAGGCCAAGCAAGAGAACAACTCCCCATCAGTCTCAGCGATGAACAATAATACAATCATCCCAAGTAGAGGAAGAATATTGGCAATCATGGGTGGAAATATCATGGACCATGAAAATAACAATCAAAGAAGAAACTACTTTCGAAGAGTAAATTCAATTTCAATGGAAGGCCCAAATAAGAAGAAAAGATGGTCTCATCTACCAATCACATTTTCAGAAGATGACCTTCAACTCAAAGATTACCCACATATGGATGCTATGGTAATCGAAGCAAACATTGATGGATGGATAGTCTCAAAAATATTGGTTGATGAAGGTAGCTCCGCTGACATTATATTAACATCAACAATTGCCGCCATGAAAATTGATCGCAAAATGTTAGGAAGAGCTGAGCATCCACTTTATGGCTTTGGCGGAAAAAGGTCCACCCAATTGGAAGAATAATTTTGCCAGTTTCTTTTGGAATAGTAAGCAATGCAAGAACAGAGCAAATATCATTTGATGTGGTTGACATGTACTATCCATACAATGCACTCTTCGGAAGAGGAAATTTAAATGCATTCGAAGAAGTCATAAGTTACTCATACTTATGTATGAAAATGCCAGCAATAAATGGAGTAATCACATGTCACACCCAATTTTAAGGATAAAATTGAATGCACTAAACTCATGTGTGCCCAGGGATCAGTCACAAACACAAGCAGACAAATTATAAAAAGTATCATCACAATGTATCTTACATCACGATTCATAACATAACTTAGTCTTACACAACACAGCGGAAAATAAAAGACAACTCTCTCGTGGAAGCTCCAACACAGGGACGGTCAACTGGTTGCCACAAGCCTAATAGTCCTCAGGAAACTCCTCATATCCATTGACATCTGTTACCCATCTGGGATTTTTATCCAAATATTGAAAGTAAACAAGCGTAAGTACTTCCCGTACTTAACAAGATAACATGGGGTTATGAAGCTCAAAAATGATGACACTGGCTTACTGCAGTTAGCACTTTTAGTAAGTCAAGATTTTATTATCAAGTATTATCAAGTTATGCTTAAGCTCCCTTTTAAACCCACATAGTCAGATATCAGAATCATTTGCATCATATTATCATCGTATACCGTCATAAATGAACAACAATAAGTAACCAATTATTCTGTGAGTTTTCCAGGCCGCTCGTGACCGTGAGCATGGCTGTTGTAATAGTTTGTAACCCTCTACAGAGGTTGTGCACATTCACCGCGAGTCGTGATTCCCATATGTCCGGGTTAATTACTCCCATATCACTACCAAGGTGAGCGGGCAGGGTACACTATGAAGCCATTTCATAGGTTTCTCTAACAAGTTAGGGCCGCTAGGTTTCCTCGGTAGGCAGATGTAGGAACCCCCCTTTCCTATGGCACATATCCATCGCGGCTATACACATAGGAACAGAGGCAGTCCAATACCCAACGTGGCAAGCCCCTTTTGCGCCATAAAGGTAACCTCTAACAAGCTAGAAAAGGTCCTATTACTGAGCTAAAGTTAGAGCCATATGACCCTCATGGTTACACTATCAGCCCCAGCTTTTGCCGACAGATAAGTCCTTATGGAGGGCCGAGAGCATCATGATCGAAAGTCATTCGCTCCTTCGCCCTATAATTCTGTTGTTTAAAAGCCAATTTTACCTTTTTGTTCCATAGAACCATTATTCATTATGTAGATTATGTACATTTACATTGAGCACTAGCAACTACCCATATGCATATAACCCATAGGAGACAAGGAACAGGATAATCAATCACTAGGATGTCCTTACGGGTATCAAAATTAGACACATGCAAATGAGTAATTAATAAAGGTGAATAGGCATCAAGGTAGATCCCATGCTATACTTGCCTTGGTTAGCAAACTCCTGCTGGTCCTGCTGGTCGTCGAAGAACTCTTGGTCTCCATCGTTCTCCTCACCGTCTGAACGCGACCAACACGGCAACATACAACATTCCAAAGGCATTCATGCAAAGCAAACAATCCTATAATTATAATAGAACACCAACAGTATAGAAAACAAGATAAAATGTTTATGAAAAGAATCTACGTCTCGCTACGATCACGTCAACGCGAAGTTCACGAAAATCGGAGCTAAAACGCGAAAGTTATGAATTAAACGGGGTTTCCTATAGAAATTTATTTAATTAAACCTAACCATAAAATTTAAAAGTTGCAAACATAATTAATAGTGGTACTAACACGTAGGTTATGCAATTATGAAACTAACGCAATTTGAACGGGTCGATTCGGAGCTAAAACGACGATTTTATGAACAAAACAGTGTAGTGGCATTTCTGTAAATAGAAGGAACTATTTCTGAATTTAAATAAATTAAATTTCTAAATAATTAAATCAGCTGAGGACTGCGGGTTCAATTAGGCGAAACCAGGGGGTCTCTTTAGCAAAGTTACCCGTGAAGGGGTATCGGCCATTCAGGGCCGTTGGATCACAGATGGGTGGCTCGGATTAGATCTGGGGGGGGAGAGAAGGAGCCAGCCGGGAACAGTAGCTCCGGCGGCGGCGCAGCCATGGCCGGCAGCAAGGAACATGCCGGCGTGCATGGTTAAGTGGCTACGGGCCATGAAACACGCAAATAACAGCACGGGGAGAAAGAGGGGAGCACAGTGAAGCTCACCGCGGTGACAAACGGGGTCGAAATCGGCTCGGGGACGGCAATCTGCTCGGAGGGGCGGTCGGCGAACCACGGCGCTTCTCCGATGGGGCGGTTGTGGCTTCCTCGGCTCGAGCGAGTGCGAGAGGGAGCGGGGAAGGCAGCAGGGGGAGCGGCGAGGGGTTTGGCACCCTTTTGTAGAGGCCGGGGCACGAGGGGGGGGGACGATGCTCCCACGACCCAATTGGCGCGGTGGCGGTTGCTGCTTGACCGGCTTGACCGGGCGCTGCGGTTGCGGGAGGTGGGGATGGCGCTGACGCATGGGACCGAGCGGGCAGCGGCTGAGGCACGGGGAAGGGGCACGGCAGCGGCGGTTGCCAGCCGAGCTGGGCTGGCGCGGCGGTAGTGGTTCCGCCCGAATTGGGCCGACCCAGGAAGGAAGTGGGGGAGGGGAAAGGAGGGAGGCGCGCGGGCCAACGGAAGAAAGGGCCTACGGGCCAAAAATTGGCGAAGGGAAGGGGAGGGAAAAAGTATTTCGTTTTTCTTTTTCCAAATAAATTTTCCAAACTCATTTTCAAGTTGAATTTGAATTCAATTCAAATTTTAGTCAAAGCTAATCATTACAAAAACAAATGTGCAGCAGCATGAATGCATCAACATGTTTTTATCCTTATATTTACTTTTAATTTCATAAAAATATTATTTCCTAAATTTGAAATGCACATATAATTGCATAAATAAATCAAATTTAACTATTTTGAAAGAATGCAAATTTTTGGGTGTTACATCACAGAACATGGAGACCAAACTGAGGCAAGAAACATTGAAAAAGAATACACTCCAGGACAAAAGAATGTTCATGCAATCATTGAAGAAGAAGAAAAAGAAGAAACAGAAAATGCGAAGCCTCAAACCAAAGCTCAAGCTTGTGAAGAAACAAAAAGAGTACCTCTTGATCCATTAGTCCCAAACAAACAAGTCATCATTGGTACCAAACTTTCTCAAGAAGAAGAGGATAAACTTGTGGAATTTCTTTGAAGCAACAAAGATATATTTGCTTGGTCATCTAAAGACTTTGGAGGAGTCAACAGAGATATAATTGAGCACAAACTATACATTGATCCAAAAGTCAGTCCAAAAAAGCAAAAGTTGAAAAAACTAGCCGAAGACAAAGTTCAGACTGCCAAAGCTGAAGTTCAAAGATTGCTTGATGCAAAAGTTATAAGAGAAGTTCAATTCACAACTTGACTCACAAACATTGTCATGGTCAGGAAGAAGAATGAAAAATGGTGAATGTGCATCGATTTCACAGATCTCAATAAAGCATGCTCAAAAGATAATTTCCCACTACCAAGAATTGACACACTAGTCGACCAAACAGTCGGAAGTGAAATGCTAAGTTTTTTTGATTGTTTTTTTGGTTATCATCAAATTTGGATGAGAAAAGAAGATGAAGAATTCACAAGTTTTATCACCCCATTTGGGACCTACTGTTTTGAAAGAATAGCAAAGGGGCTTCGCAATGCTGGCACAACATTTGTTAGAATAACTTCAACAGTGCTACACGAACAAATTGGCAAAAATCTACTCACCTATGTTGATGACATAGTAGTCAAAAATAAGAAAAGAAGAGATCACATCAAAGACCTCCAAGAAACATTTATAAATCTCAGGGAAGCAAATTTAAAGTTGAATCCTGAAAAGTACACCTTCGTAGTCCAAAAGGGCAAAATTCTAGGCTACATAGTATCAGCAAAAGGAATCGATCCAAACCCATACAAAGTCCAGGCAATCTTAAACATGAAAGTTCCTAAAAATATAAAGGACGTCCAAAAATTGACAGGAAGACTTGCCGCCTTAAACAGGTTTATTTCAAAATCAACAGAGCGAAGTCTGCCGATATTTCAAGCACTCAAGGGAACAAAAAGAGACTTCACATAGGGACCTTCGCAACAACATGCATTCGAAGAAATAAAAAGTTACTTGTCAAAGCCAAATACTCTAACCACACCAACCCTAGGGGCTAAATTGCTCCTATATGTCTCCGCAACAGAAAGTGCAGTAAGTGCAGTCTTAGTTGAAGAACAAAAAAATGAACACACAAAAAGACAAGTCCCTGTATACTTCATTTTAGAAGCTTTGTCTGGCTCAAAAATCTATTACTTAGAGAGCGAGAAAATAGCTTATGCAGTTTTAACAGTAGCAAGAAAATTGAAGCTGTATTTCCAAGCTCACAAAATCAAAGTACCAACAAATTATCCTCTAAAAGAAGTCTTGCAAAGTTGCAGATCATCTGGAAGATTGAGAAAATGGGCAGCGGAACTATCTCAGCATTACATCGAATTCGAAAAAAGAACATCAATAAAATCCCAAGTCTTAGCAGACTTCGTGGTAAATTAGACTTCGTCTCAAAATCAAAGCGAAGACAAAAAGCAACTAGACTGGATAATATATTGTGATGGAGCATGGGGCTTCGCAGGGGTTGGTGCAGCAGCAATAATCACATCACCTTCAGGGGTCAAAATGAGATACGCCGCAATACTCGAATTTTAATGTACCAACAATATTGCTGAATACAAAGCCGTTTTACTCGGACTCCAAAAAGCAAGAGCAATGGGGTTCCATAGACTAATAATCAAAATAGATTCATAAGTCATGGCTGGACACATTGAAAAATATTACAAGGCAAGAGATCCAGAGCTAGCAAAATACTTGCAATTTTTAAGAGAACAAGAAAAATACTTTGAAGGCTTCACAGTAAAAGATATCTTAAGAACATACAACTCAGAGGCTAACGAAATAGCAAAAGCTACAGCTCAAAATACAAGTTTGCCTCAAGATGTTTTCTTCCAATGTTACACCCTAAAAATTGCATGTTTTTAAAAATAGCGTAAAATGATTTGAATTTGCATTTTGTGCCATGAAATATAGGAAAAATAATATTTTTCATCCTAAGGTTTAGAAACATGGTTGTGCATACATGCTGGTGGATTTGTGTTTTTTTTGTATGAGTGGTTTTGTCCAAAATTCAAAATAATTTCAAATGCTTTTGAAATGATTTGAAAATGATTTTGAGATAAAAGAAAAGAAAAGAATAAAAAAGAAGAAAACCTCACTCTCCCTTCTTCCCCTTCTGGCCTGCTCTGATTTTTCCAGCTCCCGCTCAGGCCCAGTCCAGCAGCGGCCTGCTCCGCTTTTCTCCTCTCGTGGCCAGCTCACTTCACCGCCATGGCCCCTTTCCAGTAGGCGGCCCAATCTAGTGCTGAAGCCTAGCTCGCTTCCCTTTTCCTCGGCCCAGCCGCACGCGCAGCAGCCCAGCTAAGCCAGCGCCGCGCCGCTTTCCTCTCTCCCGCCGTGTGCCACTGACAGCCGACCCACGCCTCTACTCGCTGACCGGTGGGACCCACTTGTTGGTTGTCTCCCACCTCTAGCAGTCTCCTTCCTCTCGTCCGCTTGAGACTCCACCGCCGCTGCCATGGACTCCGCGTCCGCCACGCCTCCTTCCTTTGCTGTGCTTTCCAAGCAATCTCCCGGGCCATAAATAGCAGCCGACCGAGCCGTGCCTTCCTATCCCGAGCTCCAGAGCCGCAGCCTCCTTGCCGAGTCACCCCAAAACCCTAGCCACGTCTTGCCGTCCGCCGCTGAGCACCGCGCCCTGCTTTTACCCGCTCTGCGCCACCGAAATCCACCTTGGCGAGTTCGGATCGCTGCCCTCTATCTTCCCGTGCTATCCCAGGGTCTAGCCGTGTCCTCTAGGGCCGGTTTCGTGTTTGCTGACATGCTCCTCGCCACCGGCCATGTCCCCCATCGCCGCCCGCTCATCGCCGACCACGCCAACCACCCTCTCCCTCTGTGATCTATTTTCGTCCGTTCAATCCAAGATCAAGGGCCAAGATTAGACCGTACCCCTTCGCTGCAAAATTTGCAAAAGAGCCCCCGCTTTTCTTATTATCCATACCGCAGTCCATGGCACCTTTCGAAAATACGTTTTCTCTTCTAGAAAACATAGTTTCTTCAGTTAGATCCAAAATACGCTTTCATCTATTTACAATTATGCCACTAGTTTTCTTTAGGCCATAAAATCTTCGTTTTAACTCCGATTTGACCCGTTCAAGTTACGTTAGGTTCGTAATTACATAATCTACATGTTCAAGCTACTGTTAAATATATTTTCAACTTTTGAAATTTGAGGTTAGATTTAATCTATTATTTTATTAAAGGAAATCATGTTTAATTCATAACTTCTTCGTTATAGCTCCGATTAGAGTGCTTTCCGCGTTTGTGTGTTCGTAGCGAGACGTAGATTCGTTTTTCAAACTTTTCATCTTGATTTTATGTTTGGTGTACTGTTCTAATTTAGTTCTATTGTTTGCTTCATGTATGATTGCATGGATGCTTGTGTGGTGCTTTATGATCATGTCCAGTCGGTGAGCTTTACGTGTTGATCAAGGAGTTCCACTGAAGGTTTGGACTAGAAGAATGATCCGAGTTTAAGGCAAGTATAGCATGGGATCTTCCTTGTTGTCCTATTCACCTTAATATCATTTTATTCATATGCATGTGTCTACCTTGACTACCACTAAGGATTTCCTAGTACTTTGTTACCTTGTTCCTTGATTCCTACGGGTATTGCATTGGGTAGTATGATGCTAGTGCTCAAACTAAAGCCATGATCTTGTAACTTGACTAATGGTATATGCAATAAATACTAAAAGATGCTTTTTAGCAACATGGAACAAGGGGGCTAGAGCATTGGACTGTTTTCATGGTGCTCTAGATTCCTCTCCCTAAGGACTTATCTGTAAGCGAATATCCGGGACTTACAGTACAACTGTGAGGGCTACATGGCTATGGCTTTAGCTCAGTATGAGGACATTTTCTAGCTTGTTAGAGGTTACCTTTATGGCGTAAGAATGGCTTGCCGAATCGGGTATAGGACAACCTCTACTCTTATGTGTATAGGCTACGTGTCATTGTGCCATTCGACAGGGGGTTCCTATATCGGTTTGCCGAGTGAATCTAATGGCCTTAACTTGTTAGACGAACCTTTGAAAGGCTTCAGAGTGAACCCTACTGACCTTCCTTGGTAGTGGGTCAAGAGGTTGGCCACCTTGGGCCAAAGGGTAAATCACGACTCACAGTGAAAGTGTACAACCTCTGCAGAGTGTAAAACTGGTATATCAGCCGTGCTCACGGTCACGAGCGGCCTTGGACCCTTACGGAATAGATGATGAACACTGATGATACGGATGATAAAGATGCTCATTAATGATTACTGTTTATGCTATTCATTATTCATGTTTACCTGATCATGTGTTTATATGGGCTTGTGAATAAACTTGTTGCCACCCAATTGCTAAAAGATGACTCATTAAAAGCTAATCGCAGTTAAACCAGTGTCAGCCTTTTATGTCTCATGAACCCCATGTTATATTTGTTGAGTACAACATGTACTTACGCTTGCTTTACTTTTTAAATCTTTGAAAAAATCCCGGATGGGTACCAAATTGCTAGAGTTTGGAGGAATTAGGCTTGTGATCAACCAGTCAATTGTCCCTGTGGAATTGGAGTCTTTACCCGAAGTTCGGAGTTGTCTTTCCGCTGTTTGCTATCTAAGCTTATATTCTTTATACTAAGTATGTTATATATTGAGCATTGTCTATTGATATTACCCTTATTTGTAGCTATATGTGAGATTTGACTTCCTGGGCTCACATATGGTGTGTATCTGGTTTTGTTCTTAAAACCGGGTAATACATCCAAGTACTAACTCATGCATCTATCAAGGCAAAGCAAGAAGTCCCAAGGGAAGTCCATATAGTACAAAGCGAAGATTAGAGAGAACCAATCATGGCATACCTTCGTGGGCTTTATGAACCAGGAGATGAAGTTAACGAAATTAGAATGAAACATAGAACAAGAAATTGCAAAATCATCAACAATCAATTGTACAAGCAAGGAATTTGTGAACCACTTCTCAAATGCATATCAGTAGAAGAAGGAAAAAAATTGCTATCAGAAATACATGAGGGGATTTGTGGCACACATCCAGGGGCAAGAGCCATGGCAGGGAAAGCATTCCGACAAGGATTTTATTGGCCTTCAGCACAAAGTGACAGCAAAGAAATAGTTAAATCTTGTCACAATTGTCAAATGTCTACCAGCAAAATAAGAGCTCTAGCAACAAACTAACAAACAATAGAACCAACTTGGCCACTTGCAAGATGGGGAATTGACATAATAGGAAAATTACCCCCAGCTCAAGGAAATTTCCAATATGCAGTTGTGGTAGTGGAATATTTCGCAAAGTGGATTGAAGCCAAGCCATTAACAAATATGTCTTCATTCATAATGAATTTTTTTATGGCAGAACATCATATGCCGTTTTGGAGTTCCAAGACACATTACAGTAGATAATGGGACTCAATTTGACAGTGAAGATTTCAAAGATTATTGTCAAAACATGGGAACCCAACTATGCTTTGCCTCAGTCAGACACCCACAGTCAAATGGGGCAGTTGAAAGAGCAAATGGAATCATATGCACTAGAATTTCAAAATGCCTAGTGGGGCTTCCTAAGGGAAAATGGGTTGACAAATTACCAAAAGTTGTTTGGGCACACAATACAACAGTATCAAGATCAACAAACTTTACACCATTCAAGTTGTTGTATGAAGAAGAAACAATGACACCCGGAGAAATAAAATTTCAAGGCCCAAGAACAGACGTCTAAATAATTGAAGAAGAAGAGCAAGTAACAAGCAAGGATTTGCTCGAAAAAGAAAGAATGAAAGGAATCTAGAACCTCGAGAAGTACCAGAAAGAAACAAAGAATTGATACAACAAGAAAGTAAGACCAAGACAATTATCCCAAGGCAACTTCGTTCTAAAAAGAAAGAAAAATGAAGACACAGTTGGTAAGTTTCAACATAAATGGGAAGGGCCATATCTTATCACAAAAAGAAACAAATTGGGAGCATTTCACTTGGCAAACATGAATGGAGAAGAAATCGACCTCATCTGGTACATTGAGGCTCTACGGAGATATTACCCTTAGGCTCCAATTTTTTTAACAAGTTCTATGATAGAAGTAGACTAGTTTTTACATTCCAAAGTTTCAAATACAAATGTAAACGAGCTGCACTCTTTTTCCACTCAGGGGAAGCCCTTCATAGGGTGAGTGGTTTTTTAACGAGGCAGTCTCCATTGTAAATTCTCATCAAATATAAATGAGATACTATTCCCCTAAGTCTTAAAAGTACAGTAAAAAACCAAAAGCCGAAGAGTATACTTAAATATACTCAAATATCGGCCAAAATAAACTAAAATAGGTAGCATCATTTTTTGAGCAAGTAAAAAATTAATGCTAACCTATCTAAACAAATATTATATCTACTTTTCAGCTTTTCGAATTCACTAAGGTGAATTATGACTTCTAAGCGAAGTCTACGCATTGCCTTCACAAAAAAGTGAGGGGATGGCGTTTTTCAAATTCACTAAGGTGAATTATGACTTCTAAGCGAAGTCTGCGTGTTGCCTTTGCAAAAAAGTGAGGGGACGACGTTTCTCAAATTCACAAAGGTGAATTATGACTTCTAAAGCAAAGTCTATGCGTTGCCTTCGCAAAAAAGTGAGGGGACGGCGTTTTTTAAATTCACTAAGGTGAATTATGACTTCTAAAGCGAAGTCTACGTGTTGCCTTCGCAAAAAAGTGAGGGGACGGCGTTTTTAAATTCACTAAGGTGAATTATGACTTCTAAGCGAAGTCTACGTGTTGCCTTTGCAAAAAAGTGACGGGACAACATTTTTCAAATTCACTAAGGTGAATTATGACTTCTAAAGCGAAATCTACACGTTGCCTTCGCAAAAAAGTAAGGAGACGGCGTTCTTCAAATTCACTAAGGTAAATTATAATTTTTAAGCAAGGTCTACACATTGCCTTCGCAAAAACTTCATACATTAACAAAAAAACAAGTTTATTATAAAATAGAATCATCTATCACATATTACAAACATTAGGAAACAAGTTTACAACAAAAGTCACAATTAGTCACTTTTGGAAGCTACAATAGTTGCAGCTTCACTAATTAAGTCTTCAACAACTTTATCCAGAACACGATCCACTTCTAAGCCAAGAAAATATTCAGAAACAAAGCTTGGCGAAGCATTTGAACACGAGGACCGGAAAAATAAGAATATCAAAAGCATGACTTATCACATTCAAATATCACGATAAAAAAGGAAAAAGTGAAAAATTATCAACTATCTGGCAAAATTTGCTGAAGTCAACAACATGTGGGAAATAAGACCTCTTGTTTTCAGCATTAAGATTGTTAGATTCAAAATATAAAACAACATACATCATCAGCAAAATAACCACAACATCAAAAAACAAAATACATCATAACTAAACGCTTACATTAGCTTACGTTCAACAAATGTATCAAACGTAGGGTTCGCCTCAATGGTTGCATACTCCAACCACAGCGAAGGTTCAACAACAAAGTTGTCCTTACACATTAACAACGGCATAACGCCAACTTCATCCTGCCCAGTTCAATATTTACAATGTCAAAAGTTTTTATACCTCACCCCTCAACTAAAAATCTAAAAAAAACAAACTACAAAGACAACTAAAATGGATGGTCACCAACATCATCATCCCAAGCACTTTGTCCCTCACGCTTGTCCTGTTCCCTCTACTCCTTTTCATTAGCAGCAATTTCCTTCTCAAGCTGCTGCAAAAATGAAACCAAATATTAGAATATAAAATAAAAAGAGAAATAGAAGTAAACACACACAAAAAAAGAAACTTCAATTTAACCTTTTCCATCTTCTTCTTCGCTTTCATAAAAGTATTCTCTCTGCCACCCAAATTCCAATATTGATTAAAATATTTCTTGCAAAGCATTTGAGTCCAAGAAGAAACTAGACTCAATGATTCCATAGAAGGAAACTTATAATACTTATCCAATATTTGCTCATGTAAGGGATCTTTTGCCTCTTTGATCAAATGAAAAAGTGCGCGAGTTGCGTACACACAACTCAAATCAGCACTAGTTTGAATAACAGTTGGCAAATCCTCATTGGCGGCACAACCAAGCAAAGAATGGATCAAATTCACCAAGCTCCCAGCAAGGATCTCCTGGCTTTGCACCAAACTTGTCAAAGCAATTCCTGCAAAGCTCCCATAGACGATTACATTTGTCATGAAAATTTTGATCTTGCCCAGCAGACTTCTTTTCAAGATAAATTTTCTCCTTCACAATCTTGTCAAGATCTTTTTTCAAATTATCAAAATATTCAGTCTTTGCCTCAAGCTTGGCTCCAACAGAGATACATTTTGACTCCATGTCATGTAGAGCTTCAACTATCTCTATTCTCTCTTTCTCTTTAGCAGCAAGATGAGACTTCAAAGATTTAATCTCTTCAAGCAAACTTTTTTCGTGAAGTGCCGCATTCTTCGCATGTTCTTCAAGAGATTGACACAAACTCCTTTGCAAAAGAGCGTTCTACAAAATATAACATCAAAACATTCATATGTATATACGAAGTCAAAAACACACAAAGCAGCACTTGTAAATCAACATAAGAAGTTAAGCCAAATTTACATATGAAGCCATACAAAAATATACATACCTTGTAAATCATGGTAACACTCGCATCTGCCAACTCAAGGGACGATTTCCTAGCAAGTTGAGCTTTAGCGTCAGCAACTATGAAGGCATCATCAATATACTTTGACAGTTTTAACTCTGACTTCTTTGGCATAATGCAATGTCTGTCCAGGCCAGTCCCAACAAATTTAAAAGTATCTAAATTCACACCTTGAGTTTGGCAGTACTCCATGCACCTCTTGTATGCCTCAGGGTCAACTCCACTAGGAATCGTTTCCAAGGCTTCAACAGGAGTACTAGGCTCCTGAGCCATATCCTTCATCTTCCCAATATCAATAGTTGTCTCCTTCTGAGATGGAGGAGCAGGAAAAAATTCCTCTACAAAAACAAACGAAGTCTAAAATAAGAATAGAAATATAAAATTCAAATCAAACAACGCAAAATAACAAACAAACTTACCGGTGGAAACCCCCTTTTCAAGTTGACATGCAACTTTTTCACCAGTGTTCACATCAATAGTAGACTCAGTAAGACGAGAAGCCCGCGCATGCTCAGCCTCTTCGTCAAATATATCATCATCAGAATCATCAAAATCAAGGGTAACAATAGTAGTACCCTTACCCTTATGAGCCTTAACTTTTGGGGCATCTGTCTCCACAGGAGCACCTCCCAAATCAGTATCTTGCATCACAACTTGCGAAGGAGAGGCAACATGGAGAGTAGCACCAAAATCTTCTGCAGTTCCTCGAGGAGTTTTAGCAACAAATCTTTGAGAAGATGGCCCAGCAGTCTCCTACGAAGCCAAAGTTTCAATCTCACCTTCTTCCATTTACTCATCAGCAATAGCGGTTGCATCAGTAGCACCGCCAGTATCAAGAACAGGAGAAGAATCCGGAATAGCTGGGGAAGATGGCAAAGCTTCTTCACCAATATTTTTTGGAGGCGAAGACAAACTAGCCTCACCAACATCTTCACCAGAATGCAAAGTGGCCCCCAAATTCTGGAAATAGTCACCAAGCGGAGTTAACATTGGCGGAGTCAAACCACTAGAATTAAAAACTAAACTAATCATTCTCACGAGCTTGCTGACTAAGAACCTCTTGACTACTAACATCAAGACCCAAATCAAATTCATCTTCTGCAATCTTTTCTGAATCAAAAGAAGCTATAACCTTCTTTTTCTTGCTAATCTTCTTAGCAAGTTGTCCACCAGCTCTTTTCTTCTTTGTAACATTTTCTATGCTCGGCTTCCCTGCACGAGTATACGCTGGTGGAGGTCTTTCATCATACTTGATTTGGGCAATTTCAAATATTCTATTCAAATGTTTGTAATCTTTCCCAAGAATTTTGTCCATCAAATCTTTTTCTTTCTTAAAAAATTTGCCTAGAATTTCAACTGCCTTAATTTCAACAGCAGAAACAAAATCTTCATCTCTTGTATACTTCTTTGGGCGAAAAGCTTCTTTGTTAGGATAAATATAATCTTTTCCCCTCACAACTTTCTTATGAAAACGAATAAAACTCCAACCCTTCTTGAGAGGCCAAACTCGAGCTGCAATATATTCTTTGCAAAGATCACGAGCACTTTGCAGATTAGCAGTTAACTTGTAAGCCTTTTCGCAAATCTTTGAATTCTTTGTACTGGGAAATTTAGGCTTGCAATAAAAAACATTCTTCCCCAACTTCGCAGCCAATGGATAGCGCTTCACAATCTTCCTTGACTCATCCCTTTCTTCAACCATTGGAACCGTTTGGTAAAACCAGTACCGATACCAATTTTCAGCCCATTTATTTTTGGAAGCTGGAGAAATTTGCTTAGCACCTCGAGCAGGTTTAAAACTACAACAACCAAAGTACTTGAAAATAGTCTTCCCATCCACATTCTTACTCCTAAACTAAGTATGCATCTCATGAAGAGCACAGAAAGCCCTGATATCCAAGTTTACATCCTGAGAGTTTACTGCCCAAATGAAAAGAGCAATCTTCGCTACTCCATTAGGAGTCAGATGATGCATTTCTATTTTATATGCCTTCAAAAGTTCTTCAAGAAAGTCTTGACACGGCATACGAAGTCCAGCTGCAAATTGATCCCAAAAAACCACACATTCATAAGGTTTCGGATCAAGGACTGCTTCATTTCTAGGCAAACAAACATATGCCCTCTCCACCATCCGATTAGTCACCATCCAATCTAACTCTTTGTCATCCATCAAAGTTTGGCCAAACTTCAAAGATTTTGTGTCATCACCAACCAACTCGGACTCAAACGCAGAAACATCTGATAAATCTTCACCCAAGTCAGACTAATTAGATTCGAATGAAGAGTTTGCAGAAGCATTCTTCTCTTGATCAGACATCTGGAAAATAAGAAACTTCTTATCAAGATAAATAATAATAACAACAACAAAAGAAAGAAAACAGAAACAAACAAATTTAAAACTAACCTTTAGTCAATAAAACTTTCACCCCTAGAAAGAAATAGTCTTCGAAAAAGAGTTTGGCTCCGCAATTTTTTTGACTTTGCTTCAAAGAAAAATTCAGCAGCACCTCCCTGTCTTTGATAAAGTAGCAAAAACAGGGGGAGAGACCGAAGTATATATAGGTGACTTCGGGTCAAACTTGATGATTCAGCTTCCAACGGTCAAATACGACCGTTGCAATTCAAAAACAAACAACTGTTCATAGTATAACGGCTAGAAACGACCAACTCCAAAGTTCGGGACGGCGTTTTTTGTCTTCATTTTAAATCCAAACTTCGCGGGATTCAGACCTTTGGAGTAGGCCTTCCCCGCAAGGGGCTGCTGTTGGGGATTTTACTTCGCCAAGAAAAATCAGCCCCTGAAACTTTGGAGTTGAAATTGTGATTTCTTTAACAAAAGTTTACTTGCAGGGAAAAGAAGAAAAGCGAAAAGTGGAAATTTGACTTCGTCAGAAAGATTTCGTCTACACTGAAGAGATCTCGTCTTCGCTGGAGAAAATAAGAAAGCAAGATTAGGTGAAGACAAGAGTTTGACTTCGCCTAACATTCTGGGAGAAGAAGAAAATCAAAGCAGAAATCGACTAAGTCTAGAAGACGAAGACATCAATAAAGTTTATGTGCAAAAGTTGAAGAATGAAGACTTAAAAGGGAAAAAAGACCACTTCGCCCTTGTAATTGGAAAGGGTTGTAACTATTTGAGTTGAGGGTAAAATAGTCATTTTATGTAAATTACGAAGGCTAGAACCCCTATAAATACCCCCTCTGACATGTACAGTACGATCATGAAATAAATACAACTTTGCCTTGTGTTCAAACTTTGATGCTTGAGTAATTTCTTACCCCATAAGCTCCAACACAAGTTCTGTGAAAACTTTTGTGGCGTCCTCACCCACCCAAGCACTCGGATCGAGCTCAGAACATGCAAGCAAAAATCAGATGAAACTTTCCAGGAGTATTATTGCCACTTTGCAGAGTTGCGAGCCCAAGTCTATGGTATAACCGAGAGGGAGGTGATTGAACACTTCTCTAATGGGATCAAGTACAAATGGCAGTTTGAAAAGTTCTACGACGATAACCTAGAGATAGCCGAAGACTTTAAGCGCACTATCTAGAAGATGATCACATCTGAGGAGCGTACACGTGAGAGGTTTCTGGCACGTAATTAGCAGGACAACCAAAGCTACGACCCTAGGGCAATCAGGGTGGATAGCCCAATTTGAAATGAGGACCCGATAACACCCTTGCCTCCATGGATAGGTCCAAGAAGTCTAACAGGAATAACAAAAAGTTTGAAGACCTCAAGAATCTACCCTGCCCTTTCCACAAGAATGCCAAGCATACGACGGTCGAGTGTAGACAACTCCAAGAGTTAGGGTTCTATGCAAAGACTAACAAAGGCAAGGGCAAAGATGATAATAACAAAGATGGAGATGGCAACCTTGATCTAGGTTTTCAGCAGCCCAAGGGCGCTATTGCAGTAATTTTCATAGGAGTCCCGCCTTCGTCAAACAAGCGCTCGGGGAAATAGGCCCTTCAAGACATCTTGGCAGAAGAACCTGCTACACCCAAGTACCTCAATTGGTCCAAGTACCCAATACAATTCTCTAGAAAGGATCAATGGACCAGTGTATCTAATGCTGGCCATTACCACTCGTCCTAGGTCCAACAATAGCCGACTTGACAGTCCCCAAGGTCCTGATTGATGGCGGCGCAGGATTGAACATCATATTTGTAGATACATTAAAGAAGATAGGCTTGGATTTCACTAGCCTACTTACTCCGATAGACGTCCCCTTCTATGGGATAGCACCTGATAAAGCAGCTATGCCACTCGGACAGATCATGCTCCCGGTTACGTTTGGCAACCCAAACAACTTCCGAACATAGTTCATCAAATTCGAGGTAGCTGATTTCGAATCATCTTACCATGCTATCTTTGGATGACCTGCTCTGACCAAATTCATGGCCGTTCCCCACTACCCGTACCTCTTGCTCAAGATGCCAGGTCCTAATGGCATGCTCTCTTTCTGAGGTGACTTAAAGCGCTCGTATGACTGTGACATGGAAGCCATCCAGATTGCAGCCAAGGCGCAATAAGCCTTCGAGGCGTAGGAGATTGCCAATCTTGCACAACAGACTAAACTTGAAGACATGGAAATTCCAACTAAGAAGGCGGGTATCATTGCACCACCTTCTGAGTCAGATATCATCAAGATTGATCTAGGTACTGCTGACCCTACCAAGACGGCACTCATCAGTGCCCATCTTCCAAAAGAATAGGAACTCGCGCTCACCAACTTTCTCTGGGACAATAAAGATATCTTCGCCTAGAAACCGGCTGACATGCCAGGTGTCCCGAGAGAGTTGACTGAGCACAAATTAGAATTGAATCCTGGCTCAAAGCCAGTTAAGCAACTCCTGTGATGGTTTTTCTCAGACAAGAAGGCAGCAATCAAGAAGGAAATAACCAAGCTATTGGCATACGGGTTCATCAGGGAAATCATGCACCCTGACTGGTTGGCCAATCCGGTACTTGTACAAAAGAAGAACTCAGCCGAGTGGCACATGTGCGTCGACTACACAGATCTCAACAAGCATTGTCCAAAGGATCCCTTTGGCTTGCCATGCATGGACAAGATTGTAGACTCTATGGCTAGGTTGGCTCTTTTACCCTTTCTTGATTGTTACTCGGGCTACCATCAGATTGCCCTTCGAAAAGAAGATCAAAGCATGACATCCTTCATCACTCCTTTTGGCGCCTACTGGGACAAGATTATGTCCTTTGGGTTAAAGAATGCTGGTGCTACACATCAATGGGCTATCCAAGCATGCCTAAGTGAATAGATCAGTCGTAATGTTGAAGCCTACGTTGATGATGTAGTCGTCAAAACCAAGGATCCCTCTACTTTGATCGATGATTTGAAGGAAACTTTTGACAATCTATGAGAGTACAAGTGGAAGCTTAACCCAACCAAGTATGTATTCAGAGTTCCATCCGGACAGCTGCTAGGTTTTCTAGTGAGCCATTGAGGTATTGAAGCTAGAACGAAGCAAATTCGAGCAATTACCCATATGACTCGTCCTCACTATGTCAAAGATGTCCAGAAGTTGACAGGGTGCATGGCCACCCTCAATCGATTTATCTCATGACTCGAGGAGAAAGGATTGCCCCTTTTCAAGTTATTAAAGAAGTTTGGCAAGTTCGAGTGGACCGCAGAAGTAGATAAATCCCTACAACAACTACAGTAATACTTGTCCATGTCTCCGATACTCACGCCACCCGAAAAGCGAGAACCACTCTTACTCTACATTGCAACTAGTACTACGATAGTCAGCACAACACTAGTTGTGGAATGGACCAAAGAAGGACACGCATATAAGGTACAATGACCGGTCTACTACATCAGCGAAGTATTGTCAGACTCAAAGGCCTGGTACCCACATGTGCAAAAGCTCCTTTATGCCCTCTTGATCTCTTCACACAAGCTCCACCAATACTTTGATGAGCATAAGGTTATAGTGATATCTGACTTCCCACTTGGCAACATCCTATGTAACCAAGATGCAACATGGTGCATATCCAAGTGGATAGTGAAACTCAGAGCACTCAACATCGAATTCGTCCCTCGCAAGGCTATCAAGTCTTAGGTCCTAGCTGACTTCATAGCCGAGTGGACGAAAATCTAGTAGCCTACTCCAACAGTCATCCTAGATCATTGGAAGATGTACTTTGACAGCTCTGTAAAACTTGGAGGTGTAGGCGCTAGTGTTCTCTTTGTCTCTCCTAACGGAAAGCAACTTAAGTTTGTCTTACAGATTCATTGGCCTGCTACCAACAATGAAGCCGAGTACGAGGCCCTTCTTCACGGCCTCCGAGTGGCAGTCTCACTCGGCATCAAGCGACTACTCATCTATGGTGACTCTTTGGTGGTCATTAATCAGGTAAACAAAGATTGGGATTACACCAAGGAAACCATGGATGCTTATTGTGCAAAAGTCCGCAAGCTTGAAAAGCACTTTCAAGGGCTAGAAATCCATCATGTCGTACGAAACCTCAACGTTGTAGCTGATGTCTTGGCTAGTTGGTGTCAGACAGAGCATAGGTACCGGCTGGGGTGTTTGTTCAAGAACTCGACGTCCCCTTGATCAAGCAGGAAGCATCCACACCAACCGATATCCCAATGCCCAATGCCAAGTCCTAGTTATCAACCTGGCATGGACACAAGTATTCATCGACTACATACGGGACCATAAGCTGCCTGACAACAAGGTAGAAGTAGAGCAGATCATACATAGAAGCAAGAACTATGTCTTAGTCAGAGACTGTTTACACCAAAATTTGGGAAGAAGAATGCGGGAACTCGAAGCTTCTAGGATTGCGTCATCAAGGAATCGATTGGATGAGAATCGGTATCAACTGATTTAGATGTAATGTTAGAATCGGCTATTTTATAGATGACATCAGCAAACGGCGTCAATGGGCTATACTTGAGTAGCGCCAGGGAGACGTGTCGGACTCTACGGATAAGGAAAATTGGGGTCCAAGTTATTATTAAGTTAGGAAGTTTTCTTTTATTCCAAGAATTGTAATGAGTCGTATTTGAGTAGGATTCATGTTTAGGTTCTAGGTATAAATATTAGACCCTGGTTATTGTAAAAGGGATGAACACACAATCAATACAATCTTTCTGGTTTTTGCCATCCCATTAGGAGTAGGAGTACTATAGATCTCGGTGAGTTCTTTAGCAAACAAGGCTGCATCGACTTATTGACCTCTAGCTTGCTTGTGAGTACTGTCACGACTTGTATTGTGCTTGTAAAGCTGCATCGGCTAATTGATCTTTTATGAGCTATAATATAAGTTAGTTATCGATTTGTATCGTAGTTTGTAAGGCTGTATCAGTTGATTGATCTCTTACAAATCATAATATAGATCAAAGTTATCGATTTTGTGTGAGATAATTTGTTGTTTAACACAATATCACCAGTTATCGAATCTGCTGAGATTAGTAAGATTTTCCTTGCTACTTTTGGTTGATTCACCAGTTATCGATCTTGTTATAATTAATGTTTTATTAATTATAACAAATCACCTGATTGAGATAGAGATAAATCGGCATCATATCATTTTAATTGGTCATCTTCTAGTCTAGTCACGCTTTAAATTTTATGATTGATGGCTTAATTCCGCTAGATCGGCTGTTCTATCTCTATTCCAATCAAACATAGTATGCATTCAAAGACATGTTCCAATCTTGAATAAACTTACTAGTTAATGAGATCTAATCTAATGACACTACCATAGCTGCATTGATCCAGTCGAACCTCACTGGTAAGGCCTTAGATTAGAAATTATCGATTAGTGGTCTTGTTCATGATCAAGATATGTACTTTGTTTGTTTGCTATGGACGCATCGGCTATTTTAGTCGATTTGCCTATACTCTCACGCATATAGCATGTTTTCATGAATATGTCGACATGTAGATGGTTTTATAGATTCTTTGGCTTTAGTTTATCATCATTATCATAGCTGTATCGATCCGATCAAGCCTCACTATTGATGATGATAGATTAGATTCAAAATGTTTGTAGATCCATTTATATTAGACAGTCGATTTGTCTGCATGTTATACTCTTTTTCATCAAACTTATTGGCTCAACACTTTATATCGATCATGTTCCATTTAGCCGATGATGCTTTCTTGTATCACTTCTTATGGATACGCCGGATATTGACTATTTAGTCGATAGACTCATTGAATCGACTATTTAGCCGTACATTTGGAACTGTTTGGTGCAACACCGACATGTTCCACCTTAAATTTCTGATAAGATTTTCTCTCCTTGTCAATTGCAGGTCAAATTGACTAGCACGTCGTTGGGTTTTTCAGAATCGACTGGTTCTGTGTTGAAGCCAAGCAGATCTCTGGTCTTGTTCCACTTAGATCTTTCGGCTTGCTGTATTTTGATCATATCGCCACATTTTTGTGTCAACACACTTTTTGGCACACCTAGTGGGACCACAATCGTCATGGCAGTTCACAACAACAAGGACATTCTTATAGTGCCTTATGAAGACTTGCCTGCTGAGGATAAAGATGTCATTGGTAAAGCTATAGAGGAGTTTTAGAACAAGTGCTTGATGTCATACACCAAAACACGTGACAATAAAGTTATTCAGAAATATCCACTGCCGAGAGTTTTGATGCATGGACAGTCAGATACAGACAAAGCTAATGATAGGCGTTTCTTTGTAGAAGCTATCAACAAATCTGTTCATGATGCAATGCTGAATCATAATACAACTTTCTTGAATACATTCTATAATACCATGAAGGAGGTGTTTTATGGATTTCCACTTGATCAGGTTGGACCGGCTTATTACAATATTCTACATCCATTGACTTAGGGGACTAATAAAGCCGGTACTAGCCACCAAGAAGCAGCACTAGCTAAGAGTGATGATGCCCAGGCAATTCAAAATTCATCTAAGCAAATTTAGGATGCTACTACTAATCAAATACAATATAATCATAGATCATCAGTATAGCATGTGCAACAGTCGACAGGGCAAGTACAGAATCAGATGGTTAATTTTGGTACATCAGGCCAAATACCACCGTCGGCTCAAAAAATAGCACCATCAGTTCAAAGGATTCATAGAGATATAGATCTTAATGTTTTCAATCAGAGATTTCAAGTAGCAAATCAGCAAGAGGCTCGACAGATAGATATTCCCCAAGGATATCATTATAGTTCTGATTATAATACCCTCAATATGATTCCAAATCCAGGATATCAAGGCACTCAAAATTTCAATCCTCAGATGGGTCAGCAATTGCCAAGAAATTCAAACTCAAATGCTGATGAATTGTTGCTCAGAGTAACTGAAATGATGAAAAATCAGTTTGATTTAAAACCAAAAGGGCAGACCTTTTCATACAAACGTCCATATCTAGAGTGGTATGATCTAGTGGCCCTTCCTACGAATTACAGGCTTTCAGAATTTGCTAAGTTCACTGGTCAAAATAGCACAAGTACAATAGAACATGTCAGTCGATATCTTACTCAGTTAGGTGAAGCCTCTATTGAGGAAGCGCATCGGTTCATTTCTTCTCTTTGTCCCTGTCAGGACCAGCTTTTACCTGGTTTTCATCACTAGCGGTTAATTCTATTGCCAACTAGAGTGATCTTGAAAAGAAATTTCATACATATTTCTATACTGGGATAGGGGAAAGAAATATCATAGATTTGACAACTATAAAGCAAAGGGCTAATGAATCGGGTGCTGAGTTCCTTCAGAGGTTCCGAGAAACAAGAAACTTATGCTTTTCGTTGAATTTGATTGATGATCAGCTAGTTGCGTTGGCCGTTCAAGGAATGTTGCCAACATGGAGAGAAAAGTTGCTTGGGCAAGAATTTGACTATTTAGGTCAATTGGCTCAACATGTGGTAGCACTTAATAGACAATTTCAGAATATACGCAGAGATACCCGATTCCAGAAGAATGCTGCAATCGCTGAAGCTTATAATACATATTTAGTTGATGAGGATGATGAAGAAGAGGAGATTGCTGTAGCAGAATGGAATTGGGGTAAAAGGATAGTAATGGTTACAAATCCTTAGGGAAAAGAAGTTGAAGAGAGTTATGATTTTGATGTTACAAAGCAGACAAACTTTTTGATTTCTTGCTTGAGAAGGGACATATTAAACTATTGACAAGTTTACTAAATGGGTAGAGTACAAGCCACTCGTCAGGTTCAACTCCACCAAGGCAGTCGAGTTCATGCAAGGCATCATGTATCGATTCAGCATGCCCAATCGGATTATTACCGATCTTAGTTCACCCTTCACAACTATCGAGTTCAGAAATTGGGCGCAAGACAGCGGCATCAGCGTTGACTATACCTCCGTTGCTCACCCTCAAGCAAATTGTCAAGTTGAACATGCTAATGGGCTATTGCTAGCCGGATTAAAGCCTAGGCTGTATGACGAGCTCAAAAACTATGGTGGCAAGTGGATTTATGAGTTGCCCAAGGTTGTTTGGGGACTACGCACTCAACAGAGTAGAGCGATAGGGTACTCACCTTTCTTCCTAGCTTATGGGTCAGAAGCCATCTTACCAGTAGATTTGACATGGAACTCTCCAAGGGTCGAGCAGTACGACGAGGGCGAAGTAGATAACACCCGGTGATTAGAAATCGACAGTGCTTGAAAGCATCTAGGCCCCTAGTTGTGTTTCGGTGATTAATGACAATACGTAATTACTATGACTAACATGTGTTTTGCAGAGGCAATTAAGTTAGGTCATGGTAATGGAGATCAATTAGGAAATAATGGTTGTCATGCCCCTACGATGAAAATCGTTTTGGTTTACAAAGGATGGACGACAAGGTCAAGGATGGACTAGTTCTAAGTGTCATTTGGAGTTGAAGAGACACTTAGAGTAGTTTAGGACTTTGTTTTTTCCTTTGGCCATACTATTAAGGGGGGTATGGACGGGTAGCTTGACCTAGGTGAGTCTAGTGGGATAGGTGTGGTGCACACTTGTTAAATCTAGCACTAGGTAGCTCCAAAATAGCCCTTAGATCCAATGGAGCAAACTTCATTCACATATGATTGAGAGTTAGAAGTGAATGGAGGGTCAAATGTTGACCGGACGCTGGTTCTGGAGTGACCGGACGCTGGCACAGAGTTCGGTCAGTTCATTTGATCAAGGTGATTTCGTCTGGCGTGACCGGACGCTGAGAGGTGAGTGACCGGACGCTGAGGCCAGCGTCCGATCGACTCCAGTAAGGTTCTAGAGAGGGAAAATCATGACCGGACGCGTCCGGTCAGTGCTGACCAGACGCTGTCCAGCGTCCGGTCACAACTTAAACACTGGATTTCGGGGTGAACTGACCGGAGCGTCCAATCACCCCGTAGAGGCACATAACGGTTCCTTTTGCAGCCGGGTTTATAAATACTTCCTCCATTCGTGTGTGGGGGTACTTTTGCTCATTCCAACAGCTAAGAAACACCTTTGAGAGTGCCAAGAAGAGCAAGATCCTAGTGAGGTGATTGAGATTTGAGAACCCCAAAGAGAGCCCTCATTAGTGAAAGCAAGAGTAGCAAAGTGTGCATCCACCCTTCTCATTAGGCTTGTCGTGGTCTAGCGAGAGTTCGTGCTTGTTACTCTTGGTGGTCACCATCACCTAGACGGCTTGGTGGTGATTGGGAGCTTGGTGATCATCCGGCGGAGCTTGTGGATGACCCAACTCAAATTGTGAGCAGTTGTGGGTGATTCACCACGACGGAGTGTCGAAGAATCAACCCGTAGAGAGCACTTGATCCTTGCGCGGATCAAGGGGGAGCTACACCCTTGTGCGGGTGCTCCAACGAGGACTAGTGGGGAGTGGCGACTCTCCGATACCTCGGCAAAACATCGCCGCGTTTCTCCTTCTCTGTTTACTTTGAGCATTTACTTTGAGTAATTCAATTCTTGTCATTTACATTCTTAGAATTGCCATGCTAGAGTAGGCTTGGAACATAGGTTGCTAAACTTTTGTGCGTTAGATCAAGAGAAACACTTTCTAGGCACAAGGGGATAATTGGGCTAACCGTAGGGTTTAATTATTGAAAGAATTTTAGAATTAGCCCAATTCACCCCCTCCTCTTGGGCGTCTTGATCCTTTCAATTGGTATCGGAGCCTCGTGCTCACGTATTTAGGCTTAACCGCCTAGAGAAAGATGTCTCACGAGGATAGACCTCCTCCTATCTTTGAGGGGGATGATTTTCCTTATTGGAAAATCCACTTGGAGGCGTATTTAGAAGCTCTAGATGTTGGAATTCTTAGAGCCCCCTCACAAGGCTTCCCAAAACCTCGGGATGCTACACACCTACAAGGCGATGAGGTGAATTATGAGAAATGGAATGCAAAGGCTCGAAACACCATCTTTAGAGGCCTTTGCAAAGATGTGTTTAATCGCGTACGGAACCGCAAGGACGCCCATGCACTATGGTCGGATGTTTGTGCGCTCCATGAGGGAACAAAGAGTGAGCGTGAGGAACGCTATCTTCTCATCATGAAAAAGCTTAACTCTTTTGAGATGCTTCCTAAAGAATGTGCTAATGAGATGTACTCACGTTTGAATGTTCTTGTAGAGGAAGTCAATGGGCTTGGACTCACTCAAATACAACCATCCGATGTTGTAAGAAAGATCTTGAGTGTCCTCCCTATTGACAAATATGGACATATTGTGACCGTGCTTCATCAAGGTGATCTTTCCACCGCTACACCGACACAAATTTTGGGAAATATAAATGCTCATGAGATGTATATGCACATCACACCACAAGATGGCTCATCCTCTACTAAGAAGAAAGATAAGGACTTAGCATTCAAAGCTAGCCAAGAGAAGGGCAAAGCAAGGCTTGAGTATGAGAGCTCAAGTGATGATGAAATTGATGATACAAGTCTTGCCCTCATGGTGAAAAGAACCGCCAAGATGCTAAAGAAGCTCAACAAGAGTGGCATCAAGTTCGATGGCAAGAAGAAGAAGTTCTTCACAAGCTCTAGAAGAAAGCCAATCTCCGAGATGGATTGCTACAATTGTGGAGAACTTGGTCATCTAGCACATCAATGCACAAAGCCCAAGAAATACAAGTATAAGGGCAAGAAAGATGACTCAAGCAATGAAGAAGAAGATGAGAAGAAGAAAAACAAGCCATACAAGAAGAGAGATGGCAAGAAGGACTTCCACAAGAAGAAGAAAAGTGGAAAGGCATACATCGTCGGTGATTGGCTCACGGACATTGATTCATCAAGTGGCTCATCCGATGATGATAGTGACAACGAGAAGATGGCCGCCATTGTTATTGACTCTTCATCATCTTCACCGCCACTACCGCCCTCATCCTCTACACACCTATGCCTTATGGCCAAGGGTGAACGCAAGGTATCAAATGATGATGATAGTAGTGGTGATGAACATGCTAGCAATGATGATAGCTATAGTGACGATGATGAATATGACTCACCTTCTTATGATGATCTTGTTAAATTGCTAAATCAATACACTAGGATCATTAGAAAGAGTAGAGCTAAGAATGAAAAGCTAGAAGCTAAGAATGATTCTCTTTTAACTAAATGTGATGTAGCAGAAAAGGCTAATGTTGAGCTTAGAGAAGCAAATGATGCTATATCATCCAAACTCAAGGAGCTCAAATCTTCTAAGAAAGAGCTTAAAGAAAAACAAGATAAACTTGAGAGGATACACAATGAGCTCATCACTAGCCACAACAAGCTAAAAGAAGAATATACCACTCTTAAGATTAATCATGATAATCTTATTATTGCTCAAGAATTTCTATCCAATGAGCCACATGATGCTACTAACAATGTTGTTAAGATTGATATAGCTACATCATGTGATGATTTGATCATTGAGAGCATTGAGCAAAGTTCTAGTAGCAAGGGCAAGCAAGTGGTTGAGGCCGATGATTATGATGAGTTTGTCAAGCTCAAGAATGACAATAAAAAGCTCAAGAAAGATCTTGAAGAGATCAAAAGCCACAACACTATTGTGCTAGAAACTCTTGATCATGATGGTGATTTGATTCTTGAGAATGAGAAGCTCAAAGAAGAAAACAAGAAGCTTAAGGAAGAGAAAAACAATGATGCACTCAAGGAAGAGAACAAGAAGCTCAAGTTGGAGAAAGAGCATCTCAAGATTGGATTGAGCAAGTCCACTAGAGGCAAGCATCTTCAAAGTGAGCTACTAATGAATACCGTCATGAAGATGGATAGTAGTGGAATTGGATATTTGGCAAATCAAGAGAAGAAGGCTCAAGCTCAACAACAACATAAGTCAAAGCCAAAGCCAAAGAGATGTTTTGAGTGTGGACAAGAAGGCCACTTTGCCCATGAGTGCCAAACTCCACCACCACAACCCTTGCCCAAGCATGCTAGACCTTTTGCCTTCAATGCTCATTACATGCTTAGAAAGGATTCTAGTGGGAAGATGAAAGTCATGTTCTTAGGACCTCTCAACAAGAATAGGCCTAAGAAAACTTAGGTAGCAAAGCCACTTGTTGAGAAGGTGAAGGGCCCTCAACAAGTTTGGGTTCCTAAAGCTTGATCTCTTGTGTGTAGGTGAACTACAAGACCGGTGGAAGTCATTGGGTTATTGATAGTGGTTGCACACAACATATGACCAGTGATCCTCGTATGTTCACCTCACTAGATGAAGAAGTAGATGGACAAGAAAGAATCACATTTGGAGATAACTCAAAGGGTAAAGTCAAAGGATTGGGCAAAGTGGCAATATCAAATGATCATTCTATCTCAAATGTGCTATATGTTGCTTCATTGAGTTTCAACTTGCTATCCGTTGGACAATTATGTGATCTTGGCTTCCAATGCTTGTTTACCGAGAAGGAAGTTGTTGTATCCAAGAAGGATGATGATCAAGTGATATTCAAAGGATTTAGATACAACAACCTATATCTAGTGGACTTCACCTCCAAAGATGCTAACTTGAAGACTTGCCTATTTACCAAAACAACACTTGGGTGGCTATGGCATAGAAGACTTGCTCATGTTGGGATGAGCTCACTCAAGAAGCTAATGAAGAATGATTTGGTGAGAGGGTTGAAGGATGTGAAGTTTGAGAAGGACAAGCTTTGTAGTGCATGTCAAGCCGGCAAGCAAGTTGCAAATACTCATCCAACAAAAGCTTTCATGTCAACCACAAGAGTGCTAGAACTCCTTCACATGGACTTATTTGGACCAACAACATACAAGAGTTTGGGAGGAAATCTTTATTGTCTTGTGATTGTTGATGACTATTCAAGATACACATGGGTATTCTTCCTTCATGACAAATCCGAAGTTGCATCTTGCTTCAAGAAGTTTGCCAAGAGAGCACAAAATGAATTTAAAGTGAAGCTCAAAAAGATTAGAAGTGACAATAGGAAGGAATTTGACAACACAAACATAGAAGCCTATTGTGAAGAAGTTGGGATCAAGCATGAGGTCTCCGCAACATATACTCCTCAACAAAATGGTGTAGTTGAGAGAAAGAACCAGACTTTGATCACTCTTGTAAGAACAAAGCTAGATGAGTACAACACACCCGAAGCTCTATGGGCGGAAGCTATCAACACCGCATGTTATGCATCCAACCGCCTATTCCTTCAAAAGTTTCTTGGCAAGACACCTTATGAGTTGCTCAATGGGAAGAAGTCGGACGTCTCCTTCTTTAGGGTGTTTGGTTGCAAATGCTACATCTACCAGAAGTAGCAACACCTAGGGAAGTTTCAAAGACGTTGTGATATTGGTTTTCTTGTTGGTTACTCATCAAAGTCCAAAGCATATATAGTATTTAATCATGCCACCGGCTTGGTTAAAGAAACATATGATGTGGAATTTGATGAATCTAACGGCTCCCAAGGAGCACATGAGAATCTTGATGATGTAGGTGATGAACCATTGAGGGAGGCTATGAAGAACATTCCGGTTGGAGACATCAAGCCTAAAGATGATGAAGATGATGTACAAGTGATCAATCCACCTTCTTCATCAAGTGTGCCACAAGATGGTGAAAAAGATGGGAGAGTAGAAAATGAAGATACTCATGTCTCTCATGAGCAAATGGTGGTACAAGCACAAGATGTTGATGCTCCACAACCTCCCCCTCAAGTGGTTAATAGAAGAAATACACCTCTACTACAAGATCATCCGCAAGATCTCATCATAGGGAGTCCATCAAAGGGTGTAATGACTCGTTCATAAGAACTTGCTTCATTTATTGCACATCGCTCTTTTGTCTTTTGTTTTGAGCCTACCAAGGTAGAAGAAGCTCTTCAAGATCTGGATTGGATAAATGCCATGCATGAAGAGTGGAACAACTTCACCCGCAATGAAGTTTGGACTCTTGAAGAGCGACCAAAAGGTGCAAGAGTCATTGGAACAAAGTGGGTGTTCCGCAACAAGCAAGATGATCAAGGCGTAGTTGTGAGGAACAAGGCACGACTAGTTGCAAAGGGGTTCTCTCAAGTTGAAGGTTTGGATTTTGGAGAGACCTTTGCACCAGTTGCAAGACTAGAAGCCATCCGTATCCTCCTTGCATGTGCATCACATCATGAAATGAAACTATATCAAATGGATGTGAAAAGTGCATTTTTAAATGGCTTTATTAATAAACTAGTCTATGTTGATCAACCTCCCGAGTTTGAAGACCCTAGATATCCTAATCATGTGTATAGGTTGTCCAAAGCATTATATGGGCTTAAACAAACCCCAAGAGCTTGGTATGAGCGCCTTCGGGACTTCCTCATTGAGAAGGGCTTCACCATTGGGAAGGTCGACACCACACTATTCACCAAGAAGCTTGATCGGCATATCTTCATTTGTCAAGTGTATGTTGATGATATCATCTTTGGATCATCAAATGAAGATTCTTGCAAAGAATTTGGTGAATTGATGTCGAAGGAGTTTGAGATGTCAATGATTGGAGAACTTACATTCTTTCTTGGTTTTCAAGTAAAGCAAATGAGAGAAGGAATTTTCATCTCTCAAGAGAAGTATACAAATGATCTTCTCAAGAGATTCAAGATGGATGAATGTAAGTCAATCAAGACACCAATGCCAACAAATGGACATCTCGACCTAGATGAGGGAGGTAACACGGTTGATCAAACTCTCTACCGCTCTATGATTGGTAGCTTGTTATATTTAACCGCATCTAGGCCCGACATCATGTTTAGTGTGTGTATGTGTGCTAGATTTCAAGCTAATCCTAAGGAAACTCATTTGATTGCCGTGAAAAGAATCCTTAGGTATCTTAAGCACACACCAAGCATTGGCCTTTGGTATCCCAAAGGAGCTATATTTGAATTAGTTGGCTATTCCGATTCGGATTATGCCGGTTGTAAAGTTGATAGAAAAAGCACATCCGAAGAGTGCCATTTGCTTGGTAGATCACTTGTGTCTTGGTCCTCCAAGAAACAAAATAGTGTGGCTTTGTCCACCGCCGAAGCGGAATACATTGCCACGGGTGCTTGTTGTGCACAAATACTTTACCTGAAACAAACTTTGCTAGACTATGGTGTAGTTCTAGAAAAGGTACCTCTTTTGTGCGACAATGAAAGTGCGGTAAAACTTGCAAATAATCCGGTTCAACACTCTCGCACCAAGCACATAGATATCCGCCATCACTTTCTTAGAGATCATGTTGCAAAGAATGATATATCATTAGAAGGTGTAAGGACCGAGGATCAATTGGCGGATATCTTCACTAAACCACTAGATGAGGCAACATTTTGTAGATTGCGGAATGAGCTCAATGTTCTTGATTTTAGCAACTTTACTAGAAAATGAGCTTGTGTTGTCCCTTGCATTGCATTGTAATATACAACATGTTTAATGTTTGGTAATGCATATAGAGCTTGTCTAACATGGTTAAGATAACCGCCGTAAAGCGTGTGAAGAAGCTTAACCTTGATCAAACTTGACAAGCAACTAGATTTACTTTCAAGCATTGCATTGCATATGCATGAATGTTGCTTTGTCATTTATCTTCAAATGCCCTCTTATTGCCTATTTTCTTAAAAAGAATTATAGCCTAAGGCAAAATATTTTGAAAAAATTGAGGGTTTGAGAGAGGTCACTCACATCAGTCCCAATTGGTGTTTATTTGGATCTTATTGAAGTTGGGACTTGATTGGGAACATGCAGCACGAAGGACTTTGAAGATTTGCTGGAAAAAGAGTGACCGGACGCTGCACCGGACTCTGATGTCCAGCGTCTGGTCAGTTCACAGGAGGTGAACAGAAGCTGCGAAGGAGTGACCGGACTCTGTTGTTCAGCGTCCGGTCAGAAGGTGATCCTGCGTCCGGTCAAGCGAAGAAGACGAAGTCAGGATCGACCAAACTCTGGCTGCGTCCGGTCAGTTGTGATCGGACGCGTCCGGTCGCGATTCCAGGGGTTTTGGACCTCTCTGGAATCGACCGGATGCTGGGTGGCAGCGTCCGGTCGCTGCCACCGTAGCGTCTGGTCAATAGGAAATGTGCGGTTTCAGGACTTCTCCGTTTCCTTTTCTATCTCGTCGGGGGGCCACCATATAACCCAATTCGCCGCGCGTGTTTCTGACCTAACCTGCTGACTTTGCCGTGCTCCTGCCCTAGCCACTGCAGCACTGCCGCGTCTCCCTGCACCCGTGCGCCGCCTTCCTACGCCAGAGCCGCCCGCGTGCCACCACGCCGTCCACGCCCGCGCCCGCAGCAATCCCGCGCCGCCGCATCTCAACGGAGTCCACGCTTCCAAGCCCTAGCTCCACCGCGTCCACGTCTCCGTAGTGCGCGCCCCTGCTCCAGTGCCTACATTACATCTTCCCTGCCGCCGATCCACGCCGACCAGCGTAACCCTAACCCTAGCTTCATAGTGCTGACCCGGTGGTTCTCCGTGATCCGTTCCTTGTTCTTCGGTTCGCCGGTTCATCAGGTAGCAAGCCCTCGTTTCCAATTTCGTATCTATTGCTTGCTTCTTAGGATTTCGTATCTCTAGATATGTTGTAATTATTTATAAATCCGATCTATTCTAACGTTCAACGAGTCGGTGTTTCTGAGGTCTCAGTGGCAGTTGTCAGTCAACTCGGGGCTAAGCTCGCGAGTACGGATCGAGGCCAAGCCTCGGACGTGACAGTTGGCAGTTGATCTTTATCAGCGGCAGTTGTTCTTTTCAGATCCATCAGATGGCTCATGTCAAGAATGTCGGAGGAGGTCTCGGTGATGAGGATCCGAGGCCCTCATCTCGCCAGCCTACAGATACAAAAGGCAAGGCAACAAAGAAGCTAGCAACGAAGAAGCGCAAGTACCCTGATGCAGATACAGCGAGAGCAGCCGCAGTTGTAGAGGCCGTAGATCGTGCTGAGAGAGGAGGTGCTAGGAGTGGTGTTGTTATTGCTGATCAGCTTTCACCAGTTCAGAGAGCTGCACTTGAGCAGGTTGAGCGCCGTCATGGTGGTCTAGCTAGGACTGTCATGCTTGCAGGATGGCGAGTTGTCTTGGATGAGAGTCAGCCTTAGGGGGAGTCACAGCAGGAGCCACAGCCAGTAGAGCAGGCTCAGGAGAGAGAGCAGGCACAGGAGATAGAGCCAGCACCTCAGCCACAGTTACGCCGCTCTAGTCGTACCCGTGCTCTAGTCACACTGAGGCCAGAGACACAGCGGAGGGGTTCTCGTCTGCCTCCTAGACCATAGGGTTCGCCTCCAGTGAATCATCTAGATTTGAGGGCCACCACGGCCAAGTAGGTTCAACAGCTTAGATTTGTAGCGTTCGAGGACTGGTTCCCACCGAGGAGGGATGAGCGTGCTTCTGAGGGCTTCTACACACCACTGTAGGAAGACTTTTTATAATGCTTATCTTAACAGTGGGGCAGTATTCAGATCTCAGAGGGTGTGCAACATTGAGTCCATTATAGCAGCAGCTAGAGAGCATATTCGCCCTTATCTATCTTACCTGCTAGGGCTGACAGACTTACTCAGACAGATAGGATTATATGTTCCATCTTGGATCCATGAGTTCTATGCTACACTTTGGATTGACCCGCACCACAGATTCATTCACTTTGCATTCAGAGGCAGAGATTATAGGCTAATGAGCTCTAGGGTCAGGGAGATACTCAGGCTACAAGAGCAGCTAGTCTGGCTTCATGAGGTTTGCTATGGACAAACAGCGCCTCCTAGATGCCCACATGGCGGTATGGTGCCTCCTACAGATTTGGTTCGCCATTGCTTCATAGAGCCATTCGGCGAAGGGTCAAGCAGGACACCCAGTGATCTCACTCCTACTGCTAGAGTGCTTGAGGCTATCATGAGGAGGACACTGCTTTCGAGGATGGGGTATCACGAGGGCTTAACTCGCATACAGTTATGGCTTCTAAACTCTCTGATGCAGCAGATAGTATTTGATATTTGGGATCTCCTTCTATCAGAGATGGAGGATACTATTGCAGAGGGGTTCAGAGGTCATCGATAGTTGCCCTATGCCCATTGGATCACTTTTCTCATCCACAAGGCAGTTACAGTGAGGCCACCTGAGATGCTAGCTGAGTATAGTGGTGCTACGATAGAGTTCCCTACCTACAACATGACTCAGATGATACGACACAGTAGGCCTAGTGCACCTAGCCAGTCATGCCGTCGTCCTGAGGTGCCAGAGACTGCAGCCCAGCAGGATGAGACCATAAGGGGCATTGCAGCTACAGAGGAGGAGCAGCTTGATGCTCAGCAGGAGGGTATGGTAGAGAGCGACCCCAGTGATAGCTTAGATGATGACTACCAGGCTATTCCTCAGATGCTTCCACGACGACATGATGTTGAGGCTGGTAGCTCCAGTTTAGCTCCACCTGCACCGCAGACAGATCCCGCACTACTTGCCATACTTGAGCGGATGAGGCAGGATCAGGCTCGCCAGGCACAGGAGACCGCCGCTACTTTCACACAATTTCAGACTAGGTAGGATGAGTTTCAGCGACAGCAGCAACAGCAGGCCATGCATCAGCAACAACTCCTCATGCAGCAGCAGCTACTTGGGTTTATGCATCATGTTGTGACAGCTATTGGGGCTCCACCGCCACAGCCTTCGCCCCAGCTTGGTCAGCCTGCCACCACTTCCATGACTCCAGCATTACAGCCTAGTGGGCTTCAGAGTCAGGGACAGCCACCAGCACAGTTTGCTTCACCTACAGAGCAGGTGTCCCAGTGGTTTGCCTCGCTAGTGCTAGCCCCGTAGTTCACACCTCTTCAGACGGGCTTCACACCGGCTCAGATGTCCTCGCTGCTAGTGCCAGATACCTCAGTCTCTAGGAGCCTTGGAGCGACATTTAGTGAGTTGACAGGGCAGCCTACTCCACCATATTTATATGTCCTAGGTCCTTCCATAGTTGCACCCATTACCGGGACTACAGAGATGCTCCCTTCCTCAGTTGCATCATCAGAGCCGCCTGCGTCAGTCATACCTCCAGCATCACAGGCCGCTCTAGTCCCTGATCCGACCCAGACTGCTTCAGCATCGCTTCCAGCTACAGAGGGCCAGACTGCTTAGAGCTCAGGGTCAGATGATGATGGCACGCAGTTCCAGCTCGCTCCTCGTACCTCAGTGCCCGGCTCATCCACTGTAGCCCCACCGACCGACCCTTAGGTTTTGGTGTTTGACGCCAAAGGGGAAGAGGGATCGAGTATGTTAGTCTTAGGGGGAGCGACATATCTAGGGGGAGCTTAGTTTATTTAGTAGCTTATCTATTACATTTGGAGTTTTTATGTGTGATACATTATGCATTCATATTTACTATTATGCATTGAACTACATAAGTGTGATCGTAATCGTAATATTAATGTGATCGTGATATTTATGTGATATGTGACATGTGTGCTCTCTACTTTGAATGATTTATATGTCATATCACTTGTGCTATGCTCATTTGCTTTTGCTTCCGCGTTTTACTCCGATGCAAATGAGTTTATTTATTATACTCATGCTTATTTCACATCTTTTGAGTACATTATGTTGGCTTGGGTCATATAAGCTTGCCTAACACTTTTGTTCTTATTGTCAAAAGCTTATATGAACCAAGCATGTTAAAAACCTCAACTCTTTCACATACTCGAGGTAGTATTGTCATCAATCACCAAAAAGGGGAGATTGAAAGCATCTAGGCCCCTAGTTGGGTTTCGGTGATTAATGACAATACGTGAGTACTATGACTAACGTGTGTTTTGCAGAGGCAATTAAGTTAGGTCATGGTAATGGAGATCGATTGGGCAATAATGGTTGTCATGCCCCTACGATGAAAATCGTTTTGGTTTACAAAGGATGGACGACAAGGTTAAGGATGGACTAGTTCTAAGTGTCATTTAGAGTTGAAGAGACACTTAGAGTAGTTTAGGACTTTGTTTTTTCCTTTGGCCGTACTATTAAGGGGGGTATGGACGGGTAGCTTGACCTAGGTGAGTCTAGTGGGATAGGTGTGGTGCACACTTGCTAAATCTAGCACTAGGTAGCTCTAAAATAGTCCTTAGATCCAATGGAGCAAACTTCATTCACATATGATTGAGAGTTGGAAGTGAATGGAGGGTCAAATGTTGACCGGACGCTGGCGCAGAGTCCGGTCAGTTCATTTGATCAAGGTGATTTCGTCTGGCGCGACCGGACGCTGAGGGCCAGCGTTCGGTCGACTCCAGTAAGGTTCCAGAGAGGGAAAATCATGACCGGACATGTCCGGTCAATGCTGACCGGACGCTGTCCAGCGTCCGGTCACAACTTAAACACTAGATTTCGGGGTGAACTAACCAGAGCGTCCGGTCACCCCGCAGAGGCACATAACGGTTCCTTTTTCAGCCGGGTTTATAAATACCTCCTCCATTCGTGTGTGGGGGTACTTTTGCTCATTCCAACAGCTGAGAAACACCTTTGAGAGTGCCAAGAAGAGCAAGGTCCTAGTGAGGTGATTGAGATTTGAGAATCCCAAAGAGAGCCCTCATTAGTGAAAGCAAGAGTAGCAAAGTGTGCATCCACCCTTCTCATTAGGCTTGTCGTGGTCAAGTGAGAGTTCGTGCTTGTTACTCTTGTTGATCGCCATCACCTAGACGGCTTGGTGGTGAATGGGAGCTTGGTGATCATCCGGCGGAGCTTGTGGATGACCCAACTCAAGTTGTGAGCGGTTGTGGGTGATTCACCGCGACGGAGTGTCGAAGAATCAACCCGTAGAGAGCACTTGATCCTTGTGCGGATAAGGGGGAGCTACACCCTTGCGTGGGTGCTCCAACGAGGATTAGTGGGGAGTGGCAACTCTCCGATACCTCGACAAAACATCGCCGCGTTCCTCCTTCTCTGTTTACTTTGATCATTTACTTTGAGCAATTCAATTCTTGTCATTTGCATTCTTAGAATTGCAATGCTAGAGTAGGCTTGGAACATAGGTTGCTAAACTTTTATGCGTTAGATCAAGAGAAACACTTTCTAGGCACAAGGGGTTAATTGGGCTAACCGTAGGGTTTAATTATTGAAAGAATTTTAGAATTAGCCCAATTCATCCCCCCTCTTGGGCATCTTGATCCTTTCAGTGCTGAAGAAGTCAAGCTGAACGCACTCTTCTAGTCTGCCAGATACCTGCAGGGTTTGCGTCGTCACTATGACAAGAACGTGCGCCCCCACACTTTTCAAGTCGGAGACCTAGTCCTTAAACGTATCCATAATACTATAGGACGACTCAAGTTGCTCAGCCCCTAGGAAGGTCCTTTCATCGTCTCCAAAGTCACTCGACCAGGCTCCTTTGAGTTAATCATGGAGGACGGTGATCCAGTGCCTAACTCCTGGAACATTGATCAGCTATGGAGATTTTACGCTTAATAGTTTTAAGTACTTTTTTCGTAAATTCAGTCTTCGAGCTTATGTACTTAAGATTCTTCGTTATTAATACAGAATCAATGTTCTTTGCTAGATGCATCTGTCTTTTACTCTTTTGGAAGGAACACAACCTGGCGGTTGTATACACCCTTATTTAGCCTTTTTTCATGTCATATATGAGATATACAGTCGACTAGTCACACGGCTACACATCTCTAACTATGATGATATCACTCGTAACGCAGTTTTACTCTGTATACACCGAGTACTTGGTTATATTGCTTTTTATATGAGATACGCCTCCTACTCGGATGGCTTATATCTCTATACGAGCCAATTACCGACATTTAGTCTGACTATCACATGTCGTCTTGGGTAGGGTGTTTCCTGGAAGCAAGGTACCTGATTCGTTCACTCTGGTGCGGGTGCCTCACAGTGAACAATCGCTAAAAGGGTCCCTTGAACAAGTGATATTACACACTTAACGTCGACGAACATGACGAACATGATTCTAATCATAATGACTGCGTTGACTACTCTTTACTCGGCTAATTTGTCTTATGCGCCTTTCAAAGGACTATACAAGACAACATAAGCCTAATCCATACAGACTACAATCTTCCTCATAGATTAACAAGTTTAAAACAGCTTTATACAAAAGCTAGTTCAACTAGCCAAGCTCAACAGGCACTCGGCTTAACACAAACAATAACTATTTTTACAGCCTACCTTCCAATTAGTAGTCTATACTACAGAAAGAGTTCATCTTCTTGACGAGCTACTCGGACCTTTGCTAGAATTGCTTCATCAAGCGCTCGCCCAAGTCCTCAACAGCCTTCTCGGCGTCAGTCAGCACTTCTAAAGAATAATCTGACGCTTGGAACTCTCTTAGAGGCGCCAACTCCAGTCTAGGGACCGTCAGCTGGACAATGGCGAGTGTACGGGTAATCCCATCCTTGGCCAGTGACTGTGCATAGCATTGGCAAGATCGGTAATCCTCTCTACCAGCTCCACCATCGTTCGGTTCTCATCTCCATCCTCTTGGAAGAAGTGTAGCGCCAGGCCTACTCCTGCGCGAAGAGCTTGCAGCTTATCATTGAACACTTTGGCCCGGGCACACCCTCCTGGGTAGTTTTCATGGCCTGCAGCTGCAGGAGATCTCGGTCAGCGCCTAATCGGATTTGTTTACTCTTCGCCAAGACGGCTTGCGCTCCTCCTATCTCTTGGATCTCTCCGTCCATGCGGTTGAAAGCTTGCAGGTACTCTTCCGCCTTATTGCGATGCTGCTCCGCAAGAGCTTCAGCATCTACAAGGCATAACCATGGGTTTAGTTCAAAATTTCTACAAATTATAACTACTCAGGCAGATGAAAAGATGAGTACCTTTCAACTTCTTTACCACTGCCTGACTCTTAGCCTCATATGCCTCCTTGGCCATCTTTTGGCCATCCTGAGCAGCCTTCTCGGTAGCCGCGCTCCATGCTTTCCTGGCTGGAGCGAAGTTGGGGGCGTACGACTCCAAGGGCCACCGAGTGCTACTCGTCCGCTCCACCTGGGTAGTCTCTACCCTGGTAGCGATTGGGCCACTCAGGTTCTCGGCACTCGGATCAGCCCGAGTAGAAGGGTTACTTGGCGACAGCTGTGGGTTCCCCGTCGTTGGTGGATCCACCTCAAGAGTACCCGCCTCTATCCCCGCTGAGGAAACGGGATTCGCCTCAGGCCAAAGCGGTATTTTCTCCCTGCTTGAAGACCTAGTTCATGGTGGATACTCAAATTTATGTAAGGAATCGAAGTACAGATCTACCCGGTCATTACACTTACGTTTCCGCAGTGCTCTTGCGAAGACTTGGCAGCCTCCTTGACGTAAGAGGGAGTGCACTTCCAAAAGACATGATGTCATCCTTTAGTTCTGGCATCTCTAGAAGTTGGCTCTTGATTGGAGCCACCATGTCAGGGTGCGCTTCTAATGCTGCTTCAAGCGTCTCCCTGGTGGCGGGCTTTGCTTCCTCTGTCAGCATACATGAATAAGCAACAGAATTGCTACTCTTCTAGAACACTCTAAAAGCTCAAAGGACTCTTACCTTGTTGTTGGGCGGTATTTTCACTCTGCTTTCGCGTCGCTACTCGTGGCCTCCTCCGAAGGGGCATGGTGTCCTCCGAGTCAACACTCGGACTCTGTGCCCTCTTCTGCTTGCCTTCGTCAGCTTGCCTTCGGTGTAGCAGGTAATCCGTCAGGGTGGCCTCGGAGTCATCCGACTCCTCTCCTCCCCTTACTCGTGATGGCACGACGCCGCTATGAGCACTAGGGCCTGCGCCCCTAGTCGGTGGCGGTGGTGGTAATGGTGGGAGATACATGAAATTCCTCCCAAGATGCTACAACCAGAAATAGGTTACATCATTTATTCTACTCGGTCTTATATACACAAGGCTATTCAACTGATCACAAGACAACTTACTTCTGGTGGCAGATGGCTAGCATCATACTCATCCTGAGCGGGGGGGGCAGCACTTTCAACTGAGCAAACATATGTTGGAGACGGTCTATTAACTCGGCATTTGATAGTTCTTCTTTAGTTACTCGGGTCGGGTCTTCTGGTCCAGCATACTCGAACCCGTAGTTCATCCTCTGCTGTAAGGGTTGGACTCGGCGTCGCACCCAACTAGCTTCTACACCCTCTCCAGTCAAGCCATTCCGGCGCAGCACGACAATTTGCTTAATATGGGGGTGGAGGGCCTCAAATTCTTTCAGACTCATGTTTTCTTGCTCCCAATAGGGATTGACTCAAGGGGTATCTACACATGGGATTCTAAGGATGGCAGTACATTACCAGAGTAAAACAACTTTTCCAGTTCTTGTTGGAATCACGAAGAGTATAGGTCAAAAATTCAGTTTTTCGGCATATCCTAAATTGGAACCCTGCTCCACCAACTACATCTGGGTTGGCCGCGTCTGGATGCAGTTTCAACTTGAAGAAATAGCGGAAAAGACAGATAGAAGGAGGAATTCCAAGGAAAGCTTCACAAAGATGAATGAAGATTGACAATTGGAGGATGGAATTAGGGTTCAGGTGGTTCATGCGAATGCCATAGTAATATAGCAGTTCGCGGAAGAAATTGGACGTGGGTAATCCAAGTCCTCGCTCTACGAAAGGAGTAAATAGCACTATCTCCTCCTCATTAAGAACAGGGACACGATGGTTACCGGGGGCTTTCCACTCGCCAAGTTGTTTCTCTGGCAGCAGACCATCACTATGCAGTTTCTCAAGAGCAGCCTCCCTCCCGGTCGACTCCTCCTAGATCTGCATTTCCGCAGCATACGGATCCGCTCCACCTGCCTACTTATGGCTTCCCTTCTTGCCAGGATTGGTGGCGCCGGCCTTCTTCACCTTCACCATCTCACGCCTCACTAATTTCTTCACTCGCATTCACCTAGCAGCGCCTAGGGTTTGTGGAGTGAGGGAAGATGAGAATGTTGGCGGCGGCGACGTGAGTGTAAGGGGTGACACCCTCAGTTACCGCAAGGGGTTATTTATAAGTATGGTTAAAACCCTTCGTCTTCTCCGTCGCTACAGTGTGGACTTAATACAACGCCGTTGCTGGCCTACTGCCACGGCATAGATGGTCCTTTGGCTTCCAGACTATGCGGTTTCACACCGTCAGTACAAGTTGCCGTTTTAGTCTGATGGTCACGCGGTTTCACAGTGTTCACATAACAAGGTATTGCGGATTCAAGACAGTGATGATTTCTTCAAGTTTTTTTCATTCACGAATACATATATTGGATACAAGAATTTTTAGAATATTACAAGTACAAAGCCTACTCGGCTATGACAGAGTACTCATACTCTAAGTGCTTCTCTGTAGGTGTTCCCAATCCGGCACACCTGGCTTCATGGACGGAAGAGTAGTGCATCTAGGTAGATAACAAAAGTGTAGAGTGTCCAAGCATAGAACCTTGGGTAGTCAGTCGGACTACGAACATTTGTTGGCCGACTACCCTTGGGAGCATAGCTACTGCAGGAGGCAGCCTGCTGGCTAGTATGCAGGATGAGCTCTAGGCACATCTTGCCACCTAACCAACGCCATCTGTACACATTCGGGTCCGAGTGCGACCCTTCATGGACAAACATCGACAAGCACGCTCGAAGAACTGACATGGGACTGCTGGATGTGGCACTCTACCAGCCATCACAAGGATTCTTCTAGTTGCGGCTCCAGGCTACTCTACTGTGCACAACTGCGGGTCTAGCCTACTTTGAAACCCTATCACAAGAATTCTTCTAGTCACTGCAACTGTTGGTTACGCAAGCCGAGTACTCCCGGGGGCTGGTCTACTTCGCTCACCACCATATTTGCAAGCTACAAACTCAGAGCTACTTCTTCGTTTCTATAACTGAAGTTTAAGTGCTCGCCAGGCGTGTTTTTATAGGCTTCACGGTGGTGTACATGGACTATGTTCACGGGGTAGGGCGCAGACAAATTCCTGACTTGGATACAGGCTCACATGCCGCATTACAAGGGTACAGTGCGCACCACTACACCTTTACAGTGCACCGGACAACCTTATTTCAGCACATGTGAGGCAACAGTACAAACAGTGGCATCTTTGATAGCATATTCGATCGAATATTCTTTACATCTTTGAGCCAGCTTCAACTACTTTGCATGTGACTTTGACAAGTCTTACCTGTTTTTCACATGCAGACAGGACTACAATTATTGCTTACACTCGCATCCTCGAGTATATTCTTTTTAAAAAGATCCTTGACTCGAGTACAAGTACTCGGTCATAGGCTCGGGGGCTGCAGGGTACATGCATATCCTCTACGGATGTTTTTTCTTTTAGACCCTCTAACTCTTTGTTTCAAACAGCAAGAGGCTCGGGGGCTACACTCAGTGAGTGCAGTTTTTCTAAAAAGTGAACAGCACTTGAAGACTTCAAGAGCACCCCATGGCTTCACTTATGAAAGCACTCGGACAACGTTTGTTTCTACTCAGTAAGACCTGGAGGAAGAAGAAATCATGACACGCTCGGGGGCTTGACGGACCAGGGTCCTAGGGGTTTTCCATAGGGTTTACTACGCGGATGGGCCCTGGGATGGCCCATGATCTGCTGAAGGACACGAGACAAGGTGGCGTGGTCTTCAAGCTATTCAAGATCAATTTAGTCGGCTTACCAAGAAAGCTAGATTCTGTAATAGGACTAGGACTCTTCTATTGCAATCGGCTAGGACTAGATACGTGCCCTTACCCTCTCCCCTATATAAAGAGAGGTACGGTGCACCCCCTTGTAGACACAATCATATCAATCAATCCAATACAAAAGGCTACACGCCGACTGGACGTAAGGCTATTACTCGATCACGAGGGCCTGAACCAACATAAATCGTTCGTCTCTTTGTGTTCACCGTCGGTTTCTACGTATGTCGAAGCTTACCAATCATCGTCCCGGGTAACCCCGTGGTGAGTTGCTGGTCATCAAACACCGACAATAGGGTGGCGTCGACGACGCGTTATGGGGAAGATGTGGTTGTCTGGTGAAGGAGAGGAAGGGGATGACAGGTGGGACCCACATGTTAGTAAGGAGTTGGAGAGCAGTGGAGGCATTTTAGGTCCATATGAAAATACGATGGTTTACATGTGGGTCCATGTAGTTTACGGGCGAAGAAAGTGGCATATTGTAAGTTTTGGATGTATTGTAATGGCACTACTAATATTAGATGAAAAATAATAATATTTTAGAAACGCTAAATTTATAAAGGCAATGATTCTAGTTGTAGTTAACTCAAAAATTAAAAAGGGTCTACGTCCTCTATGGGAGATGGGACGTACATAGTAAACCTGTTCTATGTAGTAAGCGGCAAAATCGTCAAAAACAAACAAAAAAATGTTCTGTATTGTAAGAAGAAAAAATCGTCCAAAAAAAAAAGAAATTGCAAGGCGCGCATGTCATGCGCCTGGTATATTAACCAGGTAGATCCTGGTGGCTGCCAAATTTTTCTTGAACAATGTTTAGGTTCGCTATGTGCACATACCGTGCACCATGCCACCAGCACACGAGCTACGGATAACTCGTGCTCTGAATGTGCCTTCATTTGCGGCACGCTTGGCGTTGGCTCCATCGTCCATTTCAGCTCAGTCGCGCATGCCTAGCCCTCCTGTATGGGACTAAAGCGAGAGCCACGTCTCCGCCTCGTATCTCCACAATTTTTTTTGTTTGAGGGGAATCGTATCTCCACAGTTGGTTCACTGGTTTATTACCTGGGCTTTTATGTGTTTGTTATTACGTCAGGGCGATCAATGGAGCCCAGCTGTGCCTTTTCTGGGCTGAAAGCTTCTGTAAGAATTTAGTCTAGGGCCGTTCGGTTATCTCCGTTCTGGCCGATCCTGGCCGGAACCGTTCCGACGCTATTTAAATTAGTTTCCACACTAACCGAACATACTACTACAATCCACTTCTTTCCCTAGAGTTCCAATTCCTAGGAAAACGACAAAAAACCATAGGGAAACCATTTTCCTAGGGTGTTTCGTAGGGGACATTTCCTAGGGCATGTTTTGACGGAAAACAGGTTAGTGCCCTACGGTTGCCTTTGTTTCCCTAGGAAACACGTCTGTAGGAAAATCTATTGACACCACCATGATCCATCCTACCTGTAAAGTTGCTTTCTCTAGGACTTTAAATGATCCGTAGGGAACTAATCCTACATGAAAAGTTGCTATCCCTAGGAACAGGATCTGTAGGGAAATTTTATTGCATGACGAATTGTAATTTGTATGCATATTTGTATTTGAATTTAAATACAAAATTCAAATTCTACCACATGGACACGATCCAATGAGCATCAATCACGTGCATTCATTAACACATACATTGCAGTATCACAATACAATTATGATGTTCACTAATACATTACAGCTACTAGGCCTCAAAACAATCAAACACTAGATCCAAAAGGAGTTCTTGTCCAATCCATGGATTTTATGGCAACAAAACATAACAGCATGTTGTCCAAGCCAAGTTTTAGCAACAAAAGATGTCAAAAGAATGGAAATTCATCCTGCGGCAGAGAGTAGGTACCATCACCACTTGTAGTTGCTGTATTTTCATGGCCACGGAATCTTCCAAGAGCAATTCTACTCAATGTTTCACCAGGAGTTTCTATTCCAACAGAAGAGCCACCAGTACAAGTCTATTCAATTAAACAGGGAAAACAATTAAATAAGTAGAAGTGTGAGGAAAAATTATAACAAGTTTGAATATATATTGCACTGAAAGGTAATGCCAAAGTTCTAGGTCCTGTACATGTGATGTACAACTGATATTACTAAGCCAAACATAGGCTAGTTATGCAGCTGACATTACTAAGCCAAACATAATAAACTAGTTGAAATGTACTACTTGTATGAATGACATTACAGCTGACATTACTAAGCCATATCTGATTAGCAAACACAATGTTCTATAGGAGAAATAATGCACATGCCAAGCAGCTGAAACTCTACAGCACTACTAGATAGAAACCTCAAGTGCCAGTGCATGTACAAAGATAAAAAAAAATAAGCATGCTAATCATCAAACTTACATTGTTGGGAGAGGGATTTGAAGATGGTGGATCGGCATATACAGGAGGCGCGGGTGAGGGAGGCAGAGGAGGAGGAACTAACATTGCAGGCATACCAGTGTGCTGAACAACACTCTGCATTTCAACAATCCAATCTAATGTATACTAATTAAAAAGTTGTTCATGGGCACTACTAAGATGAATAAGGATGCACGTGAGATGTCATCTCCATAAACTTTTGGATGTTCTCATTGTGAGCATTCACCATTCTACCCCATTCCAACATATTTTGGGCATATTCCTTGGCCACGCGACTATCATGAGCTTCCTTCCTTGATCGTTCCTCTTCCTCTTGGCGTTGACGTCTAGCAGCCACTGCACAGGCATGACTTCTCCTTAAGTCAGGGAGGACTTCTTTGTCATTGATCATTCCATTAAATGTGGCCCATTTTCCATGTGGGCGACCACAAGAGCATTCATAAAGAGCTCTAGCATCCACTGGAGAATGCAACCAATCAAAATCTTGTCCATTTAACTCAATGGCCTTAGCTTTGTATTTATCCTATACCATATAAATTAATGTGTGAATAGTTGCTAAAGGAGTAAGAAGGATCAGTAGAAGAGTGGATTTTTTGCTTCAAATAAAAAAAAACTGTATACATGGCATCCACTGGAGGATCAACCAGTTATGTACATATGTAAGATGTGAACAAAATATTAACAGCAACCAAACAAAACATTAACTGCAGTATTAGGATCTTCATCTCGCACTTACCAAACATGTAGTTGCTTCTTCAGTGTTTAGTGAAGTAATATCTTCAGGATTTGAACCTCTATGTGTATGGACCCATGCCTCGATATCAGATATTGGTCTTCCTAATTTCTTTGACTATAACAAAAAGAATCTGAATTTGCCATGGCCAGCCCCATTCATCCTTAAATTGTCTAGTTGTCTCTGATTTGGTGGTCTTGTGCGCCTCCATTGTTCTTGTTCAAATTTTCTATGGATTGACATAACAACATGAATTATTGTAATGATTAGTGTGATTAGCTAATTTATGAAATTAGTGTACTCACTGCATATATTCATCCATTTCAGCCAAGTTCGTGAAGATATAAATCATTGCTGTCTTATACTCTTCAACACTCAGAAACCTTGTTATTCCTCTACCACTCTTCCATCCACGCACTTGGAACAAACTAAGGGTAGACTCAGATGGAGCAACATTTTGAGCATAACGTTGTGGCTGGTTTCAGGAGCTAGATATGAGATCAGGTAAGTATAATGATGTTAAGTGACTGATCTCCTCAACAAGGCATCCTTCCACTATTGATGCTTCAACATGAGTCTTGTTACGGACTTTTGCCCTCACCTTTTTTAACAACCTACAGCAGTTTCAGTTACTATTAGTTCATTGGTTATGACAAAGGACAATGGTAAAGAACAAAAGTCCTAAATGTATACCTCTCAACTCCATACATCCATGTGTACTTTATAGGTCCTCCTAACCTAACTTGGTATGGGAGGTGCACCATTAGATGCTCCATTGAATTGAAGAATCCTGGAGGAAAGATTTTCTCCAATTTGCAAAGTATAATAGTTATGTTTGCTTCAAGTTGATGTATCTGAACACGATCAACCTCCTTTGCACAAAGCACTCTAAAAAAGTAACTCAGTTCAGCTAGCACCTCCCATATGCCATTCTTGATATAACCTCGCATCATCACAGGTAGAAGACGCTCAATGAATATATGGAAGTCATGACTCTTGAGGCCATTTATCTTTAGAGTGTCCATGTTCACCCCTCGCCTTAGGTTTGCTGCATAGCCATCAGGGAATTTGATGTCCATAAACCACTGCATAACATCCTTTTTCTGAGGTCTTGTTAGAGAAAAAGGTGCTCTAGGTCTATCCCACCTGTCATTTGGCTTCTCAATAAGGTTGAGATGTCTTCTATTACAAATCAAGGCTTGGTCAAGGCGAGCCTTATTATTATCCTTGGTCTTGTCAACAATGTCAAGACATGTAGCAAAAATAGCTTCTGCTACATTTTTCAGTATGCATAACATCAATGTGATGTGGACGCAAAAGTAGAGGGAAATATGGCAATTCCTGTAGAAATGGGATGTGTGTCCAATTGTGGGTGGTACCATAACCTTCAAAAGAGTTATCTTTGACTTCATTCATGTATGCTAGCACCTCTTCACCTATTAACCGGTGTGGAGCCATGTCATACACAGCTACCCCCTTTCTAAATGCATTCTTTTGGCCCCTAAAGGTATGGTTAGGTGGCAGAAATCTTCTATGGCAATCAAACCAACTATACTTGTGACCATTTGGTAGCCAAGTGCTATCCACATCAGCCATACAATCAAAACAGGCCAAACCGCCATGTGTTGACCATCCAGAGAACATACCCAAACCAGAAAAGTCATGGATGGAAGTATGACATGAAACCCTCATATTAAAATTTTGCTTTGAGAAGCTATCATAAGTGAGTACTCCTGCCCAAGCTTCCTTGATCTCATCAACAAGTGGTCGCATGAAGACATTCATGTTCTTGCCGGGATGCTCTGGTCCAGGAATCACTAAACTAAGAAATATGTTCTCCTCCTTCATACAAAGAGCTGGAGGTAAGTTCAAAGGAATTGAAAAAACTAGCCAGCAGGAATATTGAGCTTTTCCATAGCCAAATGGGTTGAAGCCATCTATCGCCATAGCAATTTGAACATTCCTCGGGTCCATTGCAAAACTTGGGCAAGCCCTATTGAAATGTGTCCATGCTTCAGCATCAGACGGGTGCACCATAACAGTTGGGTTGGCACGACTACCCTCCTTGTGCCACCGCATGTGCTTTGCAATTTTTGGCTCCATGTACAACCGTTGTAACCTTGGTATGAGTGGGAGATAGCATAGAACCTTACGTGGTATTGGTTTTCGTTTATGCCCTTGGTGTGTTTGTTCAGTAACTACATATCGGCTTTCCTCACAAAAATCACATTTTTCCTTGTTCGCATCTTCTTTGTAGTATATCATGCAATTGTTTACACACGCATCTATCTTGATGTAAGGCATTTTTAGACCATGAAGAAGACACTGGCACTCATACAAAGATTTTGGCATTTTATGGTCCTCTGGCAGTACATCACCAAACAAATTCAGCAATTTATTAATGCATTCTATAGAGAGATTGTGTTGAGACTTAATTGCCATCAAGCGTGTTACTGCAGTTAGTTGTGCAACACTAGTGTAGTTATGGAGCGGCTTTTTTGAAGGTGATAGCAAGGCATAGAATGCCTTAGCATGTGCCATTGGTTCGTCTTCTACACTCTCTGTATGCATTGCATCACCAAGATCAGCTAACATTTGATCTAAACCATCATCATAGGCATATTCCAATGTAGGCTCACTAATAGGTTGTTGTCCATGTTCTGTCCATGTAGTATACCCAGGCATAAATCCTCTCTTACACAAATGCATGCTCATGACAGCTCTTCTCTGTCTAACTTTGTTGCCACAATCTGAACACGGACAAACTACCCCAATTCTTTCAGAATTACGAACAACACTAAAAGCCTGGTCTAGAAAAGCAAGTCCAAACAAACACTAAGAAAAGATCTAGATTACATCAGAGGATTTACAGAAGTCTCTGAACTCAATAGTCAAGTCATTAAAAATAAAAACAATTATAAACAGTTAGACACATGAGAGGACTAAGTATTCACCTATTAGGTTGCAACACAAAATTATTGCTAAGCTTCTAAATTTCTAATTTTCAAGAAATGAACAGAACCTGAAATCAGTTGCACAAAGGCTAACATTAGAAATGCCTTCTTTGTTCAGCATTCATGAACAAATCTATGACTAGTGAGTGCACCAAAAATACTTATTTCCTAGGTAAAATTTAGAAGCTTAGCACTTACTGACTTTCTGATTTTCGGAAATGACCAAAGACTAGTTCAGCACCAAACAAATTCAGCAATTGCAATAGTCTCTGTCACTCTCAAGTCAATTAAACAATTTCTAATTCTGTTTTCACTTAGTAGGAATACAAACAACACCAAGAAAAGGCAAATTCACTACTCACCTTGCCCTCCTTGTTCCTGCAGATGTTGGTTCAGCAAGCGACACACAAACTATCACGGCTTCTTTCTGTAGATGTTGTGCTCCCTTGCACTCCTCTTCAAATGGTTTGATGGTACAATCATGACTTTGGTTATTGTACAGAAAGATTCATGGGTAAAAAATAAAACCCATTTAGTATTTTTCCCCTGAACAAACAGGAGGGAACATGTGCCTGTAAATTTAGTATGCGCAGAGTCAGGTATTGATTTGATGCAAGTAACAAGAAGTGGCCTAAATGTATGTATGTATGTATGTATGTATGTATGTATGTATGTATGTATGTATGTATGCGCAGAGTCTGTTACTCAACCATTCATATAGAAATACTAGTGATGCGCAAGCACGTCATTGTTTCGCAAATTTGGTCAAATTTCTGGTGCACAGTTTTTTCCATCACTAAAAAAGCAACTTACTATGTTCACTGATGGGTCGAGCTGGAGAGGAAATAGCAAAGCCCAGTGGAAACGAGGAAGTAAGGATGGCAACGGGTCGGGTTCGGATCGGGTGGAGTCTCCGTGCACCCAAAACCGAAACCCGAAATCGAAACCCGAATCCGCCCCGAAAACCGATTCGGGTGGAAATCCATCACCAAAACCAAACCCGCGGATACCCGAAACCCGAACGGATACCCGAAACCCGAATGGATACCCGAAACCCGCGGATATATATACACATATTCACATGTATAAACAAGAGGCAACAAATAATAAATATTTTCATGAGTCAACTTTAAATAAATTTAATAATCTAAGTAAACAAATTAGTATTAGTATATTATAAAACATGAGTTTTAATTCCAAATGATTTATTTCGGATATCCATTGGATATCCACGGGTGGAAAACCAAACCCGAAACCGAACCCGATTGGTTTCGGGGCCCCGAACCCGAAAACCGTGGGTAAAAAACCATCCCCAAACCCAAACCCGCAAAACCCGAAACCCGCGGATATCCGCCCCAAACCCGATCCATTGCCATCCTTACGAGGAAGCAAATTATTGGTCACTTTCACCAACAGCAACTTGACTGAATCCGAACCAAAATTCCTAGCCAAAAACAAGGAAAGAAATTATTGTGGTTCTGAAATCTAAAGCTTTGGCACACCGGCGGCGGAGCTGGGTACAGTAGATGGACGCACAAGCAGTGGCTGGGGTGAATGGACGGTAGTACCTGGGGCTGGGGCGCCTGGTCGGCGGCGCGCCTGGAGCACGTGGGCGACAGCGCCTGGGGCCGACGGTCGGTGGCATCTTGGGCGGCGGTGCTGGGTGCGCTGGAGCCATGAGCAGCGGCGCGCTTAGGGGCGCGATGGAGTAGAAGCGCCAGACAATGGGTACCCTCCCGTACTCTGGCTGGTGATTTGGTCCACGGAGACGGCGCGGGTGCGAAATGGATAGGGCGGCTGGGGAAAAATGGTGGCTGGGACGGCGGGAGAAGTTGGTGCCATAGAGATTGGAGGTCTAGGGTTAGACTCTGCGGAATTGGTTCCCTAGGATTTCTATTTCATTCGAAGGGAAATACGACACGCAAGTGCTGCAACAGAGCCAACACTGCTGCTCCCCCCGACGAAACCAAAGATCTCCTAGGGAAATATACGTTTCCCTACGGTTTGCAAAGAGAACTCTAGGGAAACAAATCTCTCCCTTGGACTATCGTAAAACGGTAGGGAAACAAATAAACTGTAGGGAAACTCGTTGATTCCAGTAGTGATAGGCCCTGGCCTTGAGTACAAATTAGACAATCGTTTTGGATGAAAATCGTTCCAGGTGTTCATTCCGAGGTAACCGAACAAGCCTTAAGGAAACTCGGCTGGGAATCGTTGTCAACCCCAACCGACCGGGCTGAAACCGATGGGATCGGCAAATTACAATCTGCTCTGAATTTCTGTTTTCTAACCGTAGATGACATGCCACATGTCACATAGCTCGTGTGCTGGTGTGACATGTGACATGTGTGTCCAAATATCTTCTACAAGAATTCTGTACAAACAGTGGAAGCAAAGGTACAGTACAATCTTAGTCACGACACAACACGTTGTGGATTACGGATGGATGGGGATGGGGTTGCAGACATGTTTCCGTTTCCGAGATGATTCCCGTCACGTCAGCCAACCATCGCAGAGGTGTAGGTAGTTGTGATGCCGGCGAAGTAAGTTAGTTGCGTGTGCACAGGTGCGCGAACGCGGCGACGAGCAGAGCAGCCTTGAGCCTGACGCTCCAGGGGATGCCGTAGCTTCCCTTGCCGACGAGCCCCCTCACGAACGGCCAGAAGCAGAGCACCAGCCATCCACAGCACACGAGCTCCCCGGCGCCCGGGCCACCGGCGGCGGGCACCGCACCGGCGACCACCCTCCACGCTCCGACGGCGACGGCGACGATACTCAGCATCGCGAGCGCCGTCGGCGGGACGAACACCGGCGACGAGTCGAAGGTGAACCGCCCCGGATCGGCGTCGTCCGCGCCATCGCCAGCGTCTCCGTCGGACGAGCTCTGCTGCTCCTTGCGCGTCACCTCGAACACCGTCTCCGAGAGGCCGACCGTCTTGAGGACCACGGTGAGGAAGGCGAGCAGCCAGGCGGACGCCGACACGATCCGCTGCATCCTGTGGTTGTTCCACCAGGCGCGCGCCGATAACCGGCAGTCCTTGTACTCGCCCAGGTTGTACGCGTTGTAGGCTAGGAACAGCGCCAGCGGGATGACGAAACCCGGCTCTGACGACTGCGCCACAAGAAGATGAAATTTCAGAAACTCTGCCACTTTGGCAAGAAGGACCGGCCGGTGAAGGAAAAAGATTACCTTTGGCAAGAAGGAGCGATTCGCAATGAGGCAGTAAGGTGCTAACAATGCATAGCACAGCTCAAAGGGTGCCCTGACGGGCCACACGTCGATGACTAGGTAGGCGACGCACTGCCGGAAATCGAGGCGCTTGAACGCGGAGAGGAGGACCGGGTTATGGCGGCTGAGGAGTATCTCCAGCAAGCCCGTCGCCCATCTCTTGTACTGGGAGAGGCTGGCCGGCCCGCCGGTGGGCGCGCCACCAAGGAACGCCGGCGGGTCGGGGTTCAGGATCGCCGACCTCCAGCCGGCGGCGTGGATGCGCTGACCCGTCAGGACGTCCTCGGTCATGGACCCGTAGACCCAGCCAACCTGCAAGCACATGCATGAGTTCGTTCAGGTAACCAAAACCTGCAAAATGCTACTAGATGTGAGGGACAGTGTTAAAAACATGGAGTATACCTCCTGACCCCAGCTTGTGCCAGTCTCGAAGCTGCAGGCAGAAACTTGTTTCGCTGCTTCGACACGATTCGTCAGATCTGCCACCACAGTCGTTGGCGATTTGAACATGTCGCCGGAAATGATGCTCCTCGCCGACTCGATCAGTTCATTCGATCCGCCAAACTTGTTCTGTAGCTCCTTGTAAGATGGTGAATCTGCATGCCAGAGTTTGTATTGTACAATACAACCGGTTAAGAGCATATATACACTGAATCAGAATACATTGCGGAGCAGTCGGTCTTTCGAAAGATGTCACCTTTCGTGCTGGTGGTGGTGGCGGAGTCTGGTGGCACGCCGTACATGACTTTCCTACGGTGAAAGCAACCCGTCCCACAGTAAAATAGGCCTTGAAGTCCGGCAACTCCGTATCCAATTTTCTACATAAGCTCATCAGCACAGACGGCAAAAGTTGTCGATATATACAAAGCTAACACAGCGTTTCTCTTAGCGATCGAGGTAGTACTCCTATGATAATGATAGTGATCTGTACCTACCTCGAAAATAACCTGCATCTGGTTGCCAAAAGGATCGTCGTTGAGGGCGCCATAGAACTTCTGCGGCGCCTGAACGAAGCCGCTGTGGACGTCGTCGTCGAAGCCCAGGAGGAGGCACATGGCGTGGAGGGCGACCTGCGGGTTGTTGGCAAACATGTCGCAGTCCACGTTTAGCATGATGGGAGAGTTGGTCACCACGCCGGACACCCTCGTCTGCAGTCAGTGCACAGGGAAATGCATGTTCAGGCTGATGTATGTCCACGTCTCCACTCATCAGCTGCACTACGGACGGTGAACACCGATGATGTACGTACCAGGACGTTCATGGCGCCGGCCTTGAAGTGGTGGTGCTGTGTGGGGCTCTTCTCCCTCGAGACGTATATGAGGCTGGGGATTCCATCGTCTGCAGCCTGATTGCTCTTGCTCTTGCTGCTGCTGTCCCGGAGCACCTGAACACTCGCGGTCGCGGTTAGCAAGAAAAAACAAAGCAACGAGACGGGCACGCGTTTCATCATGGCTGCTCAATCCATGAGTTCGTCTCTACCTTGATTATGGTCGGGTGGTTCCTGCGGTCAGCACCCACGAATTCGGTGAACTCGCCGTCGCCGCGCCGGACTAGAGAGTCCTCTTCGGCGTTCTCGATCCGGCGGACCAACTCCTCGTACTCGTTCTACATGCAAGAGCACGATCAGACACTGGCACGTAATAAGTGTGTACGGCGGATGTTACTGACTACATGGATTTTTTTTACAGTAGCTAGCAGGTTTACCTTCATGAGTGTCCAAGCGCGCAAGAACTCGGCGTCGGCGGCGGCTCCCGCAGCGCCGGAGGAGAAGTACACGAAGGGGGCACGGACCCCGACACCGTACTTCTTGCAGAAGGGCACCCAGAGCTTGGCGAACTCGGCGGCCTCGCGCAGCCCGTAGCAGGTCACCGCCGAGCATCCGTCGTCGGAGACGTAGCACGTCAGCTTGCCCGCTGGGTAGTCCAGCGCCAGCAGCGACAGCACCGTGTTCATCGTCACCAGCGGCGGCTCCAGCTTCGGGTCCGCCGTCGTCACGAACATGTCCACCGCCGGCAGCTCGTCGTCGCTCGTCCTGACGGCAAACAACGCAGTAGATTGAGTTGATTAAGCAAAAAAAAAAGCTACGTACTATGATTCTACGTACTAGCGTACGTTTTCCTGGAAGCCTAGTGTAGCTACTAGCTAGCCACCACTTAGCGTACCGTTGGGCTAGGCGTTCAGGGTGCGTGTCGAAGCGGACCGGGTTCCACTTGGCGTTTATGTTGATGAGCCACACCACCGTGAACCACGCCTCGCAGATGAGCGCGGCGACCCAGCACCACGTGCACGCCGGCGCCGCGCAGCCCGCCGCCACCAGCGAGGACGCACGGCGAGCGAGGAGGGCCAGGAGCAGGAAGAGAACGGCGAGGTCAGCCAGCTTCCACGCCGTGCGGGGGAGCCGGACCCTCTCCTGCAGCTGCAGCATCGTCTTAGTGCTCGCCATGGCCGCGCGGACCGAGCCGGACGGAGGGACGCTTGGTCACTCTCACCACTCAGCTGTAGCACGCGAGAACCAGAAGAAAACATATACGGAGCCAGTTGGTACGGGTATATATAGACGACACACGCTCGAAGCCAAGGTGCAGTGTCTAGCTTCGCCTGGCACAATGCAGTACATTGTATAATCTCCAACATAGTTAATTTATTTTTCCTTTGTTTTAGGATATTCTCAGCGAAGAGTTAAACCATCATTATCATTGCATAGTTTCATTCACTTATTTTTTTTTTTGAAACAATGGCAGGAGCTCTGCCTTTCAATTAAGACGAATGAAGTTTATATACAAGCAAAAGGTAGCCAAGCGTGGCGCCAGACACCACGAAAGGTTACCCACCCATGCAACGCGACAGAGTACACACTACCATAAGTCATCGTTGCCGAACATAGTTGCAAAGCAGCTAGCAGCTCCGACTTCCCATGGCAAAACACCGACAACCCATCATAAGATGTCGATCTATCGGGCCCGGCGAGAGGGTCTGCAGCGGTCATCGTTGCCGAGCTCAAACGCCCCGCAAAGAGCAGCTCCGACTTCCTGCCAAGATCCCACGCCCCGCCCGCGGCGATTGCCGAGCCTCTAAAGCTGAAGACCCAGCCGTCGGAGAAGGAGAGTTCGACCCGCGTCATCGTTGCCGAACTACATCCCCTGATGCAGCAGCTCCGACTTCGCGATGCAGAACTCGCCGTCTCGCATCAACCGGGCGCCGAGAGGCGGAGGACATCCGCCGAAGGAGACAACATGGCGAGGCGAATTTCCACAATGACGCGCCAGGGGAAGGGTACGACGCCGAATCGTCGCCGTCGCTTGTCCAGAAAGGACCGGGTTTTCACCCGTGGAAGACATGGTTGGGGGCACAAGAACACGACGCCCCTAACAAGGAAAAACGGCGCCCAGGCGTCGCCGTCATAAAGGCTTTTCGCCGAGGTGCCCCTAGCACATACGTCGAGCCAAGATGCTGGACCGTAGCTTTCGCCGCCACCGTCGTCGTCACTTCGCCATCCCGCGAAGCTTCTCGAGAGGGGCATCGGCGCGCGCGGTTTGCACAACAACCGCACCGCATTGCGCGGCCGCCGCCACCCTCCGATCGGACAACATGCGAATCGACTTACCTCGCGCGCGCGACACCCGCCGCCGCCGCCGGCCGCCGTCGCGCACAAGCACCCGCCGACGCGCGCGACCTCCGCCGATCCACCGTGAGAGGCGCGAGTTTGCCCGCTGGACCTCCGCCCGCCTCGCCGCCATGGCGCCGCGACACGAAGCGAGGAGGCCGTCGCCGTCCATGCCACCACCAGGCGCGCTAACGCCGCACACCGGCAGGCGTCGACTCCACCGCACGCCACCGCGCCACACGCCGTGTGGCACTCCGGTGCAGCTTCGGGCGGCCGCCCGTACGCAGCGCGCGCCCAGCCGCCGTAAGCCAACAGACCGAGCACCCGCAGCCAAGGCCGCCGCCGCGGCGCCTCGCGGTCGCCGCCTGCCGCAGACGCCGGGCGCCCGGGCGGCGGCGCAGCGGATCTCCCACCGGCAGCCGGGTGAGCCACCGCCGTAGTCGCGTCGGTCCGCCCCGAAAGCTGTCCGCAGCCCAAGAGCCACCGCCACCGGGCAGCGAGGCCACCGGAGCAGCCAGCGTGGCTTCGCGCCGCCCAGCACACCACACCCGCCACCAAGACCACCACGCCGCCGCAGCTGCATCCAGCGACCGCACCACGGATCTGCGCTCCGGCAGGACAGATCCGGCTTAGGGGACGCCGGATCCGGGCATGGCAGGCCGGAAACCCGCCGCCGGCCACCGCCCCCAAGCAGACCTCCGCCATGGCCAGAACCCCAACTTGGGAGCACCTCCGGGAGAGAGAGAGAGGAGGGAGGAGAAGGGGAAGACCCAGCCGCCGCCATCCCTGCCTTCGGCCGGCCAGCCGGCGCCGAGCTCCGGCGGCGGCCGGGGATGGGAGCGAGAGGGGGCTCGGAGGCGTGTGGAGGAGCGGCGCCGCCCGAGTCGCCCTGGAGAGAGCGACGCGGGGGCCTCAGACTGATCTTGTGCTTATGAAGTCAAGTTCATTCACTTATTTCATATAGACATTTTAATTCTACGAGTCATCTTGAGTTGGTAACGGAGCACGAGAGTTCCATCCTTGACCGTGAAACTCATTTCTTCTTTCGCTCTCTCTTACATTAAAAACATTGCCATGTCAAAAACGTTTATGTGACAGCTTATTAAATATAAATAAAACTGTGATGAAAATCTCACTGAAAATAGCCCTAGAATGGTTATCAAGACGAAGACGACAAGTGCGAACTGCAACCTCTTCGGGTCGCTGGCTGAGTACACCATCTGTTCTTTTATTTACTTTTAACTAGATTGGCACGTCCCACAAGTCCTGCTTGTTGTTGTCCACCACGGTGAGCTAACTGGCGTGGTGCTAGAATTCAAACGTCGATGCCAATGATTTTTGGGCACCACTATCACATTGTGGAAGGCCTTATGAGCCATATTTTTTAATACTCGAATACTCTTAGTAGGTAAAAAGTTACGTCATAGTATCAAACAAACTATCGATTTCACTCCGTAATACATGGATAACCCCGTGGAACAACGTGCATACATAGACAGGTGCTTCACGGCATCACAAACAGCAAAATCGGTGAAGACTCATATCCATTCAACAACATCAACATCAACATCAATTTGATCAGCATTCAAATCCGAGAACTGATTCCCCCCCCCCCTTTAACTTGGCTCATGTGTTGTTTTCTATATTTATTTATGTTTTTTTAAGCAACCTAGAGGGGGCTGCTCCTCTACAATGAATATATTATAGCGAATAAACAAAGATTACAAGAGTTTAACAAAGAAGGAATTCAAGAAACAAAGAACGAAACAAAAAGAAAATAAGACAAAGCCTACTAATTACACCAGAGTCTGTATCTATTGATCAAAAGGTGTTGAAAAGTCTTGAATTGACCCTATGGGAGAGCAATAGCAATTCCCTGAAGAAAGTAAGCCGGCCTTATTCTTTGCAAAGGAGAGCAGATCTGGCAATCTGGTTTTAAGAACTTGGTTACACAAGCTAGGTTGCCCATGATCTTGAAATCAGGAAGGTTTTCAAGTTATCTCTCCACCAGAAAGGACCCTTTTTTTATAATTTGGTACCACTCTTATTTTTAAGAGTGAAATTGGTATGAAAAAAGGAAAATAGATATGAGAACAGGATGAAAATGGTTCCATGTTTCCTCGACTATTTTTATGTTCTTTTGCGAGATATCTCATTTTATTTATCGCCTCTTGCTAGCTTCGTCCTTGTTTTATTTTATTTATCACTACTACAAAAATGATTTTAGCAGACACACCTCTTTTATTTTTGGAGGCGGGCAGAATTGTTACGTGTCTTGTAAAATACCTGACGTTTAATGAAGACGGTTGTTTTATTTACGGAGACGCTCAAAATTGACCGTCTCGCAAAATTGATTTACGGAGATGGTCTTTTTATTTACGTAGGCGGTCAAAAAATAGCCCGTCTAAAAAAAAGCACGAGGCCCAATTGGCCTAGGAGGCCTGTTACTTATGTCCATGTATATAAGCGTGAGTTAGGGTTTGGGTCGACACTCTCTCAGCTCCTTTTCTCTCTTCTCTCATATCAGCACCCGTGAGTTTTCATAATTCAGTGTTTTTTTGAACCTAAAGTGAACTCTAGATTTAATTTGGAACACGTACATGATCACCGGTTATATCGACGGCGACGAGCCTTTTGTGTTTGTCGTGGCTGCTACGCTGATCCCAGTGCAAATGGACCCAGTCATCTCGGATACAGATGGCAGTTTCCGACGTATGCTCAAATTGAACAATTAACCATTGCTCCGTCAGAACATCCAGGGGACTGAGAACATCCAAATAAAACTGCGGCATCTATCGCATGCGGCTGTACACGTGCGACAGCTTTATTTGCCGCGGCAGGAGCTGATCGAGACCTGGATGAGTTGGACCGGAGAGTCGAAGAGAGAGCCTCTCCTTTGACAGCCATGCTTGCATTGCTTGCTCTAGCTAGCTACTCCCTCATCCATAAAAAAAATTGTAATTCTCACGTTTCGAGAAGTCAAACAGTTTCAATACTAAAATTATATAAAAAAATATACTAACACTCGTAAGACCAAAATAAATATCATTATATTAGTTATAAAATATATTTTTATATTAAATTTATTTTAAGATATAAATAATATTATTTATTATAAATTTGATTAAAGTTGGACTTCTTTTGACTGACCTCTTCTTTGACGGAGGGAGTAATAAGCATAGCTTGTTTGACTGACCTCTTCTTTGACGGAGGGAGTAATAAGCATAGCTTGTGCCTAGCAGATTATTCAATCGGATCCAGCTACGCGACAACTACGGCGAGCTACCAGCCTAGCAGTAGCAGCTATAGCACACGCGCGCGTAGGCACGGGTAGATAGCTGGACCGGGCAGAATCCATGTTCCGACGTGATCCGTGACGTCGTGACCACAGATCACGTGCATGCACTGCCGGTGAATCATTGGCTGGGCGGCCCCGTCGTCGGGCTGGGTGTAGGGATGAAAACGATGGGAAACCATCGACAGGAGGTTAAATCACTTTTATTTTCATATATGTTTTTCAAAAACGAAATTCGACACTGTCGGAAACGAATACGGCACCGATAAATACATCGATAATTTCGAAAACGGTAGTAGTCGATCTAAAATACATCGATAATGATCGGAATCTATAAGAGCGATATCCTCAAAAACAATAAACACGTCAAACCATAGAACATGAGAAGAGCAATAAAACTCAACCTATCTCACATGACAATAGTAATAAATAAAGCCACAATTGATAATACCACAAGCTAAAACCACAGTTCACACCACCTTATATCTCAAATTAGCTAAACCTCAGATTCCGTTCGTGTTCGTGGTGACTGGCTAGAGTTAGGATGCAGTACGTGATGGGCTGATTGCATTCTTGTTCCTTTACAGATGAAATAGTTGCCGTATGGTTCCTTTCAAAAAAATATTTGCCTTATCTGCTTGCGTGTGCAGATGAGATATTTAAATGTGGGCCAACCGGACCTAAAGTATATGAAGTACATATATAGTCTATAAATAAATTATGATTCAAGGTCTTTGAATCGGTAACTACCGACGGTAAATTATCGGCTAAATACGCCAATCTTCGAAAACGGTCGGAAGAGGACAAAATTATTTTCGCTTTTGTTTCTGATTATTTTTATCATTATCGTTTTTGTTTTTTCGATTAACGCTACCATTTTCGTTTTGGCATGAAAATCAGAAAAAACTCGAAAACGATTGTCAAAAATTGGAAATTATCATTTTTGTTTTCATCCCTAGCTGGGTGCGCCTGGCCGGCCGGCCGGCGCTTACTGGCCACTCCTTGCTGTTTGTCCGTTTGCCACAATACTCTGTGACGGGCGGACGGGGCGTCATCCTCCTCCATGCGCCTGCAAGCGACGTCCAACGGCCAATATGTATTCCCTAGCTGGATTAGAACTCCTGCCGCTTCTTCTGGAACGCTGGACTCCTTCACACAAAGTATATAGCTTCCCGTAAATGGATGTGCACATGGGTACCTTTTTACGGGATGACTAGCACCCGGATGTTCGGCCCGAGGCCCGTGTCTGGATGCCCGCACTGCAGTTTCCCGCGCTCGCACCAGCACTCTTCATCTCGCGCTCGCAAAAAAAAAAAAAACAGTACGCCCCCCACCGCCTGCGCCTGGGTTTCCCATGCCCATGCGGGGCCGCGCTGCCATGCCTCGCGTGGGGACCGCTCATGTCCCCTCCGTTTCTCACACGCATTGCAACATGTGCAACACCTGATGTACTTTTTAAACATATAGGTGTAACACTTGCAACATAGTTGAAGATAAATGAAACACTTGAAACATGCTTCTGAAACACTTGCAAAAACACATGAAAAACACTTGAAAACCAATACAAACATATGCAATATCTAGATAAAACACTTGCAACATATGTGTGAAACGTATGAAACATCTTAATAAACACACTTGCAACAATACATTCAAAAACACAGATGAAATATTGTGAGCAGGCCTTTGCAACATACGTATACAACTATTGAAACATATGCAATATTCTGATATACTTTTGCAACATTCATCTGAAAACATCTGAATCACTTGCAACATATGTTTTCAACACATCGCAACATCTCCTTGCTGCTTACGAAATGGAGGCTCGCCGGCATGTGGAGTTCACCGGAGCAACCGCGCCGTCGTCACCATCGACCAACGCCAACATCGACCAGATGGACTCTGCCTACTACGAGGACGGCGGGGACCCCTTCGTGTAGGACACGCAACCCCCTACAGCCCCTGCAGCCGGCGCCACAGTCCCCACCACCATCGGATCTCTTGTCACGCAGTGGATTTGGTGGAAGGAGCAGCAAGGCAGAGTAGGGCAGAGGCGCGTGATGTGGGCGAGTGGCCACCCCACCGGGCCGATCGAGCGCAGCGCGCGGAGGTGGCCGCGCTTTGGGCCACGTTGGGAGAGAGGTAGAGAGAGAGGTAGAGAGAGGAAGGAGAGGTTGGGGCGGAGATGCGGACGGTGCGGAGCCAGCGGCGTCGACTGGCGGTGTGGGAGCGGCGGTGTCGCCTGCGGCGGCCGCGGATACTACGGAGCGGAGTGCGCGTCCATGGTTTCATTTCTTTCTTTTTTTGTGATGCGGGCGAGTGGTGCCACGCGATGTAGGTGAGCAACGCGAGCGGGTTAGTCCATCCAGACGGACGGACACCCGGGTCTAATCATTATTGTTTTTTATGTATAGGAAGAGAGCTTTTCGATAACTAGCAAATATACTCCTACGGCATTATTGAACAAGAAATTCAGCTGGTTGCGTGGTTATCTTAATGACTTGCAGCCTAAAGAATTATTTGACAATCACATCGTGCATTTCATGCGTGGTTATTCCAATTCGTTTTAGGATTGGACTCGCCATACCATGCCGAAACACTTTGATAGCGTTTGGTTCGGTCCCATGTAACATAATCCATTTATGCTGTTAAATGTTTGGTTTAAATCGTGTTTTTTAAGGGTATGGTTTAAATCGTGTTTGTTTCCGCGTCAGCCACAATCACATCCCATATAATAATCGGATACCATATTATACAAAATGGATACCCCTCCCATCCTTACGTAATCAGGTAGCACGGGACCCGGATAGTCCAGCACGGCACCCCGCACCCATCGTCTTCAATTCGTCGTTTCTTCTCAGCTCGAGAGGCGTCTCATGGCGACCCTCGTCCATAGCGCCACAGTCCGTCCGTCCCTCCCACACCCCGCCTTCGTCGCCAGTCACGAACGCGCAGAGGAAGCCCACGCACCCAGCAAGGACGGCGATAGCGAGGCTCTAGTGCCCCGTTTGTCTCCAAGCACCTCTAGTAATCAGGCAGCTTTTGATTTTCCGTTTACGTTACTATAGAAAGTTACTGGAGGAATCATCACACACCTGTCGTGAGGGTATCTTTCATATGTATAGTCATGTACAGGGAGAATACAGCTGTCGTAAAAGTGAAGTACAATTCGTGGTACAAGAATCTAGACTATGCAATTATCCTAATATCCGCCGGTAGTCGTAGCAGTAGGGATCACGAAATCACAGACTGGTTCGTAGGTCTAGGGCGGCGATGAGGCTAGCCAGATGCCAATCGCCTTTGAAAGTGCATCTAAGCCCATAAGTGGGTTTTGACGTATCGATGACAATATAATTATAGATCTTTTACGATGTTTGGGAAAAGAACTCGGTACCTCCAGGTTCTTTCGTCCTTTTCTATTTTCTAAGTACCTCCAGATGGTAATTAATTGAGAAATATATTGCAGAGGGTATGTTAGTAATTGAGGTTGTGTCCGTCTTAAACTTGACATTCCCCCGCTGCCGGCCCAAGTTTAATAGGGCACTTCCAACCCCCCGCCGGTGCCACCGTTCAGTTGCGCATCTCCATCGATCCCGCACTGAAGACCTCGGGCATCCAGTGTGTTTGGGCCGCCGCCGCCATACACGAGTAAAGGAGGTGCTTGTGTTCATGTCGCTACTAATCACGGCACCTGTGACGGTTACAACTATGGTGCAGCTGAGGACAGCCTGCCCCGACGGCACAGCTGCTATCAGGCCAAGCGCACGGCGGCCAGCGGCCTGCTCGCCTGGTGGCACAGCTTCTGCTGCCGGCTGCATAGGGAAGAGGAGCAAGGACAGCATCGGCTTGGGAGGCGCTGGGAATAGCACGTAATCGACCGAGCAGGTGCGGCTGCTAGTGGCCGTGGCCATCCAGCGAGAGATAGCACGCGCGTGACACTTTCCATGGTCAGAGCTTCGACGGGTGAGAGAAGATCATGGTCCAAGAGACGGAGAGGAAGAAAAGGACTAAAATGACGGATTTACTTTTATTCGAAAATAAAATATACAATAAAAATAGATCTTGTCACACATATTTTAGTAATAGCCCCACCTAATTTAGTACTAACCCCACTTGTTTGGTACCTCTAGGTATTTTCAGTTGAGTATCTTCTATTTTTCCATCATCCGATCTCACCCAACCAATGACCCATGTTTTTCCGACCATCGTAAAATTTCTCATATAATTAATGATCTAATGAGATTTGTACGTGTTTCCTAGATGATTAATTGATTCCCGTCACATCAACCATTGCATATTCTGACGCCGGTGAAAGTAACTTCCGTGTGGACAAGTGCACGAACGCGGCCACGAGCAGGGCAGCCTTGAGCCTGACGCTCCAGGGGATGCCGTAGCTTCCCCTGCCGACGAGCCCCCTCACGAACGGCCAGAAGCAGAGCACCAGCCATCCACAGCACACGAGCTCCCCGGCGCCCGGGCCACCGGCGGCGGGCACCGCACCGGCGACCACCCTCCACGCTCCGACGGCGACGGCGACGATGCTCAGCATCGCGAGCGCCGTTGGCGGGACGAACACCGGCGACGAGTCGAAGGTGAACCGCCCCAGATCGGCGTCGTCCGCGCCATCGCCAGCGTCTCCGTCGGACGAACTCTGCTGCTCCTTGCGCGTCACCTCGAACACCGTCTCCGAGAGGCCGACCGTCTTGAGGACCACGGTGAGGAACGCGAGCAGCCAGGCGGACGACGACACGATCCGCTGCATCCTGTGGTTGTTCCACCAGGCGCGCGCCGATAGCCGGCAGTCCTTGTACTCGCCCAGGTTGTACGCGTTGTAGGCTAGGAACAGCGCCAACGGGATGACGAAACCCGGCTCTGACGCCTGCATCACAATTCACAATTCACAACAAGATGAGAATTCCAGGGAAGGCTTCACCAGAAATAAATTGTACATTGTACTGATGGCAGAAAGATCGATTTTACCGTACCTTTGGCAGGAAGGAGTGGTTTGCGATGATGCAGTAAGGTCCGAGCAACGCGTAGCACAGCTCAAAGGGTGCCCTGATGGCCCACACGTCGATGAATAGGTAGGCGACGCACTGCCGGAAATCGAGGTGCTTGAACGCGGCGAGAAGGAATGGGTTATGGCGGCTGAGGAGTATCCCAGCAGGCCCGTGGCCCACCTCTTGTACTGGGTGAGGCTGCCCGGTCCGCCGGTGGGCGCGCCGCCGAGGAATGCCGGCAGGTCGGGGTTCAACAACGCCGTCCTCCAGCCGGCGGCGTGGATTCGCTGCCCGGTCAGGATGTCCTCGGTCATCGACCCGTACACCCAGCCAACCTGCAATGGAAAGAACATGCATGTATGACCACGCTGTTGCAGCAAAACCTGGAAGAAGATGCTGTGAAGTGAAGGACATCAGTAGTAGAATGTATGGATACCTCCTGACCCCATCTCGTGCCAGCCTCGTAGGTGCAGGCAGAAACTTGTTTCGCCACTTCGACGCGACTCGTTAGGTCGTCTGCCACCACCATTGGCACCTTGAACATGTCCCCAGAAATGATGCTAGCTCCTCGCCGACTCGATCAGTTCTTTCGAGCTGCCAAACTTCTTCTGCAGCTCCTTGTAAGATGGTGAATCTGCCAGAGTATGTAGTAGTTAAATGCGTGGGACTGAATCAGAATACACCGGGGAGCAGTCATGGTTTTCTACAGGTTTCCCCCCGAGATTTTCACCTTTGATGCCGATGGTGGTGGTGGAGTCTGGTGGCACGCCGTAGATGACTTTCCTACGGTGAAAGCACCCTGTCCCGCCGTAAAATATGCCTTGAAGTCCGGCTTCTCCAAGCCCAACTTTCTACGTAAGCTCACAGCACAGACGACAAAATTGTGGATATAGATAAGCTAATAACATCAATCGCTTGTTGTTTTGAGTAGTACTTATATATATAATAATAACAAACACTACAGTGTTACTCTTAGTGATCGAGTACTACTACTCATCATATGATAATGATAGTGTGATCTGTACGACTGTAGTACCTCGTATATAACCTGCATCTGGTTGCCGAAAGGATCGTCCTTGAGGCCGCCGTAGAACTTCTGCGGCGCCTGAACGAAGCCGCTGTGGAGCTCGTCGTCGAATCCGAGGAGGAGGCACATGGCGTGGAGGGCCACCTGCGGGTTGTTCGCGAACATGTCGCAGTCCACGTTCAGCGTGATGGGAGCGTTGGTCACCACCGCGGACACCCTCGTCTGCACAGCACAGGCCACATGCCACATGGGACGAATGTTCAGGTTCTGGAGACACCGGCCTCACCACTCAATCACTCGTTAGTGAGCTTATCCTGATGATGCCATGCCATGGCGTTGCCACCCATGGATGGCAATATGCGGCACGCCTCTAGAGAGCCTGAACTTCCTGTAATTCTTGCTACTGGACTGCCATTAGATGGGACTAAACACCGACGACGACGTACCAGGACGTTCATGGCCCCGGCCTTGAAGTGATGGTGCTGTGTGGGTCTCTTTTCCCTGGAGACGTATATGAGGCTTGGGATTGCATCGTCTGCCTCCTGATTGTTCTCGCTCTTGCTATTGATCTTGCTGCTGTTGTCCCACAGGACCTGAACACTCGCGGCAGCAGAAGAACGTGTCCATGTTTGTTAGCAAGAAAACAAAGCAATGAGATGGGCACTCGTTTCACGAGTATAGTATTTTGCCATGATGAGGCGTGATCAGTTGGTTTCTACCTTGATTATGGTCGGGTGGTTCCTGCGCTCAGCGCCCACGAACTCGGCGAACAAGCCGTCGCCGTGCCGGACTAGAGAGTCCTCTTCGCCGTTCTCAATCCGGCGGACCAACTCCTCATACGCGTTCTACATGCAACACGATGTTAGTGACTGCAGAAAAAGAAAAAAAAACAGTAGCTAGCTTTAGCTTTACCTTCACCAGTGTCCAAGCGCGCAAGAACTTGGCGTCGTCGGCGGCCCCACCACGCTCCGCCGCGCCGCCGGAGAAGTACACGAAGGGGGCCCTGACCTTGACGCTGTGCTTCTCGCAGAAGGGCACCCAGAGCTTGGCGAACTCGGCGGCCTCGCGCAGCGCGTAGCAGGTCACCGCCGAGCACCCGTCGTCGGAGACGTAGCACGAGAGCTTCCCCGCGGGATAGTCCAGCGCCAGCACCGTGTTCACCGTCACCAGCGGCGGCTCCAGCTTCGGGTCCGCCGTCGTCACGAACATGTCCACCGCCGGCAGCTCGTCGTCGCTCGTCCTGACGGCAAACAACGCAGTAGATTGAGTTGACTAAGCAAAAAAAAAAAAAGCTACGTACTAGCGTACGTTTTCCTGGAAGCCTAGTGTAGCTACTAGCTAGCCACCACTTAGCGTACCGTTGGGCTAGGCGTTCAGGGTGCGTGTTGAACCGGACCGGGTTCCACTTGGCGTTTATGTTGATGAGCCACACCACCGTGAACCACGCCTCGCAGATGAGCGCGGCGACCCAGCACCACGTGCACGCCGGCGCCGCGCAGCCCGCCGCCACCAGCGAGGACGCACGGCGAGCGAGGAGGGCCAGGAGCAGGAAGAGAACGGCGAGGTCAGCCAGCTTCCACGCTGCTGTGCGGGGGAGCCGGACCCTCTCCTGCAGCTGCAGCTTCGCCTTAGTGCTCGCCATGGCCGCGCGGACCGAGCCGGACGGAGGGACGCTTGGTCACTCTCACCACTCAGCTGTAGCACTCGAGAACCACAAGAAAACATATACGGAGCCAGTTGGTACGGGTATATATAGACGACACACGCTCGAAGCCAAGGTGCATGTCTAGCTTCGCCTGGCACAATGCAGTACATTGTATAATCTCCAACATAGTTAATTTATTTTTCCTTTGTTTTAGGATATTCTCAGCGAAGAGTTAAACCATCATTATCATTGCATAGTTTCATTCACTTATTTCATATAGACATTTTAATTCTACGAGTCATCTTGAGTTGGTAACGGAGCATGATAGTTCCATACCGTGAAACGAATTTCTTCTTTCGCTCTCTCTTACATTAAAAACATTGCCACGTCATCAAAAATGTTTATGTGACAGCTTATTAAATATAGAGTTAAATGCACCAGAAATCCATTAACTTATAAGGAGGTTTCAGTTAGGTCCATCAACTTTCAAAGTCGCTTTTTGGGTCCATAAACCTAGTATGTGTATTACTTAGGTCCATATCGCTATACATAAGCTTCTCTTGCTGACGTGGCCGGCTGACCTGTCCTTCTAAAACCACTGTTGACATTCTGTGGCCGCGCGAGCAGGTGCCGCCGCCGCTGCTGCGGGCGCGCGAACAAGCCCGCCGCGGCCACGCAGGCGAGGTACGGAGTGCTCGAGGCTTGGTTGGCGCCGGCGGCCGCGACGCGCGCCACTGAACCAGCAACATGCACGGGCGCCGCCATCCTCCTCCTGGGCATCCCCGCGCGCTCGAGTCCGGCTCCGGCGCGGCGTCCGTCGAGCACGCATGCGCGCGACGGGGTGCTCATGCTCCTGACCGCATTTGCCGGCGGCACCCCGGCGGCGCAGGCTGCGGCAGACGGGCTGCGGCCAGACTGCACCACGTCAAAGCCTCGGCTGCCGGTGCTCCACATCCGGTCCGAGGACTTGAGCGAGGTGGGCTCCCAGGAGGGCGTCCACGGGTGGCCAGAGACGCTGTTGCTCCCAGCCGACTCCTGAGGCTCGGTTTCCGCGCGGACGTCCCGCACCGGCAGCAGGTGCTTGCGCGCGGCGCTCGGCTCGACGAAGTCGTCGCTGCCGACCGGCGCGTTGACGAAGCTTTTGTTGTCGGCCACGGCCTCGACGATGGAGCAAGCCTAGGGCGAGCGAGAGTGCTGGGAAAGCGAGGGAGGCCAGAGGAAGCGAGCGTGAGTGAGGAGGGTGCCGGTCTCTGTATTCATGCACACGGGGGGCGAGGTGGCAAGCGAGGGCAGCACAGAGGAGCCACGCGGCGTCGCTCTCCTGCCTGTGGTCGGCCACGACGCCATTCGTTTCTCAATCCTGAAGGAAGTAACCAATACTACCGCAAAAATACATGGAAACATCAATCTTTGTCCCCTCTTAACTCAGAATCCGTTTAGTTTTGGCACAAGAGGTAGTAACAAATGTTGTAGAGCTACGCGAGATCTCTAACTTTGCTTAAAGTGCCAAAGTCTAATTCGGCCTGGTTAGAGAGATATAAGGTTCCAAAGTGGGCCTCGCTCTCGACCGCTAGCTGGCTTGGCCATCGCGTCGCGCGGCCATGTCGTCGTCGAAGCGGTGGACGTCCGCCTCTGGCACGGAGCTGCCGAACCAGCCACAACAACATCCCCCGTCGCCGTCTCGATCGCTCACACGCTCTGGCCATCACGACGCTCGCATGCATGTCGTGGCAGTCGCTGGGGAGCCAGGTGGCGTTCCAGGCAATGGTGTCCATCACGACGCTGGGCATGTACATCGCCTACGCCCTGCCCATCTTCTTCCGCGTGATGACGACGCGGAACTCGTTTGTCCCAGGGCCGTTTCATCTCAGACGCTACAGCCTTGTCGTCAGCTGGGTCGCCGTCCTCTGGGTGGCCGTTGTCACCGTGCTGTTCTGCTTGCCAGTGGCGTACCCTGTCGCCGGGGTAAACTTCAACTACACGCCACTGGCCGTCGGAGGCGGGCTGCTGCTCAGCCTCGATGCGTGGGTGCTCCACGCCCGGTTTTGGTTTCGAGGGCCCGTCACCACCATTGACGCGGCCGCGGGGTTCTCGTTCCTGCGCCTGCTGTGGCAGAACCTCCTAAGAAATCGGGCCCACGTGCACCCATCGATGTCTCAACAGACCTCAGATAGCGTACACAAGTTCCCAACAACTTAACAGGTCTGTCAGGTGTCCTCGGGAAACCCGAATCATCCACGAATCTTTTCCAAACAGGATCCCAATCACTGTCATTGCAGATTACAACAGTTTTCAATATACATACCAGAGATTATAAAGCGGAAGACTTAAGTTTTAATATTACAAACCAGTTGTTTCAAACTTACAAAACCATAAGTGTCATACAACCATAGTAGCAGGATAATATTACATTAACATTATTTATTTTACACAAACTAGTGCCTTGTCCAAAGGCCATTCATCATTCCTCATTGTCATCGACTTCAAACACTGACATGCAGCAGGGACCAAAACAAGCCTGCGCATGCGACTCACCTGCAACAAGGGTTAACAAACCCTGAGTACAAAAGTACTCAACAAGACTGACCCAACCAAAAAGGACGAAGGTCTTAGGGATGCAGGTGTTGGATCAAGGTAAGGATGTAGAAAGATTCAAAAGTTCTTTGCCAAAAGCTTACTATTCTTGATCCTAGTTTCAAGTTTTACCCCTAAGTACTTTAGTTCAATATCTCCAACTAAGTGTTCATATCCCATGTTCCAATCCTTCTCATTCCATTCTTTTTCTCATGTTTTAGTAATTCACCAGTCCTGCATTGCTTTTGTAATGAATCGAGTCTCCATATCCGTGGAGCACCGGCAATTCGAATTGATTCAAGTCCCAGCTAGGGATTCCTTATCACACGACATATGTAGAACTTAATCTTGCATATATCAACCTCACTACCAGATCCTCCTATACTAAGCCGTCTCCACGCCACCCGAGAGCAAAGCACACCTCAAATCCGGCCACATTCAAGCCACGAGGGTACACGCTACTCCCGCCATCTCACCACTCCCAGTGCGTGGGCATTCGTCTTAGTATCGGATTAGTCGAAGTAGGCTTACCGGAGTATGTGACCAGTACTACAAAGTGTCTCGTTCAGAAGATCCACAATGAGTGGCCTTTAAGCGACATAGTCGGCAACATTACCCAACATTCAAAATAAGCCACCCGACTAGTCTCTAGTTCATTATATCTTCTTTCTTTCTTTCTTTGGCCAGTATGCCATCCTTGATTGTATCCAAACTTTTACTTTGAAAGCCTACCACAAAGTATACTAAGCAATTCTACGCCTTTGTAAATGAAATCATCTTCAAGGATGGTAAACAATTAACAAGGTAGGCAATGCATCAAGTAGGTAACATTTGAATAAATCAACTTAATGCAATAAGTAACATAGGTGATAAACTTTTCAAAGTAAACAAGGTAATGGTTTAATGCATAAACCGGGGCTTGCCTTCGTTGACGATCTCAGGTTCCGGATCAGTACCACAATTATCGAATCCCGTGACAACCGGGGATTCTTCCAGAACTTGCTCAACTAGAATCGTTTCACTCTCGGTTTCTACACGAAATGATAACATATGCCTTAACATGATGATAATGTAAACATGATACTGTCATGGTACATGAAATATAACAACACCTCGAATACAACTATTTTTCACGGTACAGTTGCAAGCCAACAAAACCAACTTGCAATTCTACCGGCAAGAACCACACATGTGACTTGACCAAACTGATCTTGAAACCCTACTAGTCACAAAACATGACCAAAACAAGATCAAACACTAATCAAACACTTATCAAACACTTAGGGTTTGCTTTTATTTATTTTTGAATTAATTTGGAAATAAGCCCAAAAATAAACTTGTTTCAAATGGCCTCAAAATTTTATGTAAGCTTCCTCATGACAAATTAGTGTACCAAAATAAATTTCATAATTTTTGGAGCTATACAGTGACCTACAAAAATTATGGAAATTGCATTTATCAATTAATTGACTGAATTTTTGAACATTAAAAATTTATTCAAATTTCAAGTTTCAAATTTTTAAACCATAATAGAACATGTACAGAAGCTACACACAAATTTTCAGAATTTTTGGAGCTATGATTATTTTCCTACAAATTTTCAAAGATTCAGCACTATTCAAAATCAGAAAATATCAAAGTACACTATTCTCTCTCTCTCACTGACAGCCGGCCCCCACATGTCATCCCTATCCTCGGTCATTGACCGTGGCATCGACGGCGCTAACTCGTCGCCGGTGAGCCCAACAGCGACGGCCAAAGTACCAACATGTTCACAAGAACTAGGCGCATCGATCTGTGGTACTTTGGAGGTTGATTACGACATGGAACAAGGCTGACGCCGGCCATGGCAGACACGGTGGCACATCATCGCTACGCCGGCGAAACAAAGCCAGTAGAGATCAAACAAAAGACTTAGAAAGGATCAGCAGCTCACCCCAAACTTGTTGAAGCAAAGAACGAGACCGGAGGAGCTACGGTGACGCGGGTCGATGGTGACAGCGGTCACGACGGAGCAAACTTCGTCGGCGACGGAGTTTTGGTGACTGCAGTGAGCAAAATGACCAAGCAAGAACGGATTAAGCATCACAGCGTCGAGACGAAGCTATAGAGACCACAAGCAAGGGCAACAGCTCACCGGATGACGCTGGCCGCGGTAAAACGGAGCTTCGGTCGAGGTCGCCGGCCGCGAGGAAGAAGAGTCGCTAGCGGCGGTTCTCGATGGACTCAGACAACCTCAGTTGGTGGGATGGGTTCGGAAGGAAGAGACGGAGTTGGAACACTGCTTTGCCGAAGCTGGTTTGGGCTGAGGAAGCGAGGAGAGCTCGCCGGAGCTAAGGCGGCGGCGTCGGGAAACAGAGGAGAGAAATCAAAGTCGACGACGGCGTCGGAGCTTTATAGCGCGGCCAAGAGTGCGAGGGAACGACACGCAGTGAGCTGCTCATGCCAGCGCGAAGCCGAGGGCGGCCACGGACGCGCCTGGAAGGCCGGAGAAAGGACGCCGGCGGTGGGGCGGTGGTCGTGCTACTGTTCCGAATAATTATAGATTTGCCACTGAGTTCATTTTGCAAATTACTCTTAAATTTTCTAAAGAAGATGAAAATCTCCAAAAATAAAAGTTGCTCAACTTTTCAAACTCTACAACTTTGCTTCAAGGAATATTTTCAAATCTACGCGGCCTCCGCGCCCTGCACGATGGCGCTGCCCAGCACCAGCTTCATGGCCGACATGTGCACCGGTTCGTCCGGGTGCCCTGGGTCGCGGAGCTCTTGGGCGATCGCGGCGGCTCGGCGGACGCTCTTGGTGTGCGCAGCCACGGCCATGGCCACGGCGAAGAGCGCGAGGCCGGCGCCCATCCGCTGCCGCAGGCTGAGCCCGCGCGCGTGGCCGGTGAGCCGGGACAGTGGCCGCACCAGCACGCGGTCAGTGGCCGCACCAGCACGCGGTCGTACACGGCTACCCAGACGGTGAGCGTCAGGATGGCGAAGACGCCGAAGGAGGCCGCGGGGATCTCCATCTTGCCCACCGTAGCTCCCTCCGCGGCCACGCCGGCGACATGACGAATGCCACAGAGACGGAGAGCCAAACGACGTTGAAGGGCACCTCCTGCTTGTTGACACGGTACCAGAGCCGCGACAGCGGCATCGCGCCGTCCCTGGAGAAGGCGTACCCCATCCTCGAGTTGCTGGTCACGGACGCCGTGCCGCAGAGGAATATGGCGACGACCATGGCCGCCAGGCACAGGACGCCCCCGCCGCTGCCGCCGAACCTCTGTCGGAAGGTGGTGTACAGGGCTTGCGCGATGGCGTTCCCGCCGGCGTCGTTGGTAGGGTCCAGGAGCGACGGGATGTCGGTCACCATGGATGTCAAGGCCACCAGGTAAATCCATCCGAAGACGCTCGACGGGATGTGCCATGCGTGCTCGACGGACGCCGCGCCGGAGCCGGACTCGAGCACGCGGGGATGCCCAGGAGGAGGATGGCGCCGCCCGTGCGTGATGCTGGTTCAGTGCCGCGCGTCGCGGCCGCCGGCGCTAGCCAAGCCTCGAGCACTCCGTACCTCGCCTGCATGGCCGTGGCTAGCTTGTTCGCGCGCCCGCAGCGACGGCGGCGGCATCTGCTCGCGCGGCCACAGGATGTTTTACGAAATGAAATGTCAACGGTTGCTTTAGAAGAACAGGTCAGCAGGCCACGTCAGCATGAGAAGCCTACGTGGAGCGATATGGACCTAAGTGATACACATGCTAAGTTTATGGGCCCAAAAAACCACTTTGAAAGTTGATGGACCTAACTGAAACCTCCTCACAAGTTAATGGATCTCTGGTGCATTTAACTCTTCAATATAAATAAAACTGTGATGAAAAGCTCACTGGAAATAGCCTTAGAATGGTTATCGAGACGAAGACGGCAAGTGCGAACTGCAACCTCTTCGGGTGGCTGGCTGAGTACACCATCTGTTCTTTTATTTACTTTTAACTACATTGGCACGTCCCACAAGTGATGCTTGTTGTTGTCCACCACTGTGAGCTCGTGGTGCTAGAATTCAAACGTCGATGCCAGTGATTTTTGGGCACCACTGTCACATTGTGGAAGGCCTTATGAGCCATATTTTTTAATACTCGAATACTCCTAGTAGGTAAAAAGTTACGTCATATTATCAAACAAACTATCGATTTCACTCCATAATACATGGATAACCCCGTGGAACAACGTGCATACATAGACAGGCGCTTCACGGCATCACAAACAGCAAAATCGGTGAAGACTCATATCCATTCAACAACATCAACATCAATTTGATCAGCATTCAAATCCAAATAAATCCGAGAACTGATTCCCCTTCCTATGTTTTTTTAAGCAACCTAGAGGGGGCTGCTCCTCTACAATGAATATATTATAGCGAATAAACAAAGATTACAAGAGTTTAACAAAGAAGGAATTCAAGAAACAAAGAACGAAACAAAAAGAAAATAAGACAAAGCCTACTAATTACACCAGAGTCTGTATCTATTGATCAAAAGGTGTTGAAAAGTCTTGAATTGACCCTATGGGAGAGCAATAGCAATTCCCTGAAGAAAGTAAGCCGGTAGGCTGCTAAAATCGGACGAATTCCATTAAAAATATGACTATTCCGTGCTGTCCAAATTGCCCAACAAAGTAGTATCACTGTTACCATGAAGAATTGGGGCTATAGTCTATCTTTGAGGTAACTTGTGATTTCAGGGAAGTCTGCATTTGGGGGGATGTCTAAGTTGATAATCTCCCGACATTGCTTTCGAAACTGACATTGGAGAAAGAGGTGTTGTATAGATAGTCTCCTCGGCATCTTGATTACACACGACACAACTGCAAGAAGGTAGATGCATATTTCTTCTTTTCAAGATATTTCTCGTGCTTAGTCTGTTCTTGATGAGCAACCAGAAAAAGACTTTGTGCTTTGGCTGACAAAAGCAATCCAATAGCCACTGGTAAGACTCATGTATCTGTGAATGGCCTATCAGGGCCTGTTGTAAGCACTTGATGGCACAAAATTGGAGCCCTAGATACACTTCGAGGTGTCACTATCATTATTCAGCTGCAATTCTTCCACTTTCTGTGACATGATTTGAAGTTGTGTGAAGGTTATTTCTGAAACTTGCAGGTGGAGAAGTTGGTTGATCTCATCTTGGTTGCAGACTTTTTCAACAGAGATATACTTATTCTTTGCAAAGGAGAGCAGATCTGGCAAGCTGGTTTTAAGAACTTGGTTACACAAGCTAGCTTGCCCATGATCTTGAAATCAGGAAGGTTTTCAAGTTATCTCTCCACCAGAAAGGACCTTTTTTTTATAATTTGGTAGCACTCTTATTTTTAAGAGTGAAATTGGTATGAAAAAAAGAAAATAGATATGAGAACAGGATGAAAATGGTTCCATGTTTCCTCCACTATTTTTATATTCTTTTCCAAGATATCTCATTTTCTTTATCGCCTCTTGCTAGCTTCGTCCTTGTTTTATTTTATTTATCACTACTACAAAAATGATTTTAGCAGACACACCTCTTTTATTTTTGGAGGCGGGCAGAATTGTTACGTGTCTCGTAAAATACCAGACGTTTAATGAAGGCGGTCGTTTTATTTACGGGGACACTCAAAATTGACCGTCTCGCAAACTCGATTTACGGAGACGGTCGTTTTATTTACGTAGGCGGTTTAAAAATAGCCCGTCCGAAAAAAAAGCACGAGGCCCAGTTGCCCCAAAAGGCCCGTTACTTATGTCCAGGTATATAAGCGCGAGTTAGGATTTGGGTCGACACTCTCTCAGCTCCCTTTTCTCTCTTCTCTCATATCAGCACCCCGTGAGTTTTCATAATTCAGTGTTTTTTTTTAACCTAAAGTGAACTCTAGATTTAATTTGGAACACGTACATGATCTCCAGTGTATATCGACGGCGACGAGCCTTTTGTGTTTGTCGTGGCTGCTACGCTGATCCCAGTGCAAATGGACCCAGTCATCTCCGATACAGATGGCAGTTTCCGACGTATGCTCAAATTGAACAATTAACCATTGCTCCGTCAGAACATCCAGGGGACTGAGAACATCCAAATAAAACTGCGGCATCTATCGCATGCGGCTGTACACGTGCGACAGCTTTATTTGCCGCGGCAGGAGCTGATGGAGACCTGGATGAGTTGGATCGGAGAGTCGAAGAGAGAGCATCTCGTTATTTGACAGCCGTGCTTGCATTGCTTGCTCTAGCTAGCTACTCCCTCGTCCATAAAAAAAATTGTAATTCTCATATTTCGAGAAGCCGAACGGTTTCAATTTTAACTAGAATTATATAAAAATATACTAACACTTATGAGATCAAAAATAAGTATCATTAGATTAGTTATATAATATATTTTTATAATAAATTTATTTTAAGATATATATAATATTATTTACTATAAATTTGATTAAAGTTAGGCTATTTTATAATGACCCGTGTCTCATAATTGTACTCTTCTCTTGACGGAGGGAGTAATAAGCATAGCTTGTGCCTAGCAGATTATTCAATCGGATCCAGCTACGCGACAACTACGGCGAGCTACCAGCCTAGCAGTAGCAGCTATAGCACACGCGCGCGTAGGCACGGGTAGATAGCTGGACCGGGCAGCATCCATGTTCCGACGTGATCCGTGACGTCGTGACCACAGATCGCGTGCATGCACTGCCGGTGAATCATTGGCTGGGCGGTCCCGTCGTCGGGCTGGGTGTAGGGACGAAAACGATCGGAAACCATGGACAGGAGCTCAAATCACTTTCATTTTGTTCGTCTTGCTACGAAAAAGCTAACATTTTGTACTAAAAATATACGGATCGCACGATAAGATAACAATACCATAAAATTAAATACCAACGCTAAAGTTACATTTAATCTAAAAAATAAAGTTTGTGAAATTAACATAGTCACGGAGAGCGCGATATCGCAAGCTCACAAACTCTATTGTATAGACCTTTTCGTGATGCGACTAAGATAATATTTTATATTGACACAAAGAAATCTCATATATCTATTTCTTTCGTACACCAATAAATTCACGAATAAGTTCCGTCTTATCTCAAGCCATCCTTTACACATGTTCGAATATATATATATGTAAATATTAGTGCCTGTCACATGAGTAATACTGCGTGTCTTAAAAAATCTCTCATAAAACCTTTAAACAAAGTGTTATACTCACCGTATAAATATGTGTGGCTTTTGGTCTATTTCACGCAGACATATATTATAGAATAATGTATCCACTTGAGTATCTGTGGCAAGATTCACCATTAGCAATAAGGTATCCACTTGAGTATCTGTGACAAGATTCGAACGTGTAGCCATGGCAAAAGAAACTGCAAACATGGTAGCAATTAGAATAATATATAGGAAACAAGTAATAAAAGCAGAAGCAATCGCCTTACGTATCTGCATCGTGGTAAGTTGTATTCCATATTCTCACATACACCAATTGTAGCAGCCATTTCTTTCACACGTTATCTTTTATGATATTCTGTGCTTTTTGTTAAAACACACATTTTCTGAAAGAGAAGGATACCGAGAGTCAGAATTAGTATAACTTGGTTTATTTTGCTTTTTAGTCTTTTTAGTATAACTTGACCTATTTTATATAATCAGAAGAACGACAAATAAGACAATATATAGCACGATAATAATTATAAAATTGTGCTTACACATAAGCTCAGGTCCATGTGATGCTTCATAATACTATTGTATTGTTTCAGTATTCTGTAAATAATCCTTTGATATGCTCATCAGTATAGCTGTGTGAGAAATGAAAAACAAAACAGTATGCTACAATTAAAGGACATGGATTTCATATTTCCTATGAACTTATAATGAACTGAAAATTTTCACTACTACCTTTGGTTCAATCCGGTTAACTTCATTGTAATTGGAATGAGGAATGCTATCTCCCGAACATGAGTATTGCTCAACCATAAAATGGATGGTGTGTACCACGAAAAATGGATGCTGTGTACCATGAAAGAATGAGCACGAGAGCATGTGCTGCAAAAAAATGATTCATGCAAGCAACCCATGGGAATAGGGATGTCATCAAGGTACACAACCTCCCCTACGTAAAAAATATGAATATGATTCATTGTCTGTTTTTCAAGAGTTGAGTTACAGTAACCAATAACGTGAGAGAAAATATCCATGGATGGAGCTTATCAGAAGGTTCGGCACCGACAAAACTACTGTACTAAAAATGAACAAACGGATCACTATATTTTGATTAATATGCTGAAGGTTACAGACTGAAGCTCAAGCTATCGATCCCAAATGTATGGCAAGGTTGTACATTGGAAACACACACACGCAGCTTTGCCCCGACTTTCTAATGAAGTCCTTGCTTGCTCCGAGAGGTGATCTGGTATTAGTGGAAGTTCCTTGTTCCCAATCTTGAACACTGCAGTAATCTGTTAGCATATAAATGGGAAACATTCAAACCTGAATTGCATTTATAATTAAGTTACCAATTAACAGGAATATAATATTTTCATATAACTTGATAGAGGTACATGAGCTTGGATTTCCGCTTTCAAATAGCAAGAAAGTCTTAGGAAATAAGTCAGGAAAAATGACCTTTCATATTCATTCACCACCGAGTGTGGAATTCTGCTCTCAGAAAACTTAATTATAAAGGATGTCAGTGTAATGGCACATCCTATTTGTGGCCTCAGTAAAGGGCTGAATTCATCCTGAGGAATGGTCCATTATCTTGAACCAATATGTTGATTAAAGAGATGAAAATATTTGCAAGAGTAGGTATTATTTAGTATAATAAATATGTCCAAGAAAAGGTAACTTTTCAGTTCAACCAAGTGCTTCTACAATAAATGCACAAGCTCCTGTAGTTTTAACCGGTTCATTATAAACCAAGGGCCAAGACTTTTGTCCTCCCAACAAACAGTAGAAATGCAAATGCCTACAAAAAAACATTCAACAATACATGAACAAAGCCCCCAAATCTCCATCTCCACCAAAATCTTATATGCTGTGGCCACTTGCACCAAATCAAACATGAAATAAATCAATCAGTGACTGATACAATTAATAAGAATCATAACTGAAATGGGAGAAGTTCTAAAGACCATCCATGCCAATTGTACCTATCCATAGAAACCTATAGAAATAAAAAAGATGAAACTATGCAAGTACATGGTCTATGATGCCAGATGCCGCAACACTTGCTACGACACACTGAAGCCTACCACATTGATTTCAAGTGTCACCTGCATTCCTCTTGCCTTTTGCATAATATTTTATTCATTTCGTGCAATGCAACTCCCCCTACATGGTAAGCAAACAACTCCCCTATCAGCCGAAGTGTTCAGTGGAATGATTCTAGCACATTCTAAAGTTCAAGTTGGCTCAATGCTGATGCAAAATTCAGCATAGCAGACAATAATGAAACCACCTCCTCAAACCTGTAATTTATTACAATGCTAATTATGAGGAACAAATACCAAATTCAGACTGTGGAAGGTACAAAATGGCAGACATATGCATCATGTAGATGAGAAAGAATCGTACACATAATACTGAGCTTTAACCATGAAAAACTATGATCAGCTATAGCTAAAAGAAGTGCAACATGTATTTACTTACCAACAGTTTATCCATCCCAAAATCACATATATGGCTCCCTGAGTCATATGTTAAGTTACAAAAACCAGTCAAGTGAATTTTGCTACACTGCATGTGAAGAATATGACAGGACAGAGGACAAGCTAAGCATTAGAATCCTTGCTCGGCCATCAGTTAGAACATTGTAGACCATTTGATCCTGATTAATACAGATTCGCAGGCTATTCCTTTTCCCTCCTACCAAAATGATTGTCCGGCTAATCTTTGCATTTCAGACAGACAATGACATTGATGACAGTCTGCTAGCTAGTGCAAAGAACAAAAAGAAGCATGTCGGCCTCCATTACCCTCTTCTCTGGAATGTCAGTCTCTTGAAATAGGAAACAAAAATAGGATCAACATTGGAACACATTCCAAACATCACCTTTCAAACCAGAAAACAGCTACAGTTCTTCTGAAAGCCATATCGAGTCTCCAATTTCAATGACCACAGGCAGATTGACAGCAGCCTCAACCATGCCATCATCATATGGAACAATTGTCACATCAATGGCATGTCCATTCATTGCAGCAGCATCACCATTCATCGTAGAATTTCACTGGCTCTTCTTTAGCACCTTCCTCCAACCGACCACAAATCAATCAGGCTCCCACAAAATGAAGCTCCACAAGAGAATGGATAGGTGCAAAAAAGAAGTAAAGGAAAGAGAAGGGGTGGACATACCTGCTAGCTGCCCGACGAAGATCTGACGAAGGAACTAGCGAAGACCCGAGCACGTGGCATGCGGCGGCGTAGACCTTAGCGCCTGGCGCGATGGAGCAGGGGGTGGTCCGGTGGCGTCTGCAGGGTGGCGTCCGGCTTCGTCGACGAGCGCTTGGCTGGCGGCGACCTAGGCGTGGGGTAGCAGCGGCAGGATGCGAGCAGCCGCGATGCTGCGGACCAGGGCACGTGCTGTAGGCTATCGCCCTAGGTCGTGCTTGACAAGGAGCAGGCGGCGACTGCGATGGCGGCGACAGAGATCTGGGCGACTGCAAGGATGGGATCTCCCACGGCGGCACATCCCGTCTGGCGATGATTGTGGCGTCGAGGACGGGGTCTGCCTTACAGCGGCACCCGATGTCGGATGACCGATGACCTGTACTCTCGGCGGCGTGGGCGAGCCTGGAGAGAGGGGAGGCGGCGTGCGATGGAGAGTGATTGCGGTGATTTCTCGTTGCCAGTGATTGGGGGTGATTGCGCGTGGACTCGCGGGATCACACAACAGACCGACGGCCCAGTTTCCTTCTTGATTGGTTGCATGGCTTCCTTCTTGATTGCACATGCACGATTCCTATTTGCATGCACCATTGTGGTGCTGTGCATGGAAGGTGGTCTGGTTGCTCGGTTTCACGTAATCCTTATATTCTTTCTTCCTTCCAAACAAAAGAATGGAGGTTGGTTTATAATCAATCATTCGTATATATAGTCCTTATTTAGCAAATTGTATTCCTATAATTGTGCATGACTAATTTGGAAGGAAGAATTTTGTTGCAAGGGATGGGTGTAGGAGCGAGGACTGTGGGAACGCAGCAGGCAGGACTATGGACCCACGTTGGAATGTCGCACCAAAAAGTGTCCACGCTTTGTTCTTTTTAGTTGTAGGAGATGTTTTTTAAAAACAAAATCGATACGACACTGTCGGAAACGAATACGGCACCGATATTTTGATAATTTCGAAAACAATAGTAGTCGATTGAAAATACATCGATAATGATCGGAATCCATAAGAGCGATATCCTCAAAAACGATAAACACGTCAAACCATAGAACATGAGAAGAACCATAAAACTCAACCTATCTCACACGACAATAGTAATAAATAAAGCCACAATTGACAATGCAACAAGCTAAAACCACAGTTCACACCACCTTATGTCTCAAACAAGCTAAACCCCAGATTCCGTTCATGTTCGTGGTGACCGGCTAGAGTTAGGGTGCAATACGTGATTGGCTGATTGCATTCTTGTTCCTATACGGATGAAATAGTTGCCGTATGGTTCCTTTCAAAAAAATATTTACCTTATGTGCTTGCGTGTGCAGATGAGATGTTTAGATGTGGGCCAACGGGACCTAAAGTATATGAAGTATATATATAGTCTATAAATAAATTATGATTCAAGGTCTTTGAATTGGTAACTACCGACGGTAAATTATCGGCTAAATATGGAAATCTTCGAAACGGGCGGAGGAGGGCAAAATTATTTTCGCTTTTGTTTCTGATTATTTTTATCATTATCGTTTTCGTTTTTTTGATTACCGCTACCATTTTCATTTAGGCATGAAAATCAGAAAAAACTCGAAAACGATTTTCAAAAATCAGAAATTATCATTTTTGTTTTCATCCCTAGTTGGGTGCGCCCGGCTGGCCGGCGGTTGCTGGCCGCTCCTTGCTGTTTGTCCGTTTGCCACAATACTCTGTGACGAGCGGACGGGGCGTCATCCTCCTCCATGTGTCTGCAAGCGACGTCCAACGGCTAATATGTATTCCCTAGCTGGATTAGAACTCCTGCCGCTTCTTCTGGAAGGCTGGACTCCTTCACACAAAGTATATAGCTTCCCGTAAATGGATGTGCACATGGGTACTTTTTTTACGGGATGACTAGCGCCCGGATGTCTAGCCCGAGGCCCGCGTCTGGACGCCCGCGCTGCAGTATCCCGCGCTCGCACTAGCACTCTACATCTCGCGCTCACAAAAAAAAAAAACAGTACGCCCCGGCCACCTACGCCTGGGTTCCCCATCGTTGGTGGATCCACCTCAAGAGTACCCGCCTCTATTCCCACTGAGGATACGGGATTCGCCTCAGGCCGAAGCGGTGTTTTCTCCCTGCTCGAAGACCTGGTTCATGCTGGATACTCAAATTTATGTAAGGAATCGAAGTACAGATCTACCCGGTCATTACACTTACGTTTCTGCAGTGCTCTTGCGAAGACGGGGCAGCCTCCTTGACGTAAGAGGGAGTGCACTTCCAAAAGACATGCTGTCATCCTTCAGTTCTGGCATCTCCAGAAGTTGGCTCTTGATTTGAGCCACCATGTCAGGGTACGCTTCTAATGCTCCTTCAAGCGTCTCCCTGGTGGCGGGCTCTGCTTCCTCTGTCAGCATACATGAATAAGCAACATAATTGCTACTCTTCTAGAACACTCTGAAAGCTCAAAGGACTCTTACCTTGTTGTTGAGCGGTATTTTCACTCTGCTTTCGCGCCGCTACTCGTGGCCTCCTCCGAAGGGGCATGGTGTCCTCCGAGTCAACGCTCGGACTCCGCGCCCTCATCTGCTCGCCTTCGTCAGCTTGCCTTCGGTGTAGCAGGTAATCCGTCAGGGTGGCCTTGGAGTCATCCGACTCCTCTGCTCCCCTTACTGGTGATGGCACGGCGCCGCTATGAGCACTAGGGCCTGCGCCCCTAGTCGGTGGCGGTGGTGGTAATGGTGGGAGATACATGAAATTCCTCCAAGATGCTACAACCAGAAATAGGTTACATCATTTATTCTACTCGGTCTTATATACACAAGGCTATTCAACTGATCACATGACAACTTACTTCTGGTGGTGGATGGCTAGCATCATACTCGTCCTGAGCGGGGGGCAGCACTTTCGTGAGAAAACATATGTTGGAGACGGTCTATTAACTCGGCATTTGATAGTTCTTCTTTAGTTACTTGGGTCGGGTCTTCTGGTCCAGCATACTCGAACCCGTAGTTCATCCTCTGCTGTAAGGGTTGGACTCGGCGTCGCACCCAACTAGCTTCTACACCCTCTCCAGTCAAGCCATTCTGACGCAGCACGACAATTTGCTTAATATGGGGGTGGAGGGCCTCAAATTCTTTCAGACTCATGTTTTCTTGATCCCAATAGGGATTGACCCAAGGGGTATCTACACATGGGGTTCTAAGGATGGCAGTACATTACCAGAGTAAAACCACTTACTCTTCCTGTTCTTGTTGGAATCACAAAGAGTATAGGTCAAAAATTCAGTTTTTCGGCCTATCCTAAACTGGAACCCTGCTCCACCAACTACATCTGGGTTGGCCGCGTCTGGATGTGGTTTCAGCTTGAAGAAATAGCGGAAAAGACAGATAGAAGGAGGAATTCCAAGGAAAGCTTCACAAAGATGAATGAAGATTGACAATTGGAGGATGGAATTAGTGTTCAGGTGGTTCATGCGAATGCCATAGTAATATAGCAGTTCGCGGAAGAAATCGGACGTGGGTAATCCAAGTCCTCGCTCTACGAAAGGAGTAAATAGCACTATCTCCTCCTCATTGAGAACAGGGACACGATGGTTACCGGGGGCTTTTCGCTCGCCAAGTTGTTTCTCTGGCAGCAGACCATCACTATGCAGTTTCTCAAGAGCAGCCTCCCTCCCGGTCGACTCCTCCTAGATCTCCATTTCCGCAGCTAACGGATCCGCTCCACCTGCCTGCTTCTGGCTTCCCTTCTTGCCAGGATTGGTGGCGCTGGTCTTCTTCGCCTTCACCATCTCGCGCTTCACTAATTTCTTCACTCACATTCACCTAGCAGTGCCTAGGGTTTTGGAGTGAGGGAAGATGAGAATGCTGGCGGCGGCGACGTGAGTGTAAGGGGTGACACCCTCAGTTACCGCAAGGGGTTATTTATAAGTACGGTTAAAGCCCTTTGTCTTCTCCGTCGCTACAGTGTGGACTCAATACAACGCCGTTACTGGCCTACTGCCACGGCCCAGATGGCCCTTCGGCTTCCAGACTATGTGGTTTCACACCATCAGTACAAGTTGTCGTTTTGGTCTGATGGTCACGCGGTTTCACAGTGTTCACATAACAAGGCATTGCGGATTCAAGACAGTGATGATTTCTTCAAGTTTTTTTCATTCTCGAATACATATATTGGATACAAGAATTTTCAGAATATTACAAGTACAAAGCCTACTCGGCTATGACAGAGTACTCATACTCTAAGTGCTTCTCTATAGGTGTTCCCTACCCGGCACACCTGGCTTCATGGACGGAAGAGTAGTGCATCCGGGTAGATAACAGAAGTGCAGTGTGTCCAAGCCTAGAACCTTGGGTAGTCAATTGGACTACGAACATTTGTTGGCCGACTACCCTTGGGAGCATAGCTACTGCAGGAGGCAGCCTGTTGGCTAGTATGCAGGATGAGCTCTAGGCACATCTTGCCACCCAGCCAACGCCATCTGTACACATTCGGGTCCAAGTGCGACCCTTCATGGACAGACATCGACAAGCACGCTCGAAGAACTGACATGGGACTGCTGGATGTGGCACTCTACCAGCCATCACAATGATTCTTCTAGTTGCGGCTCTAGGCTACTCTATTGTGCACAACTGCGGGTCTAGCCTACTTTGAAACCCTATCACAAGAATTCTTCTAGTCACTGCAACTGTTGGTTACGCAAGCCGAGTACTCCCGGGGGCTGGTCTACTTCGCTCACCACCATATTTGCAAGCTACAAACTCAGAGCTACTTCTTCGCTTCTATAACTGAAGTTTAAGTGCTCGCCAGGCAGGTTTTTATAGGCTTCACGGTGGTGTACATGGACTATATTCACGGGGTCGGGCGTAGACAAATTCCTGACTCGGATACAGGCTCACATGCCGCATTACAAGGGTACATTGCGCCCCACTACACCTTATAGTGCGCCGGACAACCTTATTTCAGCACATGTGAGGCAACAGTACAAACAGTGGCATCTTTGATAGCATATTCGATCGAATATTCTCTACATCTTTGAGCCAGCTGCAACCGCTTTCCATGTGACTTTGACAAGTCTTGCCTGTTTTTCACATGCAGACAGGACTACAATTATTGCATACACTCGCATCCTCGAGTATATTCTTTTTAAAAAGATCCTTGACTCGAGTACAAGTACTCGGTCATAGGCTCAGGGGCTGCAGGGTACATGCATATCCTCTATGGATGTTTTTTTCTTTTAGATCCTCTAACTCTTTGTTTCAGATAGCAAGAGGCTCGGGGGCTACACTCAGTGAGTGCAGTTTTTTCTAAAAAGCGAACATAACTTGAAGACTTCAAGAGCACCCCATGGCTTCACTTATGAAAGCACTCGAACAACGTTTGTTTCTACTCGGTAAGACCTAGAGGAAGAAGAAGGCTTCCAAGTTCAACCATGACACGCTCGGGGGCTTGACGGACCAGGGTCCTAGGGGTTCCCCATAGGGTTTACTACTCGGATGGGCCCTGGGCTGGCCCATGATCTGCTGAAGGACACGAGACAAGGTGGCATTGTCTTCAAGCTATTCAAGATCAACTTAGTCGGTTTACCAAGAAAGCTAGATTCTATAATAGGATTAGGACTCTTCTATTGTAATCGGCTAAGACTAGATACATGCCCTTACCCTCTCCCCTATATAAAGAGAGGTACGGTGCACCCCCTTGTAGACACAATCATATCAATCAATCCAATACAAAAGGCTACACGCCGACTGGACGTAAGACTATTACTCGATCACGAGGGCCCGAACCAATATAAATCGTTCGTCTCTTTGTGTTCACCGTCGGGTTCTGCGTATGTCGAAGCCTACCAATCATCGTCCCGGGTAACCCCGTGGTGAGTTGCCGCTCATCAAACACCGACACTAGGGTGGCGTCGACGACGCGTCATGGGGAAGATGTGGTTGTCTGGTGAAGGAGAGGAAGGGGATGACAGGTGGGACCCACATGTTAGTAAGGAGTTGGAGAGCAGTGGAGGCATTTTAGGTCCATATGAAAATACGATGGTTTACATGTGGGTCCATGTAGTTTACGGGCGAAGAAAGTGGCATATTGTAAGTTTTGGATGTATTGTAATGGCACTACTAATATTAGATGAAAAATAATAATATTTTAGAAACGCTAAATTTATAAAGGCAATGATTCTAGTTGTAGTTAACTCAAAAATTAAAAAGGGTCTACGTCCTCTATGGGAGACGGGACGTACATAGTAAACCTGTTCTATGTAGTAAGCGGCAAAATCGTCAAAAACAAACAAAAAAATGTTCTGTATTGTAAGAAGGAAAAATCGTCCAAAAAAAAGAAATTGCAAGGCGCGCATGTCATGCGCCTGGTATATTAACCAGGTAGATCCTGGTGGCTGCCAAATTTTTCTTGAACAATGTTTAGGTTCGCTATGTGCACATACCGTGCACCGTGCCACCAGCACACGAGCTACGGATAACTCGTGCTCTGAATGTGCCTTCATTTGCGGCACGCCTGGCGTTGGCTTCGTCGTCCATTTCAGCTCAGTCGCGCATGCCTAGCCCTCCTGTATGGGACTAAAGCGAGAGCCACGTCTCCGCCTCGTATCTCCACAGTTTTTTTAGGGGAATCGTATCTCCACAGTTGGTTCACTGGTTTATTACCTGGGCTTTTATGTGTTTGTTATTACGTCAGGGCGATCAATGGAGCCCAGCTGTGCCTTTTCTGGGCTGAAAGCTTCTGTAAGAATTTAGTCTAGGGCTGTTCGGTTATCTCCGTTCTGGGCCGATCCTGGCCGGAACCGTTCCGACACTATTTAAATTATTTTCCACACTAACCGAGCAGGTCCAGGCCAAGACCTGTTCGGTTAGTGTGGAATGAGTACAAATTAGACAATCGTTTCGGGTGGCAATCGTTCCAGGTGTTCATTCCAAGGTAACCGAACAGGCCTTAAGGAAACTCGGCTGGGAATCGTTCCCAACCCCAACCGAACGAGTTGAAATCGATGGGATCCTGAAAACTTGCGCATAACTTGCAAATTGCAATTTGCTCTGAATTTCAGTAGACGACATGCCACATGTCACATAGCTCGTGTGCTGGTGTGACATGTGTGTCCAAATATCTTCTACAAGAATTCTGTACAAACAGTGGAAGCAAAGGTACAGTACAATCTTAGTCACAACACAACACGTTGTGGATTACGGATGGATGGGGATGGGGTTGCAGACATGTTTTCGTTTCCTAGATGATTCCCGTCACGTCACGACAAGATTTTCTCCAATTTGCAAAATATAATAGTTATGTTTGCTTCAAGTTGATGTATCTGAACATGATCAACCTCCTTTGCACAAAGCACTCTAAAAAAGTAACTCAGTTCAGCTAGCACCTCCCATATGCCATTCTTGATATAACCTCGCATCATCACAGGTAGAAGACGCTCAATGAATATATGGAAGTCATGACTCTTGAGGCCATTTATCTTTAGAGTGTCCATGTTCACCCCTCGCCTTAGGTTTGTTGCATAGCCATCAAGGAATTTGATGTCCATAAACCACTGCATAACATCCTTTTTCTGAGGTCTTGTTAGAGAAAAATGTGCTCTAGGTCTATCCCACCTGTCATTTGGCTTCTCAATAAGGTTGAGATGTCTTCTATTACAAATCAAGGCTTGGTCAAGGCGAGCCTTATTATTATCCTTGGTCTTGTCAACAATATCAAGACATGTAGCAAAAATAGCTTCTGCTACATTTTTCAGTATGCATAACATCAATATGACGTGGACGCAAAAGTAGAGGGAAATATGGCAATTCCCGTAGAAATGGGATGTGTGTCCAATTGTGGGTGGTACCATAACCTTCAAAAGAGTTATCTTTGACTTCATTCATGTATGCTAGCACCTCTTCACCTGTTAACCGGTGTGGAGCCATGTCATACACGGCTACCCCCTTTCTAAATGCATTCTTTTGGTCCCTAAAGGTATGGTCAGGTGGCAGAAATCTTCTATGGCAATCAAACCAATTATACTTGTGACCATTTGGTAGCCAAGTGCTATCCACATCAGCCATACAATCAAAACAGGCCAAACCACCATGTGTTGACCATCCAGAGAACATACCCAAACCAGAAAAGTCATGGATGGAAGTATGATATGAAACCCTCATATTAAAATTTTGCTTTGAGACTATCATAAGTGAGTACTCCTGCCCAAGCTTCCTTGATCTCATCAACAAGTGGTCGCATGAAGACATTCATGTTCTTGCCGGGATGCTCTGGTCCAGGAATCACTAAACTAAGAAATATGTTCTCCTCCATACAAAGAGCTGGAGGTAAGTTCAAAGGAATTGAAAAAACTGGCCAGCAGGAATATTGAGCTTTTCCATAGCCAAATGGGTTGAAGCCATCTGTCGCCATAGCAATTTGAACATTCCTCGAGTCCATTGCAAAACTTGGGCAAGCCCTATTGAAATGTGTCCATGCTTTAGCATCAGACGGGTGCACCATAACAGTTGGGTTGGCACGACTACCCTCCTTGTGCCACCGCATGTGCTTTGCAGTTTTTGGCTCCATGTACAACTGTTGTAACCTTGGTATGAGTAGGAGATAGCATAGAACCTTACGTGGTATTGGTTTTCGTTTATGCCCTTGGTGTGTTTGTTCAGTAACTACATATCGGCTTTCCTCACAGAAATCACATTTTTCCTTGTTCGCATCTTCTTTGTAGTATATCATGCAATTGTTTACACACGCATCTATCTTGATGTAAGGCATTTTTAGACCACGAAGAAGACACTGACACTCATACAAAGATTTTGGCATTTTATGGTCCTCTGGCAGTACATCACCAAACAAATTCAGCAATTTATTAATGCATTCTACAGAGATTGTGTTGAGACTTAATTGCCATCAAGCGTGTTACTGCAGTTAGTTGTGCAACACTAGTGTAGTTATGGAGCGGCTCTTTTGAAGCTGATAGCAAGGCATAGAATGCCTTAGCATCTGCCGTTGGTTCGTCTTCTACACTCTCTGTATGCATTGCATCACCAAGATCAGCTAACATTTGATCTAAACCATCAGCAATATCATAGGCATATTCCAATGTAGGCTCGCTAATAGGTTGTTGTCCATGTTCTGTCCATATAGTATACCCAGGCATAAATCCTCTCTTACACAAATGCATGCTCATGACAGCTCTTCTCCATCTAACTTTGTTGCCACAATCTGAACACGGACAAACTACCCTAATTCTTTCAGAATTACGAACAACACTAAAAACCTGGTCTAGAAAAGCATTTGTATTTCACACCCATTCCAAGGAATGACAACCATTGTCATTCTAGCCTTCATACATCCAACTACGGTCTTCTACTGACATGGCTCACGTTGGGACAGGAAACTGAAACAATAGGTTTATAAATTATTGCCCACGTGATGAAGTGCAAATATGTACTAAAACTACCAGGCAAAGAAGTCTATGCAAAACGCACACTGCTTACTAGTAACAAAGACAGGGAGATACTCCAAGTCCAAACGAACACTAAGAAAAGATCTAGATTACATCAGAGGATTTACAGTAGTCTCTGAACTCAATAGTCAAGTCATTAAAAAAACAATTATAAACAGTTAGACACATGAGAGGACTAAGTATTCACCTATTAGGTTGTAGCACAAAATTATTGCTAAGCTTCTGAATTTCTAATTTTCAAGAAATGAATAGAACCTGAAATCAGTTGCACAAAGGCTAACATTAGAAAGGCCTTCTTTGTTCAGCATTCATGAACAAATCTATGACTAGTGAGTGCACCAAAAATACTTATTTCCTAGCTAAAATTCAGGAGCTTAGCACTTACTAGTCAGTCTATTTGACTTTCTGATTTTCGGAAATGACCAAAGACTAGTTCAGCACCAAACAAATTCAGCAATTGCAATAGTCTCTGTCACTCTCAAGTCAATTAAATAATTTCTAATTCTGTTTTCACTTACGTAGGAATACAAACAACACCAAGAAAAGGCAAATTCACTACTCACCTTGCCCTCCGTTCCTGCAGATGTTGGTTCAGCAAGCGACACACAAACTATCACGGCTTCTTTCTGCAGATGTTGTGCTCCCTTGCACTCCTCTTCAAATGGTTTGATGGTACAATCATGACTAGATTCATGGGTAAAAAATAAAAACCCATCTAGTATTTTTCCCCAGAACAAACAGGAGGGAACATGTGCCTGTAAATTTAGTATGCGCAGAGTCAGGTATTGATTTGATGCAAGTAACAAGAAGTGGCCTAGATGTATGTATGTATGTATGCGCAGAGTCTGTTACTCGACCATTCGTATAGAAATACTAGTGATGCGCAAGCACGTCATTGTTTCGCAAATTTGGTCAAATTTCCAGCGCACAGTTTTTTCCATCACTAAAAAAGCAACTTACTATGTTCACTGATGGGTCGAACTGGAGAGGAAATAGCAAAGTCCAGTGGAAACGAGGAAGCAAATTATTGGTCACTTTCACCAACAGCAACTTGACTGAATCCGAACCAAAATTCCTAGCCAAAAACAAGGAAAGAAATTATTGTGGTTCTGAAATCTAAAGCTTTGGCACACCGGCGGCGGAGCTGGGTACAGTAGATGGATGCACAAGCAGTGGCTAGGGTGAACGGGCGGTAGTACCTGGGGCTGGGGTGCCTGGTCGGCGGCGCGCCTGGGCGACAGCGCCTAGGGCCGACGGTCGGTGGCGTGCGGGCGGCGGTGCCGGGGGTGCGCCTGGAGCCCGCGAGCGGCGGCGCTTGGGGCGCGTGGGAGTAGAAGGCGCTCAGACAGCGGTGCCCCTCCCGTACTCTGGCTGGAGATTTGGTCCACGGAGACGGCGCGGGTGCGAAATGGATAGGGCGGCTGGGGAAAAATGGTGGCCGGGACGGCGGGAGAAGTTGGTGCCATAGAGATTGGGGGTCTAGGGTTAGACTCTGCGGAATTGGTTCCCTAGGATTTCTATTTCATTCGAAGGGAAATACGACACGCAAGTGCTGCAACAGAGCCAACACTGCTGCTCCCCCCGACGAAACCAAAGATCTCCTAGGGAAATATACGTTTCCCTACGGCTTGCAAAGAGAACTCTAGGGAAACAAATCTCTCCCTTGGACTATCGTAAAACGGTAGGGAAACAAATAAACTGTAGGGAAACTCGTTGATTCCAGTAGTGACAGGCCCTGCCCTTGAGTACAAATTAGACAATCGTTTCGGATGAAAATCGTTCCAGGTGTTCATTCTCCGAGGTAACCGAACAGGCCTTAAGGAAACTCGGCTGGGAATCGTTCTCAACCCCAACCGAACGGGCTGAAACCAATGGGATCCTAAAAGCTTGCGCATAACTGGCAAATTACAATCTACTCTGAATTTCTGTTTTCTAACAGTAGACGACATGCCACATGTCACATAGCTCGTGTGCTGGTGTGACATGTGACATGTGACATGTGTGTCCAAATATCTTCTACAAGAATTCTGTACAAACAGTTGAAGCAAAGGTACAGTACAATCTTAGTCACGACACAACACGTTGTGGATTACGGATGGATGGGGATGGGGTTGCAGACATGTTTCCGTTTCCGAGATGATTCCCGTCACGTCAGCCAACCATCGCAGAGGTGTAGGTAGTTGTGATGCCGGCGAAGTAAGTTAGTTGCGTGTGCACAGGTGCGCGAACGCGGCGACGAGCAGAGCAGCCTTGAGCCTGACGCTCCAGGGGATGCCGTAGCTTCCCTTGCCGACGAGCCCCCTCACGAACGGCCAGAAGCAGAGCACCAGCCATCCACAGCACACAAGCTCCCCGGCGCCCGGGCCACCGGCGGCGGGCACCGCACCGGCGACCACCCTCCACGCTCCGACGGCGACGGCGACGATGCTCAGCATCGCGAGCGCCGTCGGCGGGACGAACACCGGCGACGAGTCGAAGGTGAACCGCCCCGGATCGGCGTCGTCCGCGCCATCGCCAGCGTCTCCGTCGGACGAGCTCTGCTGCTCCTTGCGCGTCACCTCGAACACCGTCTCCGACAGGCCCAGCGTCTTGAGGACCACGGTGACGAAGGCGAGCAGCCAGGCGGACGCCGACACGATCCGCTGCATCCTGTGGTTGTTCCACCAGGCGCGCGCCGATAGCCGGCAGTCCTTGTACTCGCCCAGGTTGTACGCGTTGTAGGCTAGGAACAGCACCAGCGGGATGACGAAACCCGGCTCTGACGACTGCGTCACAAGAAGATGAAATTTCAGAAACTCTGCCACTTTGGCAAGAAGGACCGGCCGGTGATGGAAAAAGATTACCTTTGGCAAGAAGGAGCGATTCGCAATGAGGCAGTAAGGTGCTAACAATGCATAGCACAGCTCAAAGGGTGCCCTGACGGGCCACACGTCGATGACTAGGTAGGCGACGCACTGCCGGAAATCGAGGCGCTTGAACGCGGAGAGGAGGACCGGGTTATGGCGGCTGAGGAGTATCTCCAGCAAGCCCGTCGCCCATCTCTTGTACTGGGTGAGGCTGGCCGGCCCGCCGGTGGGCGCGCCACCAAGGAACGCCGGTGGGTCGGGGTTCAGGATCGCCGACCTCCAGCCCGCGGCGTGGATGCGCTGACCCGTCAGGACGTCCTCGGTCATGGACCCGTAGACCCAGCCAACCTGCAAGCACATGCATGAGTTCGTTCAGGTTACCAAAACCTGCAAAATGCTACTAGATGTGAGGGACAATGTTAAAAACATGGAGTATACCTCCTTGCCCCAGCTTGTGCCAGTCTCGTAGCTGCAGGCAGAAACTTGTTTCGCTGCTTCGACACGATTCGTCAGATCTGCCACCACAGTCGTTGGCGATTTGAACATGTCGCCGGAAATGATGCTCCTCGCCGACTCGATCAGTTCATTCGATCCGCCAAACTTGTTCTGTAGCTCCTTGTAAGATGGTGAATCTGCCAGAGTTTGTATTGTACAATACAACCAGTCAAGAGCATATATACACTGAATCAGAATACCTTGCGGAGCAGTCAGTCTTTCGAAAGATGTCACCTTTCGTGCTGGTGGTGGTGGCGGAGTCTGGTGGCACGCCGTACATGACTTTCCTACGGTGAAAGCAACCCGTCCCACAGTAAAATATGCCTTGAAGTCCGGCAACTCCGTATCCAATTTTCTACATAAGCTCATCAGCACAGACGACAAAAGTTGTCGATATATACAAAGCTAACACAGCGTTTCTCTTAGCGATCGAGCTAGTACTCCTATGATAATGATAGTGATCTGTACCTACCTCGAAAATAACCTGCATCTGGTTGCCAAAAGGATCGTCGTTGAGGGCGCCATAGAACTTCTGCGGCGCCTGAACGAAGCCGCTGTGGACGTCGTCGTCGAAGCCCAGGAGGAGGCACATGGCGTGAAGGGCGACCTGCGGGTTGTTGGCAAACATGTCGCAGTCCACGTTTAGCATGATGGGAGAGTTGGTCACCACGCCGGACACCCTCGTCTGCAGTCAGTGCACAGGGAAATGCATGTTCAGGCTCAGGAGGCACCTCTCCACTCATCAGTTGCACTACGGACGGTGAACATGATGTATGTACCAGGACGTTCATGGCGCCGGCCTTGAAGTGGTGGTGCTGTGTGGGGCTCTTCTCCCTCGAGACGTATATGAGGCTGGGGATTCCATCGTCTGCAGCCTGATTGCTCTTGCTCTTGCTGCTGCTGTCCCAGAGCACCTGAACACTCGCGGTCGCGGTTAGCAAGAAAAAAACAAAGCAACGAGATGGGCACGCGTTTCATCATGGCTGCTCAATCCACGAGTTCGTCTCTACCTTGATTATGGTCGGGTGGTTCCTGCGGTCAGCGCCCACGAATTCGGCGAACTCGCCGTCGCCGCGCCGGACTAGAGAGTCCTCTTCGGCGTTCTCGATCCGGCGGACCAACTCCTCGTACTCGTTCTACATGCAAGGACACGATCAGACACTGGCACGTAATAAGTGTGTACGGCGGATGTTACTGACTACATGGAATTTTTTTTACAGCGCACTACGTGAAAAACGGTTCGTAGCAACGGGTTAAATTTTTTTGGGGGCAGCCGGTGATTGAGCCCCTACAGTGGCATGCTCAGGATCCACGAGACCAGCCACCCCTACAAATAAAACAACAAGAGTGGCTGGTGATATGAGCCACCCCTACAAATGGGTAGGATTTGTAGGGGCGGCTCACTCACCTGCCGCCCCCGGTGTTGCTATTTGTAAGGGCGGCTGGTGATTGAGCCGCCCATACAAATGCTCCATGTATAAATACCTAGGATTTATAGGGACGGCTCAATCACCAGCCGCCCCTAAAAATATCCGCTGTATAAATGGCTGTAGCCTCTTTCTTCTTACTCGGGTCACTCACTCCGATCCGTAAAAGAAAGGTGGGGAGACCTTGGGCACCTCCCAAAAATTGCTCTACTAAAGAGGAAAAGTTTTGGTCTCAAATCCTTTGATGGAGAGGTTGTAGAAGATTAGAAAATGCTATTCCACACTTTTTTTTGAAGTTTCAAATGGTTGGTTAGTGAGTAATTAGAGTTTTGTTTTTCCCTCTCTTCTACGGTTCTTGAGCTACTTATAAAGCAAATTAGACCTAAGTTTTGAATGTATTAAGATAAATTAGGTAGGGGAACAAGATCATACCCTTATTTGATCCATGTTTTTTGATTTTAGTGAACAATTAGTTAGTTTTATGGATGTTTCATGTGCATGTAGATCTAGATCTAGGGTTTGATTTTTTTATTAATTTTGTTTTTTAAATTTATGTTTGATGAAATTGGACTAGGATTTGCACGAAAGATATTGGGTAAAATATAATTGTTGCTAATTGTTGTCTTTGAAATTGTTTATTGTAATCAACAAATATGTATTTTAATTATTTATGGATAAATGGGTCATTAATTAATTTTCCTCTACCATGGTGTGTTTGTATGCTTCATGTAATTATATTTGATTTATATTCATATATATCTAAAGTATATACAATTATTCTCAAGTAATTATTAATTTGATTCATTTTTATATATATCTGAATAAGTAGTCCTTTAATGTTTGTTTTGTTGTTGTTGTAAAAGATGGAGTACAACAACTCTTGGATGTATGGTTTGTTATGGTTCAAGGCAGGTTTCCGTGAAGAGGTGGATAAATTTTATTGAAACCGCAAAGAAGCATGCAACGACGTTGACAGAGAATAAGGATACAATTATTTGTCCCTTTAAAGATTGCAAGAACCGTATGGCATGAACAAATGTGACTATCATCAGATCACATTTGATTATGCGAGAATTTGTTGAAGACTACACAGTGTGGATTTATCATGGTGAAACAATTATTGTTAACGACGAGGATGAGGAGGAATACGATGACAAAACCCTAGAATCCCTGTCCCATTATTCAGCAGAGCTTGATGCATGAATGGATTCCGAGTTTGGCAATGAACAAGGTGGTGATGCTGGTGGTTGGGATGGTAACGACGAAGGTGGTGTCAATAATGATGGTGGAGCACGTATCGGGGATGAAGATGATTTGGAGGACATGATTCGAGCCATTGGACTAGAGATTTTACTAAAAAGCCTGAAAGGTCTAGAAAATTTGGAAAGGGTGACAAAAGTATCGAAGGAGACTGTATATAATGTTGAAAAGGGCTGTCCGACACATTGGACATTGCTACGTTTTGTGCTTTTGCTACTCATCCTGAAGGCTAAGTACGGCTGGTCAGACTGTAGTTTCAATGATCTATTGCATCTCCTGTCATGGGTGCTGCCACAACTAAACTCAGTTCCCACCAACACATACCAAGCGAAGAAGGTCATAAGTCCATTGACAATGAGGGTTAAAAAAATCAATGCATGCCCCAACCACTGTATACTTTTTCGTGGCGAAATATTCAAGTCACTGGATAAATATCCCCGATGTGGGGCCAGCTGGTACAAGAACAATGACCTTTACGGTGGGGACGAAGCCTCCATGGGGAGAAAGAGGAATAAGAAGGGTACAAAAAAGGTGATACAAGAATCTCAGCCCCCAGAGAACACTCCATTAGGCAACGATGCAAAGCAGAGAAGAATTCCTGCCTTGGTAATGTGGTACCTACCAGTGATCGACCGCTTGAGACGTATCTTCCTAAATCCTAAAGAAGCCGCACTCATGACGTGGTGGGATGATGAGCGCAAGGTGGATAATGATAAGATTGCACACCCGGCTGATTGTAGTTAGTGGCAAAGATTCGATGAAAAGCACAAAGAATTCAGCGATGACCCAAGGAATGTACGGTTTGGCTTGAGCACCGATGGAATGAATCCCTTCAATGAGAGGATGAGCGACCACAGCACTTGGCCAGTGATGTTGACCATGTACAACATCCCAACGTGGTTGTATCAGAAGAGAAAGTACATTCTCCTCATTATTCTTATTTCTAGCCCTAAACAACCAGGCATTGATATAGACGTGTTCCTCGAGCCTTTGATGCAAGAAATAGAGAGGCTATGGAGGCATGGGGATCCGATGTACGATGCGTTCCGAAAGGAGGACTTCATATGTAGAGCAATAATATTTGTTACTACCAATGATTACCCCACGCTGTTTTCTTTGTCTGGACAGATCAAAGGGAAGACGGGATGCTTGGTTTGTTTGGATGGTATTACATGGGTGTACCTAGATGCATCCAAGAAGATAGTTTATCTAAGGAACCGACGCTTCTTAAAGACAAGTCACAAGTACTGCAACAAATTGTTCTTTAGATTTTATGACAACATCCCGAAGATTGAACCCCCTCCGGAGAGACGTCATAATGGAGAACACGTGTACAGAATGGTGAAAAACATGCGTGTCATCTATAGAAAGAAGAATTGGGATGGGACAAACAGAGATAGAAGCACACCTCCTGTCGAAGGCGTACCTTTTAAGAAATAATCGATCTTCTTTCAGTATCTGCCTTATTGGCTAGACTTGGAGGTCCCCCATACCATTGATGTTATGCACGTGCAGAAGAATGTCTTTGAGAGTCTCATTGCTACCTTGATGGACACAGGCAAGTCAAAGGATGGTCTGAAATCACGGAAAGACATTGTGCAGCTAAACGTGATGCCACAGCTTCACCCGTTACCTGAGGCTAATGGAAAATACACTCTGCCCGCGACGTGCTTCAACCTAACACCAGACGAGAAGAGAGCTATATGCACTTTCCTGAGGGGGGTCAAAGTCCCGACTGAGTTTTCAACGAATGTGAAGAAGCTAGTGTCGATGAAGGACTTGTCAATAACACACTGCAAGGCTCACGATTGTCATGTGATGCTGACAGTGTTTCTACCTATTGTAATCAGGGCTATAAAGCCAGAGTTCTTGAAAATGGCCATCACCCGCATGTGCTACTTCTTTTCAAAGATCTCACAGAAGACGATTGGCAAGCAAGAGCTGAGTGACCTACATGAATTTGTGGTGGAGACACAAAACCAACTAGAGATGTGTTTACCTCCTGCTTTTTTATATAATGCCACATCTCATGATTCACATGGTTCATCGACATCTTGGGCTTTGCCCTTGCTACTTGCATGAAATGTGGTCCCACGAAAGGGTTCATGTTGGTTCTAAGTCGATACGTGCATAATCGAGCATATCCAGAGGGCTCCATGATAGAGGGTTACAAAGATCTTGAAGAAGTCATCGAGTCTTGTCAAGAGTACCTAAAAGTACGAGAAGGGATTGGTAAACCCGATTCTCGTCACAAGGGTAGGCTGGCTGGGAAGGGCACCAGTGGTAGAAAAGTGTTCATCGACCATGATTACAAAGAGGTGAGTCGGGCGCATTACAGTGTTGAAAGGTCCTAATATGGCTAGAGGGGGGGGGGTGAATAGCCTATTTAAAAACTACAAATCAACTAGAGCAATTTGATTAGTAAGACAAATAGCGAAATGCAAACTTGCTCTAGCTCTACAAGGGTTGCAAGCCACCTATCCAACAATTCTAGTTGTAATGATCTATTTGCACACAATCTACTTGACCACTACTCACTAAGAGCTCTCACAAAAGCTACACTAAAGAGCTCCACTAGATATGTTTAAAGCACAAGGCAAGCTCTCAATTCTAATTACACTAAAGAGCTTGCTATATCTAGTTTGCGGAAATGTAAATGAGTAAGTGAGACGATTATACCGCCGGGTCGTGGAGTGAACCAATTACACGATGAATATATAGCCAATCACCGGGAGAATGCAATTTGACAAGAGACAACCGATTTTTCTCCCGAGGTTCACGTGCTTGCCAACACGCTAGTCCCCGTTGTGTTGACCAACACTTGGTGGTTCGGCGGCTAAGAGGTGTTTCACAAACCTCGTCCACACGATAGGACACCGCAAGAACCGACTCACAAGTGAGGCAACTCAATGACACGAGCAATTTACTAGAGTTACCTTTTCGGCACTCCGCCGGGAAGGTACAACTCCCCTCACAATCACCGGCGGCGCCACGAACAATCACCAACTCGTGCCGATCCTTCACCGCTGCTCCAACCGTCTAGGTGGTGGCAACCACCAAGAGAAACAAGCGAAATCCAGCAATGAGAACACGAATACCAAGTGCCACTAGATGCAATCACTCAAGCAATGCACTTGGATTCTCTCCCAATCTCACAATGATGATGGATCAATGATGGAGATGAGTGGGAGGGCTTTGGCTAAGCTCACAAGGTTGCTATGTCAATGAAAATGTGCAAGAGAGAACCCTTGAGCCGGCCATGGGGCTATAAATAGAGCCCCCATCAAATAGAGCCGTTGTACCCCTTCACTGGGCAAAACACGCCTCGACCGGGCGCCTCGGTCATACCGACCGGACGCTGGCCCTCAGCGTCCGGTCGCCCGATGGACGCCACGCGTCACCAGCTTCAAACGCTGTTCGTCAGATTTCAACGGCTACGAAGCTGATCGGACGCTCCGATCAAAACTGACCGGACGCTGAAGCCCCAGCGTCCGGTCGTTTCCAGTAAGCTCCCCGAGGCGTGTTTTTCCGACCGGACGCGTCCGGTCCACCTTGACCGGACGCAGACCAGCGTCCGGTGCTCAACCCTTCCTATCGTGCCGCTGAAGTCATCGGTATCGACGCAGGGCGACGATGCCACTGGTGCTACGGATTCAGCGTCCGGTCCACAGACCGACGCCAACATCATTTCGACCAACTCCATTTCAACTCTAATTTCTCACCCTTGCTCAAATGTGCCAACCACCAAGAATTTTGCATCCGTGCAATAGAAAATAGACAATTCATTTTTCCAAAGCGCCGAATCCCTCGCAAGCTCTCAGGGAGGGAGAGAGGGACCCAAACCCATCTCAACCCTGCAAACACCTTGTGCACATGTGTTAGCATATTTTCACAAATATTTTCAAGGGTGTTAGCACTCCACTAGATCCTAAATGCATATGCAATGAGTTAGAGCATCTAGTGGCACTTTGATAACCGCATTTCGATATGAGTTACACTCCTCTTAATAGTACGGCTATATCTATCCTAAATGTGATCACACTCACTAAGTGTCTTGATCACTAAAACAAAATGGCTCCTACATTTTATACCTTTGCCTTGAGCCTTTTGTTTTCTCTCTTCTTCTTTCTAAGTTCAAGCATTTGATCATCACCATGCTATCACCATTGTCATGATCTTCGTCATTGCTTCATCACTTGGAGTAGTGCTACCTATCTCATAATCATCTTGATAAACTAGGTTAGCACTTAGGGTTTCATCAATTAACCAAAACCAAACTAGAGCTTTCAAGTGTCTATCGGTAATATTATGGTGTTCAATCTTTTCCCCCGTAATATTATGGTATGCACTAATAATTAAAGCAATGGCCAATGGAGCATGAATATTCTTTATTAAGTCAATTCTCTCGTATCTCTCGTAGTATACTGCTGCCATTGTTTTGTAGTTTATCTATCGGTGTTTTAGCAGTAAATGGGACACATATTTTTATACTAGTTCAAATAAGAGGTGTCATGTGTCATGATGTTTTATATTCGGGTTAATCGTGAGTAGAAGGGTTGCAACTATTGTCTATTATAGGTATTGGCGTATTGCTATAGATGGGCTCCGTAGCTCTTCTTGTAAACTATGAAATAAGGGTAAAGATATAGTCTTATCTTGATTGGTTTACAAGTTGGTTATAGTTTGTTACAAAAAATTCAATCATTTTTAATGTATATATATCTTGGTTATGCCTTATCTGCTAAGTCGATGAGGTAACTTGAGCCAGATTTGCTCTTGGCCAATCGACCTGCTCTACACTCTCCTGAGAATCATTTATGTCTCTAAGCTCATATCTGCTGTGCTTCTTCTCCCAACTAGATCACCAGCCAAATCACTATCAGTGTATCCCACTATTTCTTCCTCCTTTCCACCTTGAGTATACACCAACCCAAGATTCACAGTTCCCTTTAAATATCTCAGTATCTGCTTTATAGCTCTTTGATGCTTCACAGTAGACTTCTCCATGTACCTACTGGCCATCCCAACTGAGAAAGACAAATCAGGCCTGGTATGCAACAAATATCTCAAACCAATGACCCTCCTGTACTCAGTGGCATCAACTCTTTCTCCACCCTTATCTTCATCTAGTTTAGCTCCTGGATCCATTGTGATCTTGGTAGGATTGCAATCCTCCATACCAAACTAACTCAATACTTTCTTGGCATAGCTAGACTGTTTGAGTGTGACAAAATCTTTCTGCTGATCAACCTCAATCCCAAGAAAGAATGAAAGTAGCCCCAAATCACTCATCTCAAACTCTGAGGTCATCTGTTTCTTAAACACATCAATCTCTGCAGAATCCGCTCCTATCACTATCAAGTCATTAGGTAAAGTTTCCTAAAAAATTCACTCCTAGAGGACTGCATTAGACAACAGTAGAGAGTGCAGAGTGGAAGTGTACCTGTCCATTCACAATGAGTGAAACTAGGACATACTTCTTGTAAGCTTCTACAGCAATCACGTTCAACATTGACATTGGGGCAGTAACAGCCTGAAAATAATACCTCAGTAAACATCAGATGCAATCCAAGTAGCTAACTGCATCACCAGCACTATATTATTATGGTGCTTCGGTCTTAAATTGCTTTCTGGATTGGTATGCTCGCTTGCTTCCACGCACCCATCTGGTTCGTCTTCCGCTGTTGTTTCTCTGGTTCCGTCGGCCGATGATGCAAACTATAGCAATCTGAGGTGGCTGTGGGTATTCTTCCTGTTGGTGTTTTTTTGTCTTCTTGTGTTATCTCATGTCTTTCATCAAACCGTGGGATACGTCCATTCCCAAGCAACTATTGTAGGCATGCCTACCTAATGGCTAGGATACACGTGTCCCACGCTTCCATGGGAGCCATAAACTTGTCTCAGTAATTTGTGTTCTTATTTGCCACCTAGGATAATTGCAGTTAGCTTGCAAGATAATCATAAGTTAGTTTCCAGTTAGCTGAGGTCTGCATTTTTTTGTGCCTATGATGTCCACCATTTTTTTGACTGAGGCTGATATAATTGTGAGATCCTTTTCATGCCTATGAAGATAACAGTGCCAGTTGAGTAATGAATTATGCACATTGATGACCTTGGACTTGTGAGGTACTGGAGCATTGTTTCTTCTATCTTCTGCTTATGCTTCTCATGGTTGTCATCAAACCATGTGAGACATCCATGCCCAAGCAACAGCTGGGCGGTTGTGATAATCTGATGGCTGGGCTGGATGTCTCTCATGGTTTCATGCCTGTCATGATCTTGGTTTTCAACTATCTGTTTGAGGTTTGTTGCTGTCTATGTTTCTTAAGCTCCAAGTTCAAGGTCAAATGAAAAGGCAATTAAATCTGAGGCAAATTGATTGAACTAACCCTTATCTTATCAATATTTTATACTTTCTTTCATCGATCTGCATCTATCTATCTATCTTCGATCCATCCATCTAGCACTGGTTCCTTCCTTCATCATGAACTACCACTGCTCACGTTTGCAATGATATGAGATGGATGCTACTATCATATTATTTCTTCCGACTGCTGGCTGCTGTGTTGAACAAAATCTGACCTTGTGTTGATCAAAGTTGGCTGCTGGCGATGCACCCCCCTTCTCCTTTTTTTGTTTTGTTTTGGAGGTGGGTAGGTGGAGAGAGGTTTGGGGGGTTCGAAGCTTACTCCAGTGAACTCCCCCCTGTGCAGAATTGTGAATTGTTGCCATCACATTTTGATGAGTTTGCTTCTGAGGGTAGGGGCGGAGCCTCATGCAAGCGAAACTGGGCACACCTCGGTCAGTCATCAGAAAGAATTTTCAATGCCCAAACATGCATACCTCATTATTTAGCACCAAAGTTGGCAAAGCTTATTCATCTCATGTCCCAGCTCTCACATTCCCATCCCATCATCTTCTACTGAGAAACCAAGAGGAAAAATCACCGTCGCATCGCACACAAGTTTGTCCTTGTTCGCACCTTGTATTGCTCCATCTATTTACTCTAGCTGCCAGCCTCTCCGATCTGGATTAGTTGCCGGCGCCTGGAGCCGAAAGAACAAAGTGACATTACGACCGTCCCCAACCCCCAACCCAAACAAACGTCAGTTCAGTCGCTTCTCACTTCACTTGTGATCGTTCTCTCTCTCATTTTTTTCGTTTGATGGTTGGTGATCTGTTTAATATTAAAAAACATGGATAAATCCTACTCTACACTACTCCTACTGTCTACTGTACTGCTAATCCTACTCTACACTACTACTGTCTACTGCTAATCCTACTCTACACTACTCCTACTGTCTACTGTACTGCTACTCTACTTCTACTACTCTACACTACTCCTACTGTCTCCTCCTCCTCCTACTCTACTAGTACTACTAGCTGTTGGTGCTGGTGTTGTCAATTTTTTCTTATACTGCTAGTGCTAGCTGCTAGTGCTGGTTGATGCTCTCTACTACTCTACTCTACTCTACTACTGTACCCCTACTACTACACTTACTCCTACGACTACTCTACTACTCTAGATATATTCTGCCCCCTTCCAGAAGCTCGTTCTAAATTGTGAATTCTATTCATCAAGTGTTGTTTTAGTTTTAGTTACATCTTGTAATTGCTTTATAGATTAAATGACTAAACCTATGTCAGCATAAAATATTAACCAGTGCTGTTGCTGAACTTTCTTCTTCAAATATACTGTATTAGAGTAGAAATATGTTCATTTCTGTTTGAGTTATTTTATTTACTATTGTTGTCCTACTATTAATACTACTGTTGTCCTACTACAAGTACTATTGGTTGCGGGTTTTCCTATGTGTTAAATCCCTGGTACTATGCATCCTTATGTATTAACTTGCTCTATGTTTGCTAAGCAGCTGTTGCTTTTTTTTGCCAAATCTCCCAGGACTCGCCTAGGACTTGTTGTCCTGTCTTTTGCCATTAGTTGTTGCTCTATGTTTGCTAAGCAACTGTTGGTTTTTTTTGCCAAATCTCCCCTCTCCTCTCCTCTCCTTTGTTTTACCGATGATGAAATTGTCCAAGTCCATACATTATATGGAATATGAGCTGATGATCAAGAACTTGTGAGGAACTTGACATCATTAGCAGCCGCCCCTACATTACCTTCTCCTCTCTTCTCTGTTATGATGCCTTGATGCTCCAAGTTTAAGATCAGATGATGATTGACATGTTTCTGAGGCCTCTACTACTGCTACTACTCGTTTTTTTATATATTGTTGTTTTATAGGACTACTTTGATTTATAGACCTTTTTGATTTCTTATACCTTCTAACGTACCTAAAACACACTTTCTTGCATCTATTAGAACAAAGCACGAAATAATGTCGCGGACACCAGACAGTGCAGCCCAATGCCCCGAGCATGATGAGCAGCCAACCTATGAGGAGCAAGCACTAGAGGACCAGCTTACTCAGGAGCAGTTCGATAACGAGTTAGAAAAGGATCTAGAAGTGATGCTTACTCAGGAGCAGTGTGACGAGGAGGAAGGGGGAGCAGAAGGAAGAGCAGGAGAGGCTGCTGAAGGCAAAGAAGAAGATGATGATGATGATGAGGACTCAGAAGAGGGATATGTAAGTCCCGATGATCCTTTCCCACGTGAAGCCAGAAGGAGGCCAACGGAGGAAGATTTGGACAAGGATTTTGACCTGAACGAGGAGGTAGGGAAAAAACCTTAGCTTGTAAATTTTGCTAAAGCTTTGGTTGTGTTACCTCTGCTAACACTTTGACCTGTCATATATACAGGTCTCTCCTGAAACTCAGAAAAGACGACGTCGACGTCCGCGACATCTCGCTGGACAAGATGGAGTAGATGAAAGTAGAGCAAAGGCAACAGCCACAGAGACGGACATTAAGGCCTCTGCTCCACAACCTCAAGACACAACCACGACTACCAAGCCTAAGAGGAAACGAGGGGATAGAAAAGCAAATCAATATCCAGATAAGGCATGCTATGTGATAACGGAGGTCGGGCCAGCAGGGGAGATCCTTGAGCTGAAGGAATTAAGAGGACGATTCTGTAATACGATCGGGGCCCTAGTAAGAGATAAATTGAACCCAGCAATCCCTAACTGGAAAGAGGCACCAGAGAAGAAAAAGGATAAACTATGGGATAGGCAGCTGGAGCTCAATTTTAGATTTCCGGAGGGTAAGCACGAAATGGTAAAAAAATGCTTTTAGGATGATGGGAGAGTCATTCCGACGTTGGAGGTCGGAGCTCAACAAGAAGTATATCCAAAAGGGGTTAACTCCCTTCAACGAGTTTGGCAACATAACTCCTAGTCAATGGGAGGAGCTCGTGGCTCAAAAGACTTCACCGGAGGCATTGGAGCTCAGTGCCCGTAACACCGAGCTGGCGAAGAGGAATAAACACTACCATCATCTAGGCTCCGGTGGCTACTGTGCCAAGGAAGAACAGTTTAGAAAGATGAACGAAGAGGCCGTAACTGCTGGAAATATCGATGCGACGAATTTGAAGGTACGCTCAAGGAATTGGATATATGCGAGGAGTACAGAATCATCTGGTGATAATCTTAAGTTTGATAAGCCGGAGACCCAAGAGGCAGTATCAAGGATACTGAAATATGTTGAAGACAAGGAGAAGGGCTCATTCAATCCTTCTAGAAAGAGGGACGAGCTTAGCCTTGGCTTGAGAAACAAGGAGCACACAGGCCGCACCAGGGGGCTAGGGAAAAGGACGACCTGGAAGCAAGGATTCGAAGAGGACAGGCACATATACAAGAAACATGGCAGAGACCGGAAGACTAATCTGGAGCTCCAAGTGAAGGCTCTTGCTGTGAAGGCGCTAGAGGAGCAAGGACTGTCTACGGAGCCACGAATATTAATGACGCCGTCTGGAGAACTGTCATTAGTTGGTAGCCCTCTGAAAGTTCCTAGCAGCCACAACCCCCGTCGATTGCATATGGGAACCAACTAGTTGCACCTTGGTATTTCTCAGCGACCGGTAGAACATTGTGATGGAGGTGGCAACGGGTGTGGCACATCCTCCTGGTGGCTTACACCACAATAATAAGATACCGTCGGACTACACTAGGGTCGAGGTGCATACCGTGAAGCCCGAGTTCATGCAGTGGAGGATAGACTACGCAACTCCCGAGGGGCAGGTGTTACTCCGAGACGTAATGGGGCAGTTCATCCTCTGGCACAAACGGGACATTATATTGACTACTTCTTCGCCGCATCCCCCTCTCCCAAATTTAGAGCGAGTTGTTGAGGTCGGGGAGATATTTTCACCGTCTCGTGACCACCACATTCCTAAGATGCCACATTCTTCCCGGCCTCCTAGCGAGCATGTGCCTGATAAGCCACAACCTTCTCCAGCTCGTACCGAGCAAGTGCATGATGAGATGCCACGGTCTTCTCAACAAGCACAGCCGATACATGAACGAGTGCCTCTTGAAGAAGGTGATGCACAAGAAGATGAGGACGTGCCTGAATGGGAACTTCGAAAAAAGCATCCAATCACCATAAGACCAATTTATGTTCCGATGAAAGACGTCTCGTCGATGCACAAATAGTATTCCCATGACCAGTTTAAGCCTGAGAACCAAGTTAAAAAAGTCCCATCACGGGCTCCTGAGGAGGCCGTCACTAGCAAACTCCACCAAACAGCAAAGCAGTATTCAAATGTGGATGTCATCAAATAGTCAAAGGATTGCCCGAAAACATATGAAAGAGGCAAGCCCTTCCTACCAAATCGGGACATCCAGCGCCTACCACTTGGAATGAGAAGGTTCCATGATTGGTACTTGCGTGTTCTCCCAACGAGTATAGACCTCGTACAAGCATGCTTCCCCACCGACACATTTGGAAGCCCAGCTGGAAAAATTGTCTTTGACTTCAATGACATGCAGACATGCTTTCACCTCGGAGCAATGGAGATGAATCTAATTCGCACTTGGTGCCTGTAAGTCCTTGTCCTCCCGATATGATATGAATGTAATTTTTGAATTTTGTTGTAACCAACCCACGCCGTGATTTGTAGAATGCAAGTGCACATTGTAAAACAAATACCAAGTGTGAAAGCCGGGTATATAGACCCTCAAACTATAACACAAACAAATTTTAATTACCCTAAACAGTGGAAACTGGATGACAAAGAGCTAGCTGCTGGAAAGACCCTTCGGGAGAAAGAGCACATCCGTACGAAGAAACTAAGAGAAGAGTCCCTTAAGATTTCGACATACATTGTCCTGACTTTTAAAATTCTCTAACAGCACTCTACTATATGGCTACCATATAACTTCGAGTAAGTTCAACTCTATACTTAAAGCTTTGTTCGATATATTTTATTCGATGCAAAAGAGCTTATCTAGTTCTATGATTAAATCAATGCAGCAACCACTATATTTGTATAGGCATCGACGTCGGGAGGAGCATGGCATGGGTCTTTGATTCAATAGATAGGGACCCGGTGACATACAAAGACTTCATATCTATTCTCAAGACGTATACATATCGACAATCCTCATTAGCTTATATGTTTGTATACATACTTGTAACGTTCACTTTTGGATACTAACAAGTTGTATTTGCTAAAATAATTCGAACAGGGCATTTATGTTCTATGTCACTAAACATCACAGAAGGCATGATCCAGTAAGGAAGGAAAAGCTGGCTATAAAAACTCTATGTGCGGTAAGTGTAACTTACTTCTTCAGTACTCCATTACATGGCTGTCAAAAGCATTACTTAACATTTCTATATGCAAAACACACAGTGCCTCAAACAGAAGCCTGGGAGTGTACATTGTGGATACTATGTATGTTCTATGATGAGTAACACCGGTGCCTACAGGAGACACCCCTTAAGGATAAGTTTTAACCTCTTCACCTGTAGTATAAAAACTTCGTACATGGTATGAAATACTAAACCGAAACTTGTTCTCTTGTAGTGGAAAGAAGATAAAGAAATGAAAAGAGACCCATACAAGGATGACCAACTCTTAGAGCTCGTCGTCGACCTTTGCAACTTCATATTGGACCAGATTGTACATGTCAAAGTCACCTACCATGACTGAGAGTCTGACTTAGGTAGAAATTCCCAATACCAACACCTTCGTAAGACTGAAAGGCTAGCTCTAGGACGTTGATAACAATATGTATGGAATTTGACATTGGTTTTACCTTGTGAATTATGTCTATTTAATGATGGATTGTATATATTCTTGTGAATTTGACTTGTAATTGTAGTTTGTATAATACTCTTGTGCTTGTAGTTTATATAATACTCTTGAGCGAACGCGGTTCGGAACGTTGGTCACGGGGCGTTCGATGGGATGTTGAGCGAACGCGGTTCGGAACGTTGATCGATCGATCGCTCGCAACGCAAACGCGCGAATACGCAGAAACAAACAGGGCGATTCTGGTCGAATTTGAATTGTAAATTTGAATTTTTTTTACAGAAAAACGTACTACAGCCGTCCCTACAAATCGATTTGTAGGAACGGTCGGGAAACCGATTTGTAAAGACGGTTTGGTAGGGACGGCTGGCTAAACCGTACCTACAAATGATCTTGAGTCGCCCCTACAAACCCTTTATATAGTAGTGGTAGCTAGCAGGTTTACCTTCATGAGTGTCCAAGCGCGCAAGAACTCGGCGTCGCCCATGCTCTCCCGCAGTACGCCGGAGGAGAAGTACACGAAGGGGCCCGAACCCGACACCGTATTTCTTGCGTAAGGGCACCGAGCTTGGCGAACACGGCGGCCTCGCGCCAGAATACAGAGCAGTCACCGCCGAGCATCCGTCGTCGGAGACGTAGCACGTCGCCTTGCCATGGGTAGTCCAGCGCCAAGCAGCGACAAACACCGTGTTCACCATCACCAGCGGCGGCTCCAGCTTCGGGTCCGCCGTCGTCACTTAACATGTCCACCGCCGGCAGCTCGTCGGTGGTCAGCCGAGGACAAATAAATCATTATTAAACGATCGATTGACTTGACGAAGCAAAAAAAAGCTACGTCATCGAAACCTAGCTTAGTCTTGCCACCACCACCACTCACCGCTGGGCGAGGCGTTCGAGGTGCGTGTCGGCGCGGACCGGGTTCCACTTGGCGTTCATGTTGATGAGACACACCACCGTGAACCACGCCGCAGATGAGCGCCGGCGAGCCAAGACCACGCCGCGCCGCACTACTACATAAAGTTTATCGGAGGCGGGCGATTTGGGTTTCCCGCAGGCGGGCAAAGCCGTCCGCCGCGCTTCTCAAAGCCACGGTAATCGTGGCTTAACCACAAGGCGGGCGGCTTTGCCCGCCATGTTAATTCTTATTTACCGCGCGCGGTGTAACGTGTCTGGCATGCGGTAAATATATTACCCAGGCGGCACGCTACACCGCCTTGCCCGCGATAAATAGAAGAACATGCGCGGCACCTTTTGTGGCCCGCCGTGGTTATGTTGATTTGCCGTATGGGCTTTATTATTTGCCCGCCTCGGTAAATTATTTCTGAATTAAAAAATAAAGGTATATATATAAATTCAAATAAAATACATCAAGCATATAAATTCAAATTCAAATTCAAATCACATCCAGATTTCACAGATTAAACTTAAAAAGTATGCGACATTACACATGAAATAATATACATGTATATATATATATATACATTCACTTAGTCGTTCTTGTCATCGTTAATTCATTACATTTACATATTAAAGTCGTTATACATGCGCTTAAAGTGTAATCCTGCGGACGCATCATCGTGGGCCATTTCTCGACCTCTCGTACTCGGTAACATCGCTAGTCGGGTCGTTCTCATGGAAGAACGTGCCCCTTCAAGCACTTTCAATTCTCGAGGCACCACCGCATCTGTTCAGGGTTTGGAGACCGCGCTTTCTTTCAACTTCGTCCCCTCGGTTGGTAGGTCGGATCATCTTCGTCCTCAGTACAACGTTTCTTTGTTGGCCTCGGGGTCACGGACACGTGGCTCTCGAGGCTAGTTGATGATGATGCACTAGGGGTAGGGTCGCGCCATTCGCTTATCGGGTTCCTCCGCCATTGGAAAGCTACAATGAATACATATTTCAGTTGTATAGACACAGCTTATAGAGTAGTAAAGTAGAGTAGTATTAGAGTAGTAAAGTAGAGTAGTACTAGAGTAGTAAAGTAGTAGTAGTTGGCTCAGATTTGCCCCATAGTCATCACATCGCTTTTAAACTGGTTGCTTGTATCCGCATACAAGCCATCCTAGTTTAGCGGGGCACTCGATCATCATCGCCACGCCTCAAAGATAAAGGGTTCACATCATTGCATATGCCACTTGCCTCACTTAGAAGTGTGAAAAGAATCATCATTGCAAATACCAAACAAAAGCCATCAAGATAGTTTCAAAATTAGGCCCCAAAGGGCTAAGTCCTTCGGCCATCAAGATAGAGTAGAAGACTAGAGGAGGTGAGAGTAGAGTAGAGTAGAGTAAGAGGAGTAGAGTAAGAGCTGCAGAGGAGGATAGTAGAGGAGTAGGCGGTAGAGGAGGAGGGAGTAGAGGAGTAGGCAGTAGATCGAGGAGGAGGGAGTAGAGGAGGAGGGAGTAGTAGTAGGCAGTAGTAGTAGTATACAACAGTAGTATAGCAAGTAGTATAGGAGTAGTATAGGAGGACAAGTAGTAGCAGAAAAGATAGGAATAGATTAAGTAGAGAAATAGGTAGCACCACCACCAAAATAATATCAAATTTGGCAAAATTGCAGCAGAGTGGCCAATTCATCTCAAAATTCTCACAACTTTAGCATGTGATCAGTTTAAAGGCAAGGTGCATCATAGGCAGTGCCATATGCTCGAATTTTGTCACAAATTTCTTTGGCATCATAGGCAGCAAAAAGAATTGAATTCAAATGCTACGGTTCAGCAAAAAAGCATCATAGATCAAGTAGTATAGCAGTTCAAAATTCACCAAGTGTAGTTTATCCTGTATAATTTTCAGTCATCCCATTCCAAAAGGAGTTTACTATACCCCTTGTTCACAAAGCAGTCATCTCAAAATTAAGTATAGGAATAGATTAAGTAGAGAAAGTAGTAGGCGAGTAGTAATAGTATACTACTAGAAATTGCAAAGAGAGTGACCAATTCATCTCAAATTTCTCACAAATAGGTTGTTGGAGACAATGTTTGTTGAGATTCGATGTTGTTGGAGACAACCTCAGTATAAATAGGTCACAAATTCCAGCTAAATATGGAAACACTCAACCCCTGTTGGAGATAAGCCTATAAAGGGATTGTTAAAAAGACAACCGTGTTTCATGGCTAAATATGGGCGATATTGAAAATTCCTATCCACGAATTACGTGACTACATATTCAAAGTTGCTTGGCATAATGAGCATATAATTTATAACTAAGCTCGAAACAGCTCTAAGAGCTCTATGAACAGACTTCTAATGAAAACCGCCTTAAACACTAAGTTAATGTAAGAATTAGAAGACTCCTCATCATACCTGAAGGAAAGACAGTTTTGCATTTTCACAAAGAGATGAACAACGTAGTGGAACCTAGAGAAAGCTAGGATAGCCCAAATGTGAATCTCTAATTACATTTCAGATGGGGAAAATATAGCAGTTACTACAAGAATAAAATTTGAGCTTTGGAGACAGCATTGTAATTACAGAACCAAGGTACTACGTAGTTCTTACCTCGGCCTAGTTCTTACCTCGGCTTTGGCGCAAGCAGAGTTCCAAGTGAGGAGGTAGCGGCTAGAGCCCGTCCATGCTCGAGAACGGGCCCGCGTGTGGACGGTGACCGGGAGGAGGACGGGACGGTGACCGGGAGGAGGACGGGGACGGTGACCGGGGAGGAGGACGGGGCCCGGCGTGTGGACGGTGATCGCGGAGGAGCTCGGTGGCCGGCGCTAGGGTTCCGGGGACGGGGCCCAGCGCGGAGGAGCTCGGCGGGCGCTGGAGCAAGGGTTCCGGGGAGAGGAGGACGGGGGCGGGGCACGGGCACGGGGGAGGAGGACGGGGCGGGGCGGGGGCGCGTGGCTGGCCGGCGCTTAGGGTTCCGGGGACGGGGCCCAAAGACGGAGGAGCTTCGGCGGCGCTGGAGCAAGGGTTTCGGGGAGAGGAGGACGGGGCCCAGCGCGGAGGAGCTCGGCGGCGCGATACTTCTCAATGGCCGGCGCTAGGGTTCCGGTGACGGGGCGCCGGAGGAGCACGGGGGCGGGGCGCGGGCAAGGGAGAGGAGGACGGGGGCGCGTATTTATAGAGGCTTTACCGCGGCGGGCAGTTTAAACAACCCGCCACGGTAAATACTATTAACCGCGGCGGGCAATTTATGCCGCCCGCCGCGGTAAATATAAATTTCCTGCGGCGGTCAGTTAATGTGGCCCGCCGCGGTTAATCTTATTAACCGCGGCGGGCCATTCATACCGCCCGCCGCGGTAAATATCAATTTCCTGCGGCGGGCAAGTAAGGTGGCCCGCCGCGGTAAACCCTTTTCCAGCAGCGGGCGCCTCGGTGGCCGGCATCGGTGGCCGGCCACCGGTTAACCGTCGCGGGCAAAAGTGGTGCCCGCCACGGAGCCCATTTTGGCCACGCTGCGCAAATTGATTCGTGTAGTAGTGCCGCCGCCGCTGGCCACCATCAGCGAGGACACACGGTGAGCGAGGAGGGCCAGGAGCAGGAAGAGAACGGCGAGGTCGGCCAGCTTCCATGCCGTGCGGGGGAGCGGGACCCTCTCCTGCAGCTGCAGCTTCGTCTTGGCGCTCGGCATGGACGACGGACTCTTGCTGGTCACTCTGAGCACTCTCTCAGCAGTAGCACATGAGAACCACAAGAAAACACATTCGGAACCAGTTGGTACTGGTGATCATATATAGATAGACGACACACGCTCGCAGCCAAGGTACAGTGTCTAGCTTCGCCTGGCACATTACGGTAGATTCTCCAATCTACAACATATTTGGTTTATCTTTCCCTTTTTCGATTAGAGTGATTATTAGCAGGCACATTTCTGAATACTGGAAAACTCCGAGTAAATGCTGATAACAGCAAAAGTTCAAACTATCGATTTCACTCCACATCACATATATGGATAGTATAACCGTAGCCTCTTGGCTTCATCATACAGACACAGACAGGCGGTTCACGACACCACAAACAGCACGATCGTTGAAGATTCACCCAAATCCGTTCAACATCATCAGCAATTTAGCATTCAAATTCACAAATAAAAAACTGAGAACTGCTCCTATGCTCTCTTTTTCTTCACTTGGAGCAACTTCAACGGTGACACCTAAGATAGAGCCTCTAGTTATCGAGTAAGGCCGTGTTTGATCCCCTCTAAACTTTAGAACTATATAAGCTTTAGAGCACTTTAACTCATTTTGGGCTCAAAAGCTTTAATGTGAGGTGGGCTAAAATTTAGAGATAACTTTAGACCATCTGATTAGAGCTTTAGCTCTAAAATTTAGAGCTCTAAAGTTTAGAGGAAGAAATCCAAACAGGTTCTAAGGGCTTCCTCTACTTTTTGAAGCTTTGTTTTTAGCACCCAAATCCAACAAGGCTGTCTACATTTGAGATCTTATTTCAGTTTCTCAGATTTTGATATAATATCTACGTATATCCTTTGTAAAAACTCTCGACAGGATGGGCCGCTCAGCCCGTTAGGGTGAAACCCTGGGCCCTCCCTGCCGTCGTCGTCGGCCGTCGCCCCTGCGCCGACGGCCCCCTCCCCCTCTCGTTCCCTCCCATCTTCCCCCTCTCGGAAGCCGGCCACGCCGACCATGATGGCCGCCCCCACCCCGACGCCGCCGGCGCCGGCTAAACTAGCGCTCGCCTCCCCGTCCCCACCTCCTCCTCCCACGCGCTCCTCCCTTCCTCGGCTGGAGTGCTCAGCGCAGCCGCCACCCGGCGCCAGTGGCCCCCTCCCGTCCCCTCCCATCTTCCACCCCCGGCCTTCACCATCTACGCACAGAAGCCGGCCATAGTGGGCCTGCTGCGCCCTCGTCATTCAGGCGAGCGCCGGCCATGATGACCGCTCCCACCCTGACGCCGCCGGTGACGGCTGAACCGACGCTCTCCTCGCCGTCTCCACCTCCTCCTCCCACGCTATCCTCCCTTCCTCGGCTGGAGAGCTCAAAGACAACTGCCTTTGCCTTCTGTGGCTAGGCAAGTTGGCCAGAAGTCGCCCCACAATGTGCTGGCAGCCCGGTGAGCCTAGGTCTCGGGGCACGGCCCGGCACCGGGTCGTTGCTCCTAGGGGCCTCCGCATCTCCGCCGCTGCTGGAGCGGACAACCACCGTGGTGACGGTGCCTTGTTGCTCCACTTGCTGAGATCTACTCGATGTCTTCTGACAGAATCCCGATCCGGCGAGAGGGAGACGAGAGCGAACACACACACATGAACACAGGTAGGCACACGATATTGGTGCTGCAAAGCGGCAGCGTTTCTGATTGTATTGCCAAGCTTATATAAACCAATACAAGGAAACTAATCAAGAACTTTTGAACACAATCACAATAAGTGATCATGCGCCTAAATATCTACTGGTAAATATAGTAAGCTAAGTATGGTAAGCTAATCTAGCACACAAGGATTACAATCAACAATCTCCTCCTAAGCCTTGCTGTGCTTACTATTTACATCAAACATGCCGATCTTTCCTCGAAGCTCCACGAAACCGAACGCTACCGAAGCGCTTTTGAGTGAGAATGTCACCCAAATGCATTCAAGTACCAATGAACTCGACGTCGATCAGCTTCCTATCGCAGCACTCCCGGATGAAGTGGAACTTCACATCAATATGTTTACTCCGGTCATGATGCACAGGATTTCTCATCAAGGCGATGGCGGACTTGTTGTCCACCTTGAGCTTGGGTGCGAGGACGGCTCCTCCGACGAGCTCACCCGGAATCGTCGTGCTAAACCGCCGCACGCGCAGCCAAAGAGCAGCAGCGATGTATTCTGCCTCGCAGGACGACAGCGCAACCACCTTTTGTTTTGCCGACTGCCATGCAACCGGTCCACCGGCAAGGAAGAAGATGAGACCGCTTGTGCTTTTTCGATCGTTAACGTCGCCTGCTAGATCGCTGTCAGAGTAGCCCAGCAGTCGAGGCACTACTCCCTTCTTTTCTCCCGGATGGTAGTGCACACCCCAATGCACCGTGCCCGCCACGTAGCGAAGGACGCGCTTCACAGCTGCCAGATGCTCTTGCCGCGGCGCCTCCATGAACCGGCTGAGGTAGCCCACCACGTATGCCAGGTCCGGCCTGGAATTGCACAAGTACCTCAAGCTGCTAATGAGGCTGCAATACTCGGTGGCTTCCACACTTGGCGTCGAGCCTTCCTTCAGCAGCTTCAACCCCATCTCCATGGGCGTGGCGCTCGCATTGCAACCTGCTAGCCCAGCCTTCTCGAGGATCTTGGTGGCGTAGGCACTTTGGCGCAGCGTGATCCCATGAGCTCCTTGGGTGACCTCGAGGCCAAGGTAGTAGGAGAGGAGCCCAAGATCGCGCATGCGGAAAGTGCTCATCATCTGCTTCTTGAACTTCCCCACGACATCTGCATCACCTCCAATGATGATAAGATCATCGATGTATACGCCCACGATCAGGCGCCCTTCTCCTTTGCCACGGGTGTACATCCTGTGTTCGTCGACGCAGCGCGTGAACCCGAGCGACAACAGCTCAGCATCAAGCTTCTGGTTCCATGTGCGTGGAGCCTGACGGAGGCCATAGAGTGCCTTGTGAAGCCGAAACACCTTGTGCTTGAGCTTGTCGTTGACGAAGCCAGGAGGTTGCTGGATGTAGACTTCCTCCTGGAGCTCTCCATTCAAGAATGCCGACTTGATGTCCATGTGATGGACGCCCCAACCGTAGTGCGCTGCGATGGCGAGGAGCAGGCGCACCGACTCCAGTCGAGCGACGGGAGCGAACACCTCTTCAAAATCGATGCCGGGACGTTGCACGTAGCCCTTGGCGACAAGGCAGGCTTTGTACTTGACGATGCTCCCGTTCTCATCGCGCTTCACTTTGTACACCCATTTCAACCCGATGGCTCGGTGTCCGCGCGGGAGTTCGACCAACGACCATGTTGCATTGTCGCGGATCGACTTCATCTCCTCCTCCATCGCAGCAGCCCAGTTGGGGTCACCGTCGGCTTCTTTCAGCGACTTGGGCTCCTCCACGCTCATGGCGTGGCTCACTGCGTGCAGCTCAGCCTCCACAGCGTCGCGGTGTGCCAGTTCGGGTGCTGCATCCGTGCCAAGGATGTTGTCCAGCGTCCGCTACCGGTGCTCCCCCTCCTCATCATCATCAGCATCAAGGTTTGGGTCCGTGCTGAGCGGTGTCGCAAACTCGACCTGCGTCCCAGCCATCAGTGGCGTTGAGAACGGCGATGCAAGGTGGCGGTGAGCTCGGTGCGCCAGGTGGCGGACGCGACACGGGTGGTGGTGGGGAAACCGATGAGCGCTGCTCAGGAGACGTCGGCTCTTGAGCCGGCACCTCAATACGTTGGCGCCACAGTTCGTAGTCGTTTGTGATGGTGAAGGGGTACTCGTTGATGGCGACTGACGCGTCTCCCCAGTCCCAGCGCGCGCCCTCATCGAAGATGGCATCACAGGAGACTTGGACGCGCTCGGAGACGGGGTCATAGAAATGGTATGCCTTTGATCCGTCCTGGTAGCCGATGAAGACAACCTTCTGCCCGCAATCATTGAGCTTGCTAAGATGCGGGCGCAGGCGCTTGATGTAGGCGACGCACCCGAACACTCTGAAGAAGTGCACGGGCGGCTTCTTCCCGTACCACGCCTGGTACGAGGTCATCCCGTCGAGCGCGCTGGTGGGTGCCCGGTTGAGGAGGAACACGGCGGTGTGCACCGCCTCGGCCCAGAAGTGGCCCAGCATGCCCCGCGCGCGCAGGATGCTCCTCGCCGTCGCCACGACCATCTGGTTTCGACGTTCCACCACGTCGTTCTGTTGTGGCGCGTATGGAGCCAAATGGTGACGCTGGACGCCCTCGCCTGCACAGTACTCAACGAACTCAACTGAGGTGAACTCACCACCGTTGTCGGTGCGGAGCACCTTCAACTTCTTGCCGGTTTCGCGCTCAACGCGTGCTTGGAACGTCATGATCGCCGCCGGTGCATCCGCCTTTGAGCGCAAAAGAGTGAGCCACATATAGCGGCTCATGTCATCGACGAGGAGCAAGAAGTAGGCGTTCCTGGCCGGTGTTGATGGCGAGATCGGGCCACATATGTCACCATGGACCAGTTCAAGCTCCTCCTGAGCCCGGTACTTGGCGGCCTTGGGGAACGGCGTCCTCTTCTACTTTGCCAGGACGCAGTCCTCGCAGACTTGGTCTACGTGGTCAATCGCCGGTAGTCCTCGCACCATGTCCGCACGCCCGAGCTTGCGCAGCGCCTGGAAGTTGAGGTGACCATACCGCTCATGCCAGCGCCATGCCACGTCGCCGACACGCGCGGTGAGGCACACTGGTGCGGCGATGTTCAAGTCGAGGAAGTAGAGCCGGCTCGGTGATCGGTGCACCTTCGCTAGCAGTTGCCGCTCCAGGTCGAAGAGGCGCAGTATGCCCGACTCGATGTCGACCTTGAACCCGTCCTCATCCATCTGGCCGAGACTTATGATGTTCGTGGTGAGGTGCAGGATGTAGTAGACCCCATCTAGTCGACGGTGTTCGCCGGACTTGCAGGCGAAGAGCACGGTGCCCTTGCCCTGGATGTCGACCACCGATTCGTCCCCAAACTTGACGATGCCAGTGGCGCCGGTGTTCAGCTCGGCGAAGACAGTGCGCGTTCCCATCATGTGGTTTGTAGCCCCGGTGTCCAGTACCCAGCGGCGAGATGCCACGGCCTCCTTCTCTTCCTCACTGAGGTGGAGGAGCACCTTCGGTTCGACGAGGTGGACACGCGCCTGTGGCTCAACGACGGGCGGTGGCGACCTGGGGTGGCAGCATGACACGGATGGCGCGATTACCTCGGCGTCCACAGCGATGTACATCAGCGCGTGCTCATCCTCCTCAGCCTGCGCGACATGTGTCGCGCCCTTCTTCTTCCCACGGCAATCCTTGGCCCGATGGCCGGACTTGCCACAGTTGTTGCAGAAGGTACCGGGTGGTGGCCTCCCGCCACCGGCGTTCCCGGTGCCTGCAATCTAGCCATCACGGCCGTCACGCGTCGAGGATCCCGCACTGTCGCGGCCGCGTCCTCGCGGTCGGCGCTTCCCGTGGCTGCTGGGGCCACCGCTGCCACCGGAGTTCTCCTGCTCATGGCGCGCTTTGTGGCGGGCCTCCCAGTCCTCCTCGCAGAGCATCAGGCGCCCCATGGCGTCCGTTACCTCCTTGGGCTAGGCGCGCTCCTCGAACATGCGCAGCCATCGAACCACCTCCTCGATGGTGACCTTGTTCAGATCAAGGAACATCTCGAGGGAGACAGCGGCTTGGTTCAGCCTTTCAGGGACCACCTACAGCAGCTTCTTCACTACCTCAGTGTCAGTGATGTTGTCGTCGAGGGAGCGGAGGTTGGTGGCGAGCGTGGTGACGCGGATGCCGAACTCGTTGACGCTCTCTCCTTCCTCGAAGGAGAGGTTGCCGAATTCCCGGCGGAGCTGCTGCGCGCTGGCATCACGTGCGCGTTCGTCGCCGATCCGCAAGTTCTTGACCGCGTCCCACGCCTCTTTCACCGTGCGCTTGACGGCGAGGGTGCTCCAGAGCTCGGAGGGCACCGAGCACAGGAGCCCGTCGGTCGTCGTGGTACTCATCTTCGTCGGGGTCCTTGGCGATGCCATGGTAGACGACGTCCCAAACTCTGAGGGTCTGGAAGTTCACCTCCATGACCAGGGCCCATTCCGGATAGTTTGTCCGGGTCAGCATCGGCCACGCGACGTTCGCTGATAGTCGCTCAATGATGCGCTTGACGACGCACGACCCGGCGTCCTGGTTGTGCGAGCAACGGCTGTGAGAGCGGCCACGGCGACGTGGCGGCGATTTCGACGGCTGGACCTTCTTCTCGCCAGAGGCATCACCCGTCAGCAGCTTCTTGGATGGTGACTGCGACATGGCGACGTCGGGACCTGGCTCTGGTACCAATTAACAGAATCCCGATCCGGCGAGAGGGAGACGAGAGCGAACACACACACATGAACACAGGTAGGCACACGATATTGGTGCTGCAAAGCGGCAGCGTTTCTGATTGTATTGCCAAGCTTATATAAACCAATACAAGGAAACTAATCAAGAACTTTTGAACACAATCACAATAAGTGATCATGCGCCTAAATATCTACTGGTAAATATAGTAAGCTAAGTATGGTAAGCTAATCTAGCACACAAGGATTACAATCAACAATCTCCTCCTAAGCCTTGCTGTGCTTACTATTTACATCAAACATGCCGATCTTTCCTCGAAGCTCCTGAAACCGAACGCGCCCGAGCGCTTTAGTGAGAATGTCACCCAGCTGCAGTTCAGTACCAATGAACTCGACGTCGATCAGCTTCCTATCGCAGCACTCCCGGATGAAGTGGAACTTCACATCAATATGTTTACTCCGGTCATGATGCACAGGATTTCTCATCAAGGCGATGGCGGACTTGTTGTCCACCTTGAGCTTGGGTGCGAGGACGGCTCCTCCGACGAGCTCAGCCAGCAATCGTGCTAGCCAAACTGCCTCGCACGCAGCTCCAGCAGCCGCGATGTATTCTGCCTCGCAGGACGACAGCGCAACCACCTTTTGTTTTGCCGACTGCCATGCAACCGGTCCACCGGCAAGGAAGAAGATGAGACCGCTTGTGCTTTTTCGATCGTTAACGTCGCCTGCTAGATCGCTGTCAGAGTAGCCCAGCAGTCGAGGCACTACTCCCTTCTTTTCTCCCGGATGGTAGTGCACACCCCAGTGCACCGTGCCCGCCACGTAGCGAAGGACGCGCTTCACAGCTGCCAGATGCTCTTGCCGCGGCGCCTCCATGAACCGGCTGAGGTAGCCCACCACGTATGCCAGGTCCGGCCTGGAATTGCACAAGTACCTCAAGCTGCTAATGAGGCTGCAATACTCGGTGGCTTCCACACTTGGCGTCGAGCCTTCCTTCAGCAGCTTCAACCCCATCTCCATGGGCGTGGCGCTCGCATTGCAACCTGCTAGCCCAGCCTTCTCGAGGATCTTGGTGGCGTAGGCACTTTGGCGCAGCGTGATCCCATGAGCTCCTTGGGTGACCTCGAGGCCAAGGTAGTAGGAGAGGAGCCCAAGATCGCGCATGCGGAAAGTGCTCATCATCTGCTTCTTGAACTTCCCCACGACATCTGCATCACCTCCAGTGATGATAAGATCATCGATGTATACGCCCACGATCAGGCGCCCTTCTCCTTTGCCACGGGTGTACATCCTGTGTTCGTCGACGCAGCGCGTGAACCCGAGCGACAACAGCTCAGCATCAAGCTTCTGGTTCCATGTGCGTGGAGCCTGACGGAGGCCATAGAGTGCCTTGTGAAGCCGAAACACCTTGTGCTTGAGCTTGTCGTTGACGAAGCCAGGAGGTTGCTGGATGTAGACTTCCTCCTGGAGCTCTCCATTCAAGAATGCCGACTTGATGTCCATGTGATGGACGCCCCAACCGTAGTGCGCTGCGATGGCGAGGAGCAGGCGCACCGACTCCAGTCGAGCGACGGGAGCGAACACCTCTTCAAAATCGATGCCGGGACGTTGCACGTAGCCCTTGGCGACAAGGCAGGCTTTGTACTTGACGATGCTCCCGTTCTCATCGCGCTTCACTTTGTACACCCATTTCAACCCGATGGCTCGGTGTCCGCGCGGGAGTTCGACCAACGACCATGTTGCATTGTCGCGGATCGACTTCATCTCCTCCTCCATCGCAGCAGCCCAGTTGGGGTCACCGTCGGCTTCTTTCAGCGACCTGGGCTCCTCCACGCTCATGGCGTGGCTCACTGCGTGCAGCTCAGCCTCCACAGCGTCGCGGTGTGCCAGTTCGGGTGCTGCATCCGTGCCAAGGATGTTGTCCAGCGTCCGGTACCGGTGCTCCCCCTCCTCATCATCATCAGCATCAAGGTTTGGGTCCGTGCTGAGCGGTGTCGCAAACTCGACCTGCGTCCCAGCCATCAGTGGCGTTGAGAACGGCGATGCAGGTGGCGGTGAGCTCGGTGCGCCAGGTGGCGGACGCGACACGGGTGGTGGTGGGGAAACCGATGAGCGCTGCTCAGGAGACGTCGGCTCTTGAGCCGGCACCTCAATACGTTGGCGCCACAGTTCGTAGTCGTTTGTGATGGTGAAGGGGTACTCGTTGATGGCGACTGACGCGTCTCCCCAGTCCCAGCGCGCGCCCTCATCGAAGATGGCATCACAGGAGACTTGGACGCGCTCGGAGACGGGGTCATAGAAATGGTATGCCTTTGATCCGTCCTGGTAGCCGATGAAGACAACCTTCTGCCCGCAATCATTGAGCTTGCTAAGATGCGGGCGCAGGCGCTTGATGTAGGCGACGCACCCGAACACTCTGAAGAAGTGCACGGGCGGCTTCTTCCCGTACCACGCCTGGTACGAGGTCATCCCGTCGAGCGCGCTGGTGGGTGCCCGGTTGAGGAGGAACACGGCGGTGTGCACCGCCTCGGCCCAGAAGTGGCCCAGCATGCCCCGCGCGCGCAGGATGCTCCTCGCCGTCGCCACGACCATCTGGTTTCGACGTTCCACCACGTCGTTCTGTTGTGGCGCGTATGGAGCCAAATGGTGACGCTGGACGCCCTCGCCTGCACAGTACTCAACGAACTCAACTGAGGTGAACTCACCACCGTTGTCGGTGCGGAGCACCTTCAACTTCTTGCCGGTTTCGCGCTCAACGCGTGCTTGGAACGTCATGATCGCCGCCGGTGCATCCGCCTTTGAGCGCAAAAGAGTGAGCCACATATAGCGGCTCATGTCATCGACGAGGAGCAAGAAGTAGGCGTTCCTGGCCGGTGTTGATGGCGAGATCGGGCCACATATGTCACCATGGACCAGTTCAAGCTCCTCCTGAGCCCGGTACTTGGCGGCCTTGGGGAACGGCGTCCTCTTCTACTTTGCCAGGACGCAGTCCTCGCAGACTTGGTCTACGTGGTCAATCGCCGGTAGTCCTCGCACCATGTCCGCACGCCCGAGCTTGCGCAGCGCCTGGAAGTTGAGGTGACCATACCGCTCATGCCAGCGCCATGCCACGTCGCCGACACGCGCGGTGAGGCACACTGGTGCGGCGATGTTCAAGTCGAGGAAGTAGAGCCGGCTCGGTGATCGGTGCACCTTCGCTAGCAGTTGCCGCTCCAGGTCGAAGAGGCGCAGTATGCCCGACTCGATGTCGACCTTGAACCCGTCCTCATCCATCTGGCCGAGACTTATGATGTTCGTGGTGAGGTGCAGGATGTAGTAGACCCCATCTAGTCGACGGTGTTCGCCGGACTTGCAGGCGAAGAGCACGGTGCCCTTGCCCTGGATGTCGACCACCGATTCGTCCCCAAACTTGACGATGCCAGTGGCGCCGGTGTTCAGCTCGGCGAAGACAGTGCGCGTTCCCATCATGTGGTTTGTAGCCCCGGTGTCCAGTACCCAGCGGCGAGATGCCACGGCCTCCTTCTCTTCCTCACTGAGGTGGAGGAGCACCTTCGGTTCGACGAGGTGGACACGCGCCTGTGGCTCAACGACGGGCGGTGGCGACTTGGGGTGGCAGCATGACACGGATGGCGCGACTACCTCGGCGTCCACAGCGATGTACATCAGCGCGTGCTCATCCTCCTCAGCCTGCGCGACATGTGTCGCGCCCTTCTTCTTCCCACGGCAATCCTTGGCCCGATGGCCGGACTTGCCACAGTTGTTGCAGAAGGTACCGGGTGGTGGCCTCCCGCCACCGGCGTTCCCGGTGCCTGCAATCTAGCCATCACGGCCGTCACGCGTCGAGGATCCCGCACTGTCGCGGCCGCGTCCTCGCGGTCGGCGCTTCCCGTGGCTGCTGGGGCCACCGCTGCCACCGGAGTTCTCCTGCTCATGGCGCGCTTTGTGGCGGGCCTCCCAGTCCTCCTCGCAGAGCATCAGGCGCCCCATGGCGTCCGTTACCTCCTTGGGCTAGGCGCGCTCCTCGAACATGCGCAGCCATCGAACCACCTCCTCGATGGTGACCTTGTTCAGATCAAGGAACATCTCGAGGGAGACAGCGGCTTGGTTCAGCCTTTCAGGGACCACCTACAGCAGCTTCTTCACTACCTCAGTGTCAGTGATGTTGTCGTCGAGGGAGCGGAGGTTGGTGGCGAGCGTGGTGACGCGGATGCCGAACTCGTTGACGCTCTCTCCTTCCTCGAAGGAGAGGTTGCCGAATTCCCGGCGGAGCTGCTGCGCGCTGGCATCACGTGCGCGTTCGTCGCCGATCCGCAAGTTCTTGACCGCGTCCCACGCCTCTTTCACCGTGCGCTTGACGGCGAGGGTGCTCCAGAGCTCGGAGGGCACCGAGCACAGGAGCCCGTCGGTCGTCGTGGTACTCATCTTCGTCGGGGTCCTTGGCGATGCCATGGTAGACGACGTCCCAAACTCTGAGGGTCTGGAAGTTCACCTCCATGACCAGGGCCCATTCCGGATAGTTTGTCCGGGTCAGCATCGGCCACGCGACGTTCGCTGATAGTCGCTCAATGATGCGCTTGACGACGCACGACCCGGCGTCCTGGTTGTGCGAGCAACGGCTGTGAGAGCGGCCACGGCGACGTGGCGGCGATTTCGACGGCTGGACCTTCTTCTCGCCAGAGGCATCACCCGTCAGCAGCTTCTTGGATGGTGACTGCGACATGGCGACGTCGGGACCTGGCTCTGGTACCAATTAACAGAATCCCGATCCGGCGAGAGGGAGACGAGAGCGAACACACACACACGAACACAGGTAGGCACACGATATTGGTGCTGCAAAGCGGCAGCGTTTCTGATTGTATTGCCAAGCTTATATAAACCAATACAAGGAAACTAATCAAGAACTTTTGAACACAATCACAATAAGTGATCATGCGCCTAAATATCTACCGGTAAATATAGTAAGCTAAGTATGGTAAGCTAATCTAGCACACAAGGATTACAATCAACATCTTCCTGGTCCACCCCGTTCATCAAGATCTGGTTGGGGTAGGTGACCCCTACCCAGAGGTCAGCCTGGCGCGGCAGTCAGCCATAGGTGGCTCTGCTCCGAGCCCACAGACCGCGCTCTCTCCCTTCGCCTCCCCCTTCCACCCAGGACGCAGCATGGCGGGGTGTTTCAGGACTGTCGCTGGGCGGACGATGGGATTTGCCTCAGATGCTAAGCGGTCACCCACTGCCTCCCCAACCCCCTACCTCGACGCTGCCCGTGGAGAGCTGCAGCTGCGGACAGCGTCGCCGTCGCTTGCGCGAGCTGGGCTGTGCTCCATCATCATCGGCGGCATGCGTGGCGCTGGCGCCGAGGTGGGCAACCACGACGGCGGCGCCATCGGCACACGCATCATCGGCCACGACCACGACTCATTCACAGGCTTCCTGTTCGTGGCAGGGATGATGACGACGGAGCCAGCCGGGTTGCACGCGGCTGGGCGCGGAGTTTGCCGGCCCATCAAAGGCACGGGCCACGGCCTTCTTCCGGTGGCCGCAAGTGCAGGGGTTCGGCGGCCGCGATGTCGACAATTGGCACGAGGTCCTATCGGAGGGGTCCGGTGGCCACGATCGGCGCAGGCTGCACGGCCAATGAACCCGTGGTGATGTGACCATGGGTTGCACGGACTGCCCCCTCGGGCGCTGATGCAACTAGAGAGAGTTTCTTTCATATTATTTTTTACTTTCCAAATTGCACTCATGCTCTCCAGTGTCTTATATGTGATTCGGTCATGATTCAGGCTATAGGATTTAGAACCACTCGCATTCAGCGGTAATTGATATAGAGTCCAATTTCAAGACGTATTGGGCCACACCCTTTAAATTTATATATCACATTGAGCTGGACTCATGTGAGTTAGAACAATTCGTGTCTGTACACATTCGGGTCCGAGTGCGACCCTTCATGGACAGACATCGACAAGCACGCTCGAAGAACTGACATAGGATTGCTGGATGTGGCACTCTATCAGCCATCACAAGGATTCTTCTAGTTGCGGCTCCAGGCTACTCTACTGCGCACAACTGCGGGTCTAGCCTACTTCTAAACCCTATCACAAGAATTCTTCTAGTCACTGCAACTGTTGGTTACGCAAGCCGAGTACTCCCGGGGGCTGGTCTACTTCGCTCACCACCATATTTGCAAGCTACAAACTCAGAGCTACTTCTTCGCTTCTATAACTGAAGTTTAAGTGCTCGCCAGGTGGGTTTTTATAGGCTTCACGGTGGTGTACATGGACTATGTTCACGGGGTCGGGCGCAGACAAATTCCTGACTTGGATACAGGCTCACATGCCGCATTACAAGGTTACAGTGCGCCCCACTACACCTTTATATTTGCCTTATGTGCTTGCTTGTACAGATAAGATGTTTAGATGTGGGCCAACTGGACCTAAAGTATACGGAAGTACATATATAGTCTATAAATAAATTATGATTCAAGGTCTTTGAATCGGCAAGTACCGACGGTAAATTATCGGCTAAATACGGCAATCTTCGAAAACGGTCAGAAGAGGGCAAAATCATTTTCGCTTCTGTTTCCGATTATTTTTATCATTATCGTTTTCGTTTTTTCGATTACCGCTACCATTTTCGTTTAGGCATGAAAATTGGAAAAAAACTCGAAAACAATTTTCAAAAATCAGAAATTATCATTTTTGTTTTCATCCCTAGCTGGGTGCGCCCGGCCGGCCGGCGGTTACTGGCCGCTCCTTGCTGTTTGTCTGTTTGCCACAATACTCTGTGACGGGCGGACGGGGCATCATCCTCCTCCATGCGTCTGAGAGCGACGTCCGACGACCAATATGTATTCCCTAGCTGGATTAGAACTCCTGCCGCTTTTTCTGGAAGGCTGGACTCCTTCACACAAAGTATATAACTTCCCGTAAATGGATGTGCACATGGGTACTTTTTTACGGGACGACTAGCGTCCGGATGTCCGGCCCGAGGCCCGCGCCTGGACGCCCGCGCTGCAGTTTCCCGCGCACTAGCCCTCTACATCCCGCGCTCAAAAAAAAAAAAACAGTACGCCCCCGACCGCCTACGCCTGGGTTCCCCGTCGTTGGTGGATCCACCTCAAGAGTACCCGCCTCTATTCCCGTTGAGGATACGGGATTCGCCTCAGGCCGAAGCGGTGTTTTCTCCTTGCTCGAAGACCTGGTTCATGGTGGATACTCAAATTTATGTAAGGAATCGAAGTACAGATCTACCCGGTCATTACACTTACGTTTCTGCAGTGCTCTTGCGAAGACTGGGCAGCTCCTTGACGTAAGAGGGAGTGCACTTCCAAAAGACATGCTGTCATCCTTCAGTTCTGGCATCTCCAGAAGTTGGCTCTTGATTTGAGCCACCATGTCAGGGTGCGCTTCTAATGCTGCTTCAAGCGTCCCCCTGGTGGCGGGCTCTGCTTCCTCTGTCAGCATACATGAATAAGCAACAGAATTGCTACTCTTCTAGAACACTCTGAAAGCTCAAAGGACTCTTACCTTCTTGTTGAGCGGTATTTTCACTCTGCTTTCGCGCCGCTACTCGTGGCCTCCTCCGAAGGGGCATGGTGTCCTCCGAGTCAACACTCGGACTCTGCGCCCTCTTCTACTCGCCTTCGTCAGCTTGCCTTCAGTGTAGCAGGTAATCCGTCAGGGTGGCCTCGGAGTCATCCGACTCCTCTCCTCCCCTTACTGGTGATGGCACGGCGCCGCCATGAGCACTAGGGCCTGCGCCCCTAGTCGGTGGCGGTGGTCGTAATGTGGGAGATACATGAAATTCCTCCCAAGTTGCTACAACCAGAAATAGGTTACATCATTTATTCTACTCGGTCTCATATACACAAGGCTATTCAACTGATCACAAGACAACTTACTTCTGGTGGCGGATGGCTAGCATCATACTCGTCCTGAGCGGGGGGCTGCACTTTCAACTGAGCAAACATATGTTGGAGACGGTCTATTAACTCGGCATTTGATAGTTCTTCTTTAGTTACTCGGGTCGGGTCTTCTGGTCCAGCATACTCGAACCCGTAGTTCATCCTCTGTTATAAGGGTTGGACTCGGTGTCGCACCCAACTAGCTTGTACACCCTCTCCAGTCAAGCCATTCCGACGCAGCACGACAATTTGCTTAATATGGGGGTGGAGGGCCTCAAATTCTTTCAGACTCATGTTTTCTGGCTCCCAACAGGGATTGACCCAAGGGGTTTCTACACATGGGTTTCTAAGGATGGCAGTACATTACCAGAGTAAAACCACTTACTCTTCCGGTTCTTGTTGGAATCACGAAGAGTATTGGTCAAAAATTCAGTTTTTCGGCCTATCCTAAATTGGAACCCTGCTCCACCAACTACATCTGGGTTGGCCGCGTCTGGATGCGGTTTCAGCTTGAAGAAATAGCGGAAAAGACAGATAGAAGGAGGAATTCCAAGGAAAGCTTCACAAAGATGAATGAAGATTGACAATTGGAGGATGGAATTAGGGTTCATGTGGTTCATGCGAATGCCATAGTAATATAGCAATTTGCGGAAGAAATCGGACGTGGGTAATCCAAGTCCTCGCTCTACGAAAGGAGTAAATAGCACTATCTCCTCCTCATTAAGAATAGGGACACGATGGTTACCGGGGGCTTTCCACTCGCCAAGTTGTTTCTCTGGCAGCAGACCATCACTATGCAGTTTCTCAAGAGCAGCCTCCCTCCCGGTCGACTCCTCCCAGATCTGCATTTCCGCAGCTTCACTTGCCTGCTTCTAGCTTCCCTTTTTTCCAGGATTGGTGGCGCCGGTCTTCTTCGCCTTCACCATCTCGCGCTTCACTAATTTCTTCACTCGCATTCACCTAGCAGCGCCTAGGGTTTGTGGAGTGAGGGAAGATGAGAATGTTGGCGGCGGCGACGTGAGTGTAAGGGGTGACACCCTCAGTTACCGCAAGGGGTTATTTATAAGTACGGCTAAAACCTTTAGTCTTCTCTGTCGCTACAGTGTGGACTCAATACAACGCCGTTACTGGCCTACTGCCATGACCTAGATGGCCCTTCGGCTTCCAGACTATGCGGTTTCACACCGTCAGTACAAGTTGCCGTTTTGGTCTGATGGTCACGCGGTTTCACAGTGTTCACATAACAAGGCATTGCGGATTCAAGACGGTGATGATTTCTTCAAGTTTTTTTCATTCACGAATACATATATTGGATACAAGAATTTTCAGAATATTACAAGTACAAAGCCTACTCAGCTATGACAGAGTACTCATACTCTAAGTGCTTCTCTGTAGGTGTTCCCTACCCGGCACACCTGGCTTCATGGACGGAAGAGTAGTGCATCCGGGTAGATAACAGAAGTGTAGTGTGTCCAAGCCTAGAACCTTGGGTAGTCAGTCGGACTACGAACATTTGTTGCCCGACTACCCTTGGGAGCATAGCTATTGCAGGAGGCAGCTTGCTGGCTAGTATGCAGGATGAGCTCTAGGCACATCTTGCCACCCAGCCAACGCCATATGTACACATTCGGGTCCAAGTGTGACCCTTCATGGACAGACATCGACAAGCACGCTCAAAGAACTGACATGGGACTGCTGGATGTGGCACTCTACCAGCCATCACAAGGATTCTTCTAGTTGCGGCTCTAGGCTACTCTACTGTGCACAACTGCGGGTCTAGCCTACTTCGAAACCATATCACAAGAATTCTTCTAGTCACTGCAACTGTTGGTTACGCAAGCCGAGTACTCCCTGGGGCTGGTCTACTTCGCTCACCACCATATTTGCAAGCTACAAACTCAGAGCTACTTCTTCGCTTCTATAACTGAAGTTTAAGTGCTCGCCAGGTGGGTTTTTATAGGCTTCACGGTGGTGTACATGGACTATGTTCACGGGGTCGGGCGCAGACAAATTCCTGACTTGGATACAGGCTCACATGCCGCATTACAAGGTTACAGTGCGCCCCACTACACCTTTACAGTGCACCGGACAACCTTATTTCAGCACATGTGAGGCAACAGTACAAACAGTGGCATCTTTGATAGCATATTCGATCGAATATTCTCTACATCTTTGAGCCAGCTGCAACTGCTTTGCATGTGACTTTGACAAGTCTTACCTGTTTTTCACATGCAGACGGGACTACAATTATTGCTTACACTCGCATCCTCGAGTATATTCTTTTTAAAAAGATCCTTGACTCGAGTACAAGTACTCGGTCATAGGCTCGGGGGCTGCAGGGTGCATGCATATCCTCTACGGATGTTTTTCTTTTAGACCACTAACTCTTTGTTTCAAACAACGAGAGGCTCGGGGGCTACACTCATCGAGTGCAGTTTTTCTAAAAAGCGAACATCACTTGAAGACTTCAAGAGCACCCCATGGCTTCACTTATGAAAGCACTTGGACAACGTTTGTTTCTACTCGGTAAGACCTGGAGGAAGAAGAAGGCTTCCAAGTTCAACCATGACACGCTCAGGGGCTTGACGGACCAGGGGCTTAGGGGTTTCCCATAGGGTTTACCACTCGGATGGGCCTTGGGCTAGCCCATGATCTGCTAAAGGACACGAAACAAGGTGGCGTGGTCTTCAAGCGATTCAAGATCAACTTAGTCGGCTTACCAAGAAAGCTAAATTCTGTAATAAGACTATGACTCTTCTATTGTAATCGGCTAGGACTAGATACGTGCCCTTACCCTCAACCCTATATAAAGACAGATACGGTGCACCCCCTTTAGACACAATCATATCAATCAATTCAATACAAAAGGCTACACGTCGACTGGACGTAAGACTATTACCCGACTGGACATACGCCGACACCCTCGTCTTCAGTCAGTGCACAGGGAAATGCATGTTCAGGCTCAGGAGGCACCCCTCCACTCATCAGTTACACTACGGACGGTGAACACCGATGATGTACGTACCAGGACGTTCATGGCGCCGGCCTTGAAGTGGTGGTGCTGTGTGGGGCTCTTCTCCCTCGAGACGTATATGAGGCTGGGGATTCCATCGTCTGCAGCCTGATTGCTCTTGCTCTTGCTGCTGCTGTCCCAGAGCACCTGAACACTCGCGGTCGCGGTTAGCAAGAAAAAACAAAGCAACGAGATGGGCACGCGTTTCATCATGGCTGCTCAATCCATGAGTTCGTCTCTACCTTGATTATGGTCGGGTGGTTCCTGCGGTCAGCACCCACGAATTCGGCGAACTCGCGTCGCCGCGCCGGACTAGAGAGTCCTCTTCGGCGTTCTCGATCCGGCGGACCAACTCCTCGTACTCTTTCTACATGCAAGAACACGATCAGACACTGGCACGTAATAAGTGTGTACGGCGGATGTTACTGACTACATGGAATTTTTTTTTACAGTAGCTAGCAGGTTTACCTTCATGAGTGTCCAAGCGCGCAAGAACTCGGCGTCGGCGGTGGCTCCCGCAGCGCCGGAGGAGAAGTACACGAAGGGGGCCCGGACCCCGACACCGTACTTCTTGCAGAAGGGCACCCAGAGCTTGGCGAACTCGGCGGCCTCGCGCAGCGCGTAGCAGGTCACCGCCGAGCATCCGTCGTCGGAGACGTAGCACGTCAGCTTGCCCGCTGGGTAGTCCAGCGCCAGCAGCGACAGCACCGTGTTCACCGTCACCAGCGGCGGCTCCAGCTTCGGGTCCGCCGTCGTCACGAACATGTCCACCGCCGGCAGCTCGTCGTCGCTCGTCCTAACGGCAAACAACGCAGTAGATTGAGTTGACTAAGCAAAAAAAAAGCTACGTACTATGATTCTACGTACTAGCGTACGTTTTCCTGGAAGCCTAGTGTAGCTACTAGCTAGCCACCACTTAGCGTACCGTTGGGCTAGGCGTTCAGGGTGCGTGTCGAAGCGGACCGGGTTCCACTTGGCGTTTATGTTGATGAGCCACACCACCGTGAACCACGCCTCGCAGATGAGCGCGGCGACCCAGCACCACGTGCACGCCGGCGCCGCGCAGCACGCCGCCACCAGCGAGGACGCACGGCGAGCGAGGAGGGCCAGGAGCAGGAAGAGAACGGCGAGGTCAGCCAGCTTCCACGCCGTGCGGGGGAGCCGGACCCTCTCCTGCAGCTGCAGCTTCGTCTTAGCGCTCGCCATGGCCGCGCGGACCGAGCCGGACGGAGGGACGCTTGGTCACTCTCACCACTCAGCTGTAGCACGCGAGAACCACAAGAAAACATATACGGAGCCAATTGGTACGGGTATATATAGACGACACACGCTCGAAGCCAAGGTGCAGTGTCTAGCTTCGCCTGGCACAATGCAGTACATTGTATAATCTCCAACATTGTTAATTTATTTTTCCTTTGTTTTAGGATATTCTCAGCGAAGAGTTAAACCATCATTATCATTGCATAGTTTCATTCACTTATTTCACTACTACTAAAAAAAATTGTAGCAACGGGACAAATTTTTTTAGGGTCGGCTGGTGATGGAGCTGTCCCTACAGTGGGCATGCTCGGAACCCACGATACCAGCCGCCCCTACAAATAGCACAGTAGGGGCGGCTGATGATACGAGCCGCCCCTACAAATGGGCCGATTTGTAGGGGCGGCTCACTCACCAGCCGCCCCCAGTGTTGCGATTTGTAGGGGCGCCTCAATCACCAGCCGCCCCTACAAATCATGCTTGTTCATCATTGATCATCATGAACAGTTGTGATTTTTCTTTTTAATCTCTAGGTAAAATTTGTAACTAGTCTTTCTTCCAAATACTAACTCCAAATGTGATGATTTTTTCCTAAAATTTTCTAAAAGCATGCCCTGTCAAGTAACGTGTTGATTTGGTCATTCTTTTCATTTAACAAAGTTTGAGCAATTCAAAATTTCAAATTTAAAAAAATAACAAGTTCTAACAAGATTTAAAAACACCAAATGATTTCAGCTGAAAAATGATGAATACCAAAGATGTAACATAATCCATTTTATGCTGTTAAATGTTTGGTTTAAATCGTGTTCTTTAAGGGTATGGTTTAAATCGTGTTTGTTTCCACGTCAGCCACAATCACATCCCATGTAATAATCAGATACCTTAGTATACAAAACGGATACCCCTCCCATCCTTGCGTAATCAGGTAGCACGGGACCCGGATAGTCCAGCACGGCACCCCGCACCCATCGTCTTCAATTCGTCGTTTCCTTCAGCCTGTTCGGCAGACCGTATCGTATCGTAGATTATTTACTGCTGGCTGGTTTGGTGTGAGAGAAAAATACTATTCCCGGCTGGAAATTTACGATCGTTTACGAGCAAGCGAACAGGCTGCTTCTCAGCTCGAGAGGCGTTTCATGGCGACCCTCGTCCATAGCGCCACAGTCCGTCCGTCCCTCCCACACCCCGCCTTCGTCGCCACTCACGAGCGCGCAGAGGAAGCCCAAGCACCCAGCAAGGACGGCGATAGTGAGGCTCTAGTGCCCCGTTTGTCTCCAAGGACGTGCAGATCTGCGGTGGCTGGTGGTGCCGATCACGATCTTACAGCTCTACAGGGCTTGGTGCTTCTGTTGCTCAGTGCCAGACTGCTGGGAGCTCCCGCACCGGCCGGACAGCTTGCCGCCAGGCAGCTTTTGATTTTCCGTTTACTTTACTATAGAAAGGTACCGGAGGAATCATCAGTCATCACACACAAGGTTTTTAATTTCGGTATCGCCAAAATTTCGGCCACCTCTGAAATTACCGAATTTCGTAAAATTAGACCGAAATTATGCCGAATTTTTTTAGAGATTAGCACATGAAGTATATTTTTTCTAAAAAAATTTAGATCTAGACAAATATTAGTATAATTTATGACTACATATCTATTAAATAGAAGAATATACAATATAAACAATAGAAAAATATAAGATTAGAGTTATATAGCACATGTATTAGTGTATTAAAAAATTTCGAAGTCTTCTTTCGGCCACCACCGAAATTACCGAATTTCGCCGAAATTTTGAACCCTGATCACACACTTGTCGTGAGGGTGCCTTTCATATATATATATATATATATATATAGTCATGTACAGGGAGAATACAACGGTCGTAAAAGTGAAGTACAATTTGTGGTACAAGAATCTAGACTATTCAATTATCCCAATATCCGCCCGTAGTCGTAGCAGTAGGGATCACGAAATCGCAGACTGGTTCGAAGGTTTAGGGCGGCGATGAGGCTAGCCAGATGCCGATCGCCTTTGAAAGAGCCCATAAGTGGGTATTGACGTATTAATAAGGATCTAATGAGATTTGTACGTGTTTCCTAGATGATTAATTGATTCCCGTCACATCGACCATTGCATATTCTGACGCCGGTGAAAGTTACTTCCGTGTGGACAAGTGCACGAACGCGGCCACGAGCAGGGCAGCCTTGAGCCTGACGCTCCAGGGGATGCCGTAGCTTCCCCTGCTGACGAGCCCCCTCACGAACGGCCAGAAGCAGAGCACCAGCCAACCGCAGCACACGAGCTCCCCGACGCCCGGGCCACCGGTGGGCACGTCTTCCCCCGCACCGGCGACCAGCAACCTCCACGTTCCCACGGCGACGGCGACGATGCTCAGCATCGTGAGCGCTGTCGGCGGGACGAACACCGGCGACGAATCAAAGGTGAACCGCCCCGGGTCGGCGTCGTCGTCCGCGCCGCCGTCGGACTTCTCCTTGCGTGTCACCTCGAACACCGTCTCCGACAGGCCCAGCGTCTTGAGGACCACGGTGAGGAACGCGAGCAGCCAGGCGGAGGACGACACGATCCGCTGCATCCTGTGGTTGTTCCACCAGGCGCGCACCGACAGCCGGCAGTCCATATACTCGCCCAGGTTGTACGCGTTGTACGCCAGGAACAGCGCCAGCGGGATGACGAAACCCGGCTCTGACGCCTGCATCACAATTCACAATTCACAACAAGATGAGAATTCCAGGGAAGGCTTCACCAGAAATAAATTGTACATTGTACTGATGGTAGAAAGATCGATTTTACCGTACCTTTGGCAGGAAGGAGTGGTTTGCGATGATGCAGTAAGGTCCGAGCAACGCGTAGCACAGCTCAAAGGGTGCCCTGATGGCCCACACGTCGATGAATAGGTAGGCGACGCACTGCCGGAAATCGAGGTGCTTGAACGCGGCGAGAAGGAATGGGTTATGGCGGCTGAGGAGTATCTCCAGCAGGCCCGTGGCCCACCTCTTGTACTGGGTGAGGCTGCCCGGTCCGCCGGTGGGCGCGCCGCCGAGGAATGCCGGCGGGTCGGGGTTCAACAACGCCGTCCTCCAGCCGGCGGCGTGGATTCGCTGCCCGGTCAGGATGTCCTCGGTCATCGACCCGTACACCCAGCCAACCTGCAATGGAAAGAACATGCATGTATGACCACGCTGTTGCAGCAAAACCTGGAAGAAGATGCTGTGAAGTGAAGGACATCAGTAGTAGAATGTATGGATACCTCCTGACCCCATCTCGTGCCAGCCTCGTAGGTGCAGACAGAAACTTGTTTCGCCAATTCGACGCGACTCGTTAGGTCGTCTGCCACCACCATTGGCGCCTTGAACATGTCCCCAGAAATGATGCTCCTCGCCGACTCGATCAGCTCTTTCGAGCTACCAAACTTCTTCTGCAGCTCCTTGTAAGATGGTGAATCTGCCAGAGTATGTAGTAGTTAAATGCGTGGAACTGAATCAGAATACACCGGGGAGCAGTCATGGTTTTCGACAGGTTTTCCCCCGATATTTTCACCTTTGATGCCGATGGTGGTGGTGGAGTCTGGTGGCACGCCGTAGATGACTTTCCTACGGTGAAAGCACCCTGTCCCGCCGTAAAATATGCCTTGAAGTCCGGCAACTCCAAGCCCAACTTTCTACGTAAGCTCACAGCACAGACGACAAAATTGTGGATATAGATAAGCTAATAACGTCAATCGCTTGTTGTTTTGAGTAGTACTTATATATATAATAATAATAACAAACACTACAGTGTTACTCTTAGTGATCGAGCACTACTACTCATCATATGATAATGATAGTGTGATCTGTACGACTGTAGTACCTCGTATATAACCTGCATCTGGTTGCCGAAAGGATCGTCCTTGAGGCCGGCGTAGAACTTCTGCGGCGCCTGAACGAAGCCGCTGTGGAGCTCGTCGTCGAATCCGAGGAGGAGGCACATGGCGTGGAGGGCCACCTGCGGGTTGTTCGCGAACATGTCGCAGTCCACGTTCAGCATGATGGGAGCGTTGGTCACCACCGCGGACACCCTCGTCTGCACAGCACAGGCCACATGCCACAAGGGACGAATGTTCAGGTTCTGGAGACACCGGCCTCACCACTCAATCACTCGTTAGTGAGCTTATCCTGATGATGCCATGCCATGCATGGCGTTGCCACCCATGGATGGCAATATGCGGCACGCCTCTAGAGAGCCTGAACTTCCTGTAATTCTTGCTACTGGACTGCCGTTAGATGGGACTAAACACCGACGACGACGTACCAGGACGTTCATGGCCCCGGCCTTGAAGTGATGGTGCTGTGTGGGTCTCTTTTCCCTGGAGACATATATGAGGCTTGGGATTGCATCGTCTGCCTCCTGATTGCTCTTGCTCTTGCTGTTGATCTTGCTGCTGTTGTCCCACAGGACCTGAACACTCGCGGCAGCAGAAGAACGTGTCCATGTTTGTTAGCAAGAAAACAAAGCAATGAGATGGGCACTCGTTTCACGAGTGTAGTATTTTGCCATGATGAGGCGTGATCAGTTGGTTTCTACCTTGATTATGGTCGGGTGGTTCCTGCGCTCAGCGCCCACGAACTCGGCGAACAAGCCGTCGCCGTGCCGGACTAGAGAGTCCTCTTCGGCGTTCTCAATCCGGCGGACCAACTCCTCATACGCGTTCTACATGCAACACGATGTTAGTGACTGCAGAAAAAAAAACAGTAGCTAGCTTTAGCTTTACCTTCACGAGTGTCCAAGCGCGCAAGAACTTGGCGTCGTCGGCGGCCCCACCACGCTCCGCCGCGCCGCCGGAGGAGAAGTACACGAAGGGGGCCCTGACCTTGACGCTGTGCTTCTTGCAGAAGGGCACCCAGAGCTTGGCGAACTCGGCGGCCTCGCGCAGCGCGTAGCAGGTCACCGCCGAGCACCCGTCGTCGGAGACGTAGCACGAGAGCTTCCCCGCGGGATAGTCCAGCGACAGCAGCGACAGCACCGTGTTCACCGTCACCACCGGCGGCTCCAGCCTCGGATCCGCCGTCGTCACGAACATGTCCACCGCCGGCAGCTCGTCGGTGCTGCTGACGACAAATAAATCATTATTAAACGCATCAGATTGAGTTGACGAAGCATAAAAAAGCTACGTACCGGAAACCTAGCTTAGTCTTGCCACCACCACCACTCACCGTTGGGCGAGGCGTTCAGGGTGCGTGTCGAAGCGGACCGGGTTCCACTTGGCGTTCATGTTGATGAGCCACACCACCGTGAACCACGCCTCGCAGATGAGCGCGGCGAGCCAGCACCACGCCGCGCCGCCGCCGCTGGCCACCATCAACGAGTACACACGGTGAGCTAGGAGGGCCAGGAGCAGGAAGAGAACGGCGAGGTCGGCCAGCTTCCATGCCGTGCGGGGGAGCGGGACCCTCTCCTGCAGCTGCAGCTTCGTCTTGGCGCTCGGCATGGACGACGGACTCTTGCTGGTCACTCTGAGCACTCTCTCAGCAGTGGCACATGAGAACCACAAGAAAACACATTCGGAACCAGTTGGTACTGGTGATCATATATAGATAGACGACACACGCTCGCAGCCAAGGTACAGTGTCTAGCTTCGCCTGGCACATTACGGTAGATTCTCCAATCTACAACATATTTGGTTTATCTTTCCCTTTTTCGATTAGAGTGATTATTAGCAGGCACATTTCTGAATACTGGAAAACTCCGAGTAAATGCCGATAACAGTAAAAGTTCAAACTATCGATTTCACTCCACATCACATATATGGATGGTATAACCGTAGCCTCTTGGCTTCATCATACAGACACAGACAGGCGCTTCACGATACCACAAACAGCACGATCGTTGAAGATTCACCCAAATCCATTCAACATCATCAGCAATTCAGCATTCAAATTCACAAATAAAAAACTGAGAACTGCTCCGATGCTCTCTTTTTCTTCACTTGGAGCAACTTCAACGGTGAGACCTAAGATAGAGCCTCTAGTTATCGAGCAAGGCCGTGTTTTCTTCACTTGGATCAACTTCAACGGTGACACCTAAGATAGAGCATCTAGTTATCGAGTAAGGCCGTGTTTCATCCGCTCTTCTAAACTTTAGAGGTCTATAAGCTTTAGAGCACTTTAGCTCATTTTGGGCTCAAAAGTTCTAATGTGAGGTGGGCTAAAATTTAGAGATAACTTTAGACCATCTGATTGGAGCGTTAGCTCTAAAATTTAGAGCTTTAAAGTTTAGAGGAAGAAATCCAAACAGGTTCTAAGGGCTTCCTCTACCTTTTGAAGCTTTGTTTTTAGCACCCCAATCCAACAAGGCTGTCTACATCTGAGATCTTGTTTCATTTTCTCATATTTTGATATAATATCTATGTATATCCTTTGTAAAAACTCTCAACAGGATGGGCCGCTCAGCCCGTTAGGGCAAAACCCTGGGGCCCTCCCCGCCATCGTCGTCGGCCGTCGCCCCTACGCTGACGGCCCCCTCCCCCTCTCGTTCCCTCCCATCTTCCACCCCTGGCCTTCATCGGAAACCGGCCACGTTAACCATGATGGCCGCCCCCACCCCGACGCCGCCGGCGCCGGCTAAACTAGCGCTCGCCTCCCCGTCCCCACCTCCTCCTCCCACGCGCTCCTCCCTTCCTCGGCTAGAGTGCTCAGCGCAGCCGCCACCCGACGCCAGTGCCCCCTCCCGTCCCCTCCCATCTTCCACCCCCGACCTTCACCATCTGCGCACAGAAGACGGCCATAGTGGGCCTGCCGCGCCCTCGTCATTCGGGCGAGCGCCGGCCATGACGGCCGCTCCCACCCTGACGCCGCCGGCGACAGCTGAACCGACGCTCTCCTCGCCGTCTCCACCTCCTCCTCCCTCGCAATCCTCCCTTCCTCGGCTGGAGAGCTCAGCACAACTGTCTGCCTACGCGTGGGCAGTGTCGCTGCAGTCCGCCCCTTGTGTGCCGGGGCAGCCCGGTTAGCCTAGGTCTTGGGGCGCGGCCTGGCACCGGGTCGTTGCTCCTGGGGGCCTGCGGGTCTCCGCCGCTGCTGGAGCGGACAACCACCATGGTGATGGTGCCCTGCTGCTCCACTTGCTGAGATCTACTCGATGTCTTCCTGCCCTGTTCATCAAGATCTGGTTGGGGTAGGCGACCCCTACCCCGAGGTCAGCCTGGCGCGGCAGTCAGCCATAGGTGGCTCTGCTCCGAGCCCGTAGACCGCGCTCTCTCCCTTCGCCTCCCCTTCCACCCAGGACGTAGCATGGCGGGGTGTTTCAGGACTGTCGCTGGGCGGATGATGGGTTTGCCTCAGATGCTAAGCGGTCACCCACTGCCTCCCCAACCCCCTACCTCGACGCTGCCCGTCGAGAGCTGCAGCTGCGGATGGCGTCGCCGTCGCTTGCGCGAGCTGGGCTGCGCTCCATCATCATCGGCGGCACGCGTGGCGCTGGCGCCGAGGTGGGCAACCACGGCGGCGGCGCCATCGGCACACGCATCATCGGCCACGACCATGACCACGACTCATTCACAGGCTTCCTGTTTGTGGCAGGGATGATGACGGCAGAGCCAGCCGTGTTGCACGCGGCTGGGCGCGGAGTTTGCCGGACCATCAGAGGCACGGGCCACGGCCTTCTTCCGGTGGCCGCAAGTGTAGGGGTTCGACCGCCGCGATGTCGACAATTGGCACGAGGTCCTATCGGAGGGGTCCGGCGGCCACGATGAGCGCAGGCTGCACGGCCAGTGAACTCGTGGTGGTGTGACCATGGGTTGCACGGACCGCCCCCTCGGGCGCTGATGCAACTAGAGAGAGTTTCTTTCTTTTCTTTCTTCTTATTTTTTTACTTTCCAAACTGCACTCACGCCCTCCAGTGTCTTATATGTGATTCGGTCATGATTCAGGCTATAGGATTTAGAACAACTCGCATTCAGCGGTAATCGTTACAGAGTTCAATTTCAAGACGTATTGGGCCACACCCTTTAAATTTATATATCACATTTACCTGAACTCATGCGAGTTAGAACAATTTGCGTCTAGTGACGATCGACATGAAGTCTGATTTCAAGACGTATTGGCTCATGTCCTCGGTATCTCATATGTGACCTAAACTCACATATGATGTGTGTTTTAAAACAACTCGCGTCTAGTGTCCATCCAGTCACGACGTGTACCAGTACAGAGCTTTTGGCTTTATATATGGGAAAGAATTATCTTCTCTTTCCGGTTGCTCCTTCGAGTATTATTTTTATATTCGCGATGCAGGGTCTGGTCTTACCGATTTTCCTTGTGTGAGACCTGGAGGAGGTAGGAAGGATGGTGGAAAGACCCCAAATCCAGTTGAGCGGTGGTTCACTGGATTTCTCCCCAGCCAACGACGCGTTCACCCGCACGGATTCCTCCGTTCTTTTTTGTTTAATTATTCTGTGCCATTTTCTTTTCTTTATAGGTTCCACTTCGTTCTTAAATATTTTTCTCCTTTTCCGTGGTATGTAGATATATTCCGTACATTGATCAGATTTGTCCCATGGCATTGGCTATTGGGTGCACATGTACGAACGTTTATTTTTTCTTTCTTTTTCTTTCTACCATTTTTTCTCTTTTTTTGTTACATATTTATAAGTTATACTAGATAGTTACTTTTCATATATAGTTTCATATTTCTGCTATTATGTTATGATATTAATTTGTATAACTAAATTATGGAATATAACTTATACGTCCAACTTTACATCTAAATCATTCATTAAGTTATATATATTTAAGTTATACAATTAACTTTCCTTTTTTTTGGAAAGTTACCAAACTATACACATAACTTTTATGCACAACATATTACCACAACTTTTATGTCACAATTTTTATAATATAAAATTTTGCAGAGCGGAACTTATTAACATAAGTTTTTATCTTAACTTTTATTGGACAGGGTTGACAAGTTGTATAGAATAACTTAAGTATATAAAATTTTAGAATAATTTATTAACATATGACGTGTTTCATAACTTTTTGTACATAAGTTGTGTTTTCATAACTTTTATATTTACAAGTTTTTGGCATAAGTCATATGTTATAGGTTATACGTTATGAGTTAGTACACATAAATTGCTACTAGAAAAAAATTCTTCGAAACACATGTAAGTGTGGTCTAGTTTTATTCACCTTGTCGTGTAGAATACAATGGTGCAGATGGAATTAAAAACGGATACACCATTTAGAAGTTATAGCATTTTGAAATAAATATTTTTCTTTTTTTTAATGATGTCAACAGCTTGGGAAAGCGCGCCTTGAGAGGAGAATGACTGCTGCGCGGGGGTTTTTTTTTGCTAGAAAAGAAAAGGTAGCCTGTCCGAAAATCATTCGCTAGATTTAATTTAGGCGGACGTTCGCCATTTAGTCTGGTCGAAGTGGAAAGACGGTGAAAGCTACCGTACATGCATTTTTGTGGTCGGAATTTGACTTTGGTGCTGCACTTGACCGTGACATGGTCTGGTCTCTGGAGGGGGCTGCTAAGCTGGTGACCGTGACTTGGATTGATGCTGCATTAGTTTATATATACGAAAATGATACAATTAAGATGTCCGGACGGACAGACGTCTTCCACCGCTCACTTCCGCATGTGCCATTTGCCCAGTGACCCTATCTGCTCGTCCCGTTTCCGCGCCCCGATGCTCGCTGCGCCGTTTCCTCCTTGCGTCGCCGTGCCCATCCGCCCACTCCACTCCACCTTGCCCCCCCCCCCCGCGGCGCCGCGCCCCTTCCCCTGCGGCCTCCTCCGCGTTGCCTACTCCATGCCGCATTCCCCACTGGGCCTAGTATGCCTCACCCGCATCCACCGCACTGCCTCCTCGGCGCGCCGACCCGCTCGCCGCGACCGCTTCCACCGAGCTAGTGAGCCATGGCTGCCTCCACCGAGCCGGCGAGCCTCCACTACAGATGCTCTAGCAAGCAGGCAAGGGGGACAAGATTTGTGTGACACTGTGCCCGCCGACGAGTTGCCCGTGCCGCTGCCGTACAGCGAGGTCCATGTGCCGCCGTCGACCTTTGCGCCGGCGTGCCTCCATTCGTCCAAGCAAAGCCCATGTTGCAAGAGTATGTTTCAAGTGTTTCAGATGTTTTATCCGAATGTCGCAAGTGTTTCATCTTGATGTTGCAAAAGTAGATTGGAATGTTGTACATGTTGCAGTGGCTATACACATATGTTTCATGTGTATGTTACAAATGTTTCATCTTGTTTTCCACACGTATGTTTGCAAGTGTTTTATCTGGATGTTGCATATGTTTTCACACATACGAAGTGTTTTCAGGTGTTTTTTGTAAGTGTTTCATACGCATGTTTTGAGTGTTCCAACTGTTTCGTACGTATGTTGTAAGTGTTTCATCTGAATGTTTCAATAGTAGATCTAGTGTTGCAGCTAGTGTTTCAAATGCATGTTTCATTTGCCTTCAGACGTATGTTGCAAGTGTTGTATCCGCATGTTTCAAAAGTAGATCGGGTTTTGCATCTCTGTCTTTGCTTTTCTGCTGCCTCACACAACTACACAAATGATTTTGTAAGGCGGTGCACTTTTATTAACCGAGGCAGTCATAAAATCCAATTGTCTCGTAAAATCCCTAGGGATTTTCGAAGGCGGACGTTTTTATTTACAGAGACAGTTGCCGTTGTCCGTCTCGAAAAATGCATTAACCGAGGGGGACATTTTATTTACGGAGGCGGTCAAAACTGTCCGCCTCGATAAATCGATTTACGGAGGCAGTAAAAAATATCCGCCTCGGTAAATCGATTTACGGAGGCGATAAAAAATATCCGCCTTGGTAAATCAATTTATGGAGGCGGTCGCAAAATAACCGCCTGCCAAAATCGATTTATAGAGGCAGGCCTCCTAAGAGGTCATTTTCAGAGGTGGACCTCTTAGAAGGCCCGCCTTTGTAAATTGGTCCAAGCTCTAGAGAAGCCCATAAGGCCGTTACCTGTGTTCTAACACTTAGCCCTTAGGGTTTCTCATTCCTCACCCCTCTATTTCTCTCAGACCCGACGGCGCTCTCTCTCTCTTTCTCACGACGCTCCCTCTCTCCCTCTCGGTACTCCTCTCTCTCTCTCTCTCTCTCTCTCTCTCTCTCTCTCTCTCTCTCGTAGGCGGCCGCGCTTGGTACTCCTCATGGCGTGCTCCCTCTATCCCTCTCGGTACTCCTCTCACGGTGTGCAGGGCAAGGGCCATGCCCCTAGCATGGGGTCCATGCTCGCGGCGGTGGCGGGCCGCACCTCGGATCGGGGTCCACACTTGTGGCGGCGGTGGTCCACACTTGCTACGGTGACGGGCCACACCCTTGGCTCGGGTGGGCGCAGTCGTGGCGGTGGTGGGCGGCAGCGCGGGATTTGGTGGCGGCAGCGCGGGATCTCCTTCTTCGGCACTGGATTCGGCGGGCGAGCCTCTGTGGAGGCAAGGCGTGTGGGGCCCGGTGGATGCGAGGTCACGCCTGGTCTAGCGAGGAGGAGGTTGGCCATGCCCAGATCCGGCAGGGAGAAGGCCGGCTATGTCTGGATCCAACGATGGCGGCTCCTGCTCCTGCGTGCGCCTAGATGTAGCTAGTGGGCTTGGAACGGGCTCACCGGTGGGCTCGGTGATTTTTTTGTTTTTTTATCGATTAACAGAGGTGGGCGTGTTAGGGAGACCACCTCTGCTAATATACATTAATCGAGGTGGCTGCATCCATTAATCAATTAACCGAGGCGGGCAAAGCAACTGCCTCTGTAGGTCTCCATTAACGATGACCTTTAATTGGAGGTGGTTGCAATGCTATCAGATGATTTAGCTCCGGCAATGCATAGCAATGCGATCGTGAAGATAGAATTGGATGGTTGCACATGAGACACAAGGATTTATACTGGTTTGTGGTGCGGTGGTGCGCTAAACCCTACTCCAGTGGTGCTGCTCTTCTTGTATTGGTATGCTCGGTTACAGTGGCTGTTGCTCCTAGCTACGAGGTAGATAGGAATGAGGCGATGGTGTCGTCATGGTAGACGTGTCGGTCATGGGATCCTTACCCCTCCTTATATACGCAGAGGGGTAGGGTTACAGCGAGGGCGATCGACGCTACAGATTGGATTCCTAGTTTGTTACAACAGATCAATGTTATCCTACCACAGCTACGATGGCGGTAGATATCCTTGATCCATTGTGATCTCCAAGTTGATGGTTAGGCCTAATCCTCGTGGGCTTCATCCTTGGACGTCCTCCACTTGATGGGCCAGATACATGGTTGGTGAGGGTACCCTGGACCCATATATCTGATAGTAGCCCCTGTAGGATTTAATGACAGGCTCGTAGAGCTGTACAATCCTTTGGGTGCCGTAGGTCCCTATAGCCTTTGGGTCCTGATGAGCAGTTCTTGGGTGCTGAGACGTTTGAATACAATCAGAGGGTCCCGAGTATCGAGACGACTGTGAGCGTTGCGCTCGCTGTTAGTGATGCCTTCCCGAGTTTTGAGAGTCATTTCAGGTGGAAGTCTCCCATCCGTTTGAACACACTGTTTGCGTGTCATTGAATCCTATGAAGAATAAGGATAGTGGTGCCTAGGAACCTAAACCATTCCATTTCCCATGCTTTTACTTTGTGGAACCCTCTCGATGACTGGATCTATTTTTAGTGCCAACCATCATCTCCCCCACTATCGTCCTCATGGCACTTATTTAAGCCGAGGGTAGGGAGGCCAGTGAGTTTCACCACCTCCTTTCTTTCCCAAATCCCTTAGCCTCAAGCTAAGTAAAAGAGTGACAACTCCCTTTGTGTGCTGTGGTTCACGACGCTTCTTGGCGATCACGCCGTTGCTGGGAGAAGGCTTTCAAGATCGAGTTCTACATCGGCCTGGTGGTGGCCGTTCTCCTTGGGTGTTAGAGGAAGTTCTTCAAAGATGGGGAGGAACAATACCATCGGTGGCCCGAGTCGCCGAGGGCGCGGCAGCTATGCTCGTTGGTGGTCGGTGCATGGGAGATCTCTAGGTCAGGATTCCTGTAGGAAATCCTAGAGGGCAAAGGGTGGCTTGCTATCACTGAAGAACCCTTTGCCCCATAGATCTTGACTCATCGTGTATATATTCAGAGGATTGGAGCCGTCGACTCATCGTCGTTCGCTCCTCCCCGATGTTGAAGAAGGTGGCGTGGGCTGGCCTCCTCGTAGGGCTCCTCCTCCTCTTGGATGTTAGAGGAAGCTCCACGAGGTGGGACTCCCCGAGGCATCTTCTAGGCGTCGTCCCTACTCGTGAAGATCTGAAGGCGAGGTGAAGGTCACCGTGCGCCTTCGTTCGACTTCTACACTTCACGTGGTGTCCATCGCTGAGTGCGAGGTCGATCCTGCACTCACAAGGCTATCATAACTGTAGTTGTTTCTAATAGATTTTGGTTATTGTACATCTGATAAATGTAAAGCACAGGAGAGTTTTAGAAAAGAATGGCTTTTGTTGATTTTGAACATTGCTACATGTGTACCGATTTGATCGGGTGTTTTGATGATTTTCGTTTAGTCAAACCATCCTTGCATTTTTGGGTCCCCCTTCCCGACCCGATGGGTAGTTAAAGTAACTATGGGTTATGTAGGTGATCCGAACTGAAGTTTTACTCTGACCAAGTGCGGTCATTCATGGCTCCTGAAGCCAACAATCCTGAATGCTAAAGGATCACTTGGGTGAATAGCGGACACATAAACCTCTGGGGCTATAGCGTATGCTATTCTTTCGAGTTAATACCGGGTAGAACAGGTGAACATCCGCTATCGCTAAAAGGAAGCGGTAGGACTAAGCCTGGCCAGCAGGGGCACGTCATAAAACTCTTTTTCCAGATTCTAGAAGTTTGTACTTTGGTTACAGCCTCCAGCCAACTAGTTTTCTGGTTTCCCACAAAGGGACACACATCCGCTGAAATAAGGTACTTCGAGCCCATTCGAACATTCAGGAGATTTATGTAGTACTCGAGGGATTTGCATCGCGCGCTCTAGTACCAGAGGTTTTAGGATTGGCTGGCAACCCTCCCAAACATCCCCTCGCTCTGAGATGGAAGGGTTCGGCTTTCATGGTTCCGGGCTAGAACCACCGACTACACCTGCCGCTTTGGTGGGCTACACCAGGTTTTGGTGGGGCCTAAATGTTGGTCCACCCGGTTCCACCAGCAATTTTGGGCCTTGGTCCCAGGCTCCGTAAGGGTTTCAACTAGTTTTAGCCGCCTTTATAAGTAGCCGAGGGTGGAGACGGTCCGTCCCTTTGTCGCCGCCAACAAAAGCAGTAGTGCTCACTCATCTGCTTACCTTGACCTAGCAGACATTATCACATCTAGATCCCACTCTCGGCAGTCACAGTGATGGCGCTGAGAAAGACCCTAGCCAAGAAAATCAAAACCAATAGTTCAGTAGGTGAAAAAGATATTAGCTCAAAGAGCAAGGGGGCGGAGTCCTATCTCCAGTTCTCCATGGGAGGTGTCGACAGCAATGGAGGAGGACATCAAGAGCCTTGTGGTTGGGGGATTTCTGGCACCGAAAGAGCTTTTGGGGTATTAGTGTGCCCTGGGCCAGGATGTCCCTACGCCTGATTCTAGCAAGATCGTAGTCTTCGTCAACTTCTTTCGCTGTGGATTTGGGGTGCCCATCCACTGGTTTGTACGAGATCTCCTCCGATACCATGACACACAGGTACATCACCTGACCTCGAATGGGATCGTGCTTCTGGCGATATTTATTTCCTATTGCGAGGACTTCATAGGGATCAAACCCCACTGAGCGTTGTTTTGTCGCTACTTCGACGTTCTTCCTTAGTCGGACCGAAAGGTCATCGGCAGCCTTTGGATCAACGCGGTCGGCAAGTCTCTGTTCTTCCACATCGATCTCCCTTCCAACATCCTAAATTGGGTGAAGAAGTGGTTTTATGTTTATGACTGCTCTGCCCCGGCTTTCTCCCACAAGCTTCCTCCTCCTCTGCCCATAGCAGAGAAAGGGGATGTGCCCAAATCTGAGTTGGAGGAAGCAGGCAAACTCGAGAGTGACCTGCAGGATTATCACCAGAGAAGAGGAGTTATTGGTCAAGCTTGCCTGGCAACCTTCTTTCGAAGGTGGATCCAGCCCTTGAGGGAGCGGCGACCCTGATGTGTGATTCTCCCGACACCATGAGTCCATCGGGAGAACCCATCGAGCTGATGACCGTGCTTTAGGTGCTCGTCATAACCAACAAGGTGTTGGGTCCGAAGTCCCAGCATACAAGCAAGGACCGTCTGGTGGAGCCCTTGAGTGCAAAACCATGGGTCGATGAAGGCTTAGTAAGGTGCCACTTGCTGGTTATCAGTGGGCGGCCTGTCCTAATTTTGTATAACCTTCTCTACTTCATTTGCAGAACCATTAGGAGTATCACTCGACGGCCCCTTTGGACAAGGTCCATGGAGGAGAGACCAATCGAGCCAAGGTACTCACCAGTAATAGTGGGACATCTCGGCTTTGGGAGGAGTTGAGCGTCGTAACACCTACGCCTTGTCTGGGCCATTCCGACCGGGGTACGTCAGGTTTGGGCATGCAGACGAGGCGGTGCAGGGCTGCTGTGGAGGCGGATGGCACCAATGAGGGGGAGCGAACCCCTAAGAGGAAGAAGAAGCGGCAGCGCTGAGCGTAGGCATGTGTGGTGCCAGGTACATCGGGCAATTGTGGCCAGTTATGACCTCTATGTATGTTTGTTTGGCTTATCACGAGTTGGTCGCAGTGCCAAGGACTCTTGGGTCACCTAGGCCCGCCGATGACAAGCCATCAGCTGGGGCAGCCTTAGTCATTGGTGACTTTGGCCCAGAGGCAGAGTACGTCCCCTTCGGGCAAGGTTCAGGAACCTCGTGTAGGTGATTGAAGAAGACTGCTTTGCTTGATGTTCCTAGTGATGAGAACATGTGAGTTTTGTCCCTGCGATTTCTCGTTTTGCTGAGCGATAGGCTCCTGACATCTATTTCTGCTTTGGGTGCAGCTCCCGATCGAAGGTCTCATCAACTGAGAGGTTGCTCATGGCGATCGCGCTAGATGGTGCTAGCCAAGCCACAGAAGTTCACCCAAACGAGAGTGAGGACTCAAATAATTCAGATAAGATTTGGGTCGATGATACACTAAATGACTTCGTGACTGGTTTCGACACAGGTGCACTGCCTTTGGAGGATACTTGGGAAGATGTTTCTCTAGTGATACAAGGGGAGCCTACGTAGGGTGACCCTGCTCTGGTTCCCAGTTTGGGTACCCGAGGGAAAGAGACTATCATTGAACCAACCCTCAGGCTCGATCCGTCGGGGTCGTCCCTGGCAGTTCTCACGGGGGACGATCACGAGCGGATTCTGATGTAGGTTGATTCGCCTCTAGATGTGGACGATGTCCGGTTGGTCCCTTTCGAGCCTCAGTTCGGCCGATCAGGGGGAGGCCTGTCGCTACAAGCTTTTGGCGCCGAGGGCGAGAGCTTGTTTGATGACGTCGATTTGCGACATCTTCTTGACTCTAGGTATGGGGAGTTGGGTGGGATGGCGAAGCATGCAGATAGTCTATCCACTATGTTGCGAGCCCTGCCTAACACCATGAAGACCAAGAGTATCTCGGTCAGGGATTCTCTTAGCACCGCCCTGGAGGTATGACTCATGTCGGGTGCTCTGGTATCTAGCCCCCGAGCATCTGTCTGGTTGTCGCACCAAGTGGACGCGTTACTGAATCATACTCAGGGCTACACTATGGACCCAATGGGTATAGCCCCCGAGTCTTGGGTTGATTTGTTCTAAATGAAGCTAAGACTTATGCTGTGTCGCTCTTGTAGCATTTTCAGAAGAACTCTTCGACAAAAATCCACGTTCATCTGGGAGAGGTTCCCTCAACCGGACGACGGGGCGAAGGCATGGATAGCCTAGCTAGAGAGGGAGGTGGCGGCCCTAAAGTGTCATCAGGACAAGACCCAAGGTAGGGCTCCTACCGAAACCTTTCCCCTTTGTATTTGTTGAGGTTTGTGAAACCTTTTACTCTTTTCAGCCGTTGTCGAAGCCATCATCAGGTTATCTTGAGAGAAGGCTGCTCTTTGCACCTTGGGCTCCGTGTAATGGAGGGAGAGGCAAAAGCGAGCACTTGCTCAGGAGGAAACAGAGAAGCTATAAAAGCAGATCCAAGGTATATCTTTTTTTGCAATGAATCGTGTTACGATTGTATGCGAGTTTTCGACTGACACACTTGTGGACAACGGAGTCAGCTAAGGCAAGGTGCCTTAAAGACAAGCTTGCTGAGTGTAAGTCTGTGTATGCGAACCTAGAGGCAGTGGTTGATGAAGATGATCACTTGCGTATAGAGACTCTTTCAGCCATGGTGGCAAATATGTGTCTCGGGTGTCATCCCATGAGGATGAGCTTTGGAGTGTAGTTGCGGCTGGTCGTGCTGCCTGCCAGGCGACCTATGCTCAGCCAGGAGGGCCTGCCTCTTCATCAGATGTGGCTTCCTAGCTGAGGGGGATCCCAAGGCACCTGGAGGAGATTGCCTACTATGGTTTGTCCATTGGGGCCCACATGGCATTGGTGACCGTTGAGACAATCTACACTGACCTAAACATCAGTTCCATCAGAGGGAAACCTGTCGATACAGATCCCCTACTATACAGCTAGATTCAACAACATGCCATAGAGCCTTCCGAGGCCATAATCCGCGATGTAGATCCTTCTGTGATAGTGAAGGGCAGTGTACCCGACTCATCAGAGGATTTGGGAGATGCTTGAGGTCGCTCAGTAATGTGCTACACCCAACTTTGTATACTTTATCTTTCGTTGTCTTTAGTGTTTGATGCCAGTTAAGGTTTAGACTAACTACCTGGGGATTGTTCGACCAAAATAAAACATTCTGATCGAGTCCGTGTAAGGTCTCTATAGGGACCCGCCATGTTAATTTATCTAAATTGAGTGTCATCCACTTGACCAGCTCAATTTAAGTAAACCAACATCGGTGACTCCCCTAGAGATGCAACACATCTCCACTACCAGGACCCAGATTGAGTATCATACCACGATAGCCTCCACAAATCAAGATCACATCTCATCATCGGAGTACATAAATAAGCGGAAAACATATATTACAAGTCTTTGTAAAATATTCTGAATTAATTATACAACTTTAGGGAAGGCTTTGATTCAATTCAATTGTATGTAGTGAGAACCAACTACTATCTTACCAACTACAACTATGATATACACTCTCACTAGTAATGGGTAGTTGTCATGCCCATGGGTGTCACTACCATAGCTTGGATGGCTCCTACCACTCACCCACTTTCCCACCAACAACGGAGTGAGATGGCCGCCAATGTCCTTTACCTACAAAACAACTTAACGGTAGCACCGTGAGTACATTGCGTACTTGTAGGACTTAATTCCAACATTTAAATATCTAGTGGATGCAAAGGGATTAGTAGGCATTTGTACATTTGCATAAAAGCATATGGGTTTCTTAGATGACATGCTATGAATTCATTATTAGAAGTATTAGCATTAAAAGTTCATGATAGCAAGATAAGTGATCAATGTATGTAATTCATATCATCATCAAGTTTCATCATTAACACTACCATGGGTATAGAAAGTAGGAACAACCGAATGGTTCTGTCCCGAAGGACTTCAGGCTTTCAAACTCTGTAGAGGTGTACAACTGTACCCACACGGAGACTGGGATGAACCACCATAACCGTGCCCGGGTAAGGGTTGCCTCACGTTCTCCAACCTTTCCCTAATCCGGCCAGAGTATCCAACAAAATGTTTGACTAGTTGTCGGTCAATGTCTCGGACATTCCCGACTGACACCAACCCCCTTGCCAGTTTCATGGATAAACCGGTTGCAAATTAGTTACTTGGCTTACCACCCCATTCATGGTATGTGGTCTATATGGGTGGTTACTCAGACTCACATATCCCAATAAACAGTCCTTAATCCTCCGTGAGCTACGTCACTTGAGATCCCACACTCACAGTGACCTTACCCCTCGCGCGATTAAAGAGTGATGAGGTGACCATCAGATTATATCTATTGTTGAGGTTGGTCCCTTGACGCAGGTTTTGGAAACCAAAATCTTTTGTAAAACCCTTTGTTTAGTAAAACAAAACGTTTTCGGAAGTGAGTTTAAATCAAAAGGTTTTGATACTTGTTTTGAAATCAGTTTGAAATCATTCCTCTTTTGAAGGGCAAAACCTTTGCAAAGCAAAATGGGGTTTCAAAAGCATTTTCAAGATGACACCTTTTGAAACTAGGAGAGATCAAGATTTTATAAAACAAAGCCTTTTCGCAAACACTTTGTTTGATAAATCATTTATAAATCATTTTGGAACCAAATCGATTTTCGAAGAAGGTTCAGACTCTCTTTTAAATAGGGAAAGTCCTGCCAAAAGGATTTATAGTTATCCTAGTCATATTTGAGCACCTATGGATCAAGTTAATACCCTTGCAAGTTTTAAGTAATTAATTATCCCAATGAAGCTCCTACTTGCAAGAGTGAGTTCCCTTCTCACACCCGACTTCTATTGTTGCTAAGCAAATAAGCAATTAAGCGTTCCAATCCCTGTTGATTAAATAAAGGCTCTAATTAGTTAATGAGTAGTTTTAACTTAGTGAAACATCATTAAGTTGATTAACCAAACTACATGAGGTGCATGACTCATAATGAAACATGATAAGTATCCAAAATAGAGCTTATAATAGTGGGGTGCCTGCCTGTTGGAAGAGCAAGGTTCCTATAGCTTGGAACATCTCTTGGCATCTCTCCGATATCGCGTACCTAAATGTATGCACTTGTATGAGACACTCATGTATGCATGACATATATGAAGTATGCAAGAGAGATGAGAGATGCTTGTGTGGTTCAACTACTATGAGTGCACGGCGCAATAAATAAACATGATGCTTGATGAGTACAATGCATAAAGTAAACATCATGAGATGCCATGCAATGCTATTACTTGATTAGCAATTGATAACATGTATTAAGTGTTGGAGTGTAACACTATTGGGCTGTCGGTTTGAGTCATCGGATGATCCGGTGTGAAAGTCGGACCGTTTGCTAGCTCAGAGACTTAGTGAAAACTATGGTGATCTAACTTCAGGCACCCTCCGTCATGAATGACGGACCCTCCGGTACCAAGTTTGTGCTCTTGGGAAACCTTACTGTTCTCTGTTATAATTCATCAGACACTCCGCCAAACTTGTTGGACCCTCTGGTGAATTATAATGTGTTCTGTTTAAGTGTAGACAGACAACATCAGTAGTTGACAGACCCTCTGCCATATGCAACGGACCCTCCGTCAGCTGACTGACAGTGCACAACTTATTCACTTCGAAATCCAAACCTTAACCCTAAGTGCTTGCATGTGTGTGATATCATGTTATCATGTCCCTAAAGTGCTTAGGAGCCAAAGTAACCATGGGCTTGTGCTCATTGTGCAAAAAGGTAACATATCTCTAGTGTTGAGTTAACATGCGATAAACAAAGGATATGCGTAAGTAAATAAATACAATGAGATGATGCACCAAAAGATATTTCATAAGCAGCACATGCTTAAAAGACGCTAACAAAACAAGTCTCATGATCTTTAGACACCTAAATAATAAGTTATCTATTTATTACACTAAAAAGGTAAAAAATGCATTACTTTAAGTCAAAATTAAAATATACTTTTTGGTGTCAAAATCATGTCTAGATGACGTAGAATAATCTAAGAAATGCAACAGAACTTGTTTCATAATTTTTGAAGTTCATATGCATCTTCTATGAATTTTACAAGTTTGGGCTGTGCTGCTGTGATACAGCGGACAGTTGAAAGCCCTAGTTTGGTTTTGGCTAATTGATGAAACCTAAGTACTAGGTAGCGTCCGGTCATTTATAGGGAGGCGACGCTGTCTGGCCGATAACGCAGAAGATTGACCAGACGCTGGCCCTGGCTCGACCGGCGCGTCCGATCACATGTTGAGAGGCGGCGGCTTCATACGATCGGACGCGCAGGGCGCGCGTCAGGTGATGGATGACGTACGCTGACATCAGCCTAGGGAACATGCGTAGAGAAGTAAAGCAACCGGACGCTGGGGCACGTCAGGTCATCGTTGACCTAATGCGTCCGGTCAATAGAAAACGCCTCAGGGAGTCTACTGGAAACGACCGGACACTGAGTGTCATTGAATTACCTCACTTGTAGGTAGGTTCTTGCGGTGTTCAATTGTGTGGACGAGGTTCGTGCAACACCTCATAGCCGCCGAATCACCAAGTGTTGGTCGACAAAACAGGGACTAGCGTGCCGGCAAGCACATGAACCTCGGGAGAAAAATTGGTTGTCTCTTGTCGTTTGGTATTCTCCCGGTGATTGAATTGGTATTCATCTTGTGATTGGTTCACTCCTCTACGTGGCGGTATAATTACCCTATTCACTCATTTACACTCCCACAAACTAGTTGTAGCAAGCTCTTTTGTGTAGCTAGAATTGAGAGCTTGCTTTGTAGCTTAAGATCATCTAGTGGAGCTTTTTAGTATAGCAAGTGTGAGAGCTCTTAGTGAGTAGTGATTTAGTCAATTGTTTTCCTAGTGATTATGGTAACTAGAATTGTTGGATAGGTGGCTTGCAACCTTTGTAGAGCTAGAGCAAGTTTGCATTTCGCTATTTGTCATACTAATCAAATTGCTCTAGTGATCTTGTAGATTTTTAAATAGGCTATTCACCCTCCTCTAGCGATATTAGGACCTTTCAACAGTCCGTGAATTCGGCAGACAATCCGCCAAGGACGAACACGTGCACTGGAGCGTTCCGCTGGGACGAACACTGGCGTCGACGGACAGTCCGTGAAAACGATGGACCATTCGGTAAAACGACAAACAGCTCGGGTGTAAAAATGTTGGAGATGATTCCTGGGGCATCCGGGCTCCAAATCAAGTGCGGTTTGTTTCTATGACTTACTAGTGATGTAGGGAAGCTTCTACAAGTGATGGATGTGCCATGCTTGTGCTGTGTTGAGCTCGAGCTCATCCCTGGTGGTGGTGGTCATGAATGGGGCAAGAACTCAATGGGATGGCCATGGGAGTTGGGGAGAGCGAAGATGAATGTCGTGGGGGTTCTCACCATTCCTTGGGGGACCTCCATCTACTGCAACTTGGTTCGGGATGGCTTGTGGTCGAAGATCGGCTTGAAGGCTCCACCATGGCTTGAGGTTGAAGATGAAGCTTTGGGGAGCTCCTCCTCCATCTCCGGCGAGCACGTGGACGAGGACGGAGAGGTGGAGCAGCTCCTTGATGTCCTCCAGCAGGGGCAGCTTCTTCCTCCTCTTCTTCTCCTTCCTTCCTCCTCTCTTCCTCCTCTCTTTCTCTCCTTCTCCTCTTCTCCTTTTTTTCTTGGTGTGTGCGTGTGTGTGAGATGAGGGAGAGGGGAGGGGCTGCTGGTGTCTGGTTTTGTGAGAGAGGGAGGGTATGCCATGTGGGCCATGAGGGGTGATTTGGTGACACCACATCACAGTGCATGGGACAGGTGTTGGCCGAATTTGATGGGCAGTCCGCCAGAGGCGCCGAAAGGTCCGACAAACTAGCTGGCTGTGCAACGGTTTTTATGGACACTCCGCCGTGACGGTGGACACTCCGTCAGTGCATGGGTTGGCTAGAATTATTCTAAGTCTATGAGATGTCCTAACGGACGGTCCGGTGGTGATGTCGGATGATTCACCAAAACAGGCAGTGCTTGGTTTGGCTGGGCTAAGCACAGATTTATTTCTAATTTAAATTACTAATGCACATGATGCTCAACAAGTTTACAGGTAACATGCAAGATTTTGATTATTGAAATTTTTAGATGCATTTTATGCTCAAGGTGCTTGTGAAAAATTGTAACGATTTTTGGGTCGTTACAGTCTCGTTGAATCACTTATACCATACCAAGGCCTATGAGAGCATGAGACATTGATCGATCCAGAGGAAAACATGAGTAGGTGGCATGTATGGTTATCATTGTATCCTCCGAGCATGTTGATAAGTTAGTATAATATGTGAACGTGCTGAGTAGGAACATAAATGACAGGTGCAAAGGTTAGCCCCCGAGCGACCCAGAGAGGTTCTTCGTAAGGTACTCGAGAGGTCACAATTTATTCATGTCAAATAAATGTTCTTTGCAAGATGTAAATGATATCTGGAATTTAGAAAAATAAAAGACAAACATAACCATGAGTCATCGGCTGCCTCCTCAAGATCCGATGACGAGACCCGCAGGGGTTGGAGCTAGTAGTGGAGGTGAGGATGACAGGTCGACGATGACAACAGGCTGCTGTTCTGGAGCCATCAACAGGAGATTCTTCCCTGGCTCCGAGCAATGGAGACCGGGAGCCCCCCGAGTGACTCTTGTTTCCTGCTGCCGAATCCAGGTTGTTGGCCTCTGCATACTCGACGGCATCCCTCTCGCACTAGTAAGCGTGCTGGAAGTTTCCCGACACTGTGATCACGCCACGTGGTCCTGGCATCTTCAGCTTGAGGTAGGCGTAGTTCGGGACTGCCATGAACGTAGCGTAACATGGCCTCCTGAATATGGCGTTGTATGGTCCCTGGAAGTCGACAACTTCAAAGGAGAGTGTCTCCCTCTGGTAGTGTACTGTGTCACCGAATGTCATAGAGAGGTCTATCGTGCCCAGGGGCATGACGCGCCTTTCGGGAACGATATCGTGGAAGGGAGACTGCGACGCGTGCAGCTTCCTTAAGTCCACATTTAGCTTGTCAAAGGCATCCTTGTAAAGGATGTTGATGACGTTGCCTCCATCCATGAGGATCTTCATCATCCTTACATTCTTGATGACTGCACTGACAACCAGGGGGAATCGACTCGCCTGAATTACCCGATTGGGATGATTGGTACGATCAAAAGTTGCCATCTTGTTTTTTTTTTGTTGGCAAATAAAAGACAAGGAAAAATTCGTCGAAAAAAAAAGTTGCCATCTTGTTTTAATCCATAAGTTTGGTTTGCTATGCGTGCATCCCGCACTTTGTTTACCTGCCTGTCCTCCAGGCTCCAGCCATAATATAAGAATTCAAGAATCAAGAAGCCCTAGCATCCGACCCAGCTGTAATTTGTCTTCACCCGGCCGGATAGAAAGAAATTAGTGCAGCCGGCCGGCCCGTGGTACGCCGTACGCCGCCACGCACATCCCATGGACGTCACCTGCTCGATCCCCCTTGGTCCTCTTGGACCAGCTCGGCTACACCTCCGGGATTTTCTCGACGGCTCGGCCATGGACCTCATCTACCCGAGGAGAGCTTTGGACAGGTACGGCCGGGATATGACCGCCGCCGCGGCCGTCAAGAACAACAGGACGACGGCCGATCCGGTGATCGGCCGCGACAGCGAGATCGACCGCGTCGTCTGCATGCTATGCCCCCGTTCCAAGAACAACGCCGTGCTGGTGGCGCTCCCGGGGTCGGCAAGACGGCGATAGCCGAGGGCCTGGCGCAGAGGGTCGCGGCAGGGACGGTCCCGCCGTCCCTCGCCAGGGCACGCGTCGTGGAGCTCGACCTCGGCGCGCTGCTGGCCGGGACACAGTACCGGGGCACGTACGAGGAGCGCGTCAAGAAGGTGATCCAGGAGACAGAGGACGCGCACGGCAAGGTGATCCTGTTCATCGACTAGATGCACATGCTCTCGGCGCCGGCGGCAGCGACAGCACCGCTGCCAACATGCTGAAGCCGGCGTTGGCTCGTGGCCGCCTCCGGTGCGTCGGCGCCACCACGCTCGATGAGTACCGCAGGTACATCGAGAAGGACGCCGCGCTGGAGCGGCGGTTCCAGAGAATCGACGTCGAGGAGCCGAGCGCAGACGTGGCCGTTGGCATTCTACGGGTGCTGAAGCGGAGGTACGAGACGCACCATATAGCCTCAAAGTTATGGACTCTGCTATAGCCTCAAAGGTACGCGCGGGTGCTCAAAGTTTTGCACCATATATCCCTGGTACATACGTGTCCTCTTTGGCCTGGCCGCACTACCGAAAACAGGGCCTTTGCCGAGTGCAACTTTTTTTTGCCGAGGGCTAAAAGTTGGGCACTCGGCAAAGAGCTATTTTGCCGAGTGCCACACTCGGCAACGATATACACTCGACATCGAGTGTCGGCAAAGCCAGACACTCGGCAAAGGCCCTTTTTGTCGAGTGTCAGGCCCTCGGCAAACCCTGGCGCTCGGCAAAAAGCGGCGTCAGGTAACGGCCGCCGCCTGCTGTCCAGGTTTGCCGAGTGCCAGCGGGTAGGCACTCGGCAAACCACTTCTTTGCCGAGTGCTAGACCCTGACACTCGGCAAAGAATAATGGCAAACCATTTTTTTCCCACTTTTGAACTCCAAAATTTTTCTCGAGTCCTCCTACGGTACGTGAGACTCCATGTTAAAATTTGGTACATTTTTATGCCTTTTTGCTATATTTAGTTAATTTATTTCATTTAATTGATTTTTTTTTTGGAAAATGCAAATTTGAACCGCACGTGCATCGAATAATAGAATTTAATAATTCAAAAAATGATATTCATGGTATTGAGTGTAGTGTGAGGCTGTATCCAGGAACGGATCCGAAATTTCGAACATCTTGTTCATGAAACATGACCACGAACTTGCGGACGAATTATTTTTAAATTCTATAAAATGCAAACGAAGTCCGAAAATCATGAAACTTATCGAGATGTCATGATATCGTATGTGGAGGATGTGATAAAAATTTGAGAATGTTTGGCACATTATCACGTATGATGCTTACAAATCAGGACATCTCCACATGTGTTACCTTTGTCGAGTGTCCATGGGGACACTCGGCAAAGAGCGTGACAAATTTTTTTAAAATTTTTTTCCCTGACACTCGGCAAAGTGGTATTTTTTTTAAAAATACGATGCAGTGCGGTTTAGGGTTTAGATTTCAAAAAAAAAGGAAAACACGTTTGTCGAGTGCCCCGATCTGGCACTCGGCAAACCAGCGGCCCATCCACACTTAGACAAACCGGCCACCCAACCGTTACCTCCCTCCCACCCACACACGCACACACGCACGCTGCCGTCCTGCCCCGCCCCACGCCGGTCGGCCCGCCGTCCCGCCCCGCCCGCTCACCCGCCGCGTGCTTCGCCGCTCGCTCCGCCACCAAGACGACAATAAGCCCACTGGGCATGCCCCATTGCCTTCGCCCGCCCGCCCTACCGCCGACGTGTCCCCGCCGCCCCACCCCAGCCGCGCCCCGACGCGCTTCCCTGTCGCTCCGCCACACGGCGCGCGCGCGCCAGCCAGCGGCGTGCCCCCGCTGCCGCCGCCGGCCCCGCCCACACCGGCGCGCCTCCGCCGGCCGCCCCGAACACCGTGGCCCGCCGGCGCCCGCCGCTCCAACCCCACGGCCCACGACAACGCCTCCCCGGCTGTCCTCGGCGCGCCCCCGGCTGTCCTCGGCGCGCCCCCGACCGCCGCGGCCATCCTCTCCCCGTCCTCGGCGCGCCTCGGCTGACCCCAACGCCCTCCCAGCCCCCGACACCATAGGTGAGTAGTAGAGTAGCAGTGGTAGTATGTTTTAGTAGAAGTAGAGTTCGGTAGAGTAGTAGTAGTAGGTGGTTGTGGTGGTGGTAGTAGTAGTACAGTAGGTTGTTGTGGTGGTAGTAGTAGTAATAGATGGTGGTGGTGGTGGTTGTAGTAGTAGAAGAGTAGAGTGGTGGTGGTTGTAGTAGTAGAAGAGTAGAGTGGCGGCGGCGGCGGTGGTGGTGGTGGATGAATGTGACTTGGCAATGATATGTTGAATTGAATGCATATGTATATGTGGTTGTCGGCCATCGTGCCATATGTTTTTTGCATGTTTTGGATACCTCACCGTGCAGGGGAGGTTCTGCTGAAATTTTGAACTGAGATAGTATTTTGTTCTTTTTTTTGCAGAGAAGAGCCGTTGTAGCGGAGCCGGAGTATCTCGGCAACCCCGATCGTCTTCCTCGCCGCTGCGGGTCTGCCTGCACCGCGTCGCCTCGCCACTGCACTGACGTGTATCTAGAGAACAACGGGGAGGTGTTGTCGAAATTCTGTCTCGGATAGGAGTAGACCATGGAGACTAACCTCATCTACGCATCCGTGGGTGGGATTAGGACCTATCCTCACCTATTAGACAATAGGATCACCATGTAGATGCAATTGATGGTTACTTTGCTCGGTGATATATATGTTAGAGGATGGATGACCGTCAGTGGATGTACACGGGCTGGAGAAGTCAGAGTGATTACACCAATGAATGGATGAACAAGACCAATGCTTTCTTGAACCGTGTATTTGGCAAGGTAGCTAAATCCCCGAGTCTAGTTTTATGTCAATGTAGCAAATGTGCAAACAGGAAAAGGGTAAACAAGGACAACATGGGTAAACATCTTTTGAAGAATGGATTTACGCCGGACTATACCCGGTGGGTCCACCATGGTGAAGCCCATCGTATGAGAGAGGAGGTGGTGAGACCACGCATCGAGGCTTATGATGCTGATGCCGGGGTAGCAGACACGTTAGATGACGCTCACCAAGCACAGTTCGCTGAAGGACGTGAGGAGGAGATGGAGGCAGCCGCACAGGCGTTCTACGACATGATGGTCTTGGCACAGAAACCCCTTCATGATCGGACAACGGTTTCTCAACTGGAAGCCATTGGACGCGTAATGGGGTTGAAGTCTGAGTTAAACCTAAGTCGAGAAGGCTTCGATAAGATGTTGGCCGTGATTGGCACCCTGCTTCTGGTGGGCCACGTTCTGCCAAAGAGCTTGTATGAGTCACAGAAACTCCTTCGTGCACTTAAGATGCCGTATGAGCAGATACATGCTTATCCGAATGGTTGCGTCCTATTTAGGAAAGAACACAAGGATGCAAAGTACTATCCAAAGTGTAAATCCTCCAAGTACCTAGAGGTAGACTCTGGTGATGGCCAGAAGAGGCAGCTTACGATCCCCGTGAAAATCCTACGGCACCTTCCGTTCCTACCAAGGATCCAACGGCTATACATGACCGAGGAATCCATGAAACAGATGACATGGCACAAAAAGGGCAAACGATACAATGTTGGCAAGATGGTACATCCATTCGATGGTGAAGCATGGACCCGCTTTGACGACAAACATCGTGAGAAAGCCGATGAGGCTCGTAATGTACGTGTTGCGCTGGCAACAAATGGGTTCAATCCTTATGGACTGATGTCGTCCCCATACACTTGTTGGCCCGTGTTCGTTATCCCCCTCAATCTTCCCCCAGCGTCTCCTTTCAACGACAGAACGTATTCTTGTCGTTAATTATTCCTGGACACTCAGGGAGTAATATGGGAGTGTTCATGGAGCCTGTGATCGATGAATTGGTCCATGCTTGGGAGGAAGGGGTATGGACATACGACCGAGCTACAAAGACAAGCTTCAAAATGCACGTTTGGTACCACTACTCCCTACATGACTTCCTAGCATATGGGTTATTCTGCGCCTGGTGTGTTCACGGGAAGTTCCCATGCCCAATATGCAAGGAAGGTCTAAGGTTCATTTGGTTGCAGAAGGGTGGCAAGTATTCGTCGTTCGACAAACATCATCAATTCCTCCCTCTTGACCATCCATTCAGACAAGACATCAAGAACTTTACGAAATATGTTGTAGTGTCAGACCTTGCACCGCGGATGATGACTGGTGCCGAGGTTCATGCTTAGATAGATGCTCTCGTGGCCAATCAAGAAGGTGGTTTTGTGGGATATGGTGAGCAACATATGTGGACTCATAAGTCGGGCTTGACGAGGCTCCCCTATTTTGATGACCTTCTTCTGCCACATAACATTGATGTAATGCACACTGAAAAGAATGTCGCCGAGGCACTTTGGGCAACACTCATGGACACTAAAAAGTCTAAGGACAACCCTAAGGCTAGAGTGGACCTGGCAACGTTATGCGATAGACCAAATCAAGAGATGCAGCCTCCTAGAGGCGGCAAGAATTGGAGAACGCCTCAGGCCGATTTCGTCTTGACCAGCAAACAAAGGAGGGAAGTACTTGAATGGATCCAGACGCTAATGTTCCCTGATGGGTATGCAGCGAATCTGAAGAGGGGAGTGAACTTATCTACTCTGCGAGTCAACGGGATGAAGAGTCATGACTACCACATATGGATTGAGCGGCTTCTTCTGGCGATGGTTTGAGGCTATGTCCTTGAGCATGTCTGGCTAGTACTGGCAGAGTTGAGCTATTTCTTGCGCCAGCTTTGTGCCAAGGAGCTATCTCGGACCGTCATTGATGACTTGGAAAAAGGGGCACCTATGTTGCTCTATAAGTTGGAGAAGATCTTTCCACCCGGCTTCTTCTTGTCGATGCAGCATTTGATTGTGCACCTCCCGTATGAGGTACGAATGGGGGGGGCGTGCAGGCCCGTTGGTGCTATCCAATCGAGAGATGTCGAAAGACTCTTCGCAAAAAATATAAAAATAAAGCCAAAATTGAGGCTTTCATTGTAGAGGCATACATTCTGGAGGAGGTGTCAAACTTCACAGAAAAATACTACACTGAGAACCTTCCTAGCATGCATAATCTACCCCCTCGTTACAATGCTGATAAAAATGAATCGAACCTCAGCCTTTTCCAAGGGCAACTCGGAAGCGCAAGTGCATCGACCACTAAGCACTTGAGTATTGAAGAGTGGCGCAGTATCATGCTATATGTGTTGACCAACCTTGTCGAGGTGCAGCTGTATGTGAGGTAAGTTCTCAACGAACTTGTTTCAGTATGCCGTCACTATTCTACATCCAACTCTCTTGTTTCTCGTTGGTACAGGGAATTTCTTCGTAAATCCTGGCATCAATCAAGGGATCCTACCCCACAGGAAAATGATACCCTTCTTTCACAGGGTGCGGGACCAGGGAGGCCCGATTTCATTTCTTGGTTCAAAAATATGGTACCGTCCAATTTAGCTCGTACTTAGTTCGACATTCCAAGTTGCTCGTATGTTCGAATAATATAACGATCTATCCTGCTTGAGCTTGCAGGCCCAAACTGATGCGTCTATAAGTGATGAGTTGAGATAGGTTGCAAACGGCTGTGCCTTAAGGGTCAGGCCATTTACCAGTTATGACGTGAATGGATATCGCTTTCACACAGCAAGCTACGAGCAGAGTCGGCCTAATAAGAAAACCACAAATAGTGGAGTTTTTACGCCCGGCACTGATGGCCTCGACTATTATGGAAGAATTGAAGAAATATACGAACTTTCATTTTATGGTGCCAAACCTTTTAATCCTGTCATATTCAAATGCCATTGGTTTGATCCTCGAGTAACGAGACGGACCCCTAATCTTGGGCTAGTCAAAATTCGACAGGATTCCGTCTATCCAGGAGACGATGTCTATATTGTGGCTCAACAGGCCACGCAGGTTTATTATACGTCATACGCGTGCCAAACCAAAGGGCATCTTAAGGTTTGGGATATCGTGCACAAGGTCTCGCCACACGGTAAACTACCTGTCCCAAACGATGAAGATTATAATTTCAACCCACACACATATGACAGAGAGTTCTTTCAAGAAGAGGGGCTAGAAGGGAGGTTTGAGATAGACTTAACCAAAGCCATCGGAATGGAACTAGACAATGAAAGGGTTGATGACGAGGACGCTAGAGATGAGGTGCAAAATGTGAAGGACTTTGAAATGCTTGAGCGATTACGTTTAGGCAATGACAATGAAGACAACATTCCTCCTTCGGATAGTGTTGATTGTTTGGGCAATGACAATGTTGATAGTGATGACGAGACCTATGATCGAGCTAATCCCAATCATGAAGATTATTTCTAATACATGTAATACTATGTTTTTGTAATTATGTTTTGTTTATTTTGCATATATTTCTATTTCTAATTACGTCTTGTTTATTCTTTTTAATTGCAGGTGATTGAACAAAGATGGTGGGCCGAAGCAACCATCACAGGGAAATGTCCTCGTTTTACCAAACACCACGCACTGCAGATGCCGCTACAGGTGAGGGGCCATCGGACAGGAGGAGGAGGAGCAGCGGCCATAGGAGGCAGCCGTCGCCGCCTCCTACCACACAGCGTGAGGAGGATGAGGAGGAGGCGAGGCCCGGGGATGACGACGAGCTGGTTCGGCAGACGGACGAGGAGGAGGGGGCGCACGAGGGGGAGGGGACGCACGAGGAGGATGGCACGGGTTCCGCTTCCTCTGGTTCATCCAACGTCTACATGCGAGGTCCGGCGAGCCTTCCTCCGGTTCCGCTTTCTCACCAACGCCCAATGATTCGCCCCAAAGGGCAAAAGTAAGTAACTTTAGATTTAATCACCACCACTTCATATGATATGTTGAAAATCGATAGAGAAACTAATAATTTTTCTTAATCACTTGTGCAGGAACTGGACGATTGTGTCGGGTGGTGGTCACGGACGCCTGGTCAATGGCGTCCTAGGTCTTCTGTGCAGGCAACACTACCCTGGCCTGGTTGACTACGCCAGTAGGAGGGAGCCGGCCTGGACGTTTGACCACTACGCCGCCGCCCCCGATGTGGGTTACCCCAACAAGGCGGAGCGGGTGAAGGTGGAGTTTTGGGTAAGTCTCCCTCGCACTACACCGCTCAATACATCGCATTCATTGGACTTTTCTTGAAATAATGAATGGATACATCGCGTCTGTATGCATACTTATTTCAGATGCGAGGAGGGATCTTAGGCCAGGGCAGATTTGGTGGCTACCAAAGCCTGTAAAAAACTCATCACCGACATGCATCACGAGACGCGCATCCAGGCCATCATAACCTACTACGGGTAGAAACTTGGAGAGAAGGTCAGCAAAGAAGAAGCAAGAAAGATGACGCTGACCCGGGACCAGTACCTTGAGGTAGATAAAGAACATTAATATTGATTCGTTTTGAGATTAAGTTGGTTTAATTTGATCTTTTTATATGTCAAATACTTGATGATGTGTAGATGTGTCCCTGGTGGTGCTCCTCGTATCCCGAGTGCTGGGCGATGATCGTGGACAAGTGGTTCACGCTCGGGTGGGCCGAGACGCACTATGCTGCCCGAGAGCGGCGTTTGCAGATGCAAGGTCCAGCACACCATCAAGGCAACCGCAGCCTCGCCGGATACAAACAATTATGGGTACGCGAATTCATTTATCTATTCTGACGCTCAATTATGCCTGATTTCTAATCATCTTGCTGTCTTTCTCGCAGTCGGAGGCACATGGTGGCCAGCAATGCTCCGACTTCCAGGCATGGTGTATGTCCCACAAGGGCAAGGTGACGTCCGGCATCTCCTACAACCCAGAGGACCCGCCCGAGGTGTACACCAACCTGAGCGTCCACACCCGCATCAGTGAGTACACATCGGCGGCAAGGTCGGTCCATGGGCCATAGTACGACTCGAGCACCGAGGACTTTGATGCAGAGATCGTCATGAGGGTGGGTGGATGCAAGAAGCATGGGCGGTATTGGCTTGGTGATGGCGTCATCGACTCGACCTCTACTCCCTTTGTCTCCTAGATCCGAGCACGGAGCACGAGCGCAAGCCCGGCCATACGGCCACGGCCAAGCGCTTCACAGCAGCGGGTCGATGCACTCGAGGTTATTCCTGTTTTACTCATCGTACATTGATCTTTACACACCTTAATTAGCTTTGCATTACTGAAACATTGGAGTGAAATATTGCAGGCCCGGCTAGAAGAAGAAGCAAGGCAACGTCAGGACCTGGCGGCCCAGCTGCAGTCCGAGCGGGCCGCGCGGGAGGCCTAGGCGCAGAGGATGGCGGAAATGATGCAGTTCATGCAGACTCTTGGGCAACATACGGGTCTAGCTGTGCCACCTAGGCTATTCGCTCCACCTCTGACTCCTGCAGCTACGGCTACTCCTGTGAGTTTTCGCTTGTGCTTTGCTTGTATGACCTAGATTAGCTATCCAAGTAATCTTGTCTAGCGCATACAATCTCTTCTCCTTTGTGCAGCCTCAGTCGGAGGGTTCAAATAATCCAGCTCATGCGCCTCCGACTGATCTAGCTTTTCCTTCACCAAGCACTCAGTTTCCACCTTGGTGATGAGTAACATTAGTTGTATTTGCATTTGTTGTTCACTTGGTGATGAATTTCTGATATACTTGTCATGCACTAGTGTTATATTTGGATAACTGCGATATATGTGATAGATGTTTGGATTGATGTATGTGATATATGTGATATATTGTGATGAATGTGATATATGCGATGGATGTGATAAATATGTGATGTATGTTTGGATGGATGTGAGATATATGTGATAATTTGTGTTTGTCGTGATGGAATGTAAAAAATGAATAAAAAGACTGGTTTTGGTCAGTTTGCCGAGTGCAATGGTCACTGCACTCGAAAAAGCTGGAAAAAGGGTCACTACACTCGGCAAAGAATTGTTTTAAAAAAATAAAAAAACTTTGCCGAGTGCCACCCATGTGGCACTCGGCAAAGAATTTTTTTTAAACGTTGCCGAGAGCCACCCGTCCGGCGCTCGGCAAAGAAATTTAAAAAACAAATAATAAAAAACTTTGCTGAGTGTCATCCCGGGCGGCGCTCGGCAAAGAATTTAAAAAAAAATAAAAATAAAAAACTTTGCCGAGTGCCAGCCCGGGCGGCGCTCGGCAAAGAATTTAAAAAAATGAAAAACTTTGCCGAGTGCCATCCGGGTTGGCACTCGGCAAAGCCGCCGTCACCGTTTCCTGCGCCGTGACGGCTCGTTTTCTTTGCCGAGTGCTGTCTCGGCACTCGGCAAAAGCTTTGCCGAGTGCCCGACAAATGGCTCTCGGCAAAGGCTGCTTTGCCAGCCATTTTTTTTCCGAGTGTCCTTTGCCGAGTGCGTCACTCAGCAAAGCACCTGAATCCAGTAGTACCGCTTGGTCGATTTTAGGCTATCGATATTTGTTTATATATTTTAACACAATACTCGATTTTAGTTACTACGTACTTATAATCTATATGATTTTTCCATCCATATTCATAGTTTTTACATTTTAATTATATTGCATGTTTGCCAATTAATAGTTTAGTTGAAATTTCCTGTCATATTATACGTGGTCTTCATGCGTCACACGTACTTCAAATATATTGAGTTTCTTTTTTATATGAACACTAGCAAAAGTAGGTAATTTACAGTTTTACACAACACATCTTCGGTGTATTTTTATTATTATGGTAGAGATGTGCATAATTTCGATGCAGATTCAGGTTTACTTTAGATTGTTTTAACAATAAATAATAGAAGTGAGTAATTTACATACAAATTTATGCTTTGTTTTGGTGTTATCAGATTCACCTCAATCTGCATGTGTTGGTGTATACTGAGGTTAAATTTAGTTCAAGTTTCACTTCAATTCACCCTCAACACATGTGTATTGACGCCAATCCGACTATATCCAAACAAGACCTTAAAGAGTTATATTATATGATAGAATAAGTGGGTAGTAATTAAATCCAGATTGAGGGGTTATTAAGTTGTTAGTGGGTAATTTAGTTAGATATTTAAGGTTTACTTTAGTCTACTTTTTATAATAACAAAGGTGTGACACTACCGGAAACAGTATAATTGCCGAGTGCCTGAGGGTTTGCCGAGTGCATTCCATCGGGCACTTGGCAAATATCCTATTTACAGAGTGTTTTGAATTCAACACTCGACAAACAGATAGCACTCGGCAAAACCTAACTTTGTCGAGTGCCTAATAAAAAATACTCGGCAAACTACAATGAAACACTCGGCAAAGTATAGGCACATGCGCTGGGCATGCGACGTCCATATGATGGCCGTTGGGTGCGCCACCCTACCGTTAGAACTTTGCCAAGTGTCCGTTAGAGATACTCGGCAAAAACAAGGTTTGTCGAGTGTTTTTTATTGACACTCGGCAAAATAATATTGTTGCCGATTGTTTTTTATTGACACTTGATAAAATAATATTTTTTCCTCTCCTGCCCTCCAAACCTTTTCTATTCTCCACATACAACATGTGGTACTGCATGTTCAAATTTGGTATATTTCTCGATGTGTTTGCTATATTTAATTAATTTATTGTATTTAGAGGGATTTTTTGGTTTAAGTCAAATTTGAACCGTAAGTGATTCAAATAATGGACTAAATTGAGTGGAGAAATCATATTTATGTTATTGAGTCCATTTTGGGGCCTTACTCGGGAAATCAAAAGAAATTTTGAACATTTTGTTCAGGAAACACGACCATGAACATGTGGCCGAATGGTTTTTAAATTCTAAAAAAATCAAACGAAGTCTGAAAATGACGAGATTTGTCAAGATCTCCTGATATCATACGTGGAGACTGTTGAAAAAAAATTGAGAAGGTTTCGCACAATTTGTCACATATGACGCTTACAAACCGAAGCATCTCCGAAGAAGAATCGTAGCGTTGAAAATGATCTGGTAAGATTTAGAGTCAAAGTGACGGTCGAATTGGGGTTTGACTTCAAAACTTTTTGTATAGGCAATAGACAACATAGATTGGTTCACGGTAAATTTTGGTAATTTTCCAGATCCGTTTGATAATTTTAATTTATTAATTGCAATTATAGAATTTTAATTGATATAAATTGAATTTGAACTATAACTGCATGAAATAATGGATTAATATTCGTAGAAAAATCAAATATGCATTGTTGAGTGAATTTGACAAGGTATTTTCAAATTACATCGTAACAAATTTAGTAAAATACGTCACGAAGAAGGAGGATGGGTGGGCTTAAAATATCATTTTTTTGCCGAGTGTTAACTGTACGACACTCGGCAAACAATATAGTTACCGAGTGTCATATAGTGGACACTCGGCAACATACCCAAGCCAGCTCCACTTACCAGTAACGTACCGGTTGAAAATTGAAAAAAAAACAATGCCGAGTGCCCGCAATCTAGCACTCGGCATACCTTTACTTTGCCGAGTGCCAAATCGCGGGCACTTGACAAAGCCCATTGGTTTTTACCCTATCCGGCCGCACACTCACACACACACTCACACACTCACCCGCACACACACGCACACCGTGCTGCGCTACCGGACAGCCCTCTGCGCCGCCAGACCGCCGTCCGCCGCCGGGCCGCCACCCCCTGCAGCCGGTCGGCCGCCCCCCGCCTTCCCGTGCCGCCGCTGGCGGCCCCTGCCATCCCGGCGAGCCGGCCCCTCCTGGCCCCCGGCGTGACGCCCCTCCCGACCCCCGGCGCGACGCCCCTCATGCCGCCGCACGGTGGCCCGGCCACCTGGCGCCCCTGCCTCCCAGCGTCCGCCGCCGGGTTGTCCCCCTCCCAGCGTCCGCCCCCGCCTCCCTGCTCTTTATGGTATGGTCTGCCTTATTTGCTTAGTTTTTGAACTTACCAAACCAATAAGTTAGATCTGCAGAATTCCATTGAGGCTGAATAAACAGCTGCAGTATTTTGAAATTAGAATAGAGAAAACCATATTTACTCAATCTTTGTATGCCAATTTGTCCTGACTGTAGTATGAACCCCATTCTGTTTGCCATCTCTATTGTACGCAGTAGTAATTTTCAGAGGAATGTAGCCTCCTTCTGTTTGATACTTCAACAGCTATTGACACCTTCAGAGGAATCTAGCCTACCTGATTGACTGTTTTTTGGTCTGTTATAATGTCCCTTCTCTCCATCTGCTGTTCAGCTTAGTTGCTTGAACTCAATAGACACTGTGTTCTCGTAAACTCTCTCCATCTGCACAGATATGCAGTGCAGTAAGTTTAACAGTATAGTAAGATTTGTTGCAATTTGTAAAACTTAGCAGTTATGTGTCCTTCCGTGTAATGCCTTTAGGTGTAACTTTCTTAGATATCCATCACCTTAGAATTAGAGACTCCAGTTAACAGATTATTTACGGTTACTGCTGGTACCTCACTGTGTTACAGTTCAGTCCCTCACTGTATTATGCTGAAGGTGCATGTTTCTTTCTTCCCTGCTATTGGATGTTGGGTTTGGAAAACCCGTTATTGGGTATCTGATTTGTTAATGTTGAATTTGACAGATTTATCTATGTATTGTCTGTGTCTCTGTGTGTTTGTAAGCGTGTTTTTGTGTGTGTGTGTAGCAAACTATCAGTCTAATCTGGAGTTCATCAGATGTGTGTTGTGTTGGATGTCCTGTCTAATCGACGGTTGCTCATTTATTTTCCTGCTTGAAAGGCTATGTTGTTGTTGTTGTTGTTGTTGTTGTTGTTGTAAGCTTGCAAGTTTATTTTTTCAATGGTATAAGTTTTATAGTCCCACAGTTAAAAATCAGAGCTAAAACTTTCACCCTGCTCGCTACAATTGTTTGATATATAGTAGCTACAATCGATATTAGTTATTTGTTTCCAGCCACAGCTGCAGCTACAACATAAAAAGCTGCCGCAAGCAGGGCCTTTGTCCCTTGTTGTCATTTGTAGGACCAGACGATACTTCAATATCAATCATATAAGTTAACTATTACTACCTCCATTCTAAATTATAAGACATTTTGACTTTTCTAGATACATAATTTTTGCTACGCACTTAGATATACACTATGTCTACATACATAGTTAAACACATGTATCTAAAAAAATCAAAACGTCTCATAATTTGGAGACTTTCCATGCCAATGATTGCCATTCTTTTAATGATCCCGCTATACATTTACTGACCCGATGCATTTGGCTCTCTATTATCTTCAACTTGCAGGTTTTTGCCGCCGCTCCCTGCCCCGCCCTGCCACCTGGTTCCGCCTTGCCCTCCCGCTGCCCCACAACTTGCCGTTGTTTTGCAGGGTATAAGATGTGTATGTGGTTGTCGGCCATCGTGCCGTTTGTTGCCGAGTCTATGTGGTTGTCGGCCATCGTGCCGTTTTATTTGTTGCAGGTTTTGAAAACCTCCCCGTGTAGGGGAGGTGCTGCCGAAATTTAGATTTGACACTATTATGTTCCTTTTATTGCAGGAGAGGCTATTGCAACGTCCTCGACTCGTCAGTTTACATGATAGCAAGGTGAGGCATAAAAGACCCTTCTTTCCGTATCATGTTCGTATATCACGTAACCTAGCTAGGCGTCTTCCGTTCGAAAGAGATACGGTTGGAAATATGCAGATCTTTGCATATCTATAACCGTATCTGTTTTGAATTGTCCATGTTTTTTGGACAGCCCGAGGATGTGTAGATGCGATTAGTTTCCATGCTCTACTCCGATCCGTGATAGAGTTTCGGCAGCATCTCCCTGTTGTTCTCCGGATACACAATCTCCCTTCCAGGATGTGTATTTGGAGAACAGTGGGGAGGTGCTGCCAAAATTATGTCTCGGATAGGAGTAGAGCATGGAAACTAACCCCGTCTATACATCCTCGGGTGGGATTAGGACCTATCTTCACCTATTAGATAGTATAGGAACGTGTAGATGCAACATGATTTTTTATATTACTCGCTAATATGCTAGAGGATGGATGACCGTGAGTGGATGTACACGGGCCGCTCTAGTCAGACTTCGTTGACCGAAGAATGGATTGACAAGACCGATGCTTTCTTGGAACGGGCATTTGCAAGGGTTAAAGGAGCTAGTGTCACTTGGTGTCCCTGCAGCAAATGTGCAAACACGCGTCGGCAAACCAAGGTGGTCATGGGTAAACATCTTTGCAAGAATGGATTTACGGCAGACTATACCAGGTGGATCTACCATGATGAAGCCGATCGTGGGAGAGACGAGGTCGTGAGACAACACATCGAGGAATATGATGGGGATGTCGGGGTAGGAGACATGTTAAATGACTATCATGAAGCACACTTCGATGAAGGACGTAGGGAGGAGGAGCCAGAGGCTACCGCAAAGGCGTATTACGACATATTGTCTGCGGCACAGCAACCCCTTCACGGGTATGCCAAGGTTTCTCAACTAGATGCCATTGCACGCCTAATGGCCGTGAAGTCCTAGTTTAGCTTGAGTCGAGATGCCTTCGATGTTATGCTCACAGTTGTTGGCAGCCTGCTCCCGGATGGTCACATCTTGCCAAAGAGCATGTATGAGGCACAGAAACTCCTTCGTGCACTTAAGATGCCATACGAGCAGATACATGTTTGTCCGAAGGGATGCATCTTATTTAGGAAAGAGTATGCGGAAGAAAAGTACTGTGTGAAGTGTGAATCGTCTAGGTTCCTAGAGGTAGACTCTAGTGATGGTCAGAAGAGGCAACTCGCAATCCCCGTGAAGATCCTACGGTACCTTCCTTTCATACCGAGGATCCAGCGGCTTTACATGACTGAGGAATCCGCGAAACAGATGACATGGCATAAAAACGGACGTCGATACAATCCTGAGAAGATGGTACATCCATCCGATGGTGAAGCCTGGACAAGGTTTGATGAGATTCATCGTGAGAAAGCTCTAGAGGCTCGTAATGTACGTGTTGCGTTGGCAACAGATGGGTTCAATCCTTATGGAATGACTGCTGCCCCGTACACCTGTTGGTCCATGTTCGTCATCCCCCTCAATCTCCCCCCTGGTGTTCTCTTTCAACGACAGAACATATTCTTGTCGTTGATAATTCCAGAACACCCGGGGAATAATATGAGTGTGTACATGGAGCCTCTGATTGATGATTTGGTCCGTGCTTGGGAGGAAGGGGTATGGACATACGACCGAGATATAAAGATAAACTTCAAAATACATGTTTGGTACCAGTACTCCCTGCATGACTTGTCGACATATGAGATTTTCTGTTGCTGGTGTGTTCACGGGAGGTTCCCATGCCCAGTATGCAAGGCTTCTCTGAAGTTCATTTGGTTGACGAAGGGTGGCAAGTATTCTTCATTCGATAAACATCGACAATTCCTCCCTCCTGACCATCCATTCAGACTAAACATCAAGAACTTTACGAAAGATGTCGTAGTTAAAGACCCTGCACCGCAGATGATGATAGGAGCCGCGGTTCATGCTTAGTTAGACGCTCTCGAGGTCAATAAACAAGAAGGTGGTTTTGTGGGATATGGCGAGCAACATGCCTGGACTCAGAAGTCGTGCTTGTGGAACCTCCCCTATTTTGATGATCTTCTTCTTCCACATAACATTGATGTAATGCACACTGAAAAGAATATCGCCAAGGCAATTTTTGGTACAATCATTGACATTCCTGATAAGACAAAGGATAACGTTAAGGCTAGAGTGGATCAAGCGAGGTTATGCGACAGACCAAAGCTGGACATGGTGCCTCCCAGAGCCGACAAGTCGTGGAGAAAGCCTAAGGCCGATTTTGTCCCGACGAGGGCCCAAAGGAGGGAGGTACTAGAATGGTTCCAAACGTTAATGTTCCCTGATGGGTATGCAATGAATCTGAAGAGGGGAGTGAACTTAGCTACTATGCGAATCAACGGGCTCAAGAGTCATGATTACCACATATGGCTTGAGCGCCTACTTCTAGTGATGGTTCGAGGCTATGTCCCTGAGCATGTCTGGCAGGTGCTAGCGGAGTTGAGCAATTTCTTCCGCCAGCTTTGTGGCAAGGAGTTATCTCGTGCCGTGGTTGCAGAAATGGAAAGAATGGCGCTTGTGTTGCTCTGTAAGTTGGAGAAGATTTTTCCACCCGGCTTCTTCAATCTGATGCAGCATATGATTCTACACCTCCCGTATGAAGCATGAATGGGGGTCCTATGCAGGGCCGTTGGTGCTATTCAATTGAGAGATGTCAAAAGGTTCTTTGAACTAAATGTAAAAAGAAATGCAAAATTGAAGCATCCATTGCAGAGGCATACATTCTGGAGGAGGTGTCAAACTTCACAACAAAATACTATGCTGACAACCTTCCTAGCGTGCATAATCCACCCCCTCGTTATAATGCTGGCGAAGATGAATCGAGCCTTAGCATTTTCTAAGGGCAACTCAGAAGTGCAAGTGGTGCGACCCACAAGACGTTGAAACATGAAGAGTGGCGCACTATCATGCTATATGTGTTGACCAACCTATCCGAAGTGGAGCCGTACATGCTGTAAGTTCTCAACAAACTTGTTCTCAAGTAGTCACTATTCTATGTCCAACTCCCATGTTTCTCATTGGTACAGGGAATTTCATCATCAATTCTGGCGTGAATCAAGGGAACCTACCCCACAGAAAGTTGAGACCCTTCTCAGAGAGGGTGCGGGAAATGGAATGCCCAATTTCATTTCTTGGTTCAAACAAAAGGTACAGTCCAATTTAGCTCGTACTTAGTTTGACATTACAAGTTGCACGTACATGCGAATAATATAACGAACCACCCTGCTTGAACTTGCAGGGCCAAACTGATGCGTCTATAAGTGTCGAGTTGAGACAGGTTGCCGATGGTTGTGCCTATATGGTCAGGTCGTTTACTGGTTATGACGTGAATGGATATCGCTTTCACACAACAAGCCACGAGCAGAGTCAGCCCAATCGAAGAACCACAAATACCGGAGTTTTTACGCTAGGCTTTGATGGGGTCAAGTACTATGGAAGAATTGAAGAAATATACGAACTCATGTTTCATGGTTGCAAACCTCTTAATCTAGTCATATTCAAATGCCATTGGTTTGATCCATCAGTAGTGAGACGGACCCCTAATCTTGGGCTAGTCGAAATTCGACAATCATCCGTCTTACCAGGAGATGATATCTATATTGTGGCTTAATAGGCCACGCAAGTTTATTATCTCTCATACCCGTGCCAAACCGACGACCGTCTTAAGGGTTGGGATGTTGTGTACAAGGTATCGCCATATGGTAAACTACCTGTACCAAACAATGAAGATTACAACATAGACCCCAACACATATGACGGAGAGTTCTTCCAAGAAGATGGGCTCGAAGGGAGTTTTGAGATAGACTTAACTGAAGCAATCGGAATGGAAGTAGACAATGAAAGGGTTGCTGCCGAGGACATTGGAGACGAGGTTCAGAATGTACAGGACTTAGAATTACTTCAGCGATTACATTAAGGCAATGACAGTGATGACGACATTCCTCCTTCGGAGCATGGGCATGATTATATCGACACGCGTGATAGTGATGATGAGACTTATGATCTAGCTAATCCCGATCATGATGATTATTTCTAATACATGTATGAGCCGTACTAATTTATTTATTATTTTTCATACCATGTTATTTTTGAAGTATGTTTAGTTTATTTTGCATATCTTTCTAAGTATGTTTTGTTTATCTGTGCTTATTGGTTTACTCTTTTTAATTGCAGGTGATTGAACAATGGTGGGCGGTACGAGGAAGATCGCGGCGCTTTACGGAAAATTCAAAACTACAGCTTCAGGGTCAGCTTCAGGGAAAGGTCAAGGGAGGGGTCGAGGCAGGGGTCGAGGGAAGGGTAAAGGGAAGGGTAAAGGAAAGGTTAAAGGGGCGAGGCCCCTGTTGCCTGTAGCTTCCTTATCGTCGTCTGAGGAGGAGGAGGAGGTACCTTCCGTGCACGCCTCTGGTGACGAGGAGGAGGTACAGGAGGAGCAGGAGCAGGTGGAGGAGGAGGCAGTTGGTTCCCAGGTCTGGTTGCGAGGTCCCTCGACCCTCCCGAGGCGACCGATACCGCTTGAGAGACGCCCGATGATTCGACCCTCTGGGAAAAAAGTAAATAACTTTAAATGTTCTCAATAATTTTTCGTTTGATATGTTGAAAATTGCAATGGAAACTAATAATTTATCTTAATCACTTGGGCAGGGGTTGGATTAAGGTCAGTGGGGGTGATCACAACCGCAAGGTCAACGACATCCTTGGCCTTTTGTGCAGGCTACACTTCCCTGGCTTAGTGCAGTTCGGCAAAGAGCAGGTGCCGGCCTACACGTGGGACCACTACGTCGCCGCCCGCGACGCCGCTGATCGTGACGGCAGGGTATTCCCCAACAAGGCGGAGCAGGTGAAGGGCGAGTTGTGGGTAAGTATTCCTCGCACTACATTGCTCAATACATCACATTCACTGGACATTCTTGAAGTAATGACTGTATACATCGCGTCTATATGCAGGACTTCTACAGATGCCAGGAGGGGTACGAGGCCAAGGCGGCCTCCATCTCTGAAGAAGCCGCCAAGAAGCCCGTGAAGGACATGCACTACGAGGCGCGCGTCCAGGCCATAATCGACTACTATGCTCAATACAGAGGGATGAAGGTTAAAAAAGAAGAGGCAAGAACAATGAACCTGACCCGGGAACAATTCTTGAAGGTAAATATAGAAAATTAATACTTACTTTTTATGAGATTAATTACGCTTAATTTCATTTTTTCATATGTCATACACTTGATGACGTAGGTGCATCCGTACTGGTGCGCCCAGCATACCCAGTGCTGGGAATACATGGTGGACACGTGGTTGGAGCCCGGGTGGGTGGAGACGCACAACACTTGCCGGGACCGGCGTTTGCTGATGCCACGTGCATCACACCATCAAGGCAGCCTAAGCCTCGACGAATATAGGAAAAAATGGGTACGCGAATTCATTTCTTTATTCTAACGCTCAATTCTGCATAATTTCTAATCATTTTGCGTTTTTGCCGCAATCATCGTCACATGATGGCCAGCCTTGCTCCCAGTTCAAGGCATGGGTTCTGTCCAAAAAGGGCAAGGCGACGGTAAACATCGACTTCAACCCGGAGGACCCACCCGAGGCGTACGGCGATCCCAGCATCCACAGCCGCGTCACCGAGTACACAGCGATGGCAAGGGAGGTTCATGGGTCAGAGTTCGACCCAAGCACCCAGGATCTTGATGGAGAAATCGTGATGAGGGTGGGAGGAGGCAAGAAGCATGGCCGGTACTGGATTGGTGACAGTACAATCGACACGGCCTCTACTCCCACTCTCTCCCAGATCCGAGCAAGGAGCACGAGCTCGAGCCCAGCGATACGCGCACGGCCAACCACTACACAGCTCCAGATGGAGGCTCTCTAGGTTATTTCTGTTTTATTCATCGTTCATTGATTGTTACGTACTTTAGCTTTGCATTGTAACATTGGGATGAAATATTATAGGCCCGGGTGGAAGCAGAAACGAAGCAACGAGAGGAGATGGAGGCGAGGATGGAGGAGATGATTCAGCAGAGGGTGGCGGCCGAGCGGCAGAACATGGAGACAGAACAATGGCTGACGATGGAGCATATGATTCAGCAGATGATAGAGGCCGAGCGGCAGAGGATAGAGGAAGAAAATCGGTTGAGGATGGACCAAATGTTTCAATACATGCAGAATTTTGCATCGAGTATGGGTCAAGCTTTGCCACCGCCACCGATACTATTCCCTCCATCTCAGCCACCCACAACTACTCCTGTGAGTCACTTGACACCTTATACTGCAGATTGAATACTTTAACTTAGAGAACTTTAGATGTTAGCTCAAAATGACTTAGAGAACTTTAGATTGAATACTTTGCATGTTTTTGTGACTAGGTAGAGATGTAGAGTCACCTTATACTGCATCTTGAAACAACTGACCGAGTTACTGCTACTCTATATTTGATAAGACACCTTGGTTTGTATCCTGGTTAGCTAGTATCGAAAATTTACTTTAGTACATTGTTGTGTCACAGAATTCATTTTTTGAGCAAGCTCGGCAGGTCCTCTGCCATTGTAGGAGATGACAAAGTATTTTCGGATGAAATCCCAAACTAGTGAGAAGAAAATTAATTGAAATAAATGTACTGTTTGAATGGAGTATAAGTCCCAGGCTGGACAGATTGGGGCTCCAGCCATTGTTGCTGTCCGGCAACAGCAGGTATCACGTGTGGTTCAGATGGGCTCTGCCTGGATTTTACCATATGCCTTCTGGATTAGCTGGATCAGTTTTTACCATATGCCTTTCTCACTGGACCAAGCAATTCATGAACTCATTACACAGTACTCATCAGGTAGTTGGTTTGTTCTACTTACGCACCATATAAACCAAGATACAGGAGTCAGGTGAGTGAACTGGCTAGTTTAGTAACTCGTGCATCTTAGTGTCTTCCAGCTGTGCTTTGCACCTATGAGGTCAATCCCCAAGCTCATGACTGACTAATATATGAATGGATAGTGTGCTGTCCTGATGAAACTCCGTTTAACCTTTTAATCAATTGTGCTCGATTGTTTTTCTACGGATCTAGTTTTACATCTATGTCCAATTGTCCACTGTACTAGCAGTCTAGCAGTAAGCTATTAGTTTCTTTTTTCTAACTGTCATGATCTTAGGGAGCCCTTTTGGTGTAAAATTATTGACCAATTTTTGAGCTCTGGATACTGTGGATGTGTATGGTTGTGAAAGAAGCTATTTTAGCTGGTCCAGTATCAGAGTTATCACCAACTAATTTATTGTCTTTTAGGTCAAGTTCATGGGAGCTACCGCTTTAGGACTGTGTGTTCATTTTTGACTTATTGGCTCTCAGTGCGAAATGGCGCATGTCAATTTGGAAACTTGTGAACTTCCATAGTAGTTTAGATTTTGTAGAATCTTTTGTTTTTTTTTTGCAATGTAACAAAAATGATCAACAGGTATCACGTAAATAATGAATTAAGTGCAATCTCCATGTGTCGAGGAACCTTAGATATTAAATGCATCACATATAAATATCAATCTTGTCTCACACATTCAATCTCTTCTTTTTTTGTGCAGAATCAATCGGCGGCATCAGCCTCAAGACCTGGATTTGTCGCAGTGGTTCCAATGGCCTCCGCAGTGATTGCGTTTGCATTTGTGGCTTATTGTGACTTGTGATGATGGTTTATTATGCTTGTGATGATGGTTTATTGTGAATTGTGATGATGGTTTATTATGCATGTGACATATAATTATGCCTATGATGATGGTTTATTGTGAATTGTGATGGTTTATTGTGAATCGAGAGGGGTCTGTTATACGTGACAGATTAGTAAAAAGGGGGTATTGGTCGCTTTGCCGAGTGTAACACTCGGCAAAAAGAGGAGTTGCCGAGTGTCAAGCCAAAACACTCGGCGAAGAGGCCATTTTCTGTTATTCTCGGAACCTTCTTTGCCGAGTGTATTCTAATGGACACTCGGCAAAGTGACCATAAAATATGGCTCTTGCGCGCTTGTTTGCCGAGAGTTTTGGGCGTGACACTCGGCAAAGTGTCTAAACTTTGCCGAGTGTTGTGGCCTTGACACTCAACAAAGTTTAGAAACTTTGCCGAGTGTTTTGGGCCGTCACCGTGCCATCCCGTTAACTTTTTTTTTACCGAGAGTTTATTTTTGCCGAGTGTTTATGGACACTCGGCAAACCATTTATCGAGTCGCGATAAAAAACACTCGGCAAATAGCTATTCGCCGACACTGTAGATGTCGTGTTCACTCGGCAAAGCCTTTGTCGAGTGCACTCGGCAAGCTACTGTATCCCGTAGTGTGAGTTCAGCTATTATTATAGGATTAGAGTCTACCAGACTAATGGCTAGATGTTTCTGGTTTTGGTGAGAATTTATCTATTTTTCCAATGCATCTTCTGAGGATTCATGTGGATGTTCCAAAAATAATTAATCTCCAATATCAAGGTATAATAGTAAGATTATAGGAATACTGTGTTCAACAGTAATCATTTTGATCGTGTTGTTTTCTTGATTATTTCATATATCCAATTATTAGAGCACTTTTGAGTGCGGTGCATTAGAAAATTAAGTTTAAATTGGGTAGTTCACCGTGTTTCTACTAATTTGCGTTCACTGGTTTATTAACTTGTGCGTCTGCATGGGTAGCAAGTAGCAACACATTTGAAATAATTGACTGTTAGCGAAGAAATAGTGTTTTTCTCTCGCAATAAATCAGCGAACAATATTTTTTCGCTTGTCTGAACTAATTAACAAAAAGGCATACCATCGTACACACATGTTCGCTTGTTTTATAAGTCATACTTTTTCAGCGAAGGAACAGTATTTTTCTCTCACAACAAATCAGCGAACAGTACTTTTCAGCTTGTCTTTTCAGCGAAGCGTGCCTGTTCGTTTTGCTGAAAAGCCAGGCTGAAAAGTATTGTTCGCTGATTTGTTGTAAGAGAAAAACACTATACCATGGCTGATAAGCCAGGCTGATAAGTTCAAGCGAACAGGCCTTCGCTGAAAAGACAAGCTAAAAAATATTGTTCGCTGATTTATTGTAAGAGAAAAACAATGTTCCTTTGCTGAAAAAGTATGGCTCATAAGACGAGCAGACAGGTGTGTATGATGGTATGCCTTTTTGTTAATTAGTTCACATCTCTACGGTTTGCAAATACAAACTCATAGTTTTATTTTAGAGACTAAATAATTGAGTATTTCAGATTGTGCATTGATTTTTACTCGATGCATGCATGTGCACTGTGAAATTGATATACTTTTGTTTACTTTTTCGTATATATTTATAATGTCAAAAGCGGGGGATTTAAAAGCATGCATAGGGGATTCGTTAAATGGTTTTATAATAGGAGGGGTGTTTAATTTACACGCAAATCTAGAGCTCTTTGGGCTAATCTTTTCGTGATGGCATGCTTGGATTTATTGCTGCATGTAGGTCGCCATTTTCCTGACAAGGCAATTGATCTTATTGACGAGGCATGTGCCACCACAAGAATGCAGGTTGCTGCCAAGCAAAAAAACTCAATATATTTGTTTGCCCCGAGCATGTTGCACAAGTAGGCATCATATATACCTAAGTATCCCTTACTTTATGTTTGTTTGTGTAAATAATTGCTTGCTTACAATTAATATCTTAATAAGACTCTGAGCCGATGGACTGGCATTCCTGTCCACGCACTTGATCATGAAGAAAAGCACAAGTTAATGCATCTAGCAGACAGATTGCACGAGCGCGTTGTCGGCCAGGATGGAGCCGTGAATTCAGTGGCGCAGGCAGTGTTACGGGCAAGGATCGGCCTTGATAACTGTGGCCGCCAGCCTATGGGTTGTTTCCTTTTTCTAGGCTCGACCGGCGTTGGAAAAACAGAGCTTGCAAAGGCTCTCGATGAGCAACTATTTGACAGTGAGAAGATGTTGATTCGCTTCGACATGTCTGAATTTGTCAGCGCCGGGTCTGTTTTGCGTCTCAAAGGAGCACCTCCAAGGTTAATTCTATTCTGCGTACTACATACTCTCCTTCTGCTGCTGAAATGACCATTATTTTTGCACTTTATCTTAGCTCACTCACTGATGGATGTAGGTATTTCTTTGATGACATGCTCAATTCAGCTATACTGGTCATGAAGATGGTGATCAGCTGACTGAAAAGGTTCGAAGGCGGCCTTACAGTGTCATCCTCTTTGACGAGGTGGAGAAGGCGGATCCCGCGGTGTTCAACGCCATCCTTCAGCTGCTCGACGACGGTGTTTTGACCGAAGGCAAAGGACGGACCGTGGATTTCAAGAGCACCTTGATCATCATGACCTCAAACCTGGGAGCGGAACACATGGCAGAGGGAATGATGCACGGTGAAGAAACAATGCAAGCTGCACGAGGACTTGTCATGAAACAGGTTCAGAAATTCTTCAAGCCAGAGTTCCTCAACAGATTGAGTGACGTTGTGATATTTGAGCCGCTGTCGCGTGACAAGCTCAAGGAGGTGGTCAGAATCCAAATGAAGAGCATCATTGCCAGTGTAGCCGACAAGGGCATCTCTCTGTTCGTAAGCAATGCCGCCATGGATGTTATATTCTTTGAATCCCACCGCCCAGTAAGCACTGAACAGCTCCACTTTCAGCATGGTTAATATGTCTTGTGTCAGCTGGTTAATTTGCTGGTAACTAACCATGGACTCTTTGTCTCCTGCAGATGTATGGTGCAAGACCCATAAGAAGGTGGGTGCAAAAGAACGTGATGACGAGGCTTTCCGAGATGCTAATCAATAGAGAAGTCGGAGAGGGCTCGACTGTCTACATCGATGCTACTGAAGACAAGAAGGCGTCGAGATATGAAGCAACAAAAATGGCTAGAAAGAATAAGCCGTTGCTGCCTCCGCAAGAAGACGAGATGCACGTTTTCGAAATTGCTACCACCGACTACGATGATGGCGTGCTGGAGGTGGCTCCCATAGCAGGCAGACGATCTTGCCGTGGGCGTTGGTATCTTTTCCTATCAGGTCTACAAATTTTTCTCCTAGGTTTTGTATTTGGTATCACCAGATTTAAGAAACTTAATTGACGACACTGTCAAACTTTTAGCTACTCAACCGATAATATTCTTGAGTTTTGCACAGCTGGCTTGTAGCTACGAACTTTGACAAAGAAGATGACAACATGTTGTTACGAATTGAATAACAAAACTATAGAAAAATATATATCCGAGTTGATCTATTCATGACCATGAATGAGCAATTTGTTGATGTAAAGACGACAAAATTTTATGTTATTCGATCGCACAACATTGGGTGAAGGGCTTAAGAGCAGCAGAGTCTGCTGTAGGATCAGATAACAAGGAGATGAAGGCTTATTTATTTTTTCTAATATATTAATCGATGAAAGATCACGTCTTTTTTTTAGGAGAACAGGAGGGGTTTTGGCCCCTACTGAATGAATTTAAATAATAAAAAGAGTGGTTACAATTAAGCAGAAGCGCTAAAAAAGGAAAGAAAGGTATTAGCAGATAGCTTTCAGAAGCCAGCAACTCCTGAAGATCGTCGGCAACACGGTGCAGAGACCGTCTTCTGGACAGACAACTGGATCGGAGGGACCTCCATCCAAGCAATGGCACCGACATTGTTCAAGCTCATCCCCAAAAGGGTCGTTCAGAACCAAACGGTGGCAGAGGCGCTGACGAACCGGGCATGGATCCAGCAAATTCGAGGAGGGATTTCGATGCCAGTCATCCTGGATTACCTGCAAGTCTGGAACGCCACTCAAAGGGTTGTGCTCAATGACAACCCGAATCAAGTGATCTGGAGGTGGGCGTCGGATGGAAAATTCTCGGTCAGATCAGCCTACGGAGCCCTACACCAAGCTTCACACCCACCGCCGGACTGCAACCTGATCTGGCTTGCTCTCAGGCGGTGACATTGGACAGCCGACAGGCGGCGACGACACGGTCTAGAGACACACGGCAACTGTTTCCTATGCGACCAACAGTCGGAATCCATTGATCACATAATTGTGGAGTGCTCCTACTCCAAGTTTTGTGGTACATCCATCGGCGCTGAGGGAAACACAACACCTCGAGCCGGCCATCTCAATTATGGATTGGTGGACCACCTGGAGAGAGCAATGGACAGGGCAGCTTCGCAACGGCGCGGGTTCAATCTTCGCATTAGTTGCTTGGGAGCTATGGAAAGAAAGGAATGCGCGATGCTTCTGCGGAGCGAGCACTCAAATTCCCGAATTACTCAAGCACATCAAGCACGAGGCTGAGTCGTGGGTGCAAGCCGGCGCGAGGAGCCTAGGTTGTCTTCTTCAGCGAGTAATAGAGTAGTCAAGTGTGAGTTTGGGTGGACATATGCTTATTGAAAATCTATAAGGCCCAACCCATTGTAATCAAAATTCTCCTCGCTTAATACAAAAACACGCAAATCTTTTGTGTGATCAAGAAAAAAAAGACTAGCAGACACACTACCACCGACCTACACCACTTATCCATTCTTGCAACCTTGGCGAGTAAGTCTTCTTGGCGTGCAGTAACAGTGCATCCATTTCCAGGACAAACAAATTCTTGCATCCCTGAGTCAAGGCATTGATCTGCTTGAAAATCTTATTGTTTCTGGTTATCGAGATAGCCCAACTCAAAAGAATGATGACCTCCATAAAAAAAGGGGGCGATTGAGGTCATCTTTGAGGCGTTCTAAGTTGAAAAAGGGATCAGAGGTGGGGTTGACATCATGTTTTGTTGACTCCTCGAGACCCAATTATGTGTGCCGGTTGAACAAATCGTTGTATGAACTAAAGCAGGCCCCTCGCGCTTGGCACAGTCGCTTCGCTTCTCACATCACATCTCATGGCTTTGTTGAGGCGAAGGTAGACACTTCCCTGTTCATCTACCGTAGAGGTGTTGACACAGCCTTCTTGTTTCTCTATGTGGATGATATTGTTCTCACGGCCTTGTCCCAGAGTTTTCTCCGGCAGATTATTGTAGCTCTTCGGTGGGAATTCTCTATGACAAATATGGGTTCTTTTCACTACTTCCTTGGTACCTCTGTTGAACGTCGAGCTAATGGTTTATTCCTCTCTCAGAAGCAGTACATAATGGATATTCTAGACCGTGCTGGTATGCATGACTGCAAGCCTTGTAGCACCCTTGATACTCACACCAAGATGTCTGTTGATGGTGTTCCGATCCGGTGCCTGATGCCACACAGTTTCGCAGCATTGCCGGTGCCTAGCAATATCTCACCCTCACGCATCCTGACATTGCTTATGCTGTTCAGCAGGTTTGTCTTTGCATGCATGATCCGAGAGAGCCACACCTCGCCGTCACGAAGCGCATCTTGCGCTATGTGTAGGGTACCATGGATCTTGGTCTTCATCTGCTTCCCACCTCGCCTATTGATTTCACTGTATATTCTGATGTTGATTGGGCTGGTTGCCCGAACACCTGCCATTCCACCTCTGGGTACGGCGTCTTCTTGGGGGACAACCCCATTTTCAGGTCTTCCAAGCGTCAAGCAACAGTTTCTAGATCCAGTGTGGAGGTTGAGTATTGCGCAGTTGCCAATGGAGTCGCCGAGGCGTGTTGGCTGCGTCAACTATTGCACGAGCTCCATAGCCCTCTTCAGCATGCCACTATTGTGTACTACGATAATGTCAATGCCATTTACTTGTCCACCAACCCCGTTCAGCACCAGAGGACCAAGCACATTGAGATTGATTTGCATTTCGTCCATGACCGCGTTGCCCTTGGAGAAGTCCGTGTTCTACATGTTCCAACAACATCCCAGTATGCCGATATCTTCACCAAAGGCTTACCGACGTCTGTTTTTACAGAGTTTAGATCTAGTCTCAATGTTCGCGGTACTCCCAGTTTAGACTACGGGGGAGTGTTAGAATATAACCGTGCTATGGGACTCCTGGCTCGTGGGCCTGCCATTCCGGCTCCCCACCACGCCTATATGTACACATCACCGGTCTCTAATTAATGCATCGCTCATTTTCCCAACGCTTTCATCTCCTTTGCAAAGAATAAGTATATCTCTGTTGAAAAAGTCTGCAACCAAGATGATATCAGCCAACTTCTCCACCTGCAAGTTTCTGAAATAACCTTCACACAGCTACAAATCATCTCACAGAAAGTGGAAGAATTGCAGCTGAATAATGACAGTGACACATCGAAGTACATCTGGGGCTCCAATTTTGTGCCATCAAGTGCTTACAAAGGCCCTGATACATGAGTCTTACCGGTGGCTATGGGATTGCTTTTGTTAGTCAAAGCACAAAGTCTTTTTCTTTGTTCATCAAGGAAACATGCATCCGAAATAATCTGGACAATGTGGACAGCACGGAATAAACACATTTTTAATGGAATCCATCGATTCTAGCCGCCTGCTGGCTTACTTTCTTCAGGGAATTGCTATTGCTCTCCCATGGAGTCAATTCAAGACTTTTCAACACCTTTTGATCAATGTATACGAACTCTGGTGTAATTAGTAGACTTTGTCTTATTTTCTTTTTCTTTCGTTCTTTGTTTTTCTTGAATTTTATTTGTTAAACTCTTGGAATATTTGTTTATTCGCCTAATTTTTTCTTTGTTTTCTCTGTGGGTTTATGCATTGGGTAGTATTATGCTAGCACTCAATTAAAGACCATGATATATGCAATAAACACTAAAAGAAGTTTTTTAGCAACAAGGAACAAGGGGGCTAGAGCATAGTTTTTGTAATGCTCTAGATTCATCTCCCTAAGGACTTATCTGTACTGGTCAACTGGGACTTAAGTATAATGATGAGTGCTATATGGCTCTGGCTTTAGTTAAGTATGAGGATATTTTCTTGTTTGTTAGTGGTTACCTTTATGGCGCAAGAGGGGCTTAACGCGTCGGGTATAGTGTGGCCTCTGTTCCTAAGAGTATTTCTGCCTGAGTGTGCCTTTCGAAAGGGAGCTCTACATCAGCTTGACAATTGAAATCCTAGCGGCCCTAACTTGTTACACGAACTTTTGAAAGACTTCATAATGAACCTAGTCAGCCTTCCTTGGTAGTGGGTCAAGAGGCTCGCGACATCGGGCGAAAGGGTAAATCACGGCTCATGTACAAAGTGTATAACCTCTGCAAAATGTAAAACTATTATAATAGTCATGCTCATAGTCACGAGCGGCCTTAGAACTCTTAATCACTGATGGTTTATCTGATCATGTGTTTATGTGGGCTTATAATAAATTTGATGCTACTTAATTGTTTAAAATTGTTACTCACTAAAAGGTAACAACAGTTAAACCAATGTCTACTTTTTAAGCCTCATGAACCCCATGTTATATTGCTGAGTATAATAGTACAATATTGTTACACCCAGTTTTAAAGACAAAACTGAGTACTAACTATATATGTGCCCAGGAAGTCAAATCACACGTATAGCGACAAATTACAATAGTATCAAGAGACAATGCTTTATTATATAACGAAATATACTCATATTTAATACTTACATCAGAGTATCGCGGAACGGTAGCTAATCTTCAGGCTCCATTCTTCACAAGGACAGCTAACTGGGGTAACATATGCCTAGCACTTCTATTTGCCTTCTGGGAACTCCGTAACTCTATCAATCTTCGGAACATTTCTAAAGTCTGGGGGTGTGGGGGAAATAGTAAGGGTGAGCATATGTCGTACTCAACAAATATAACATGGGGTTCATGAGGCTCAAAAGGCTGACATTGGTTTAACTGCGATTAGCTTTTAATGAGTCATGATTTTAAGCAGTTGAGTAGCATCAAATTTATCATAAACCCGTATAAACACATGATCAGGTAAACATGAATAATGAATGGCATAAATAGTAATTATTAGTGAGCATTTTTATCATCAGTGTTCATCATCTATTCTGTAAGAGTTCCAAGGCCGCTCGTGACCGTCAGCACGGCTGATATACCAGTTTTACACTCTGCAGAGGTTGTACACTTTCACTGTGAGTCGTGATTTACCCTTTCGCCCAAGGTCGCGAGCCTCTTAACCCACTACCAAGGAAGGTCGGCAGGGTTCACTATGAAGTCTTTCAAAGGTTCATCTAACAAGTTAGGGCCATTAGATTCACTCGGCAAACAGATATAGAGCCTCCCTTCCTGATGGCACAATGACACGCAGCCTATATTTAAGGGGACAGAGGCCGCACTATACCTGATTCGTTAAGACATTCTTACGCCAATAAAGGTAACCACTAACAAGCTAGAAAAGGTCCTCATACGGAGCTAAAGCCAGAGCCATGTAGCCTTCACAGTTGTACTATAAGTCCCGAATGATCACTTACAGATATGTCCTTATGGAGAAGAATCTAGAACACCATAAAATAGCCCAATGCTCTAACCCCCTTGTTCCATGTTGCTAAAAAGCATCTTTAAGTGTTTATTGCATATATCATTAGTCAAGTTACAAGATCATAGTCTTTAATTGAGCACTAGCATCATACTACCCAATGCAATACCCCATAGGTATCAAGTTACAAGGTAACAAAGTACTAAGTAATCCCTAGTGGTAATCAAGGTAGACACATGCAGTATGATAAGTGATTAATGTTGAATAGATAACAAGGATAATCATATGCTATACTTACCTTGAACTTGCTTTTTAGTCAATATAGCCAACTCCTCAAAGATCCTTTGGTCTTCTATTCTGCAGCTTATAGTCTCCAGCGCTCACGTACAGTTCTCTTTCTACCCGTAGCAAACACCAAGCAACTCGAGCAAACATACAAGCAAACAATGTAGACTAAGAACAATACACCAATAGGCAAAAGGCTTGAAAATGGCGTGCTAAAAGAGACGGCTCGTTGCTACGGTTACAAGAACACAAGAGACACTAAGAAAGGAGCTACAGTTAAAAGAAAACCACTATCAAAAGATTTATATTATATTATAAAAGAAACAACTACGAGCTTGTTTTATGTTAGCTAAGAAAATCTATATGAGCAACATTAATTTAGATTAATCACAACATATTTAGTTTTAAAAGTCGAGTTAAAGCTAATCATGTTTTATTTATAAATCTTATCACATAATTTATTAAACAAATTAAACTTTATCTTCGCAAAGGAAATAAGCATGTGAGAGCATCTACTCGTACTTATCACATATGTATCTTGTTCAGCTAATCAAATTATATTCTAGAAACACTTTTAAGTTAACAATTAATCATATTAACTTTTAGGTATAAATTATCAAAGTTAAGCACCTATATTGCTTTTAATTCAAAACTAGTGTGCAAATATACTAATCAATTTAATATTTAGCTATATATGGAAAAACATGTTGACATGAAAAACGTTGGCTTACCGCGTAGAGCATGACAATGCAAAACTAACGCAACTTACGAACCTAATCAGAGTTGGATGATAAAACGGTGGAAGATTTAAGATGCAAGAGCTGAAACGATATTATCTACACAGGAGGTTTGTTAATTATATGCAAGATGAGATAAGGCCCTGTGCACATGATGAATATACCGGCAAAGAAAATTCTAGCTGTCCAAAAAAGAAAACCAAAATATTGCACATGTATGATGAAGGGATGACATCAGCAGAGTATTATATTTAGCTGATATAAAGCCATAGGGCAAAGGCATTAAAGAGACACCTGGCCAGATATATGCCTCAACGTCGGGGATGACCAGCGGCCAGCATGGCTTGCTCCTTCAGGGCCGACGGTTCTTACTGGGCATCGATGCCAGACGAGGAACAACGATGTCTGCGTTGAAGCAGAGAGTGGCGAGATCGGGTTTCACAAGCGGGCTCCTCCAACTGATCGGCGATGCTGCATCACAAAGCACGATGATGAACTCGGAACGGACCGGGGCGCCTTGAAATTTGCAACAACGACATCGAGTGCTGGAAGGTGCATGCAACAATTCTCCGGTGGTGACGTCGATCGGTTTGCTCTGGCGTTGCCTGGCTTCCTACAGGTTGCGACTACACGACAACAATGGAGCAGGACGGCGCGGCTCAAGGTGAGAATAGTCGGCACGAGCGGCGATAGACGCTGTGATCTAGGGCAGGAGTAGGAGTCGATCTGTTCTGTTGCGAGAAAAAGAAACAAGAAGAGGATGCTGCCTTCAGCACGCTATATATGGCTAGCAGAAGGGGCTTACATGGCACACGGCCGAAAAAAGGAAAATGAAGGGCAATCGGTCATACGGCGGCGGATTGATACAAAACAAGGATGCTAAGATGTAGAGAACGAAGAGAGGTACCTTGTGATGGCAGTGACTCGCCGGAAGTGTCGTCGGAGTACGCCGACGGTGACATGACAGGAACAGAGAAAATTCTAATTTACTACATGAGGGATTTTTTAAACTAGGGGCTCCCCTTACGGTAGTTTTGGTGTGCTTTGCTCAAGGGGTTGATACATATATATATAGGGATAAAAACTCTCTACATCTACGTCAACAAGCGATATGGTACTAATTGACGCTGCACCATCCACTGCACTAATGGGTCTAAATAAACATTAAAACCCATTAGTAAATAAAGACGTGTGTCTTTAGGATTTATTAAGATTATTGCACATGGACTTTGAGCGTTGGAAAAAATGAGAGATTTATTATTTTCGGAATTAATTAATTTCGTGGATTAAAAAAATTCAGAAAAGTCTAGAATTATTATTTAAGTCGTGAAAAATACTCTGAAAGCTCTGAAAATTCGGAAAAATTTCCCAGAGACATTATGGAATATGAGGAACCCAAATAAAGTATTTGGAGCCCATGATAAGATAATTTGGAGCATCGAAAAATTAAATTATGCTCACAGACAAGTAGGAACAAGTTCTAGAAAAAGCTAGAAAAAATCTCGAGAAGTTTGTAGAGATTGATTGATGGATGAGGAACTGAAAGGAGTGATTTTCGTTACAAAGAAAAGATTTTAGGAATCTCCCAACGAAAACTTGAGTCGAGAAACAAATAATTTGATTGTAGAAAAAGATAAAGGCGTGCCGGAGAGGAAAATCAACCTACTAAAAGCATTTTAAAGACTTTGCTCACTCTCAACACATAAAGAAGCAATAAGCAAATATCACATCAAGCAATAGCCCGTCAAATTAGTTCAGAAAAGTCTGAAGATTCATATTTTCCTATAACTAATTGACGCTATCCTCAACTAAACTTGGGAAATTTTATCCAAATATCAAAATATTTATTTTAATTAGTGTTTTCTATGCACAACCCAAAATCAGAAATTGTAGGGCGTGACAAACTACCCAACTTAGCAGGAATCTCGTCCTGAGATTCGGAAAGACTAGGAAGAAAGATAAAGATGATCTTCAAGTCTTTATACTTGTTTAATAGAGATTGATGAGATATGAGACATGGATCAAGGATAGCCAAAAGATGACAACAAAGATAAAGATTGATCTTTCACTCTTTGTGCCTCGTCTCGTGAGATACTCTAGACTTGACGATGTTGGCAACTGATGCTACCCCACTTAACAAGGGCTTTGCATGACTCTGAAAACTTCTAGATCATCCTTCTTTTTTGGAACAGTCTTGAGTACTTTCTTCCGGAGGTCACACACTCAGACAATACACCAAGCAACACAACAAGCAAGACAAACATGCTTCACAACATCGACTCTACACGTGCTTCTACAATAATGGTGGGCATCTTAAAGGGTAGATATAGATGATAAATGGCCATCGAAATTTTGAACTAGGTGAGATTAGAAAATTTTTGTAAAACAACTAAAATAAAAAGATCAAGGAGGTAATCAGAAATAGCTCAAAGGAAGCTATTAAGGAGAGAGACAATATGACCCGGATGAGAAATAGTCAGGTCAATGGTCAAGGAGATGGGAAATAGTTTTATAGCAAAATAGGCTTTTTTTTCTTAATCGACCAATGCTAAATAGGAATACGTCCTACAGTCAACACCGCTCTGATTCTAATCTGTCACACCCAGTTTTAAAGACAAAACTGAGTACTAACTATATGTGTGCCCAGAAAGTCAAATTACACATATAGTGACAAATTACAATAGTATCAAGAGACAATGCTTTATTATATAACGAAATATACTCATCCCGGATGGGGTGTGATCAACCAGTCAGTTGTCCCTGTGGTGTTGGAGCCTACACCTGAAGATCGGAGTTGTCTTATCGTTATTTACTGTCTAAGGTTATATGTTTTATACTAAGTACGTTATATATTAAGCAGTGTCTTTTGATATTACCCTTATTTGTAGCCATATGTGTAATATGACTTCCTGGGCTCACTTATGTTGTGTATGTGGTTTTATCCTTAAAACCGAGTACTACATATACCTAGATATCATATCAAAATATGAAAAAAAATTGAATAGGAGCTCAGATGATGTAGAGCGAACTGTTGGTCTTGGTTGCTAAAAACAAAGCTCCAAAAAAGTAGAGCTAGCAAGTCCTTACGCAGAAGGCAACTAGACGCTCTAACTCAGGTGTCGCTGTTGAAGATACTCCAAGTAAAGAAAAAGAGAGCATCGGAGCTGTTCTCGGAATTTATTTTCTGAATTTTAATGCTGAATCGCTGATGATGTTGAATGGATTTGGGTGAATCTTCAACGATTATGCTGTTTGTCGTGAAACGCCTGTCTGTATGCTGAGGCCAAGAGGCTACGGCTATATACGCCTCTTGGATTGGCGCTCCTACTGAATACGGAATGAGCGGTAGAAAAAAAATCACGACCGGGAAGAAGTGTTCGGGTATGGCATTGGCACGACGCAGGCAGTGGAAGTAGCTTGCACACATTGAAATTTGAGAGTGCCACCGGCAAGTGGTGTAGGAGTAGTTGGCATGAACGGCGGGCAGGAGGGCCAAGTAACAAGAGACCCAACCAGTGGACACCGTGGTGCACCCCGGAACGCGATGTACCATGATTGATACCTTGACGTAACTTTTACTGTTATAGGCATTTACTAGGAGTTTTCGAGTATTCATAAATTGTGGCTGCTATACTCCTTTCGTTCCTAAATAATTATCGTCATGATATTTGTGTCAGTCAAACTTTCTTAAATTTAACTAGGTTCATAGAAAATATTAATAACACTTGTATGTCCAAATGAGTTTATTATAAAAATAGATTCAACAATCTATCTAACGATACTAATTATTTGCTATAAATATTAATATTTTCTTGTATACATTTGGTCAAAGTGAAAAGAGCTTGACTCCTCGGGAACTGAAAACCACACTTATATAGGGATAGATATAGTACTCTAATAAAAAAGGAAAGATAAATTATAGCCCTCAATGAGATCTATAATTTTCTAGTTTTAGGTAGTTAAGAAGATCAAAAAATAATATAAAGTTTGAGCAGCATATTAGTCGTGTACCAAGCTTATCGCTTTAAAAAATCATATCTTCTTTATATGGTGTCGGATAACAATAGATTATACAAGAAGATTGTAGTGTTTGATAAGATCTACAACTTTCTAATTTTGAGTTTTTTCATTTGAGATCATTAAAATGCTAAAAAAAATCATATCTTTCTGGTATGATATCGGATATAGATATTTTGTATATGAAAATTGTAGCTTTAAATGACAACTTTCTAGTTGTGAGGTTTTTCATTTGAGGTCGTTAAGATGTTCAAAAAATATTATAATGATATGCTGCTGAAAGTTTATAATATTTGTTGAGAATCTTAACGATCTGAAATGAAAAACCCTCAAAACTTGAAAATTGTAGAACTCATTTAGAGCTACCGTTTTCATATACAAAATATCTTTATCCGATATCATACCAGAAAGATATGATTTTTTTAAGGCAACAAGTTTGGTACATAATTAATGTGCTGCTGAAACTTTACAACATTTTTTTGAGCATGTTACCGATCTCAAAAAAAAATTTCAAAACTAGAAAGTTATAGATCTTATGGAACGCTATAATTTTCGTATACAGTATCTATCGATGCGGGACCCACAGGATACCCCGCAAGGGAGAGAGAAGATCTAGTTCAACTAGGATTCTTCCCATATAATTTTAGTAGTAGAACTATTAAGTAATCCTACTAGGAAATCTCATTGTAAACCGACTAGGACTCTGGCCTCCTGACTATATAAAGGAGGGCAGGGCTCCTGAGAGAAGGAGACGACAATTGTACAACATAACACTTCATAATCAATCAACGCAAAGGCTAACGCCGACTGGACGTAGGGTTGTTACTCGATCTACGATCGAGGGCCTGAACCAGGATAAATCGACTGTCTCTTGCGTTTACCATCGAGTTCAGCATACGCCGAAGCCCGAACATACTGCCCCGGGTACCCCCGTGGCAGGCTATCGGTGGTGAAACATCGACAGCTGGCGCGCCAGGTAGGGGTTCTCGGCGCTTTGCGTTCGAGAGCTCGGTAGACCTTAAGATCAAGACATGCCGCGACTTTCGTCGGCTCCCGTCGACAACTCGCCGCAGCTCTAGTCGATCTTGTCAACAACTCGCCGTGTTCACACTCATCATCACCATCGTTCGAAGAAGAAAGTCGACCAGTCCTACTCCGATCAACACCAGATGCAGGGTTCTCGGCCTCAACGACCACAGATAGATGTGGCACCCGCACGGGAACCTGTCAAGGAACGCAAGCACGGTAAGGCTACGAACAGCAAGCTTGCAACACGTAGAAACAAGGATTTCCTGCAAAAGTCAACCAAGTCACCGTACAAACCAAAAGGGATTAGCAAGCGTCAATTATGGAAATAGTTTTTGAGCCGTACTCGGATACGACCACCAAGAGTCCAAGACCGTATACAACTGCGTATACGTATACGTTTCAAATTGCTTTGAAGCCACGAGCAAGAGAAGGAAGGAAGCATGCAAGCAAGAAAGCACCACACGGCAAGCAAGTATTCTACCAAAGGAATTACATCACACGTCACCATCCATACGACATGCACATATACAGCTCATCTTCACGCGGATTCAAGTCCAACCCAGAAACAAGTCCTACTCCTACTCGAACAAGCAACAGAAGTTCGTACAAGTCCAGAGCCAATTCTATCCAAGACAAGTACCGAATCAGTGCAGAACAGAGGAATATCAGGTTACGACGTCATACCAAAAGAACTCGACTACATCAAGCGTGTGGCAGAACCTCCTAAATTATAGGGCCCACATGCACCTGTCACTGTCCAACGACCTTTGACATTTATGCATATGTTACCGATAACTTAAGAAGACTGTCGGGTGTCCTCGGAGAACCCGAATCATCCACGATTTCGAGCGGGATCACATTACGTGAGTCATTGCGAGATTACAACATTTATCCAAATATCAACACGAGTAAATCAATGGAAGTCTTACAATAACTTAGTTTACAAAACATTTATTTCAAACCTTACAAACTAAGTTCGATTATTATTACAAAACGTAGTAGTGGGTGGCATTATAATATATACAAAACACACAAATATCAACGCCTCGCCTAAGGGCCACACATACTTATCATCATCATCGATCGAACAACGGTCATGCAAAGACGATCCAAAACAGATCGCTCATGAGCCTCACACCGCAACAAGGGTCAACAAACCACGAGTACGAAAGTACTCAACAAGACTTAACCGAAATAAAAACTGATAAGACTCGTGGAATGCAGGCTCGAGGATTCAAGGTATGGCTTTAGCAATAATCAAAGTTCTTTTGCTTAAAAGCATTTTAACAAAATTCTTTGTATCAATATTTAAAATCTCATCAGATCATATACAAAGCTGACACGATCCGTATTAAGATCATGAAACTTCATATCCAACACTTTCTCGAACCATTCTCGAGTTCCAGCTTATTAATACTACGATGATGAACAGAGAAGCGAGTCTCCATAACCGAGGAGCAACGACGATTGAATCGATTATTAACCCAAATTGGGACTTCGGACCACCGACATATGTAGGTCCCCGACCTACATATACCAACCTACCCTTGGATCCTCTAAACAAGAACGGGTCCGCGCCACCCGAGAGCACAGCACACCTCAAATCCGGCCACATTCCAGCCACGAGGGTACACGCTACTCCCGCCATCTCTCCACTCCCAAAGGTCGAGAGTAGCCATTCTCGTAATAGAATAGCCAAGTTAAGGCTTACCGGAGTATGTGGTTAGTACTACAAAGTCTCACCGCAAGCGAGTTCACCAACGGTACGGACCTTAATCGACACAAAGTGGAAAGAACCCGCTCACAAGACATTACCAGTCTTGTGGCTCACACACACCGAGTCCGCCTTGGGTCTAGATTTATTACTCCACATTGCCATATCACATGATAACATAAGTAACCAAAGTTCCATTTAAAACTCGCAGGTGACAGGTAATCACCCAACTCTGATCGGTCTAAGCAGAGCTAAGCATAACTAGGCATATACGATTTTAAACGGGTAACAAGGTAGATATGGAACAACAAGGTTGATAATGCAACAATTAGGTTTCCACTTGACTTCTAATCACTTAATGCAGTATTGAAAAGCAAAAGCGAAATCAATTTGTAAAATACAAGGTAGGGTTATATGCATCCGGGGCTTGCCTTCGTTGACGGAAAAGTCTGGCTCCTGCGACGTTTCACAAGTCTTCGATCCGACCTCAACAGACAGATCAACCTCCTCCGCAACTTGATTAACTACCACGTGCTCACCTTCGTTTACTACACGTAGTAACATTGCCATGCTTAACATGATGTGGAATATGAAACATGATGCTCGATGATGGATACAAAAATAAATAAATTGGATACAATTTTTCTTCGCAGTACAGTTACAAACCAAATTAACCAAACCATATTCGTAACTGATGAGACCACGCTAGCACCGATCACTTTGGTGAACTCTCCGACCACTATGGTGAACTATCCGACCACTATGGTGAACTATCCGACCACTATGGTGAACTATCCGACCACTATGGTGAACTATCCGACCACTACGGTGAACTATCCGACCACTATGGTGAACTATCCGACCACTATGGTGAACTATCCGACCACTACGGTGAACTATCCGACCACTATGGTGAACTATGCGAAGCAAAGATCGTCGGTAAGGGAGAACCGGCGACTGCAGCGATCAAAATGAGTAAACAACAACTGACGAAAGACTACAGCATCGAAACGAAACCGTAAGTACACGATTACGGAATAACGGCTCACCGAAAAACTCGCCACGATGACACGCCCAGAAGCGGTGAAGTTCTTGACCTCGAGGAAGAAAAAAAAGCGTGGACAGCGAGTTCTCGGCAATTTCAAAGCGATCAAGGCTAGCCGGCCGGATTCGCAAGGAAAAGACGGAACTAGGACGGCCTTCACCGAGATGGCAACAGCGCTAGGGAGACGATCTTGAGCTTCTTTGGAGCGATGACAACGACGGTGGTGAAAACAAAGGAAGAAAAAGCGACGATGACGACGTCTTGGTACTTATAAGCGCGCAGAGAAGCTCAAAAAGGAAGCCACGACGGAGCTATTTCCGTGCAACACATCAAAGACGGCCACGACACGCTGGAACGCCAAGAAGGAACGACGGCAATGTAGCTTAGGCGGTGAACACATTTCACAAAATTACAAAATTGCCATACGCCAAAAATTCACAATTTACTCTCAAATTTTTCATAACAACTCAAAAATCTCCAAAACAAAAGTTGTTCAAAATTGAAAGTTCTACCACTTTGCTTCTATAACCATCTCCTAATTACATCTAGATTTTGAAATGGATTTTTCAGGGTAGGATTTAAATGCTGAAAAGCGGGGTTTTCTCGAAAAATTCAAAATCCACACAAACTTTGAATTTAAGTCAAACAATACAATTCAACACATACCACATGAATATAAACTTGTTTTAGTGTATGCATCTCAAAGTTTTCACCAAATGCCAAATGCTTTGCAATGCATATGATGATATGTCAGGTTTTAGTATTTTAAACACCCGAGGTGTTACAATCCTTCCTCCTAAAAGAAATCTCGCCCCGAGATTCAAAGCCATAGAGTAAGTAATGGAAAAGGAAATGTGTTAATCCAAAAACATCCCGAACTCTTCCATAAAACAAGTGAGGTTTCTTTACAAAACACTATTTGTAGTAACCGAGCTCAACTAACATTATCTATTCTATATTGACGCTAGAAACTCTGGAAATTTTTCTAACAAGTAATCTTCTGATTCCCAGGTAGCTTCCTCTTCGGAATGTTGATTCCATTGTATTTTATAGAACTTTATTGTCCTCCTTCGAGTAACACGATCTTTCTGAGCCAACACTCGCGGATAGGATATTCAATAAGACAAATCTGATTCAAGTCCTACCCCTTCAATCTCAACATTTTGCTCAGGCACTCGGAGACACTTCTTCAATTGAGAAACATGGAATACATCATGCACTGGCTGATAGATGTTCGGTAATTTCAAGCGATAGGCCACTTTTCCATACCTCTCCAAAATTTGAAATGGTCCAATATATCGAGGTGCTAACTTGCCTTTAACACCAAAACGAGTAACTCCCTTCATTGGTGATACTTTAAGATACACAAAGTCCCCTTTGTTAAACGCGTCAATGGTCGACGCCGTTTATCGCATAACTCTTTTGTCGGGACTGAGCTATCTTCAAATTACTTTGTATTTGCCTAACCTTGTCTTCTGTTTCTTTCACAAGATCAACTCCAAAGAATCTTCTTTCTCCGGGCTCAGACCAACTCAACGATGTTCTGCATCTATGACCATAGAGTGCTTCAAATGGAGCCATTCTAATGCTTTCCTGATAACTATTGTTATATGAGAACTCAGCCAAGGGCAAACACTCATCCCACTTCTTGGAATAGTTAAGGACACAACACCTTAACATATCTTCAAGTACTTGATTGACTCTTTCAGTCTGTCCATCAGTCTGTGGGTGATAGGCTGTACTAAACAAAAGCTTGGTTCCCAACGAAGAATGTAATTGTTTCCAAAAACTGGAGACAAACTGTGTACCCCTATCTGACACTATGGTCTTTGGTACTCCATGTAGGCTCATAATTCTTGCTAAATATATCTTGGCATATTGGACAAGAGAATATGTATTCCGGACCCGGAATAAAATGTCTTGACTTGGTTAGTCGATCCACAATCACCCATCTTGAGTCAAATCCTTTGATGTCTTGGGTAGACCAACAATAAAGTCCATACTTATATCCTCCCACTTCCAAGTGGAATAGGTAATGGTTGTAATTCTCCAAAGAGACCTCAAATGTATAGCTTTCACTTTCGACAAGTATCACACTTTGCTATATACCTTGCAATTTCTATCTTCATTTTGGTCCACCAAAACCTTTGTTTTAAGTCATGGTACATCTTGTTGCTTCCCGATGGATAGATAACCTAGTAGCATGTGCCTCATCTAGAATTGATTGCCAGTAACTCGAACTTTTGGTACCACCAAAGCGATCCTTGAACCATAACACATCTTCATCATCTATGTTAAAGAATTCCGCTTTTCCATTCTTGACTTTTTCCTTGATATGGGCTATACCCTTATTTTCCTTCCGAGCGACAATAACTTGATCTCGAATAGTGGCTTCAACAATTATGTTGGTCAAATTGCCTGTTGAATTACATCTACATTCAACTTCTCCATCTCTTGACATAAGGTCAAACCCATTGTTCTTACTTTCGTGCAATTGCAATAACTTTTGCGACTTAGAGCATCTGCAACCACATTTGCTTTTCCAGATGATAATGCACTTCTAAGTTATAATCTTTAATCAGCTCTAACCATCTTCTTTGTCGCATATTCAATTCGATCGAGTAAAGATATACTTTAAGCTCTTATGGTCTCAGATATATATGGCATGTATTACCAAGTAGGTAATGCCGCCAAATCTTCAAAGAATGGACCACAGCTGCTAACTCCAAATCATGAGTCGGATAGTGCTCTTCATGTTGCTTAAGTTGCCTAGATGCATAAGCAATGACTCGGCCTTCTTGCATCAACACACATCCAATACCAATACCCGACGCATCACAATAGACGCGTCAAATGACTTCTCGATGTCGAGTTGGGCTAATCTTGGTGCGATGGTCAACAATCTTCAAAGTCTAAAAAGCCTTTTCACAGTCAGACGACCAAACAAACTTGACTTGGTTCCTCAACAACTCAGTAATGGACTTTGACACTTTAGAGAAATCTGGAATAAACCGACGGTAATACCCCGCCAATCCCAGAAAACTCCTAACTTCATGAACTGTGGTTGGCGGTTTCCAATCAAGAACATCCTTCACTTTGCTTGGATCAATAGAAACTCCTTCCGCTGACAAGACATGTCCAAGAAATTGTACTTCCTTAAGCCAAAACTCACACTTGCTGAACTTTGCATATAGTTGATGTTCTTTCAAATGAGTCAGAACAATTCTGAGATGTTCCGCATGTTCTCCTTGCTCTTGGAATATACTAGAATGTCATCAATAAACACCACTACGAATTTGTCTAGCTCGAGCATGAATCTTTGAATTCATCAAATACATGAAATGAGCTGGAGCATTGGTCAAACCAAAAGACATGACCAGATATTCATATAATCCATATCTTGTGGTAAATGCCGTTTTGGGAATATCTTGAGCTTTATCTTGATTTGGTGATATCCCCGACCTCAAATCTATCTTGGAAAACTTTGGCTCGGCCGATTGATCAAAAAGCAAATCTATCCGAGGTAATGGATACTTATTCTTGATGGTCACTTCATTCAACGGACGGTAGTCGACACATAACCTCAAGGTCTCATCTTTCTTTTTCACAAAAATTGCCGGACATCCCCAAGGTGATGAACTAGGTTGGATAAATCCCTTATCAATCAATTCTTGCAAAACTAACTCCTTAGGTGGCATCCTATAAGCTCTCCGAGAAATAGGAGCTGTTCGGAGTTTCAATTCTATGTTAAACGGACATCTCTATCTCTGTGGTAGACCGGGTAATTCTTTAGGAAACACATCAGGAAATTCACATACTACCGGGATATCTCTAATCTCTTTGACGACAGTTGCACAAACTTTGCCCACTGATCTTCTTAAGGTTGGAAGTTGGATAAGAAGTTGAGAAGCACTTGCTGGCAAACTTACCCTTATAGTTCTATTCAAAGCATTTATAACAGCCTTATGCTGATACATCCAATTCATTCCCAAAATTACATCTATATCCTGGTCCTTTAGGATAATCATGGTAGTGGGAAAAATATGCCCACCCAGTTTATGGGTACTGGTATACCATTTCCTTAGTACACGACGCCCCCGAGATTTGTATAAAAGAAATTTTCCTTTGTTGTCCCAATTGAAATTTCATACTTCACAACAAATGCTCTATTGATGAAGGAATGCGATGCGCGCCGAATCAAAAAGTATAAGCTCGAGGATGATTGGCAACAGAAACATACCCATCATCACCGGCTCTCCTTCGAGAATTTCCCGGCTTGAATATAGAAAACCCTTCCTGTCTTCCTCTCATCTTTGCCCTTCCGAGCATTACGATTGTGGTTCTTGTTTGGTGCTTGACCTCATTGTTGATTGGCGAGGGCCTTCGATAATTTTGATTAGCTTTGCCTTAGATATGGACATTCCCTAGAGAAATGACCAGTCCTCCCACAATTGTAACACGGATAGTTGTGACCTGTGATGTTGGAGCATTACCACTAGGAACATTGGTTGACTGTGAGTTCGGATAGGTTATAGCAGGACGGACATTTGATGCTGCGGCTTGGAACTCTGGCGGCGGGACGATAAGGAGGACGATAATGGTTTCTTGGATGATAAATCACTCTCTTCCTCTTTTGGGTTCCACCAAAAGGTCCAGACAACACATTCTTTTTCTTCTTGAGCTCCTTATGTTTGCCGATACTTTGCCTCTCGAAGCAAGTGCAATATTTATGCCTCATGATAAGTGATATTGGTACAGGCTGTCATCATTGTCTGCAGTTTGGTATTCAGACCTCTCATGAACCATTTCTTTTTCTTGGCATCCGTATTGACATGTTCTGGTGCATATTGTGACAGGTGATTGAATCTTCCTACATCTCGCATCACAGTTTGATCTCCTTGCTTCAAGGCAAGGAACTCTTCTAACTTCATAGCCATCACTCCTTCAGAGGATATAATAGGCTCTAAAAGCGATGACGAAACTCTATCCAAGTTAATGGAACACCTGCGGGTTGCATGGCCATAAGGTTTGCATACCAAGCACCAAATTTGCACCTCTAAGTTGTCAAGGGCGGCAAACACCGCTTCCACAAACTCCGTGCAATGAATAAGATCAAATTTACATTCCATGGTCCTAAGCCGGGTCATCACCTCCAATGGTTCATCGCCTTTAGTGAACACTGGGGTTTTGTATCTGTGAAGTCAACATATGTAGCCTCATGCCCGTTAGGATTAAATTTCTATGCATCTGATTTTGATTACTTTGAGCCATCTCATGAAGCAAACGAGAATTTTCCACAGTCCACATTGACTAATGCAAATGATAGCATCACCCAAATTGGTCGGCATTGGTGGTGGGTTGGGGATATCATCATCATCTTGTGAAGTACCAGAATATGCGATCCCCGCGTACGACGCATCTGCTCATAACAAACCAAACTTTATTCACAAGCCTTTATTCAAAGATCCTAAAGCTTACTACAACGCATTACATCGGTGCCACTTATTTAAACACAAGACCACCTCTAAACAAGACTACTTAACTTAACTAGAAGTAATTATTTCACAACTCTACTCCTTTTGCGATTACATCAAACTTCAGGCTCAGTATCCATTCCGGAATTATTACCGCCTTCATTATCACTTTCATCAATCATTACTAATTCTTCGGGATCTTCTTCTTCTTCTGATTCACTTTCATCGGCAAGGATGACACCGGGATCCAATGCATCAACTTGGGGTTCATGATTTGGATCTAGGAGATTGCTTAGCCTATGAACTTCCTCATGCTGATATGTATTATGCTCTTCTAAGTCTTCTACATAAAATTCTAACTCATGAGTTCTAACTCTAGCTACATTTTCCCTATGCCAAGCTTCATTCCTTCCTTCCACTGTCACGAACTAACATACGTTCATAGCCTCGTGAGCCGTGGTAAGACGCCTTAATTGTTCCCGTAATCGCCCACACGAATGGCGCCCATAGCCCTATCTCTAGTAGCTTGGGCTAACTCTGCAGAAATCCTCATATCTCTCTCGGAGGATCGGGCCTAGCGTCACTATCGCTAGCACCATCATTCCTAGGGGCAAGTTGGTGACGAGGAACTCCTTTGGGTCCAAAGTGGACTTACGGCGTCATCTTGGCACGAGCCATACTTGAAGGAAACCAATTTAATCCAAGTAAGACCACTTGATCAAAGACTAAAGAGCAGCTATGATGGATTACATTCCTCAAATCGGACTCATTACTCAACTCGGACTAAGAGGTGAAGGAAGTAAAGAGTGAATTATTCATGATGCATGAATCGTTCTTACGAACAACATCAAAGTTTATAATGCACATAAACAACATTTATTTTATTTAGGGCATAGTAAAATTACTACTCCACCACACAAGACCCTTTTAATCAAATAAGGAATGGTGAGAAAGAAATAAGATAAGTCGAAGCAATTTGGACCAAACTATCAAGTTAAATTTAGTCATCCAAATCATTTTGAAGTTTTGTAAAACAATACAACAAAAACCTTGTAACGATCGCTCGATACCATTACGTCTCGGGCGAACCTCCTAAATTATAGGGCCCACATGCACCGCCATCGTCCAACGACCTTTGACATTTATGCATATGTTACCGATAACTTAAGAAGACTGTCGGGTGTCCTCGAGAGAACCCCGAATCATCCACGATTTCCGGCGGGATCACATTACGAGTCATTGCAAGTATTACAACATTTATCCAAATATCAACACAGAGTAAATCAGCGGAAGTCTTACAATAACTTAGTTTACAAAACATTTATTTCAAACCTTACAAACTAAGTTCGATTATTATTACAAAACGTAGTAGTGGAGTGGCATTATAATATATACAAAACACAAATATCAACGCCTACCTTAAGGGCCACACATTACTTATCATCATCGCCTTTCAACAACAGGTCATGCAAAGACGATCCAAAACAGATCTCGCTCATGAGCCTCACCGCAACAAGGGTCAACAAACCCTCGAGTACGAAAGTACTCAACAAGACTTAACCGAAATAAAACTGATAAGACTCGTGAATGCAGTGCTCGAGGATTCAAGGTATGGCTTTAGCAATAATCAAAGTTCTTTTGCTTAAAAGCATTTTAACAAAATTCTTTGTATCAATATTTAAAATCTCATCGATCATATACAAAGCTGACACGATCCGTATTAAGATCATGAAACTTCATATCCAACACTTTCTCGAACCATTCTCGAGTTCCAGTTATTAATACTACGATGATGAACAGAGAAGCGAGTCTCCATAACCGAGGAGCAACGACGATTCGAATCGATTATTAACCCAACTTGGGACTTCCAGACCACACGACATATGTAGGTCCCTGACCTACATATACCAACCTACCCTTGGATCCTCTAAACAAGAACGGGTCCACATACACCCGAGAGCACAAAGACACCTCAAATCCGGCCACATTCCAGCCACGAGGGTACACGCTACTCCCGCCATCTCTCCACTCCCAGTGCGCGAGTAGCCATTCTCGTAATAGAATAGCCAAGTTAAGGCTTACCGGAGTATGTGGTTAGTACTACAAAGTCTCACCGCAAGCAGTTCACCAACGGTACGGACCTTAATCGACACAGACGGAAAGAACCCGCTCACAAGACATTACCAGGTCTTGTGGCTCACACACACCGAAGTCCGCCCGGGTCTAGATTTATTACTCCACATTGCCATATCACATGATAACATAAGTAACCAAAGTTCCATTTAAAACTCGCAGTGACGGTAATCACCCAACTCTGATCGGTCTAAGCAGAGCTAAGCATAACTAGGCATATACGATTTTAAACGGGTAACAAGGTAGATATGGAACAACAAGGTTGATAATGCAACAATTAGGTTTCCACTTGACTTCTAATCACTTAATGCAGTATTGAAAAGCAAAAGCGAAATCAATTTGTAAAATACAAGGTAGGGTTATATGCATCCGGGCTTGCCTTCGTTGATTTTTAAAATCTGGCTCTGCGACGTTTCACAAGTCTTCGATCCGACCTCAACAGATGATCAACCTCCTCCGCAACTTGATTAACTACCACGTGCTCACCTTCGTTTACTACACGTAGTAACATTGCCATGCTTAACATGATGTGGAATATGAAACATGATGCTCGATGATGGATACAAAAATAAATAAATTGGATACAATTTTTCTTCTTAAGCAGATCTGATTACAAACCAAATTAACCAAACCATATTCAGAATCGATGAGACCACGCTAGCACCGATCACTTTGGTGAACTCTCCACCACTATGGTGAACTATCCGACCACTATGGTGAACTATCCGACCACTATGGTGAACTATCCGACCACTATGGTGAACTATCCGACCACTACGGTGAACTATCCGACCACTATGGTGAACTATCCGACCACTATGGTGAACTATCCGACCACTACGGTGAACTATCCGACCACTATGGTGAACTATGCGAAGCAAAGATCGTCGGTAAGGAGAACCGCGATCGCAGCGATCAAAATGAGTAAACAACAAGCGACGAAAGACTACAGACGTAAAACGAAACCGTAAGTACACCGATTACGCATAACGGCTCACCGAAAAACTCAGCCACGATGACACGCCCGCGGCGGTGAAGTTCTTGACCTCGAGGAAGAAAAAAGCGTGGACAAATGAGTTCTCGGCAATTTCAGCGATCAAGGCTAGCTGGCTGGATTCGCAAGGAAAAAGACGGAACTAGGGACGGCCTTTTTACCGAGATGGCAACAGCTAGGGGGAGACGATCTGAGCTTGCTTGGAGCGATGACAACGACGGTGGTGAAAACAAAGGAAGAAAAACGACGATGACGACGTCTTGGTACTTATAGCGCGCGAAAGCTCAAGGAAGCCACGACGGAGCTATTTCCGTGCAGTAGCGACATCAAAGACGGCCACGACACGCTGGAACGCAAGAAGGAACGACGGCAATGTAAGCTTAGGCGGTGAACACTGTTCACAAAAATTACAAAATTGCCATACGCCAAAAATTCACAATTTACTCTCAAATTTTTCATAACAACTCAAAAATCTCCAAAAACAAAAGTTGTTCAAAATTGAAAGTTCTACCACTTTGCTTCTATAACCATCTCCTAATTCTGTCTAGATTTTGAAATGGATTTTTCAGGGTAGGATTTAAATGCTGAAAAGCGGGGTTTTCTCGAAAAATTCAAAATCCACACAAACTTTGAATTTAAGTCAAACAATACAATTCAACACATACCACATGAATATAAACTTGTTTTAGTGTATGCATCTCAAAGTTTTCACCAAATGCCAAATGCTTTGCAATGCATATGATGATATGTCAGGTTTTAGTATTTTAAACACCCGAGGTGTTACAAAGCGCGGAAGTAGTCCAAGCCTGAAGCGAGCGATCCGTCCGATGACTCTGATCCAGAAACAAATTGTACTGCTACAACTTCGTATACGAATACATCACGGACATGCAAGAAGCTAACAAAGGAAGCAAGCAAGCAAAGCCAAAGGTGTTTGTGCATTGATTTATACATACGACATGCTCATACGAGAGAAGGTCAAGAAATACAAGCTACACGGTCAATAAAGAAGACCACCACCTACAAGCAAGCCGACAAGTCACGAGCAAGCAACCAAATTCTAGGAACCCGCAACACGTTCCGAGTTGTTTCAAGTACTCGACATGACAGTCACTTGTCTGGTTAAACTCATCAGCATACTCGACATGACAGTCACTCGTCTGGTTAAACTCATCAGCAAACAACTCGGACGAGCTGTCCGACGACTTCATTATGCTGTTCGACTACATCAAGCAAATTGTCAACCCATGAGGGTAGCTAAAAGCTAACACCCGAAACAAAAAGCAAAATGGCTGAAAACATGCCTGAGCATCCCGGTCGAGAGCAAAATAGTGAAAAGGCGCTTGAGCCCGCCCGATGAGGGTAGCTAAAAGCTAACACCAGAAACAAAAAGCAAAATGGCTGAAAACATGCCTGAGCATCCCGGCCGAGAGCAAAATAGCTAAAAAGACGCTTGAGCCCGCCAAGACGCTTGAGCCCGCCGATGAGGGTAGCTAAAAGCTAACACCCGAAACAAAAAGCAAAATGGTGAAAACATGCACGAGCATCCCGGCCGAGAGCAAAATAGCTGAAAAGACGCTTGAGCCCGCCCGATGAGGGTAGCTAAAAGCTAACACCAAACAAAAAGCAAAATGGTCAAAAACATGCCCGAACATCCCGGCCGAGAGCAAAATAGCTGAAAAGACGCTTGAGCCCGCCGATGAGGGTAGCTAAAAGCTAACACCCGAACAAAAAGCAAAATGGTTGAAAACATGCCTGAGCATCCCGGCCGAGAGCAAAATAGCTGAAAAGACGCTTGAGCCCGCCGATGAGGGTAGCTAAAAGCTAACACCTAAAACTAGTCGACCGAATTAAGCTTAAAAAGACCCTCCAGCTCTTCGTTCCGAAAAGCAAGAGGCTCGGGGCTACATCCAGATAGGAATACTTTTTCCTCAGAAAAGCACAAGCGCCACTCAAGAAAGCACTTTCGGATGCGAAGTTTGTCAAGGCAACATTCTATGCCGAAGTCGTTTTACATAGCGCAGGCGAAAGGTTGTCAACAGAAAGATCTACATCTAACAAGTCATAGCGCGAACAAAGCACTCGACGGATCACAAAAGAGGAAGAAAAGAAAAGTACTCGACAAATCGAGGGATTTTGTCAGGATAATGCACAGAGTTGTTTACAGGGCAGAGTACAACCACGACATACACATATGACGTCCGGGAAGCAATAGCGAGCAAAAGATTAAGATATATGCATATATACACTGAATACACATGCACATACGGATCTGCATGCATGCAAATGAGGAAGCCATCAATTTACTGGACACATAAATCATGATGGGACACGAACGATCCAACAAGGTGCAAGCACACGTCAAATATACAAGCTGTCATCACATCTATAACTCCGAAATATCAAAGCCAAATCAGAACCAAGCCACGAGCAGCAAGCCGTTCGAGACCAAAGATAGCAACCTGTCCGTTCGAATGTCCGACTACTTCGAACACACGAGATGTCCAACCGTGCATCAAGACAGATAACAAGCAAGCCAAGACTGACTACTCGGCCGAGGAGTCCGAGTACTCGGATACGATTTAAGCAAGAACACACGATCTACATAACAACTCGGATACGGAAGCCAAGCCAAAAAGAGGAAGGCACACAAGAAAACCCAAAGCTGCAGGCTAGACAAAAGTACATCGAGTCTGCATGAACTCAAAAAGTTAAGATGAACTCGGATACGAAGACCTCAGCATGAACGGTACAAAATCAAGATCAACTCGGATACGGAGGACTGACCACGAAGCAAGACGAACGACCAAAGAAGCAGGCAAGGCCAAGGCGTTTGTGCACTATTTATGTATGTGCACGCACGTACATATCAAGGCTCGTACATGATACATACATTCCTGTCGACAAGCTGTTCTAGCTGGCCAACAAGCAAGCCATCCGACTGGAAGCAAGCAAGCCACTACGACAGCCCGGTAATAGCGCAACACTCTCCGAGTACTCCACGACGACGACAGATTCCGGCTACCACTACAACAACCCGCCGACTCCGCCGCGATGCTCAATGACTACCTCGACTACTACTCAGAACCAACAAACTAGTCGGTGACGAATTCCGGATGCTCGACGTGTCTACAACCAACTGCTCGGACGTGGTATCCAACTACTCGTCCGAAATACCCAAAGAACTTCGGTCACAAGCGATCAACAACGCGACCACGAACCAAGGGAGCTACATCTATACCATGAGATCGGAAAAACACGTTCTTGAGAGCTATTTTACTCAGACAAGATCAGAAAGAACCCGGATGAATCAAAAACAACACGGAAGAACATTTCGAAACAACCTGGTTTGATAAAAAAAGAACCCCAACAAGGTGCGGCAAGAACCAAGACAAGCTCAGAAAGAACCCAGATTAATAAAAAAAGAACCCCGACAAGGTGCGGCAAGAACCAAAGACAAGATCGAGAAGAACCCGGATTGATCAAAAAGAACCCCGACAAAAAGTGCGGCAAGGACCAAGACAAGATCGAAAAAGAACCCGGATTGAAGAAAACATCACGAGATAAGTTGGGAACAAAATCAAGACAAAAAGAACTTGGATTGATAAGAAAACAACCGGATGAGGTACATACAAGATCGAAAAGAACACGGACGAAGTGCAAACAACCTAGAAGAGGTACATCAAGAACCGTAGAAGTCTAGAAAACGACACGGATGAATAAAAACAACTCGGAAGAGCATCACGACTTAGTCAAATCAGAAAACAACCCGGATAAGGTACATACAAGTTCAGAAAGAACCTGGACGAAGTGCAAACAACCTGGAAGAGGTACATCAAGAACTAGAGAAGTCTAGAAATGACCTGGATGAATAAAAACAACTCGGAAGAGCATCACGACTTAGTCAAACACTAAGCTCGGGGGCTCGGCATTCGCTTCAACTACGCCTTCGGGGCTCGAATTCAAGGATGAAAGACCAAGAATACAAGTACTCAAGACTACAACAAAGACAACACATCAAGACCCTTCATCCGATTTCTATTCTAAAGAAAAGTACTCGGAGAAGGCTCGGGGCTCTCTGGATACATAACCCCAAAAATTTTTGAAGACAAGAATCTGAACCCTCCAACTTTTGCAAGCAAAAGCAAGAGGCTCGGGGCTACACTCGGTGAGTGCAATTTTTACTGAAAAATTGCACCCACCGAAAAAGAACTTCGGAGCAACCAAGAAGATTAAAGGGACCCTCCGGCTTCTTGTCCCAACAAGCAAGAGGCTCGGGGCTACACTCACTTTGAGTGCACTTTTATCCAAAAGTGCACATCACCAAGAAAAGACAAAGAAGACCATCTCAAGGTTTCACTTCAAGAAGAACCTCGAACGGATTTACAACAACTCAACGAAGACCAAGAAGAACAAGAAGGCTTCCGAAGCTCATCCATGAGATGCTCGAGGACTTGTCGATACGGGACCCATGGGGTTTCCCACGGAGAAGAGAGAAGAAAGACCTAGTCCAACTAGGATTCCCTACATGTAATCCTACTAGAACTAGTTACACATAATCCTACTAGGATTTCTACTTTGTAACCGACTAGGACTCCCGCCTCTCCTAGACTATATAAAGGAGGGCAGGGGTCCCTAGATCGGCAAATGACAGATGCATATAACCCATGAACTCACAACCACAACAAATAGCGCAGGGCGCAATATACTATCCACCCCACACTGGACGTAGGGCGCCGTGATTTTTCGGTGTACCGAACCAGTATAAATCGTTGTCTCCCTGCGTTTACCATCGAGTTCCTGCAAACGCCGATACCCCTCCGAACAAATCACCGTCCCGGGTACCCCGTGACGGGTTGCCGGTGGTAAAACATCGACAGTATCTTTAGCTGACACAATATAAAAAGATATGATTTTTTTAAGCGACAAACTTGGTACACGACAAAGCATGCTATTGAAACTTTATATTATTTTTTTTATCATCTTAACGATCTCAAATGACAAAATCTCAAAACTAAAGAATTATAGATCTTATCAAGAGCTACAATAATTTTGATATAAGAATCATCTCTTCATCTAAGGTCGTATAAAAAAATATGATTTTTCTAAACTTAATTAAGCCTTTCAGCTGACACGTGGATCATGTAAGCGCTGAGTCAGAATGCCATGTCAACTATCGGGTTAGTTAAACACCTATTTGGACCTGGATGACACCCGAACTAACTTTAGGGACTCAGATGTGCATTTTAAAACTTTAGGGGCCTATGTGACACCTAAAAACAACTTCAGACACCTGTGGTGAATTTCACTCTAGACCTTGGCTGCGAAGCGTGTGTCGTCTATATATGATGAATTGATGACCCGTACTAGCTGGTTGTGTACGTGTTTTCTCTTTGTGGTTCTCGCGTGCTGAGTGCTACTGCTGGAGCTGAGAGTGACCACTAACCAGCAAGAGTCCGTCCGGCTCGAGCGGTCGGCCATGGAGGGCTCCAAGAAGCTGCAGCTGCGGGAGAGGGTCCCGCTCCCCCGCACGGCATGGAAGCTGGCCGACCTCGCCGTTCTCTTCCTGCTCCTGGCCCTCCTCTCTCACCGTGTGTCCTCGCTGATGGTGGCCAGCGGCGGCGGCGCGGCGTGGTGCTGGCTCGCCGCGCTCATCTGCGAGGCGTGGTTCACGGTGGTGTGGCTCATCAACATGAACGCCAAGTGGAACCCGGTCCGCTTCGACACGCACCCTGAACGCCTTGCCCAACGGTGAGTGGTGGTGCTGGCAAGTACTGTGGCACCAAGCACTACGGGATACAGTAGCGGCAAAGGTTGAAAAACACTCGGCATCCAACACTCAGCATTAGATTTGTCGGCAAATAGTAGTTTACCGAGTGTTTTTTATCGCGCCGAGTGTCAGTAAATACTCGGCAAAAATAAACTCTCGGCAAAAAAATGTTAACGAGATGGCACGGTGACATCGATTTTGCCAAGTGCACGTCGGAAAAACACTCGGTAAAGTTTCTCAAGTTTGCCGAGTGTCAAACCGAAAACACTCGGCAAACAAGCGCGCAACGACTAGATTTTATGGTCACTTTGCCGAGTGTCCATTATAATACACTCGGCAAAAAAGGTTCCCAGAATGATAGAAAATGGCCTCTTTGCCGAGTGTTTTGCCTTGACACTCGGCAACTCCTCTCTTTGCCGAGTAAGGCCCTAAAATGGACTCAGTAACATGAATATAATTTCTCCACTCAATTTATTTCATTATTTGAATCAGTTGCGGTTTAAATTTGACTTAAAACAAAAAAAATCCTCTAAATGCAATTAATTAATTAAATATAGCAAACAGATTGAGAAATATGCCAAATTTTAACATGTAGTACCACATGTTGTATGTGAAGAGTAGAAAAAGTTTGGAGGGCAGGAGAGAAAAAAAATTATTATTTTGCCGAGTGCCAATAAAAAACATTCGGCAAACACATTGTTTTGCCGAGTGTCAAACAAAAACACTTGGCAAAAATATTAGTTTGCCGAGTGTCAATACAAAACACTCGGTAAACCCTGTCTTTGCCGAGTGTCTCTAACGGACACTCGGTAAAGTTATAACGGCAGGAACGGCCGTCACATGGCCGCCGCACGCCCAGCGCACGTGCCTCTACTTTGCCGAGTGTCTGTGTTTGCCGAGTGTTTTTTATTAGACACTCGGTAAAGTTGAGTTTTACCGAGTGCTATATGTTTGCCGAGTGTTTAAATAAAAACACTCGGTATGTTTGCCAAGTACCCGATGGAATACACTCGGCAAACTCTCTGTCACTCGGCAATTCTACTGTTTCCAGTAGCGAAGACTAAGCTAGGTTTTCTCCTGGAAAACGATCGTAATGATTTATTTATTTATTCATCGTCTGCAGCACCGACGAGCTGCCCGGCGGTGTGTTGGTGTAAGCCAGCTGCACAATGAAGTCTTTGAGGCTGCTCGTGATGCTGGTGAAGCGGGAGAAGCAGCGTGTTTGAATTCAAGATGCAGCGGGAACGGTTACTGGAGCCGGCGCGGTGAGCGCGCCCACGTTCGTGCACTGACAGTGCAGTTGCATTGTTGGTCACTTGTATCTTGTGTTTAGCAGTTTTATTCTAAACAAGTGTGTGTAATGACTACTGGTATAAGTAGCCTAGAGTTCGAAGTGTGAGTTAGCGCTTCAGTTTACTTGTAATCGTGATTGTATTGCAGACCTCAATCAGTGAAAAAGGGCACTGTCACTCCCTGTCGACAGTTGCCAGTTCATGTCCATTTCGTGTTCTTGAGCGCAAATCCTTGTCTAGGCTAGCCAATTAACGATATTGTGCTGTGATTGTGATCTTGATTTTCTACATTTGGTATCAGAGCCACTAATCACGCACAAACACTCAAGAAATCCATACCATGGGCGACCGGAGTGGCGGCGCAGGCGGCGGTGGTGATCGCGGTGATCGCATCACATATCCGGCGCTCACGGCGACGAACTACACCAGTTGGTGTATTCGAGTCCAGGCAATCATGGAGGATCAGGGAGTGTGGGAGGTCGTGGAACCGCCTGCAGAGGCGTCGGAGCAGGTAGCGACGGCGGCAGAGGCGATGGCAAAGGATAGGAAGGCGAAAGCTCACTTACTGCAATGTCTCCCCGATGATTTGCTGATGCAAGTGGCGACCAAGAAGATTGGAAAGGAGGTGTGGGAATCACTGAAGGCGAGGTTTGTTGGTGCGGAGCGAGTGAGGGAAGCGCGGTTGCAGACCCTGAAGAGCGAGTTCGACGCTTTGCGGATGAAGGAAGATGAGCAGCTTGATCAGTATGTGGGAAAACTGACGGGTATGTCAGTCAAGTATGGTAGCCTTGGTGGTACATTGGGAGATGCAGCACTGGTGAAGAAACTTTTTGACACCGTGCCCGATCGATACCTCAATGTGATCGCGGGGGTCGAGCAGTTCTATGATCTATCCAAGATGGCGTTCGATGATGCAGTTGGTCGATTGAAGGCGTTTGATGAGCGTACCAGGCGGGGAGCCGGTGGTGCGCGTTCTGACAATGGGCAGTTGTTGCTCACACAGTCAGAATGGGAGGCACGCCAGAAGAGATCGACGGGAGAAGGGTCTGGAGGCGGGAGGTCTCATGATGGAGGCAGTCATGGCCGGGGAAGAGGTCGTGGCGGCGGACGTGGTGGCCGTGGAGGACAAGGTGAAGCAGCCAAGGATGGCGGAAGCAAACGTGACAAGAGTCACATAAAATGCTTCAAGTGTCATAATAATGGTCACTACGCAAATCGATGCCCGGAGAAGAAGAAAGAGGAAGAGGCTCATCATGTCAGGACAGAGGAGACTGAGCCGTCAGTGTTGCTCGCAGAAACAGTTGAACTGAGACTGCATGAGCACACTGAGACAATGAGTCTACATTCAGAGGTGTATCTGGAAGAGTCCAAGGTGATGCCGGCGCTCTACTTCATTGAAGAGGGTGATGAGGAGTCCATGAATAATGTCTGGTACCTGGATAATGGCGCCAGCAACCATATGTCGGGGGTTCGACAGATGTTCAGAGACATTGATCATACTGTCTCTGGTAAGGTACGGTTTGGCGATGGTTCTTTTGTTGAAATTATGGGGAAGGGTTCAATTCTATTTCAAGGGAGATCTGGTGATCAGTGGTTGTTGCATGATATTTACTATGTTCCTAAACTTAAGAGCAATTTGATCAGTTTGGGTCAGTTGACAGAGATTGGGCATAGAATTGTTATGGATGATGATGAAATAGTTGTTACAGAGAAAAATCCACATAGACTGATCATGAGAGTTCAGAGAGCAGTGAATAGAACTTACAAAATTGAATTGGCACCAGTGAATCCAATTTGTATGTTGACTAGTATTGGGGATGAGGCTTGGTTGTGGCATGGCAGGCTTGGCCATGTGAATTTTCAGGCCATGAAAAAATTAGTTGACAAGGAGATGGTTGGAGGAGTGCCATTGATACAGCATCCAGATCAGGTTTGTCAAGACTGTTTGACAGCCAAGCAAACTAGGATGTTTTTTCCTCATTCAGCATTGTGGAGGGCAGATGAGCCACTCAAGCTTGTCCATGTGGATCTGTGTGGGCCCATAACACCATCTACTGCAGGTGGCAACAAATATTTCATGTTGTTGGTGGATGACTGCACAAGATGGACACAGGTGTACATGCTGAAGAACAAGGACCAAGCTGTTGATGCTTTTGTCAAGTACAAGGCAGATGTGGAGAATTCTTCAAGCCACAAATTGAAGATCCTCAGATCAGATAGGGGAGGGGAATTTCTTGCCAAGTCATTTCAGAGTATGTGTGAACAGGCTGGGATCAAGCACCAGTTCACTGCACCCTATTCACCACAACAAAATGGAGTGGTAGAAAGAAAGAACAGAACGGTGATGGAGATGGCAAGGGCTATGCTGAAAAGCATGAATTTACCAGGAAGGTTTTGGGCTGAGGCAGTCAGACATGCTGTGTACTTGCTAAACAGACTACCAACCAAAGCAATGGGTGATAGGACTCCCTATGAGGGTTGGAATGGAAGAAAACCAAATCTGAGCCATTTGAGGGTTTTTGGCTGTAAAGGGCATGTGAAGACAGTGAAGCCACATCTGAAGAAACTTGAAGATAGAAGTGTGCCAATGGTGTATTTTGGCATAGAAGAAGGAAGCAAGGCTCACAGAATGTACAATCCTCAAGACAACAGAATAGTGGTTAGCAGAGATGTTGTTTTTGAGGAGTCACAGAAGTGGAGCTGGGAAACAGAAGAAGAAAGGGATTTTACTGAAAACCGAGAAGAAGGGGATGGGCAATTCTTTTCTGGAGGTTTTGGGAGATTTGGTGTTGGGATTGGTGCAGATCAAGACCATCAGACAGATGTTCAAGATGGAATGCCAAGTGGAAATACAAACACAGCAGGAGGCAGTGAGTCTGTTTCAGAGTCAGTTGGCAGTCAGCCAGTGCCTGAAGAAAATCCGATAATAGAAGCAGACAGTGTATTTCCAGGGAATTCAGTACAGAACTTTGGGGGAATCATGATATGATGGATGTTGATGACAGTGACAACTATGATGAAGCCCCACTCAGATTCAGAGACCTGAATGAGGTCTATCAGGAATCAGAAGAAGTGGAACTGAATTCTAACACAGAAATTGCTGCTTTGCTGGCAGTAATGGAAGAACCTTCAAGTTTTGTGGAAGCAGCAGGTGATGAGAATTGGATGAATGCCATGAGGAGTGAGATTCAGTCTATCTGCAAAAACAAGACTTGGGAATTGTCTGCTTTGCCACCAGGGCAGAAGCCAATTGGGCTTAAATGGGTTTTCAAGCTCAAAAGGAACTCTGAGGGAGAGGTGGTAAAACACAAGGCTAGGCTGGTAGCTAAATGGTATGTACAAAAACAGGGTGTTGATTTTGAGGAAGTGTTTGCACCAGTTGCAAGGCTGGATACAATCAGGATGATACTAGCTATGGCAGCAAACAAAGGATGGCAGGTGCATCATCTTGATGTGAAATCAGCATTTCTCAATGGTGAATTGGAAGAGGAAGTTTATGTAGTACAACCTGAAGGCTTTGTGGAGAAAGGAAAGGAAAGAATGGTTCTGAAGTTAAGCAAAGCACTCTATGGCTTGAGACAGGCTCCTAGAGCCTGGAATGTGAAATTAGACAGTAGTCTGAAGAATTTGCAATTTAGCAAATGTGCTAGTGAACCAGCAGTGTACACTAGGGGAGTTGGGAAGAAGGCAGTTATACTTGGTGTTTATGTTGATGATCTGATAGTGACAGGAGAAGATCCAGCTGAGATTGAGTTGTTCAAGAAAGAAATGACCTCACAATTTGATATGAGTGATCTTGGTTTATTATCATTCTATCTGGGGATTGAGGTTGATCAGCAGCAGGATTATGTTACTGTCAGACAGTCCAGCTATGCAAAGAAAGTATTGAGCCAGTTTGGTATGGAAGATTGTAATCCTACCAAAATCCCAATGGATCCAGGAGCTAAACTTGATGAGGATAAAGGAGGAGAAAGAGTTGATGCCACTGATTACAGAAGAGTAATTGGGTGTCTGAGGTATCTACTGCATACAAGACCAGATTTGTCTTTTTCAGTGGGGATGGTTAGTAGATACATGGAGAAACCTACAGTGAAGCATCAAAGAGCAGTAAAGCAAATACTGAGATATTTGAAGGGTACTGTGGATTTTGGGTTGGTGTATACCCAAGGTGGGAAAGAAGAAGAAATAATTGGTTATACTGACAGTGATTTGGCTGGTGACTTGGTTGGAAGAAGGAGTACAGCAGGTATGGCTTTCTATCTGAATGAGAGTCTGATTACTTGGTGTTCTCAGAAGGAGAAAACTGTTGCTCTATCTTCTTGCGAGGCTGAGTTCATGGCAGCAACAGCAGCTGCAAAGCAAGCCTTATGGCTCAGGAGTCTGTTGAGTGAGCTCACTGGAAGGAAGCCAAAGTCAGTAGAACTATTTGTTGACAACAATTCAGCTATTGCCTTGATGAAAAACCCTGTGTTTCATGGTAGGAGTAAGCATATAGATATCAAATACCATTTCATTAGGGAGTGTGTTGAGAGGAAGCAGATTGTTGTGAAGAGAGTGTGCACTGCAGAGCAGAAGGCAGATACTCTGACAAAAGCCTTGCCAGCAGTGATGTTGGGTGTGATGAACCATCTACTCGGGATCAGGAAGCTTGATGTGCATCAGGCTTAGGGGGGAGTATGTTGGTGTAAGCCAGCTGCACAATGAAGTCTTGGAGGCTGCTCGTGATGCTGGTGAAGCGGGAGAAGCAGCGTGTTTGAATTCAAGATGCAGCGGGAACGGTTACTGGAGCCGGCGCGGTGAGCGCGCCCACGTTCGTGCACTGACAGTGCAGTTGCATTGTTGGTCACTTGTATCTTGTGTTTAGCAGTTTTATTCTAAACAAGTGTGTGTAATGACTACTGGTATAAGTAGCCTAGAGTTCGAAGTGTGAGTTAGCGCTTCAGTTTACTTGTAATCGTGATTGTATTGCAGACCTCAATCAGTGAAAAAGGGCACTGTCACTCCCTGTCGACAGTTGCCAGTTCATGTCCATTTCGTGTTCTTGAGCGCAAATCCTTGTCTAGGCTAGCCAATTAACGATATTGTGCTGTGATTGTGATCTTGATTTTCTACACGGTGGACATGTTCGTGACGACGGCCGACCCGAAGCTGGAGCCGCCGGTGGTGACGGTGAACACGGTGCTGTCGCTGCTGGCGCTGGACTACCCCGCAGGGAAGCTGTCGTGCTACGTCTCCGACGACGGGTGCTCGGCGGTGACCTGCTACGCGCTGCGCGAGGCCGCCGAGTTCGCCAAGCTCTGGGTGCCCTTCTGCAAGAAGCACGGCGTCAAGGTCAGGGCCCCCTTCGTGTACTTCTCGGGCTTGGCGGTGGGGCTTGGCGGTGGACATGTTCGTGACGACGACGACGCCGAGTTCCTCCGCGCTTGGACACTCGTGAAGGTAAAGCTAGCTAGCCTCCGCCGAGCACTGCACACTTACGTGCCATTTTCTGATGTGTTCTTGCATGCGTGTAGAACGAGTACGAGGAGTTGGTCCGCTGGATCGAGAACGCCGAAGAGGAATCCCTAGTCCGGCGCGGCGACGGCGAGTTCGCCGAGTTCGTGGGTGCTGACCGAAGGAGCCACCCGACTATAATCAAGGTGAGACGAACTCATGGATCGAGCAGCCATGATGAAACGCGTGCCCATCTCGTTGCTTTGTTTTTTCTTGCTAACCGCGACCGCGAGTGTTCAGGTGCTGTGGGACAGCAGCAGCAAGAGCAAGAGCAATCAGGCTGCAGGCGATGGAATCCCCAGCCTCATATACGTCTCGAGGGAGAAGACACTGCATAAAAAAAACACATCACATACGCACGTTCAGGCACATTACAGACGCGCCTATCATAACGCGTCTGTAATAAGGTTTATTACAGACGCACAAAAAGCGCGTATGTAATAAGCACACACTACATACAGATGTTACTAACACGCGGCTGTAACGAAAATGAACACGAGTCTGTGATGAGCCCTTAACAGAGACTGGTGAGTATCTACACGCGTCTAAAGTAAGCTCTTACTGGAAACTCATGTTCCCAACATGCGTCCGCGAGAAGATTAAGACGCGTGTGTGTGAAAAACCATATCTCAGACGCTTGTCTTTTACACGCGTCTGTAGTAAGAATCCTACTGACAGACGATGTTTGTAAACACGTCTATGTGAAGAAACATAGTGCCGACGCGTGTGCAGTACAAGCATCTGTAATAAGAATCCTACTACAGACGATGTTTATAAACGCGTCTGTGTGAGGAAACATAGTGCCGACTCATGTACAATACACGAGTCTGTAGTAAGAATCCTATTACAGACGATATTTGTAAACACGTCTGTGTGAAGAAACATTATGCTGACGCGTGTACAGTACACATGTAAGCGTCTGTAGTATTTTCCTTACCATAAACGGGTCTAGGCTACAGACATGTCTGTAGTAAGAAAAATGCTACATACGCGTCTATAGTATAGACCCATCTGTATGTAGTATTTTCCTTACCATAAACGGGTCTAGACTACAGACATGTCTGTACTAAGAAAAATGCTACAGACGCGTCTGTAGCATAGACCCATCTGTAGCCCACAGCACAGCCCAAATAGCATAGATATACACAGATTATAGATATATATACACAGATCATAGATATATATACACAAATATCACAGAAATGACATATATGTTCATGTCAAAACTTAATTTGTTCAAAGTACACACATATCACCCAGAGATCACAACAGATCGATTGTTTAACACCAGGTTATTCTCAAATGTTTATATCTCACAGCTCCAATTGTATCTCACATGCTCCAAACATAATTCACAGATCAAATGAACATATATACCAGGCACTTCATCATGGTTTTGTATGTGAACAATGAAACTCGCATGTTTCGTCGAGGATCCACTACTGGTTAATAATTGAATTGACAAAACGACTTCACAACTGGAAGTGAAGCACTACTTACTAGAATTTTGAATGCAGAGGTCAACTTCAATTTTCTCTGCCCTTTCTTCGGCTTGGGTTGGCAATTGCCAAAAACACTACTCATACATGAGTTGTTATCAAAAAATTTTGACTTCCACTAACATAATTAAAAAAGAAATACATGGGTCAATAGTAGGTTAGACAATACTCACTCATCTATCATAGATTTGATAGGAGTCAAATCTGACTTCTTGCCTCTATTGGAGTCGAGGTATATCACCTTTTGCCACATTCGAGCGATGATGACAGCAATCCAGTGCCCACCACAGTTATGTGCAAACATCACAAACTTTTTCTTGGCATATTTCCTTAGGCAATATTCTAGATAATCCACGCTATAGCCTCTATCAGTGTTCATAGTCTTTATTGACACTGGATCTGGATCAATAATGCCAACAGGCATATCTTTGGCCCTAGCTTCTATAATTAGGCATCTAGGAATAAAGAAGCATACAAAAGCAATTTAGCAAGCAAATATATGAAAAGCATCCCTAGCCAAAAATGAAGAAGCCTAGAAAATAGATGAAATTATACTTATAGTGACAACACGCGAAGAAGTCCTGCATCCAATCCATCAAGTTTTAAGAGGTCAAACAAGTCTTCTAATCCCATAGCGAAAAACTCAGTGTCTGCCTCATGCAAAAAATGTTGTTTCTTAAACACAGCAACCATCCCGGTTGTCCTCTTCTCTTCACATTCTTTCACGTGCCAAGCATGAAGAGCAACACACCCAGGTCCTGCCGTCTCAAGCTCTGATTCTGATAGAAATCGCTCTCCAAATTTGAACTTGGCGTTGGCCCTGTTCCATACATAACCATAGGGTCACTCTTAGACGATCTGGGGGGTTTCTCCACCATCTGCTGCTGCTCCAGTTTGCAGTCACTCTTGACTGCTGCAGGCTATTTTGGTGGGTTAGCTGGAACAGTTGTGGACTTATTCTTCTTTGGCTTTGTCGGTGGGTCAGCTGGAGCAGTTGTGGACTTAGGCTCCTCCGGTGCTGCATCAGTCTCCTTTGAAGCACTCTTTTCTACAGTAGTGCCACTCTTCGCTTGTCAACAGTTGCACTCTTAGAGGTTGCCTTCTCATCGCCTATCACAAAGTCCTTTAGATTGCTTTTGGAGCTCACAGGCAATGGAGGTCTTGATAACTTTGGAGAACAGAGCACCTTTGATATCACAATCTGGCCTCTTCTCCACTAGACCCTCTTGTATAGAGCCTGTCCAAGAGTTCTTACCTCAGGACTTGGGGGCTGACTCAGCGGTCTGTCCTCATGTTCCAGATGTACATAGTCAATATGTACAACGGCATTATGTTCCATTATTGGTTGTGAACATAGCTCAGTTTGCGCTGGGAAGACCCGACCCCTTGCTACCTCCATCTGATAACCTCTAGGGTTGATTACTAGGCTACACGGTGTTGGCTCTGTTATAAGGTCCATAGTATCTAGATCTAGAGTTGCCTCAAGTCTGTCGATGTAGTCTCTTTCGACTACATCCGAGGCTAAGGCACAGCTGCTCTTCCAACCACCTATAGGGCTAGGGGTGTTGGAAGGTGACCTCAAATGCACTCCTTGGTCACGCAGCATGGCCATGATGTCACTTGTGACCTTCTTGGTAATTTCTTCTGTCACTTGGCTTTTAACTTCTTCTTTGATGGCTTCCACATCCACATCACTTGCTGATTGCTTCCTCTTTCTGTACATGCCGACGTTGTCCGGCCAATGCTTCCAACCACAGTAACTAGACACACCACGCACGTGGCCTATCTGTTCTTGGCTGCCCAAGACCTCTGTGAGCACATCCTTGTCCTGAACCAAAGAGAGCCCTGAAGAGTCAAGGGCTCCTTGCTTCTCTAAAATTAGCTTAGATACACTTTCAGCTGAATCTTTCAACAAACGAATCTCAGCACTTCCTTCTGACCTAACCAAAGTACTCCGTGCACGTAGAAAATTCCTTGGGTGGCCACCTGGAAACTGGTCCCAAAGATTACTAATGCCTTGGGCTGCTAACTCCCTGTCCTCCTGCTCCCACTTTGTGGCTTTCCCTTCATACCCTCCTGTCCCTAGGCAGTGGTCATGCTTGTTCCTATCCTGAAGCTTCTTGTACTTCTCACTTGTTGCCTTTGATTCTTCGTTGTCCTTTAGTTTCACAAATGTTGCCCGATCTTCTTTCGGAATGTATGTGTGCTTCACCGTTGCATCCAACCCTTTGTTGATGAAATTGCATGTAAGGTCGCTTTTGTGGGTTCTCCAACTCTTGGCTACCATCTGCATTATCTTCTTATATGTTGCAACCTTCAATTCTTCTAAAAACTCCAACCAAGGCTGGACACACTCATCAAATATAATCATCTTGTCTTGTTCACTTAGTGAATTGAATGAAGGCAGGACCAAGGAGATCCTTTGTCTAGCAATCAGACCAACCAGCCTCCTCATTCCTATCTGGGCCCTCTTCTCTATGGGAAACCTAGTCGAAGTTAGCCCCGTGACGGTTACCTTGTCATCTGGCCACCGGGTGACTGTCCTCTTTCTTGTTTGGGGTTTACGAGGAGGTTCAGATTACTGTGCCTCTGCATTAGCATCTCTCTCTTCATCCTCTGCAGTACCATCTCCCTCTTGGTTCCTTGCATCCGCATCTCTCTCTTCCTCCTCTTCATTAGCATCTCTGTTGTGTCCCTCCTCTCCACTGTTAGTTGGTTCTTCGCCTTCTCCTGCTGATGATGCCGTAGATGCGTGCTCAGATGTCTATCAAACAAAGGTGAGCAAGGTTGTTAGTGAACATGATAGAGCACTGACATCTAATAGTAACTAGTATTAGTATATCACAAAGCTGCATCTTACCATTCTGATAGGGACTGTAATGGCAGTCAATAGCTAGTAGTGCAGACACCTTTCACAGCACCACAGAGCCATGTTTGACACATATGTAGTGAAAACAACAGCAAAGTAGAGTATGAGCAAGCATCAGTATGACCCACATAACCAGATCATTAGTTTAGGAAGCAACAGAAAATACAACATTATGTAATACTAACTGAAATTCTCAGCTAAGTATGACCCACAAGAGTTTATACTGATCAACAAGCATAAGTAGAGTATGAGCAAGTGTTCAGTAATATAGCAAAGCTAGTAGTCCAGATCAATATTTACAACCCATTGTACATCATCTACATGATAAGACTAAAATTAATGTACAAGTTCAGGCTCTAGAAACCAATGCTACTAGTCTAGTATTTCATTCATGCCATAGGCACAAGAACATCTCAATCCACATACAAGCATAACCAGACATTCTAATTTTCAAAAATCCATCTACTACTCCGTATCTATCTACTATACCTGACAACTATCCATCAAAAATCCCTCAACCAGAAACAAACAGAGACTCGATAATAGCCTTTCCTACTACAAATCCTTTCTATTGCAAAATCACTAAGCTGCTACATCTAACTCAAGAAAATCCATGCTAGAACTCACCAGGTGGGGTGGAATGAGGAGGCTAGCACTGTTAGAGAGGATGAAGGGGTTGCTGGAAGTAGAAGATGTCGTCGACCTGCGGCCTCTGCTCCGCTCATAGTGCCTCTAGAACGGCCACCACCACGCGCAGTCGCTTTGGAGACGGTGTGTCGTGCCCTGCTGAACGGAGTTGGAGACAATGGCGGAGGACAGCCTTGGAGCTGTGAGACCTCGGCGAACGGCATCAGAAACGAAGGCGAGCGAACGCTGGGGCACGGATGCGGACGGCGAGCGGATGCGATAGCGGTGGAACCCTAGAATGCGGGGAGCGGACGGGGGCGAAGACGGCGGAGGCGCGCAGATGCGGCGGCAGCGGCGGGGAGCGGGCAGTAGATAGCGGAACCCTAGAATGTTGTTCTTGGATGTGAATGGACTTGGGCAAAAGGAAATTTCTGACTACAGACACGTGTGGCCAAGACGCGTCTGTAGCAATAAAAAAACCGGTCAAAAAATTATGTCCCACCCAGGGATCGAACCTGAGACCTGTAGGCCTAGAAGCAAGTGTCTTTCCATTGTGCTATGTAAGGAGTTCGAACATAAAGTGGTTTCAATAATTTAAATACGGAACACGATAATTTCCATTGGTTCAAAGATTGATGAACAAGTGTGATTTTTCTTTTTAATCTCTGGCTAAAACTTGTAACTAGTCTTTCTCCCTCATACTAACTTCAAATTTGATGATTTCCCCCAATTTTTTGTAAAATCATGCTCTACCCATTTATTGTGTTGTTACAGCGATTATTTTGTCATTTTTTCATATGACTGTGTTTTATCAATTCAAAATTTGAATTTCAAGAAATGGTAACTTCAAACAACATTTTGAAGCAATAAATGGTTTCAACTGAAAAAGTTATCAACAACAAAGTTGTAGAACTGATCAAGATCTACAACTTTAATTTTGTTCATTTCTTCATCCGAGAAAATGATAGTAACATTGTTCTCAAAATCTACATATCTCTCTTATAGTTTATGAAACCATATGAGAGATATGTAGATTTTGTGAACAATGTTACTATCATTTTCTCAGATGAAGAAATGACCAAAATCAAAGTTGTACATCTTGATGAGTTGTACAACTTTCATGTTCATGACTTTTTCATATGAATTCATTTGGTGTTTCAAAATGTTGTTTGAATCTGCCTTTTTTTATATTCAAATTTTGAATGGTTCAAACAGAGTCACATGAAAAGTTTTCTAAAATAAAAGTTGTAGATCTTGTTGAGATATACAACTTTTATGCTCATGACTTTTTCATCTCACATTATTTGGTGTTTGAAAATCTTGTTTGAACTTCCCATTTTTTGATATTCAAATTTTGAATTGTACAAATAAAGTCACATGAAAAGTTTTACAAAATAAAAGTTCTATAACTTTTATGTTTACAACATTTTTATTTTAGATCATTTACTGCACTAAAATTGTATTCGAAGATTTGAGTTTGAAATTATCAATTTAACTACTGCAAACGCACGCGTCGGCAGTAATTAATTACTACAGATGCGTGTATTAAAGGCGTGTCTGGAGTAGTTGTAACTTCCGACGCGTGTAGTCAAGGCGCGTCTGTACTACTGCTTCCCTTCATATTCAGATCCAAACCGGAGCCGTCCCTTCCATATAACTGCTGCTACCCTCAAAATTAAATAACTACTGCCACCCCGTCACATCGCCTCGCTCACTTCGCCACCCTCACACTCCACGCTCTGCGCCTTCGTACGTTCGCCTCACTCACCATCGCCGCACTCCACCCCTCTTGCCTCCTTTCCGCCACCGCCGCCCTTGGAGATGACCAGGCCCGAGAGGTGCCACTGCCGAAGGGACGCAAGGACTAGGCGGTTCGCCCCTTCCTCCGCGGCCGCACCCTCGATGCCAGTGGCGGTGAAGGTGGAGGTGAAGGACGTCTCGGTGCACCCGCCGGGGTTCAAGAAGTGGTATGGGATGGCTTCTGGGAAGAAGGTTGTGCCCACCTCATCAGTGGCGGTGAAGAAGAAGGGCATCCACTCTTCCTTGGCGGCGGGGCCCTCTTCCTCGCCGGCGGTGAGGTCGGTGGCGGTGAAGCTGGCGGAGGCGAGGAGGAAGGCCATGAAGAAGGAGAAGGAGCCGATGGTCATGCTAGAGGTGGACATCTCATTGGATAGCCTTTGTATATATATATGCCTGTGTTTGTGTTTAAATTTGTTTGGATTTGTTTCGGTTAACTGTAAGTTAGTGTTTGGCATATGTTTCCTGCATTTTGGTGATGAATTACGGGTTGTTGGTTTTGAGCGATGCTCCCGTGGTCATTGTGGGGCTAGAAATGTGTTTGGTGGGACTGGAAGTGTGTTTGGTTGATAAGTGAACTTGCCTGAGTCAATTGTCACTGTACTTGAGGATTTGATCAAAGTTATCAGTGTTTCATGTTTACTGAACACTTTCAGAAAATAGTTCAGGCTTCAGTTATCTTAGTTCAGAAAATAGCATTGTCAAGAATTTACTGTTTGATAACTATTTCTGTGCATATATGTAGGCTCCATCTTTTGTGGTACCTCCAGCTACCATGCATGTGGCCCTGCAGGTAGTGGTTTTGAAACCACTACATGAAAGGCTCTTGGCTATTCACTGGATGCTTGACGACGTCAAGGAGTTGCTGAACAATCAAGCTATGGAAACACAAGAGTTGAAGAAGATGCTGGCTAAGAAGGAGGAGAAGGGACCTGCTAAGGAGATGGTGGACACCATGGGTGGCCAGCTAGCGGCTGTGTCTTAGAAGTTGGAGGGCCTAACCAAGGAGTTGGACGACGTCCTAGCTATGAAGCCAAAGTGATCATGCCATTGAAACAGTGATGACCTTAAGTTACCTAATTAACTTAGCTAATATATGTACTGTGTGGTGATATATGTTGTATGGACACCGGCTCATCTATGTGCTGGATGCTGATCATGTATGGACACCTTAAATTAATTAGTTATCTATGTATATATATGTTATATGTGGTGCATATTTGTGTTGCTGTGATGACCATAGCAGCCATTGGATGCTGCTGGTTTAATTCATGTATGTGCTATGTGCTCAAATACTAGATGCTCATGTACTGGATGCTCATGAGTTGAAGAAGATGCTGGTTGAGAAGGAGGAGAAGAGAGCTATCTATGTATATATATGTTATGTGTGTTGCTGTTATGACCATAGCAGTGACTGGATGCTGCTGGGATATGTATGGACACCTACATGTTAATTAGCTATACATGTGTGTCTTGATAAGCAAATTTCAGCATACATCCACAAGGTACCATACACATTACAAGGAGTTGTGGGCTTAACATCCTAGACTAGATGACATGAACTTATCTAGTACAATTTACATCTCTCATTCTACAATTTACATCCTTGATGACATGAACTTCTCTCATTAGCCAGAATCCCTTCCTGAATTCCTGAAAGTAACATCACATTGTAAGTAAGAGCGACGACAAATATATATTGTTAACTAAAAAATGAGATTGCACATTGTTCAAAAGCTCACATGAGCATCTTTTTGTGTACTTGCTGTTTTCGGTGACTTTTTGCCACGGAGGCAACCTCTTTATGGCCATCTCTTAGGTATGGAGTAGCTCACTCGCCAAAATCACAGGGAGGATGGAAGTATCCAATGGAGGCACTTTATTGGATTGATTGAACTCTTCCTCATCCACTGGATTTTCAAGTCCGACAATCCGCTTTTTCCCAGGGAGAACCACTTGTCATTTCTTGTTTCTAGTGTCGCGCACATAGAAGACTTGGGAAACCTAACTTGGGACTACAAATGGCTTATCCTTGTACCCAACTTGGTTGAGGTCAACCGTAGTGAAGCCATACCTATCTTTCATGACACCCTGACTTCCCTGAACCCATCGACACCGAAAAACGGGCACCTTGAAGCCTGCATACAAGAGTTCCCATATCTCTTCAATCTGACCATAGTACATTGTCTTTTGTATCTTGCTGTCAAATGCATCTACACGAACAGCATTGTTCTGGTACATGGTCTTCTTGTCTTGATCAATGGTATAAAAGGTATATCCATTTATGTCATAGCCTTGATAGGTTGTGACTGTGAAGAAAGGCCCCTTTGCCAGCTTTTAAAGCCTTTCATCTGTGCAACAGGTTGAACTGCCAGTCAATCTCTGAACCAGATGTTGAACCCACTCATATGTGCCCTCGCTAACCAAGCTTCGCCCCGGTGTGGGTTTTGTTGCCTCAACATCTCCATATACTCTTCGATGTAAGGTTCCACCTCTGCTGTGTGCTGCAACACTAGAAAGTGGGCTCGTTCGTAGGCATCTCTCCCTGGAGTAATGTGCTTCTCCCCAACACACCCTCTGCCCGCTAACATTCCCTCATGGCGAGACTTGGAGATGTCAATTGGATTGGTGGGGTCCATGTAACCGAGGCACTAGTCAACCACCTCCTCCGTAGAATAGCACTGCGCCATGCTTCCCTCAGGATGGACCCGACTCTTGGCATACCTATTCAGAGTGCTCATAAACCTCTCACATGGATACATGTGGTGGAGGAACATTGGTCCAAGATACCTGATCTCCTTGACCAAATGTACAATGAGATGGACGGATATGTCAAAGAAAGTTGGCGGGAAGTAAGCCTCAAGGAGACACATCACCTCAATCATGTTCTTTTCAAGATCTTCTAGTGATTGTTCATTAATGACCTTCTGAGAGATTGCATTAAAGAAGGAGCAGAGGCTCATGATTGCCATTTAGGTTTTTTCTGGCAATATGTTTCGGATACCAACTGGAAGCATCGTTGTGAGCATGACATCACAATCATGAGCCTTCATGGGAAGCATCTTGTTTTCTCTTGCAGGCACAAGCTTTTGGATGTTGGCTGCATATGTAGAGGGAAGTTTGACACTACGAAAGAAGTCACACAATTCTTGCTTCTCTTTTTGGGTCAGGTTTATGGCAGATAGAGGTGGTTGGGCACTGGTATCGTCAGGACGGAGCTCGGGCCTTATGTCCAATTCCTCTAGGTCAGCTCTTGCTTTTGCATGGTCCTTGGTTTTCCATTTGTCATTCATGAGTGTCCCAAGCAAACTCCGATAAACATTCTTTTTTATGTGCATGAGATCGATGCTGTGGCAGACCGCTATATCTTTCTAGTAAGGCAGTTCCCATAGGATTGACATTTTCTTCCACCTCTTCTTATCGGCACTCTTTCCTTTTGCACTGCGCTTTCGCTTTCCATGGACAGTGCTCTCCGGGTAAACTTGAGGCGTGGTATCCTCTACCACTTAGTCATATACCTGTTGCCAGCTGAAGTGCCTTGGTGTAGATCCTATCTCCCTAGTGCCATCAAACTAACATTTCATCTCCCGATATGGATGAGACTTAGGAAGGAAAAGTCGGTGCCTTACATAGACACTCTTCTTTGAGTTATTCACCCAAACAGTCTCCGTGTAATCTAAGCAATGAAAGCAGTCTTTTTCTCCTTTGCTTTGCCCAGACAAGCTACGATATCCTGGAATATCAGTGATAGTGGTGAAGAGCATGGCTCGTTGGTTGAAATGTTCTTTTCTAAACCCATCGTACACCCTGATACCCTCTTCTTTCCAGAGTTCCTTGAAATCATCAATAAGCGGCCTTAGATACACGTCGATGTTAACACCTGGTTGACACGGACTAGATATTAGAACTGACATCATCATGTACCTCCTCTTGTTACACAGCCATGGGGGAAGGTTGTAGATAGTTAATAGCACGGGCCAGACACTATGTGAGCTACTCATGTTACAAAATGGGTTCATGTCGTCCGTGCTGAGTGCAAACCGAAGATTCCTTGGCTCATCATCCAAAGTTTGATTCATGAAATCAATGACCCGTCACTGAATACCATCTGCTGGGTATGTAATCATCAATCGTTCGCCCATCCGAGTGCCAGCTCAATAGTCGTGCATCCTTGGAGGTTGCAAACAAATGTTTTAAGCGAGGAATTATAGGGAAATACCAAGCAACCTTCCTAGGAACTCTACGGCGTGTCTCCTCACCATCATCACCCTCATCAGTTCTTCGCTTGTAACATCCCACACTTGGGGCATTCAGTGAGGGCTGCATTGTCACCACGGAACAGGATGCAGTCTTTCATGCAAGGATGAATTTTCTTGAACTTCAATCCCATCAGACAAACAATCTTCTTGGCCTCATATGTAGTCCTAGGTTTTTGATTCCCCTTGGGAAACATATCTCTGAGCACTTCTAGCAATTCTCTAAAGCCCTTATCAGTCCAGTGATGTGTCGCCTTCAGTTGGAGAAGCTTTAGTGAAGCGGACAGGTTCGTATACCTCTCATTGCAACTTGGATAGAGTGGTGTCTTCATATCTTCCAACAACTGCTTTAGCTTCTTGAACTCCGAACCAGTGTACTCATCAAAGCCAAAGGCATCATGCACCATCACCTCCAGATTCTCAACCGTAGGGATAGGGCTGGTAGCAATCTCTGCTACATCATCATCACATAGTTCCTCATTGCCAAAGGGTGCTTCCTCATTGCCACCAGCACAAGTTTCATGAAGCCCTTCCTCACCATCTCGCTCATTGACACCTTCTTCTCCATGTTTGTTCCAACATCTGTAGTCATCCATGAATCCTCTAAGAATTAGGTGGGCATGGACTGACAGTTGATTCGAGTACTACTTCTCATTCCTACAGTCAACACATGGGCACAACATAGATGACTTATGTCCATTCCTCATGTCCACCTCTGCAACAGCTGGGAAATGTTTTAGTCCTTCCAAGTACTCATTACAAGTACGGTTCTAAAGATACATCCAGTGGCCTCGATCCTCCATAGTCTACAAAAGAACCACACGCTAGAGAACAGGAGGTCGAACAGCATAGCACGCCGGGGACCAGGGAGGAGAGCTGAGCACGCCCGCAATCCCCTGCAGCTCAAGATGGCGAAGCACGGTCGGAGCATGCCTGATCGAGTACACTGCAGAGAGGAACAAGTTATAGTCAGACTCGAGCTCGACTGTAGCCATGGCAGTGCGGCGGCGTGGTGGTGTTCCGGCCGATGCAGCATGGTAGAGGTTAGTCGAAGGGCTCAGGCAGCATCAGCAACTCACCATGATGTTGATGCACTGCTTGGTTGAACCAGGGACTAGGCTGAGCTAGATGGCGTGTGCAGAGGCATGAACTGGTGGCGAGGTCACCGTTCTGGCGTGACCTGCGCGTTAGAGGTAAAAGAATGGAGCCGATGAGCGTCACGGAGTTGTAGGAGAGCTAAAACAATAAACGGGATCAGCAGAGGAGCGCCAGAACGAGCTAGCCACGGCGAGCTGCCCATGGCGGCCATGGTGGCACGGCTGCGCAACGCCGAGGGCGATTATGGTGGTGAGAGGTGGCTACAGTGGTTCGAGGAGGACCGCAAGAACTAGGCGGAGCTGGGAGGGGAAATTAGGAGAAGATGGAACAACGGCGATGAATTTCGCCGTCGAGCGGCGTGGCGGTGCTCCGGGAGAGAAGAGGGAAAGAGAGGAGCATCGGCGGCTTGAGCTTACCTACAGTTCGAGAAGGCCCTATGGCCGCCCACTGTCGCCCGCTGCAGCAGCAGCGATCCTCCGGCCACCAGGCGGATGCGCGCCGTGCCTCCGCCCGCGGGAGCGCCGTGCAACTCCGGCCACCGCCCGCGCGCCTCAAAGCAGCAAGCCTGCGCCGCACGCGATAATGGCCGACACCGCCCACATGAGAGGCGCGCGACAACGGCCACTGCCCGTTGTGTTCCGTATGCGCCAAGTATGTAGGCCATTCCCGCTGGCCATTAGCACATGCCAACGGCTAAGTACACAGGCAAAGTACTACATACTCTCATTATTAACACGCGTCTATAGCAAGGTTGGACCAAATTAAATATATATCCTCCTTCATCTCCCTCTGTCTCTGCCTCACTCTGTCTGCCTCACTTCTTCTCGCTGCCTTCCTCCTCCACCGCCGCTATCGCCAAGCTCTCTATCCCTTCCCCCAGCTCGAGATGCGATGTCTCATTTCACGGAGTCATCTAGAGGTGGACGGGCGAGGTCGCGAGGAGTAGGCTTCAAGGTGCCAGCAGCACCCGCATTGGCTCCGAGCACGGCGTCGTTCGGGATCTAGTTGGTGAGCTCAGCGGGTTCCCGCTGATCCCTTGTCCGGATTGCGGTCTTGCTCGGGTGGTGGAGGGGCGGACCAAGAAGGATGGTAACAACCACGGCCGACTCTACTTCAAGTGTGCTAGGAATGGGGTGAGTTTTTTGTAGTGTTATCCCCCTAATTTGCACAGTTAGGGTTCTAATTTGTGGCTGTTTTTTAGTTTCCTAAGCTTTGTGGTTACTATTCATTCAAAAAGGAGTACTTCCAGCAGTTGAAGGATCATGGCATCATAATTGTTCGCCCTTCGAATTGTACAAAGCTGCTGGATGAATAAGAAGGTTCAGTGGACAGTCCAAATGGTGACACCAAGAAGAAAAACTTGGAGCAGAAGCTGGAGAATTTGAAGTGGAAGATGAACATGTTTATTGTGTGTGTTGTCTGTGTTGTCCTTGGATGTGTTTGGATGTATGCTGTAATGAAGTAATCCCCAATGCATTGATTGAATGAATGAAATGAATGAATGTATGGAATTTGGTGTCCAAATTTGTTTTGTGTAGATGATGAATGCAACTGAAATGATGAGTGAACATTGTCACAATGCAATTGAAATTTGTCCAAATTTGCATTGAATGCAACTGAAATGATGAGTGAACATAGCGACAATGCAAATGAAATTTGTCCAAATTTGCTCACTTGTGAATGTGAAGGCTGGAATGTTTTATTCCTTAATTAATCTACAGACGCGTTTACGCGGTTTACCCCATTCACACCGCTACGATGTTCGCCATTCCCATGGCCAAGCGGAAACTTCAAGAATAGTGCGCTCATAAAATCCCACCTCTCCCCTCTCCACCTCTCCACCTTCATTCAAGAAACTCACCTTTTGCATTGCTCCCCAACGATCCACCTCTCCCTAGCGCGCTCAGCTCGATCTCGATCTGCCTTCACGTCGCTCCTCCCACCACTGCCGCCGCCACCTAATGGAGAAGCTTCCGACGGAGTTGGCTACTAAGGTTGCGAGCTGCGTCGCCAAGGCCATAGCGGATCCCATGGAGGACCTCGGTAGCCTACGGGCAACGTGCTCGTAGATGTGAAGGGCGTGCGGCACCGCCTACGTGGGACGGAGCATCCCACTAGAGCCGGTGCTGAACCATGCGGCCTAGGAGCTCTACTACTCGCTCGAGTATCACGCGAACCTCATCACTAGGCTCACTAGCATCGGCCACATAGAGGCCTGCTTCAAAGCAGGGATGTCTGCCGTCTTCAAGGAAGACCACGGCACCATCACGCTGTGGCTCGACATGCTGGAGCGCACCACCGAGTCAAGCCATGACCTGGCTACCTATGTTTTCTCTCTTGCGCTCTACAGGTCCAACAGCGGTGCCGCCAACGATGCCACTGCCCAACGGTTGCTGCGGAAGAGCTATAAGGGTGGTGTTGCAGGACGACTTGGTGCTGCCACGCCATGCAATAAGACCTACTCTGCCGCTTCTGGCCTCTCCAATGCCTCGCTAGGACGAGCATCAGTGTCGAGGCGGAGGCTACGGTGACATCGCCGGGGTCGACGAAGCATGGGAGACGTGGGCCCTGTTCTACAGCGAGGAGTGTATGATCCGCCATGAGTGTCTTAGGTTCTTCAGTGAATGCAAGTGGGCATGAGTAGCTAGTGTTCATATGTATATATATCTGGATGTATGCATGATCGAAACACTTTTGCTTTTGGTAATGGAAGGTGTTCGATCCTGAGTATATGTGATGAAAATCTGAGATGTTTTAGTTGTAATTCATGTTATATTGTTGTTTCTGATGGTGTTTGTGATGTTCCAATACACTACTCTATTGAGCCGCCTCTACAAATAGACCCTGAATTTTTCAAACAACCACGGATGGAGAAAGAACCAAAATAAAAGATGTACATCTCGAAAAGCCAAGAAACTTTGTAGTTGACAACTTTTTCATTTGAAATCATCTTGTCATGGAAAACTAAGTTTAAATTTCTAAAAATTTGAAATTTGAAATTTCAATTTTTTAATGACCTCGGATGGAGAAACTACCAAAATAAAAGTTGTAGATCTCAAAAAGTTATGAAACTTTGTAGTTGACAACTTTTAGATTTGAAATCATCTTGTCAACCAAACTAAGCATTCATCCACAAAAGATTTCATGTTACAGACGCGTGTTATAAAAACGCGTCTGTAGTAGTAAAATAAAAGGCAAAAAATGTGTACCCCTGTGGGGATCGATCATGAGACCTTCAGGCCCACAACCCCGTGAGTTAACCATTGCGCTACATTCGTAAGTTCAAATGGAGAGCGGTGTTTGTTTTTTAAAATGTTTTCAATACATTAAAATAGGGTGGCGGTGGGGCCATCCTGTCAGGCTCCTACTTGAGACCCGTGTTATTAACAATCGTCTGTAGTAAGCCAATTGAATAACCCGCCGCCGCCGTCCGCCAACCGAGAGAGTAATGGCAGTTCAAAGCATTGGAACTGCCACTCTGGCATAGTGGCATTCACTCTAGCTTCTTGCCTCTCCACTCCTCTCTCGCCTTCCCCGTCGCGCGCGCAGCCATCGCATTGACTCCGGCCTCTCATCTTTCCACTCCTCTCTCGCCTTCCTCGCCGCACGCACAGCCGCCTCCACTCCTCTCGCCTCCCCGACAGCGTACCCACAGCCGCCGCCGTCAAAATTGACGAGGCCAGAGAGGCGGCATAACCTGAGGGACGAGAAGATGGGGAGGTTCACCCGCCATTCCTCATCCTCAGCAGCGGTGAAGGAGGAGGTGAGCCCCCCGCCGGGGTTCGAGAAGATGATGGCCTTGAAGAAGAACGTCGTCCTGGCCGCCCCGCCGCGGTTGAAGAAGAAGGCCGCCGTCATCACTAGGAAGGAGAAGCACCTGGCGGCGTTGATGAAGGAGAAGCAGCTAGCGGTGGTGAAGAAGAATGCCAGGCTAGACATGCCCTCTTCCTCGGCCGCGGCCTCGAGGGCAGTGGGCAAGAAGCCAGCGGTGGGGCTCGCGGTGGACTCGGATAGCGAGGAGGAAGGAGAACCCATGGAGGCAAGGAGGAAGGAGAGGAAGGCCATGCAAGCAGCGGCGGCAGTGGCGCCTTCTTCCTCAAGGGCAGCGGCCACCAAGATGTGCGACCACTGCTTGGAGGGAGGAGCCAGGACGTGCCGTTTATGGCTCTGCGGCGAAGTCGGTGGTTCAAGCTCCACCCATGGCCAGGTAATGCACGCTCTTTAGATTACAACTGCTTATATGTAGGTTTTCTTTCTTAATTTCATGATAGTTTTGTTGGTAGCCTCTGAATTGGATGAGTTTGTTGCTAAAATAATTTGGCTCATGCCATTCTCTCATCCCAAACCCAGATGGAGCAGAGAAAACAACTTAGTGTAGAATAAATGCAGATGCAACTCAAGTTTTTGTATAAGCAATGTAAACTGTCTTATACTGTATTTTGCAGCAACATTGTGCTTTGAGTAGACTGCTTTATCTAGATGTTTATCATAGATCAATGATTTTAATCTAGTGAATAATTCTGATGGTGCCACTTCAATATTTCAGCATTATGATTTGAGTAGATTGGGTTTCATCTCTTTGGGGCAGCTCTAAGTCTTTATGTGCATTGTTGAAGCAGCTAGATGTTTTATTTTTCTAATTTGCTATGGTTCTGGAGTTCACAAGGTCATGGACTTTGTAGCCTATAATTGATTATATGAAACTCATATGATTTTGATATGTATGCTGGATAATGAAACTTATATGAATGCAAATGAAACTTATATGTAGGTTTTTTTTGTCAATATCTAGATTTATGCTGGATTTTGATATATGTTCCTATAAATGTTTCTGTGTGCATATAGGTTCGATATTATCATCTCCCTCTACATACCATGCACGAGGCCCTGGACGTAGCTCTGAAACCCATCATGAAGAGCATAGGCAGTCTTCAGCGGAGTATTGACGAACTCAAGAAAGAGAAGGCTGAGAACGAATAGAAGGAGAAGAGTCTCAAGAAGAACCTGGATGACCTTGGTGACCAACTGGCGTCCGTGGTTCAGAATGTGCATGACCTCCAGAGCAAGTTGCAGGGCTCCATGCCTCTGCCGCTGGCGAACAACTAATGATGAGGTGATGCTGTGTTAACTCTGTGCTGATGAAACTCTATGTGAATGTAAACTCTGTGTTAACTTTTGGTGATGATGTAATTGATGCAAACTAGATCTGTCACATATATACTTTGGCTGGAAATGCATCTATGTATACCGCCATGGTTTGTCAATGGCTGGAGTGAAAATGGAGGAATATAAGCAAATTCATCAATGCTTTAGTAATAAAAATCACATTTTTCAGTAGACTTAGTTCACATTGCAAGTTTCACACAAGCTTCACACAAGTTCACCACGGTTCACAGAGAAGCACATGGTCGGAGCACACCTGATCGAGTACACTGCATAGAGGAATGAGTTAGAGTCAGACTCGAGCTCGACCACAACCATGGTGGTGCGGCGGATAGAGAACGGCGGCGCGGTGGTGCTCCGGTAGATACAACACGGTATAGGTTAGTCTAAGGGCTCAGGCAGCATCAGCAGCTCACCGCGATGTTGATGCGCTGCTTGGTTGAACTGGGGTTGAGGAGAATCTAGATGGCCGGCGGTGTTGGCGAGTGCAGCGACGCGAACTGGTGGCAAGGTCGCCGTTCCGCCACGACCTGCACAGCAGAGGTAAAAGAATGGAGCCGATGAGCATCACTGAGTCGCAGGAGAGCTAAAACAATAAACGGGATCACCAGAGGAGCGCCGGAACGAGTTGGCCACGGCGAGCTGCCCATGGTGGCCATGGTGGCACGGTCGCCACGGCAAACGACGCCGAAGGTGATTGCGGCGGCGAGAGGTGGCTACTGCGGTTCGAGGAGGACCGCAAGAACTAGGCGGAGCTGGGAGCGCGGAAAATTGGTACAAGATGGAACAATGGCGACGAATTTCATCGTCGAGCGGCGCGGCAGTGCTCCGGCAGAGAAGAGGGAAAGAGAGGAGCGCCGGCGGCTCGAGCTTAAGACTTGCTCACCTATGCCTGGCCGCCTACGCGGCGCAGCCCTAAGGCCGTCACTGCCGCCCGCTGCAGCAGCGAGCCCCTCCGCCCTGCCGCCCGCCACAGCAGTGCACCCCACCGTCTGTCGTGCGCCCCTCCTTCCGCCGCCCGCCGCCCGCCTGTGGTCGCGCTGCACAACTCTGGCCGCCGCCCGCCAACTCCGCCCGCGCTCCTCAAAGCCGCGCAAGAGCCACTGCCCGCTGTGTTCCGTACGCGCCAAGTACCTCCCTCTGCCCGTTAACACGTGCCAACGGCTAAGTACGCAGGCCAAGTGCTACAGACGCGCGTATGGAACACACGTCTGCCACAAAGTATAGACGCGTATAGAGGAGGACGCGTTTGCTACAAGTAGGATTACTCAAGACGCGTGTTTCCAACACACGTCTGCAACAACATACGTGTCTGCAATAAGAGATCTTACTACAGACGCATGTCACGTACGCACGTCCGTAGTGTTCGATCCCGTTATCCGAGACTCGGAAATCACAGCACATGTTTGTAATAACTGCTGCAGATACAGACGTTTTTTACATACACGCGTCTGTAGGTTTACCTCAGACGCCAATAAGCTCTTATTACAGACGCGTGTTGACCTCGCCGGACCGACGACCCCCGCCGGCACCTTACTACAGACGCGTATCAGAAAGGCGCATTCTTTGGTGAGGTGGTGGATATGTGGCTTTTTTACATAGTGAGAGCCCCAACACAGCACCACCACTTCAAGGACAGGGCCATGAACGTCGTGGTACGTACATCATCAGTACGTCTTCGGTCTAACGGCAGACCAGTAGAAAGCATACAGCAAGTTCAGACTTTCTGCTGAGTGATGAGGTTTGAGGTGCCTCCTGAGTCCTGAACCTGAACATTCCCCTGTGGCCTGTGGCGCAGACGAGGGTGTCCGCGGTGGTGACCAACGCTCGCGTCATGCTGAACGTGGACTGCGACATGTTCGAAAACAACCCGCAGGTGGCCCTCCACGCCATGTGCCTCCTCGTGGGGTTTGACGACGAGCTCCACAGCTGCTTCGTTCAGGCGCCGCAGAAGTTCTACGGCGGCCTCAAGGACGATCCTTTCGGCAACCAGATGCAGGTTATATACGAGGTACTACAGTCGTACAGATCACACTATCATTATCATATGATGAGTAGTAGTACTCGATCACTAAGAGTAACACTGTAGTGTTTGTTATTATTATATATATAAGTACTACTCCAAACAACAAGCGATTGACGTTATTAGCTTATCTATATCCACAATTTTGTCGTCTGTGCTGTGAGCTTACGTAGAAAGTTGGGCTTGGAGAAGCCGGACTTCAAGGCATATTTTACGGCGGGACAGGGTGCTTTCACCGTAGGAAAGTCATCTACGGCGTGCCACCAGACTCCACCACCACCATCGGCATCAAAGGTGAAAATCTCGGGGGGAAACCTGTAGAAAACCATGACTGCTCCCCGGTGTATTCTGATTCAGTTCCACGCATTTAACTACTACATACTCTGGCAGATTCACCATCTTACAAGGAGCTGCAGAAGAAGTTTGGCAGCTCGAAAGAACTGACCGAGTCGGCGAGGAGCATCATTTCTGGGGACATGTTCAAGGCGCCAATGGCGACCTAACGAGTCGCGTCGAAGTGGCGAAACAAGTTTCTGCCTGCACCTACGAGGCTGGCACGAGATGGGGTCAGGAGGTATCCATACATTCTACTACTGATGTCCTTCACTTCACAGCATCTTCTTCCAGGTTTTGCTGCAACAGCGTGGTCATACATGCATGTTCTTTCCATAGCAGGTTGGCTGGGTGTACGGGTCGATGACCGAGGACCAGGGTTCAAAATTTCGGCGAAATTTCGGCCGAATTTCACGAAATTCGGTAATTTCGGTGGTGGCTGAAAGAAAACTCCGAAATTTTTTAATACACTAATACATGTGCTATATAACTCTAATCTTATATTTTTCTATTATTTATATTGCATATTCTTCTATTTAATAGATATGTAGTCATAAATCATACTAATATTTGTTTAGATCCAAATTTTTTAAGAAAAAACATACTTCATGTGCTGATCTCTAAAAAAATTTCGGCGAAATCTCGGCCGAATTTCGCGTAATTCGTCAATTTCGGTGGTAGCCGAAATTTTGGCGATACCGAAATTAAAAACCTTGCAGGACATCTTGACCAGGCAGCGAATCCACGCCGCCGGCTGGAGGACGGCGTTGTTGAACTCCGACCCGCCCGCATTCCTCGGCGGCGCGCCCACCGGCGGACCGGGCAGCCTCACCCAGTACAAGAGGTGGGCCACGGGCCTGCTGGAGATACTCCTCAGCCGCCATAACCCATTCCTTCTCGCCGCGTTCAAGCACCTCGATTTCCGGCAGTGCGTCGCCTACCTAGTCATCGACGTGTGGGACATCAGGGCACCCTTTGAGCTGTGCTACGCGTTGCTTGGACCTTACTGCATCATCGCAAACCACTCCTTCCGGCCAAAGGTACGGTAAAATCGATCTTTCTACCATCAGACAATGTACAATTTATTTCTGGTGAAGCCTTCCCTGGAATTCTCATCTTGTTGTGAATTGTGAATTGTGATGCAGGCGTCAGAGCCGGGTTTCGTCATCCCGCTGGCGCTGTTCCTGGCGTACAACGCGTACAACCTGGGCGAGTACATGGACTGCCGGCTGTCGGTGCGCGCCTGGTGGAACAACCACAGGATGCAGCGGATCACGTCGTCGTCCGCCTGGCTGCTCGCGTTCCTCACCGTGGTCCTCAAGACGCTGGGCCTGTCGGAGACGGTGTTCGAGGTGACACGCAAGGAGCAGTCCGACGGCGGCGCGGACGACGACGCCGACCCGGGGCGGTTCACCTCTGATTCGTCGCCGGTGTTCGTCCCGCCGACAGCGCTCACGATGCTGAGCATCGTCGCCGTCGCCGTGGGAGCGTGGAGGCTGCTGGTCGCCGGTGCGGGGGAAGACGTGCCCACCGGTGGCCCGGGCGTCGGGGAGCTCGTGTGCGGCGGTTCGCTGGTGCTCTGCTTCTGGCCGTTCGTGAGGGGGTTCGTCAGCAGGGGAAGCTACGCCATTCCCTGGAGCGTCAGGCTCAAGGCTGCCCTGCTCGTGGCCGCGTTCGTGCACTTGTCCACACGGAAGTAACTTTCACCGGCGTCAGAATATGCAATGGTTGATGTGACGGGAATCAATTAATCATCTAGGAAACACGTACAAATCTCATTAGATCCTTAATTATATTATCATCAATACGTCAAAACCCGCTTATGGGCTTAGATGCACTTTCAAAGGCGATTGGCATCTGGCTAGCCTCGTCGCCGCCCTAAACCTTCGAATCAGTCTGTGATTTCGTGATCCCTACTGCTACGACTACGGGCGGATATTAGGATAATTGCATAGGCGTCGTTCGGCTTGATGAAACTTGGCTGAAACTGGCTGAAAAACACTGTTCTGGCTAAATTGTTGTGAGAGAAAAATATTGTTCCGGCTGAAAAAAGAAACAGAACAAGCCAGCTTCTGAATAAACCGAACGAGGCCTATAGTCTAGATTTTTGTACCACAAATTGTACTTCACTTTTACGACAGTTGTATTCTCCCTGTACATGACTATATATATATATGAAAGATACCCTCACGACAGGTGGTTGATGATTCCTCCAGTACCTTTCTATAGTAACGTAAACGGAAAATGAAAAGCTGCCTGGCGGCAAGCTGTCCGGCCGGTGCGGGAGCTCCCAGCAGTCTGGCACTGAGCAACAGAAGCACTAAGCCCTGTAGAGCTGTAAGATCGTGATCGGCACCACAAGCCACCGCAGATCTGCACGTCCTTGGAGACAAACGGGGCACTAGAGCCTCGCTATCGCCGTCCTTACTGGGTGCGTGGGCTTCCTCTACGCGCTCGTGAGTGGCGACGAAGGCGGGGTGTGGGAGGGACGGACGGACTGTGGCGCTATGGACGAGGGTCACCATGAAACGCCTCTCGAGCTGAGAAGGAAACGACGAATTGAAGACGATGGGTGCGGGGTGCCGTGCTGGACTATCCGGGTCCCGTGCTACCTGATTACGTAAGGATGCGAGGGGTATCCGTTTTGTATACTATGGTATCTGATTATTACATGGGATGTGATTGTGGCTGACGCGGAAACAAACACGATTTAAACCATACCCTTAAAAAACACGATTTAAACCAAACATTTAACAGCATAAATGGATTGTGTTACATGGGACCGAACCAAACGCTATTAAAGTGTTTCGGCATGGTATGGCGAGTCCAATCCTAAAACGAATTGGAATAACCACGCATGAAATGCACGATGTGATTGTCAAATAATTCTCTAGGCTGCAAGTCATTAAGATAACCACGCAACCAGCTGAATTTCTTGTTCAACAATGCCGCAGGAGTATATTTGCTAGTTATCGAAAAGCTCTCTTCCTATACATAAAAAACAGTAATGATTAGACCCGGGCGTCCGCCCGTCTGGAAGGACCAACCCGCTCGCACTGCTCACCTACATCGCGTGGCACCGCTCGCCCGCATCACAAAAAAAGAAAGAAAAGAAACCATGGACGCGCACTCCGCTCTGTATCCACGGCCACCACAGGCGACACCGCCGCTCCCACATCGCCGGTCGACGCCGCTAGCTCCGCACCGTCCGCATCTCCGCCCCAGCCTCTCCTTCCTCTCTCTACCTCTCTCCCGACGTGGCCCAAAGCGCGGCCACCTCCGCGCGCTGCGCTCGATCGGGGCGGTGGGGTGGCCGCTGGCCCACATCGCGCGCCTCTGCCTCACTCTGCCTCGCTGCTCCTTCCACCAAATCCACTGCGTGACGAGAGATCCGATGGTGGTGGGGACTGTGGCGCCGGCTACAGGGGCTGTAGGGGGCTGCGTGTCCTACATGAAGGGGTCCACGCCGGCCTCATAGTAGGCAGAGTCCATCTGTTCGATGGTGGCGCTGGTCAATGGTGGCGATGGCGCGGTTGCCTCCAGTGAACTCCACATGCCAGCGAGCCTCCATTTCGTAAGCAGCAAGAAGATGTTGCGATGTATTGAAAACGTATGTTGCAAGTGATTCAGATGTGTTTCAGATGAATGTTGCAAAAGTATATCAGAATGTTGCATATGTTTCAATAGTTGTATACGTATGTTGCAAAGGCATGTTCACAATGTTTCATCTGTGTTTTTGAATGTATTGTTGCAAGTGTGTTTATCAAGATGTTTAATACGTTTCACACATATATTGCAAGTGTTTTATCTAGATATTGTATATGTTTGCAATGTTTTCAAGTGTTTTTCATGTGTTTTTGCAAGTGTTTCAGAAGCATGTTTCAAGTGTTTCATTTATCTTCAACTATGTTGCAAGTGTACACCTGCATGTTTAAAAAGTAGATCAGGTGTTGCACATGTTGCAATGCGCATGAGAAACGGAGGGGACATGAGCGGTCCCCACGCGCGGCATTGTAGCGCGGCCCCGCATGGGCATGTGAAACCCAGGCGCAAGTGGCGGGGGCATTTTTTTTTTTTTTGCGCGCGCGAGTTGTAGAGTGCTGGTGCGAGCGCGGAAGTACCCATGTGCACATCCATTTACGGGAAGCTATATACTTTGTGTGAAGGAGTCCAGCCTTCCAGAAGAAGTGGCAGGAGTTCTAATCCAGATAGGGAATACATATTGGCCGTTGGACATAGCTTGCAGGCGCATGGAGGAGGATGACGCCCTGTCCGCCCGTCACAGAGTATTGTGGCAAACGGACAAACAGAAAGGAGTGGCTAGTAATCGCCGGCCAGCCGCCCGTCACAGAGTATTGTGGCAAACGGACAAACAGAAAGGAGTGGCTAGTAATCGCCGGCCAGCCGGGCGCACCCAGCTAGGATGAAAACAAAAATGATAATTTCCGATTTTTGAAAATCATTTTCGAGTTTTTTCCGATTTTCATGCCTAAACGAAAATGGTAGCGGTAATCGAAAAAACAAAAACGATAATGATAAAAATAATCAGAAACAAAAGCAAAAATGATTTTGCCATTTTCCGACCGTTTTCGAAGATTGCCGTATTTAGCCGATAATTTACCGTCGATAGTTACCGATTCAAAGACCTTGAATCATAATTTATTTATAGACTATATATATGTACTTCATCTTATGCGTCACCGTTGAAGTTGCTCCAAGTGAAGAAAAAAGAGAGCATCGGAGCAGTTCTCAGTTTTTTATTTGTGAATTTGAATGCTGAATTGCTGATGATGTTGAATGGATTTGGGTGAATCTTCAACGATCGTGCTGTTTGTGGTGTCGTGAAGCGCCTGTCTGTGTCTGTATGATGAAGCCAAGAGGCTACGGTTATACTATCCATATATGTGATGTGGAGTGAAATCGATAGTTTGAACTTTTACTGTCATCGGCATTTACTGGGAGTTTTCCAGTATTCAGAAATGTGCCTGCTAATAATCACTCTAATCGAAAAAGGGAAAGATAAACCAAATATGTTGTAGATTGGAGAATCTACCGTAATGTGCCAGGCGAAGCTAGACACTGTACCTTGGCTGCGAGCGTGTGTCGTCTATCTATATATGATCACCAGTACCAACTGGTTCCGAATGTGTTTTCTTGTGGTTCACATGTGCTACTGCTGAGAGAGTGCTCAGAGTGACCAGCAAGAGTCCGTCGTCCATGGCGAGCGCCAAGACGAAGCTGCAGCTGCAGGAGAGGGTCCCGCTCCCCCGCACGGCATGGAAGCTGGCCGACCTCGCCGTTCTCTTCCTGCTCCTGGCCCTCCTCGCTCACCGTGTGTCCTCGCTGATGGTGGCCAGCGGCGGCGGCGCGGCGTGGTGCTGGCTCGCCGCGCTCATCTGCGAGGCGTGGTTCACGGTGGTGTGGCTCATCAACATGAACGCCAAGTGGAACCCGGTCCGCTTCGACACGCACCCTGAACGCCTCGCCCAACGGTGAGTGGTGGTGCTGGCAAGACTAAGCTAGGTTTCCAGTACGTAGCTTTTTTTTGCTTCGTCAACTCAATTTGATGCGTTTAATAATGATTTATTTGTCGTCAGCAGCACCGACGAGCTGCCGGCGGTGGACATGTTCGTGACGACGGCGGACCCGAGGCTGGAGCCGCCGGTGGTGACGGTGAACACGGTGCTGTCGCTGCTGGCGCTGGACTATCCCGCGGGGAAGCTCTCGTGCTACGTCTCCGACGACGGGTGCTCGGCGGTGACCTGCTACGCGCTGCGCGAGGCCGCCGAGTTCGCCAAACTCTGGGTGCCCTTCTGCAAGAAACACGGCGTCAAGGTCAGGGCCCCCTTCGTGTACTTCTCCTCCGGCGGCGCGGCGGAGCGTGGTGGGGCCGCCGACGACGCCAAGTTCTTGCGCGCTTGGACACTCGTGAAGGTAAAGCTAAAGCTAGCTACTTTATTTTTTCTGCAGTCACTAACATCGTGTTGCATGTAGAACGCGTATGAGGAGTTGGTCCGCCGGATTGAGAACGCAGAAGAGGACTCTCTAGTCCGGCATGGCGACGGCTTGTTCGCCGAGTTCGTGGGCGCTGAGCGCAGGAACCACCCGACCATAATCAAGGTAGAAACCAACTGATCACGCCTCATCATGGCAAAATACTATACTCGTGAAACGAGTGCCCATCTCATTGCTTTGTTTTCTTGCTAACAAACATGGACACGTTCTTCTGCTGCCGCGAGTGTTCAGGTCCTGTGGGACAACAGCAGCAAGATGAACAGCAAGAGCGAGAGCAATCAGGAGGCAGACGATGCAATCCCAAGCCTCATATACGTCTCCAGGGAAAAGAGACCCACACAGCACCATCACTTCAAGGCCGGGGCCATGAACGTCCTGGTACGTCGTCGTCGGTGTTTAGTCCCATCTAACGGCAGTCCAGTAGCAAGAATTACAGGAAGTTCAGGCTCTCTAGAGGCGTGCCGCATATTGCCATCCATGGGTGGCAACGCCATGGCATGGCATCATCAGGATAAGCTCACTAACGAGTGATTGAGTGGTGAGGCCGGTGTCTACAGAACCTGAACATTCGTCCCTTGTGGCATGTGGCCTGTGCTGTGCAGACGAGGGTGTCCGCGGTGGTGACCAACGCTCCCATCATGCTGAACGTGGACTGCGACATGTTCGCGAACAACCCGCAGGTGGCCCTCCACGCCATGTGCCTCCTCCTCGGATTCGACGACGAGCTCCACAGCGGCTTCGTTCAGGCGCCGCAGAAGTTCTACGGCGGCCTCAAGGACGATCCTTTCGGGAACCAGAGCCAGGTTATGTTCGAGGTACGTACAGTCGTACAGATCACTATCATAGCATAGGAGTACTCTGTCTAATTGACGTTATTATTTAGCTTACATATACTAGGAAATATGCCCTATCAAAAACTGAGTAATAGAAACTATGTTCATATTATCTAATCATTTTTAAGAGCACGGTTCATAAACGTTCCGCAAATTTTAACTTTAGCGATTCAAAATTGGGCAAATATTTCTTTGTTCTCTCTTCCATTGCACCTGCCTGTGAACTATATCGATATCTCACTCAAACTCAGAGATGTATAGTTCATGATATAGTGGTAAGAGTAGCGATCGAGGAAGAGTTTAACACGAATACAAGTAAGTTACATCGGCCGGCAAGCTGCTGCAAACTACCGACACTCCAATCCAGATGCAGCCGGTCGACCTCTCTTCTCTTCTTCCCCCTGATCTCTCCCCTGCTCTCCTCCTCTGCTCTTAACCCTCCTCTCCAAGCCAGCCAATCATGTCACCCAGCTGGACCCGATGTACTTCGGATTGGGCTTCCTATCTCTTGTGGGCTTCGTCGTTCCTTCGCTTGGCCCATGACAAGAGCCCGTATCTTCTCTGGCCTTCTTCTTGGCTTGTCTTCCCGCGCTCTTGCCTTCGGCTTCAGCTTGTCGGACGGGAACAGGATTCCTGACACTGCCATAAGCCACATTTGCCACAAAGACAGCCAACTCGGAACTATAGTTTATCTCCATCTCCTGCATCTCCTCTTCCGTGGCTTCTTCGGTTCTTCCAATCCATAGAACCAAAGCAATTTACTCCATCAAATCCCTTATTCCACTCGTTAGTTCAGAAAATAGCACCTCTCTGTTTTTCTCCAAACACAGTAAGCTAGCAGCTTGAGCTCCAATAGCTCCTCAAATATCTCTTATTAGTAGCATAGCTTGGTCTAGGCTGCGAATAAAATGACAATAGCAGAAGCATTAGATGTACTACATTTCTAGAAATATGAAGAGAAAGTGTCAATGTCCCAATGTACACCAAGGCAAATTATTCTTACGGAAGCTTTAAAATTCAACACAAGGACCACCTAATCTAATGGAATTGTATCCAGAAGAGTCACTATCCAGTGAAATGTGATGTAGGTTCCTAAAATGGTAATCAATTTTCATCTAGGCTAACTATTTTTATCTACTACTCAGTGATAGGTAGGGGCACTCAGGTACCCATCTCTAGTATATGGCCACATGAACAACCAAGAATGCATTTTTGGGACACCTGGTCATCTAAAAACAGGAAGCTACCAACAACACTCGAGTACCACTTTCGGTCAAAACACTCGAGTACCACTCTACCGCTGACAGTGAGGCAGGACTCAGCTTTAAGCTACAAGGCTAAAGCAGAAGAACATCTTTTAGGGTTACGCGGGTGGCTACACGCTAGCACATATTAATAACCACATAAAATTAGATACTCTTGTATGTAGATGATCAGAGATTATATCTTCCAAACGCGCGGCGCAGCGAAAGACTTGGCGGAAAGCGCGAGTCGATTTAGTCGACATCGAGGAAGTAGTCGTACGGCTTGATGTAGTGCGCATCTCAGTGGCACCTCTATGGACGTCCACATGTGCGGAGAGGAGAACGGCGGCAACGTAGCGTGCTAGCGCTCATCGATGCAAGCGGACTGCAACAGATGAACTGGACGGCACAGGTGCCCTCTCCACTGATAAGTACTGATATGAATCGGCAAGGGGATGGCCCGATCTTCACGACAGTAGGTCACAAATCATAGATAACTTGTTGCGAACAGTGGGATAACTATCTTTATACCTGACAAAGATTGAATGCGACCAAGCGATGGGGAGAGAGGCACTGAAACCGCGAAGACTTCGACTCGATCTCTGAACGACCGCAGAACCACAATCCGGAACTAATCCACACAAAACGGTGTAGCCGTACTGAAACTGTAGAACACGAACTAGGGGACCCAGAGGGATCTCTTCACAGGACCAAGAAGAACAAGAAAGAACAAAGGTTTGAGTAAGGCACTCGGCAGCTCGGCTGCAATATCATGTGGTTTTTCAAATGATCAAAAAGGTTTTTAATAGCTTAGAGACAGGGAATATTTATACTAGGAACAACCCTCCTAGTTGGGTGTGAAAACGAAATAGAGATGGCCACCACGAGATAGATTCCCGAAGTGATCTCACGTGACTGTTGGCCTCCAGAGCAGTCTCCACTAATCTGGCCATAACTCCTTATTGGGAAGTCTAAATGACGAACCGTTTGTTGCGTGTGAAAGTAGACTCGAAGAGCTTTCCAGCCATGTGCAGTATGCACCACGAAACTTTGTAGATTAGTACAGTTTTGCATGGGAAGTTGTACCAAATTCTACCCCTGGCAGACTATTGACATTCTGCGTCACTTTTTACTGTGTCCGGTCGTCCGTCCGTGTTACTTGTCATCTGTGTTACTTTTTCCTAGGTCCGGTCATCCGTCTGTGTTACTTTTCCGACAGAGCTATTTTGTAGCACCGTGTCTTGATCCTTCGGCCATGTGCCTTCCACGTCTTCATGTGTAAACCTAAGTATCATGAAGATAGGACATTTAGGTAGTATAACATTCTCAGAAGTGTTAAAATTATAATCAGTTAGGAATGAATTCACCTGCTCTTTTATCCTTTTGGCACGACTTCGTGTAGGTGTCCCATGAATATAATCACTTGTGCTAGATAGTGAGCTTTCTTCATGTTTCAACACATGTTGAGCTGCCATGTCCTCATAATCCTTCCCCTCTTGAAAAGGAGTCGTCCTCAACTCTAACTCTTCTGATCCAAAGTGTTGTTCCAGGCCATCAATTTGTAGTGTTGTGATAACATCACGATGTTCTTCTTCCATCACAGCGAGGTGCTTCAATCTATAATCATATAAACCAAGCAGTAGCCTTGTAGGTGGAAACCTAAATGATTTGGAATCAAGTTTAGCTTTCACCTTCAATGGATGCTTAGAACAAATGGTGAATGTTGATTGCCTTAGCACGGTCTCATCATCCTCCCTGACTTTTGTTTACCTGAAAACATACTAGACAAAACAGAGGGTGGATGTACATGACAATTCCAATAATCTTTTATTTCATTTTGTCCATTTGCTTGTTTATAATTCATATTCACATTAATCCGTTTTGTAAGTAAGAAATTTTCTTTCAGCATTGGAGAACCTTCAAATAGCTTCACAGATGGGAGCACAAAAATTTCCTCCAACTCATTCATTTGATTCACGTTATCATGTTTTATCTTTGCAAGATCACATATATGAAAAGATAAGAATGAAACATTCTTGAGATTCTTATTGCACGGGTCAGAGAAGTACCTATCAAACTCAATGGTTCTAGATGACGATGAAAAAAATTTGGGTGAATGAATGGAACATGTTTGCACAAGATTTCTTTCTTTCGATATAACATATGAACAAGGGGACACCATTTTTGGTTCTGTATAGAAGTCACTAAACAATCTTTTCATCTCAAATTCAGAAAAATATGGCTCACAAAAATTGTTGCAAAGTATTTTTAACTCCAAATCAGCAAGCTTGTCACATGTTATACAAATAGCACAAATATAGAATTTACTTGCAGCTTGATGTCCAATCAAATTGAATGTAAACTTGTAACTATAGGTAGTATTCAAAGATTTCATGGATGATATTCGAAAAACATTCTCAAGTATATTATTGATCTCAACACATTTATCAAACATGACATAGCCCACACATGAAGGATGAGATATTTTTGCAAAGAATTCATCATAAGTGTTCATTTGCACATTATCAAATTTATTTGCATGCAAAGTATCAGATATATGAGTGCAAAGTATCATGTATATGAACCATATCAAACTATAGAAAAGATCATGTATGACTAAACATTGGTTATCAACTTGCAAAATTTCAGCACAATGATGAACATGTGAATCTATCAAATCAGTGCAAATATTTTGTGTATGGTCAATCCCATTTGAACCATGTGTTTCATCACAATTGCTCACCATTTTATTTTGCAAACTCATATCTGAATTATTTTCATTACCTTTTAGACTTGGTGGTAGTGCAAGTATCATGGATGATGCTTCTGAAATCTTACCACTTTCCTCGTCATGGTTCATGTTTTGGGCAGCACACAATTAGTTTGGATGAATGGCTACCTTCTCACTTCTCTCAACAAGTATGGTGATGTCATGAGCAGCCATCTCTTCCTTATTCTCATTGCAAACCTGCACATTTGGAAAGACAACACTATAACTAGAGATGAGGGTGTTAGTTTCAAAAGTATCCTCACATGACTTGCATTCTAACTCTCTATTTTTCTGTGGTGTATCTCTCACCCTCTCCTTGTTGATACTCTCAATCTCATAGTGGGTGAAATCACACAACTCTCTTTTGTTTTCACTCTCTCTCAGTTTGGCTACGTGGCTCTCATTCTCACATAGGTTTTGTTGCACAATCACTTCAACGTCTTGGGAAGCAACATATGCATGCGTGTCATACTTCACCACATCTTTTTCTTCATGAACCTGCATCACACAAGGAACAAGACTAGAAGAAGGCATTATCATGTTAGTAGTAAATAATTCCTCACATGATTCTTCCTCTTTTTTGCTCAATTTTCGTGTATCTCTCTCACACAGAATTTTGTGGCTCTCCTCACATATGGTGGAATCTCTCATCTTTTCCTTTTGAACTCTCACACTCAATTTTGGTTGGTGGCACTCTTTCTCACATGGGTTTTGCTGTCCATGGGACCTTCCTCGTGCCTCTTGGTGGATGTACAATAATCTTCATCATCAATGAGCACACGGGAGCGAAAACTACGCCCGTGAGCTCCTCCTCCATGCTGTCCACTATGTCCAAATAGACCACCACGAGAGTTGGTTGGGCTATGTTGTTGTGGAGCCCAGCCACGCACCATAGGAAGACGTTCATCGAACATCCTCTCGATGGCCTCCACTAGTGAGTTTTGTAGTTGGCGTAACTTAGCCCGTGAGACTGGTGGTTCTTTTTCTCCATATCGACCACCACGAACACTCAAATTAGATCCTAACATGTTAGCACTCATGCAAGAAAAAGTGGAATAGGTAAATTTGTGGAATCTCACAACGTCTCCTCTTACTTACCAATGCTCTTGCCCGTTCTCAAGGACAGTGAGCGTGCTAGTGCAGCAGTTGCATAGATGTGATTGAGAGGTCGCAAGGATTACGAGTCAAACATCCCGGTTTTAGATTTTGGTGGAGCTATATGTGGCTATTCGAGGGAGGCTATGGTACTGCAACCCAAGTGGTTTGACGTGTTCAAAAGATATGAAGTTGCTGCTATGGAGATTATCATCAACTTGAATATGTAAACTGAAATTTGCAATTATACAACCCGCAACAAAGCCCCTACTTTCAATTCTTTTCACTTCTCTTTTTTTAATCTTTCCTTCTTCTTTCTTCTTATTTTAGTTTTTTATATTAACAGGGGTGTGGATAACAAATGAAACACAACACCACATATATAAAGATGATGACTAGCAACTTGATGAACAAAACAACACAAAGGTAGCAGTACCGCAAAAAGGCTATAGGATTTTTTTTGTGGCTTTTTCAGTGGACTTTAGGTGATGAACAAAAATGGTAGCAAATGATGGATAAATCAAAAGTAAATATGTGGATGATGGTGAGATCTACCGTGACAACGAAAGCTTTGATACTAGTTGATAAGTACCAATATGAATCGGCAAGGGGATGGCCCGATCTTCACGACAGTAGGTCACAAATCACAGATAACTTGTTGCGAACAGCGGGATAACTATCTTTATACTTGACAAAGGTTGGATGCGACCAAGCGATGGGGAGAGAGGCACCGAAACCGCGAAGACTTTGACTCGATCTACGAACGACCATAGAACCACAATCTGGAACTAATCCACACAAAATGGTGCAGCCATACTGAAAACCATAGAGCACAAACTAGGGGAACCCAGAGGGATCTCTTCATAGGTCCAAGAAGAACAAGGAAGAACAAAGGTTTGAGTAAGGCACTCGGCAGCTCGGCGGCAATATCATGTAGTTTTTCAAATGATCAAATAGGTTTTTAATAGCTTAGAGGCAGGGGATATTTATACTAGGAACAACCCTCCTAGTTGGGTGTGAAAATGAAATAGAAATTCTGAAGATAGGCAATGTGAAAGGTCACCACGAGATAGATTCCCGAAGTGGTCTCACGTGACTGTTGGCCTCCAGAGCAATCTCCACTAATCTGGCCATAACTCCTTATTGGGAAGTCTAAATGATGAACCGTTTGTTGGGTGTGAAAGTAGACTCAAAGAGCTTTCCATCCATGTGCAGCATGCACCACGAAACTTTGTAGATTGGTATAATTTTGCATGGGAAGTTGTACCAAATTCTGCCCCTGGCAGATTATTGACCTTATGCGTCACTTTTTCCTATGTCCGGTCGTCTGTCCGTGTTACTTGTCATCCGCGTTACTTTTTCCTAGGTTCGGTCATCCGTCTATGTTACTTTTCCGACGGAGCTATTTTGTAGCACCATGTCTTGATCCTTTGCCATGTGCCTTCCATGTCTTCATGTGTAAACCTAAGTATCATCAAGATAGGACATTTAGGTAGTATAACATTCTCAGAAGTGTTAAAATTACAATCAGTTAGGAATGAATTCACTCGCTCTTTTATCTTTTTGGCACAACTTCATGTAGGTCTCCCTTGAATATAATCACTTGTGCTAGATAGTGAGCTTTCTTCATGTTTCAACACATGTTGAGCTGCCATGTCCTCATCATCCTTCCCCTCTTGAAAAGGAGTCATCCTCAACTCTAACTCTTCTGATCCAAAGTGTTGTGCCAGACCATCAATTTGTAGTGTTGTGATAACATCACGATGTTCTGCTTCCATCATAGCGAGGTGCTTCAATCTATAATCATATAAACCAAGGAGTAGCCTTGTAGGTGGAAACCTAAATGATTTGGAATCAAGTTTAGCTTTCACCTTGAATGGATGCTTAGAATAAATGGTGAATGTTGATTGCCTTAGCGTGGTCTCATCATCCACAACCTCTCCTATTCATCCATGCACTAGGCACAGAGAAGCGGTGGCATGCATGGTGGCTGAAGGCAGTTAGGTTAATAACCCTCTAGCTAGGGCATTAGCATTTATAGAATTGCTAATGGGCCAAGCATGGGCTAGTTGGGCCTGACTATTGGGCATTTATCCAACAATCTCCCACTTGCACAAGAGTCAACCAACCATTATGTCAGAGATATTGCCTAGGGGTATCTGCACCGCCCGTATATATTACTACCACCAAGCTATTGGCCCAGCAGCCGTCAAGAAGGAGGCCCACGAGGGCTGACACGATCAACCAACGTGGAGATCAAGGCAAACCAAGGCGGGTGTATCTAGACGATAGCAAGGATCAATCTATTGTAACAAACTAGGAAACAATCTGTTAGCCCGATCGCCCTCTCTATAACCCTACCTCTCCTGCCTATATAAAGGAGGTAGGGACCTCGGGCTTGGGATCCAATCTTCCACCAATTCCATCTACCCCATAGCTAGGAGCAACAACCCCTGTAATTGAACATACAAATACAAGAGCAGCCGCACCACTAGAGTAGGGTTTAGCGCGCACCATGGCCTGGACCAGTATAAATCCATATGTCTCGTGTGCTACCATCTGATTCCGTCTACACTATCATGTTGCCGGATATTGCCGGAGCAAAACAATCCGATACATTGTGGCCATGTGTTGCAATATTTGGGATTCAATCCAATTGATCCATTTGTCCTTTGATTTCTTTCTCCTTAAGTGTGTGACCCCATAGGTTCATGCAACCAATGGTCATGACCCGTAAACCATTTCCGCTCAATAGTTAGCATTTTCCTCTTGCAAGGCATACTAACTCCCAAAGATTCACGAAGATCATATCTTGGACAACCTTTTAACACTCTCCATTACTATATCCTTCTGCCACATGACACCTAGCCCAGTACAAGGTGAGCGAAGTGCTACCCTTGATTCTCAGCCATTTCTCGCTCTGTGCAAAACTTATTTTCATCTACTAAACATTAGTCAAGGCATGGCCATGCACTTTTAGATCCTACACACATCAAGAGGGCCTAGAGGATTCTCTCCTTGGTACAGGAGGGGTAGATCCCATATTGACTTGACACACCCTGCAACTTGCTTCAGATCATACCCAAAAGCTACTTTTATGACTACCTAGTTATAGAGTAGTGTAGTGTTTGGAACCCCAAAGTATGACTTACACAATTCGGGACTCTACATCAATCTCAGGTCAAAGGATGTTAGTATGTGTGTCTTTTGTGAGCAAACTGATAGCACATATTCGCAGCGTATCATAGTGGGTCGATCCGACACTATGTTCCCAACACATGTCTACATTGTTGGTGTGATATCCAATATCGCTATGACCCATGAAACATGATCGTCCACCCAACACATGTACCAACTTATCTCTGCGTCATAGTCCCACATGATGGATAGAACTTGGGGATCTCATTTAGTACATCTTCAATTTAAATCATGGAGTTTCACTAATGAATCACACATTCGTTAATCGCATATAATGATAAACACCATGGAACATCTCATTGACACATGCAAATTTCAAATGTTGCCATGATGTCATCAACCTATGACAACCATTAAGGTATACATCATCATAAACCTCCCACTCACATTAGAGTTAATCTGGTCAGCATATTATGCCCATCGCTCTTATGTGTGCATCATGCTTTGCTTCTGGTAGCGGCTTGGTCAACGGGTCTGCCGTGTTCAGGTCAGTGTGCACCTTGCATATCTTCACATCTCCTCAATTAACGATCTCTTGGATCAGGTGGTAGTGCCGTAGTGCTTGGATTTTTTGGTGAGGCCTTGGCTCCTTTGCTTGTGCAATAGCACCATTATTGTCACAATAGAGGTCTATCAGACAGGAGTAGCTAGGGACCACACCCAACTAAGAAACAAATTTTCTGATCCATACAGCTTCCTTTGTAGCTTTCGAAGCCACGATATACTCGGCTTCTGTTGCTGAATCTACGACCGTCTCTTGCTTGGAACTTTTCCAACTCACTGCCCCACCATTGAGGCAAATGACATATCCTGACTGTGATTGGCTATCGTCCTTGTTGGTTTGAAAGCTAGCATCAGTGTAACCATTTACAACGAGCTCTTTCGAACCTCCATAGGCTAGGAACTGATCCTTAGTTCTTTGTAAGTAGTTAAGGATATTTTTAACTGCTATCCAATGAGCATCACCTGGGTTTGATTGGTACCTACTCGTAACACTTAGAGCATATGAAACATTTGGGCACGTGGCATATCATGGAGTACATAATAGAGCCTATAACTGAAGCATAAGGCACTCTACTCATCCTTTCTTGCTCATCAGGTGACGAGGCACACTGAGTATCGCTCAAGGTTACACCATGTGACATAGGTATGAATCCCCTTTCGAACTCATTCATGTTGAACCTATTCAACACCTTGTCAATGTACATGCTTTGACTTAATCCAATTAAGCACTTAGACCTATCACTGTAGATCTTTATACCCAAAATGTAGGATGCTTCTCCAAGGTCCTTCATAGAAAAACTCTTTCTCAGCAAGGCCTTAACATCCTCCATTAGTGGAATATTATTCCCGATCAGTAGTATGTCATCCACATACTGTGGGACATAGTCCATGGGTACCCCATAAGGAAGGGAGAAGATCTAATCTGACGAGGATTCCCCACATGTAACCCTAGTAACATTGCTACCCTGTAATCCTACTAGGAGTCTTACATTGTAACCAACTAGGAGACTTGCCTCCTGGACCATATAAAAGAGGGCAGAGCTCCCTAGATCGGCAGCCATAAGACAGCAGATGTACCAACACATCATACAAATCAATCCAATGCAAGGCCTCACGCCTAACTGGACATAGGGTATTACGCTATCTAGCGGCCTAAACCAGTAAAACCGTTGTCTCTGCGTTTACCGTTGAGTTTTGCATATGCCGAAGCCCACCACCCATCGTCCTAGGTAGCCCCATGATAAGTTGTCGGTCATCAAACATCGGCACATACAAGACCAGAAACACGAGTGCGCTCCCACTAACTTTATTGTAAACACATGGTTCTTCATTTTTTGAGAAACTAAACGATTTGACTTCCTCATCAAAACGAAGATTCTAGCTCTGGGATGCTTGCTTTAGCCCATATATAGACTTCATGAGTCTACAAACTTTTCTAGCATTTTGTTGGTCGACAAAACCTTCAGGCTATGTCATGTACACATCCTCACATAGGTTTCCATTAAGGAAAGCCATTTTGACATCCATTTGCCAAATCTTGTAGTCGTAATATGCGGCAACTGCTAGAAGGATCCAGACAGACTTTAGCATAGCGACAGGCAAAAATGTTTCATCATAATCAACACCATGAATTTGACAAAAACCTTTTGCTACCAGTCTTGCTTTATAGATGTGAACATTTCCATCTTTACTGTCTTTTTCTTGAAAATCCATTTACACTCAATGGCCCTCACGCCATCGGGTGGATCAACTTGGTTCCAAACCCGATTATCTCTCATGGACTCCATTTTGAATCTCATGGCTTCAAGCCATCTCTCGGACTCCGGTCCTATTACCGCCTCCATGTAAGAGTTAGGCTCTTCATTGTCCAACAACAAGATGTCATGTTGCCCTATAGTCAGTAACATGTACTTTTTAGGTGCATGGAGTGCCCGTATTGATCTTCATAGTTGGGGTTCAGCATGTTGGTCAACGACCATCGATGGCTCATCTTGCTGCACCTCCTCATTAGTGGAAATTGGAACATTTTCTTGTGTTTCTCGAACCTCTTAGAGTCACACTGTGCTCCCACTAACTTCTTTTGAGAGAAACTCTTTCTCAAGAAAGATCGCATTCTGAGCAACAAACACTTTGTTCTCTTGACGATTATAGAAATAATATCCTTTGGGTTCCCTAGGATATCCCACAAAGATACACTTATTAGATCTGGCATCAAATGCTTAACACAGGCATCGTAGCCCCAAATCTTCAAGAACGACAAACGAGGACGTTTCTTAGTCCATATCTCATATGGTGTCTTCTCCACAGATTTAGATGGTACACGGTTTAGTATAAACACAGCTGTCTCTAGCGCATACCCCAAAAGTATAATGCAAGATCAGTTTGACTCATCATTGACCTCACCATGTCCAACAAGGTTCGGTTTCTCCGCTCGGACACACCATTCCATTGTGGCATTCCGGGTAGAGTCAGTTGCGGAACAATTCCACAATTCTTTAGATGGTCACTAAACTCATGGCTCAAATATTCCCCACCACGATCCAATCATAGGAATTTAATTGTCTTGCTAGTATGATTTTGCACTTCATTTTGGAACTCTTTGAACTTTTCAAAGGATTCTACCTTTTTCCTCATCAAATAGATATAGCCGTATCTACTCAAGTCATTGGTAAAGGTAATAAAGTATTGAAAGCCACCTCTCACGGTTGAGTTCATTGGGCCACATACATCTATATGTACTAGGCATAATAGCTTGCTTGCTCTCTCACTTTGTTCAACAAAAGGAGTTTTAGTCATCTTTCCAAGTAGGCATGACTCACATGTCTAAATTGATTCATAACCAAAAGAATCGAGAAGACCATCCTTATGGAGCCTCTCTATGTGCTTCTTGCCTATATGTCCTAAGCAACAATGCCACAAGTAAGTAGGATTAGAATCATGTTTGCGAACTCTGTTAGCATTAACATTATTGATTTTAGCTTCCTCAAGATTAAGAACATAAAGCCCGTTCACAACGGGACATCTCGCATAGTAAGTGCCATTCATAAAAATAGAACAACACTTGTTCTTTATTACAAATTCAAAACCATCGTCCTCTAAACATGAGTCAGAAATAATGTTATTGTTTAATGCAAGAACAAAATAACAATTATTATGTTCTAGCACTAATCCAGAAGGTAGTGACAATGAATAAGTGCCGACGGCCAACTGAAAAGGTCCTTATTTGGTTTTGGTAATTGAGTGACAACCTAGGTGGACTAATTGTGTTTAATATGAGATACACAGGTGATTAGTCCATAGGTACACTTGTGTGAGCAACACATGCCATGAAGGAGAAAATGGCTTGGACTTGTTGCAAGGCTCATACATGTGATGAAGGAGCTCACTGCACATGACACATGACATTGAGTCATGTGACTAAGGTGGAGAAGATCAAGACAAGACTTGGCTTGATGGACTGACTGCAAACGTGAAGGGCAAGTCGGAGGCTTTGGAGCGATGGACCACATGGTGGTGAGAAGCTTGAGCAAGACTTGGCGCCAATGCACCAAAGCAACGATGAAGAGCAAGTGAAGTCATGATCAATGAACTAATACGGTCATGTGATGATATGGAGTGGATCATATAATTTGTAATATAGTTGGTGCATGTGTTGCATCAATATTGGAGGAGATGGAATGGAATGCTCAAGGCAAAGGTATAACCATAGGGCATTTCATTTCACCAGTTGTAGGTGTGTAGATAAGTTTATGACCGAGTTTAAGATAGATGGCCGTACTATTAAGAGGGGCAAACTTGTTTGCATATCCGTCATCTAGTGCCACTCGAGTGATCTAACTTTGCATCGTTGCTAGGATCAAGTGGCATGGAGAAATGAGTGACTAATCCTTTAGAAAAATATTTGTGAAATGCTAACACACTTGCACATGGTGGTGTACACTTAGTGGTGTTGGCACATTTGCAAAGAAGAAGTGGTTGGAGAAGAAAAGGAGGCAAAACAGGGGACCAGACCCTAGCTTGGCCAGGACTGAACCCTGAAGGGGCGAGTCCGTTCCGGACTCAACCTTGGCCGAAGGGTGCATGGTCTCTGCTTTGGACTCTGGCGTGAAGGGCGACGGGACCCTTATCGATTTCAGGTGCTCTAGGAGCTCTCTAGAAATGATCGGACTATGGCGCTGAGTCCGATCGGCTCAACCGAACCCGGTCCAATCGATTTCAGGTGCTCTGGGAGCTCTCTAGAAACGACAGAACCCTGGTCTCCATGAGTCTAGTCTGGTTTGAACAGGCGAGTCTGATCCTACTGTTGCGTGGCTTTGATGTGATCGGACTCTGGCTCTACGGGTCCGGTCACATGCTGTCAGGGGCTCCCGCAGGTGACCGATGAGTTCCAACGGTCGGCGTTTGAAGCAGTGACAGGTGGCCAGATCTGGTGGACCGGACCCTGTGAACAGGGAGAGTCCGGTCGTTGTCTGAGGGTCCGGTCTAGACCCTATGCAGGCAGACTTTGGTCAACGGCTCTTTTGAGCCTTGGGCTATTTAACCAAGCACTTGTTCGACCTTGGGATGGTTGTTGAGCACCCTTAAGCCTTGGTGGCTTGTGTTGGTGTTCTTGGGAGCCCTCGAACTCACATACGTTTAATAGTGATCATCCGATTGAGTGTGAGTGTGATTGCATCGTGAGGTTGCATCGAGTGGCACTAGGTGATCGAGTTGCAAGCCGGTGGTGCTTGTTACTCTTGGAGGTTGCCACCTCCTAGATGGCTTGATGGATTGATCTTCATCGAAGCACGCAAGGAAGCTTATGTGGTGCTCCGGAGAAGATTGTGAGGGGTATTTGCTCACCCCGCGGGAGCCGCGAAGAGCAACTCTAGTAGAGGGAGACACGAAGGGCGACAAGTGGTCAGGCCAGGTCAAGTGCTAGAGTTTGTGGTAAGCACTCCACATGGGAGAGTGTGACTTGCGGGTCACCACTAGCAAGAGGACCGGCAGTAACCTTGGAGCTTGTCTCAACAGGGGCTAGCATGTTGGCAAGCATGTGAACCTCAGGATAAAAATCACCGTGTCATCAACTTCCTGTTGGTTTGCGATCCCCATACACAAGCTTGTATTTACATTTCATATATTATACTTGTGTAGTTGCTCTTGTAATTAGTTTGCTTGTGTAGCTTTGCTAGTTACCTTCTTGCTTGTGTAGCATAGAAGTAGCTCCCTTGCGTAACTAATTTGGCTTGAGTAGCTTTATTAGTTACATTACTTAGTTTGTGTAGCTAAGTAATTTGTGCTCTTTAATTTGGCTTGTGTAGCCTTATTATTGAGTATTGCTAGTGAGTTTAGGAGCTTTGTGCTTTTGCTTACTAGATTGTGTAGGAGCTCCCTCAGTTGCTTGAGTACTAGTTGCATATATAGGTTTGTGTGACCTTGCTACTAGAAATGATTAGGTGAGCTCTAGTTAGCCCGGCACCTTTGTTGCCTATTTAGCATCTTTATAAGGTGCTTGTGAACTTAGATAGATGGGTGTAGTCTTGGATATACCGTTAGTTTTAATTCCGTATTTATTACGGTTAGCCGGCACGAATAATTTTTAGAAATGACTATTCGCCCCCCTTTAGTTTGCCGTCTCGACCCTACACCAACGCAGCAACCTTTGCTCCATTCCCGACATGCACATCCACGTCGTCTCTTGCAAAGCGTCTAATTATTTTCAATCCCTGCAATGATTTACAAGTGTGAATCATTGCACCAATATCAAATACTCATGCATTATTAGAACATGTTGCAAGATTAATTTCAATAACATCAATACCTTGAGTGGAGGTCGCACCTCTATTCTTTTTCTTCTCTTCCATGTACTTCTTGCAATTCCTCAACCAATGTCATTTCACACCGTAGTGGAAACAAACATCATCAAAGGGGGCCAGCCTTTTTATTCTTTTCTTTGGCCTTAGTTGCTTGCCCAGAAGTCTCACTTTCAGCAGGTTTCTTAGCCTTGCTAGACGCTTTTGCTTCTTACCCTTCCGGACAGTCATCACATGACCAGGAGCCTTCCTAAGGCTCACATCTGCCGTGTTCAGCATCCCTTGTAACTCGGTCAGCATCTTGTTCAAGCCATTCATGTGAAAGTTCATAATAAATGGCTCAAAGCTACTCCCTCCGTTCCAAATTATAAGTCGCTTTGACTTTTTTGGTTCATCCATTTTGCAATGTATCTAGACATATTATTATATCTAGATGAATAATAAAATGGATGTAACAAAAAAGTCAAAGCGACTTATAATTTGGAACGGAGAGAGTAACTGGTAGAGACTGCAGTATCACATCAGTAGTGATATCGTCATCGAGGGGAAAACCCAGTCTCTGTAAGCTCCCAATGTAACCAATCATGATTACATGAGGACTGACCAGAGCGCCTTCAGCAAGCTTGCTACCAAATAGGGTTTTCGAGGTGTTAAACCTGTCAAACATTGCTTGGTTTTCGAACATGCCACGTAGCCCCACGATCATATCATGCGGATTGGTGCTCTCATATTGCTTCTGCAGCATAGAGTTCATGCAAACAAGCATCAGGCACTACACATCCACAGTGTCATCAGTGTGCTTCACATAAGCACGATACACATTAGAATTGTGCGCGACATTTTGAGGCTCATCCGGGTAGGGCATAACAAGAATGTACTCTTTTTTCTGCCTGAGAACAATTCTCAGGTTCCGGTTCCAATCAACAAAATTAGTTCCATTTAGCTTTTCTTTATCTAGGATTAATCGCAAATTGAAACTCGAGTTGCTTGACATTTTCTACAACAACAAAGATATGCAACGGTTAGCACTACTTTCATTAAAACATTTTTAATAAAAGAAACCCCAATATGTTTTGCGAACGTCCACCGATATTGTATAGTGGGACAAGATCCCACGTTCCCTATGGAACTAGTGAGCTTTGGCATCACCGCTAGCATCATAGTGAACTAAGTAGGAAACGCTTCCCAATCGCATCCAATGCGACTCTGGTTCGTTGGTTGATATCATATATCTCGGCTTTCAACGTTCTGCCCCGAAACTCAAGTCCGGCTTGATAGTTTCGTCAAGTAAACCAACACTATGCTATGGTGTCTGACACCACCCAATAGATCAAGGTAGAAGATGATGCCCTGCTTTGGCAGACCCATCACCTACTAACAAGACCCAAAAGATGCAGCTGTTGGAAGGGCATAAAACTTAATTTTTATGAGGGATTTTTCGTACCCATCACAGGCAATGTATAAATATGAACGTCACAGATAATCAGATTATTGTATAGCTAGTATGGTCTCTCTTCGTCCAACGAATATTAGCACTTCCAGACGACCGCTAGCAACGGGTAAGGGTGCCTACTCCTAGGCATCTCAATTTCAACGCCCTTTTCTAGGTGGTATAGTCGCCGAGTCATCTTGCCTCATGTTGACAGATTACATAATTTAATTTTCCTATTACATGCTAATAGCAAAATAAAATATAAATTACATCACATGGGCACTCCACAGGATGGCACGCAAACCAAATTAAAAGAACAGCCTCAACCCAGCTGTAAAAAATAGCGACACACAGACCACACCAAAATATTACACACAGATTATCAGATATAATTTTGAGGCCATACCATCACGCCATTTTTTGCAAAAATGAGTTAGACGTTTCTACGAGAACGACGTCACGGGTATATATTTTTTAAAACCACGCAATTGGCTGCGCAAGCCGATGACGGATAGAATGGATTTTCGCATGCTACTAACAAATTAACAAACATGGAGTTCTAGCCATATAGGTTGTATATCAACCGCTTCGCTACACGAATTCACAACCTCGTGGTCAGACGTGCGATGCTTGCGCGCCGTCGGAAAGACGGCCAATTAGCCAGTCACATAATTTGGAACCAAAATGGAGTAAAGCAATCCGATACACGCATAATGCTATCCGTTAAAATGATTTATTTTACAGCCAATTGTGTTAAAATAATCTAGATAAAAAACAACACAAGCACTGCTCCGATACCACTGTAGGGTTACGTAGGTGGCTATACACTAGCACATATTAATAACCACATAAAAACAGGATCTCTTACATGTAGATGATAAAAAATTATATCTTCCCGACGCGCGGCGCAGCGGAAGACTTGGTGAAACACGCTTAGTCGATTTAGTCGACGTTGAAGAAGTATTCATGAGTATGCAAATGAATCGTGATGTGCTATGCACCTTTATTGTTTGGCCGATCAGAATAAAAACTCTCCATTGTCCTGTAGTTTGACGGAGATAGATCAAAAGAATGGGCGGACAAAAAAAATAGACTGAAACTTTATCTCTTTATTATTAGGTTAGTACAGATAGATATAGATATAAATATATCAACGACTTTGACGTCTGTGCTGATGAGTTTATGTAGAAAATTGTACACGGAGTTGCCGGACTTCAAGGCATATTTTACTGTGGGACCGGTTGCTTTCACCGTAGGAAAGTCATCTACGGCGTGCCACCAGACTCCAGCACCACCGGCATCAAAGGTGAGATCTTTGGAAAACTTCTTTGGGCTGTGTCGGATGTATTCTGATTCAGTCCATGCCCTTGACTGGTTGTACAATACAAACTCTGGCATGCAGATTCACCATCTTACAAGGAGCTACAGAACAGGTTTGGCAGATCGAATGAACTGATCGAGTCGGCGAGGACCACCATTTCTGGGGACATGTTCAAGGCGCCAACTGTGGTGGTGGCAGATGATCTAACGAGTCGCATCGAAGCAGCGAAACAAGTTTCTGCGTGCAACTACGAGACCGACACGAGCTGGGGTCAGGAGGTTGGCTGGGTCTACGGGTCCATGACGGAGGACATCCTGACCGGGCAGCGCATCCACGCCGCCGGCTGGAGGTCGACGATCCTGAACCCCGACCCTCCGGCGTTCCTCGGGGGCGCACCGACCGGCGGGCCGGCCAGCCTCACCCAGTATAAGAGATGGGCGACGGGCTGGCTGGAGATACTCCTCAGCCGCCATAACCCGTTCCTTCTCGCCGCATTCAAGCGCCTCGATTTCCGGCAATGCGTCGCCTACCTAGCCATCGACGTGTGGCCTGTCAGGGCACCTTTTGAGCTGTGCTATGCATTGCTACCACCTTACTGCTTCATTGCAAATTGCTCCTTCTTGCCAAAGGTAATCCTTCTATGTTTTATCATCAGTACATGCATCATTTTAGGTGAAACCTTCATCCAAATTTCTGAAAATTTATCTTCTTGTGATGGGATGCACTGATGCAGGCATCAGAACCAGGTTTCGTCATACCGCTGGCGCTGTTCCTGGCCTACAACATGTATAACCTGGGCGAGTACATGGACTGCCGGCTCTCGACGCGCGCCTGGTGGAACAACCACAGGATGCAGCGGATCGTGTCGTCCTCCGCCTGGCTGCTCGCGTTCCTCACCGTGGTCCTCAAGACACTCGGCCTCTCGGAGACGGTGTTCGAGGTGACACGCAAGGAACAGCAGAGCTCGTCCGACGGAGACGCTGGCGATGGCGCGGACGACGCCGATCCGGGGCGGTTCACCTTCGACTCGTCGCCGGTGTTCGTCCCGCCGACGGCGCTCGCGATGCTGAGCGTCGTCGCCGTCGTCGTCGGGGCGTGGAGGGAGGTCGCCGCCGGTACGGCGGAAGGCGCGCCCGGCGGTGTCGTCGGCCCGGGCGTCGGGGAACTCGTGTGCTGCAGCTGGCTGGTGCTCTGCTTCTGGCCGTTCGTGAGGGGGCTCGTCGCCGTCGGCAGGGGAAGCTACGGTATCCCCAGGAGCGTCAGGCTCAAGGCTTTTCTGCTCGTCGCCGCGTTCGTGCACCTGTGCACGCGCAAGTAACTTCGCCGGCGTCAGAACTACACCTCCTGCGCATGGCTGGCTGACGTGACGCGAATCATCTGGGGAAAGGAAGCATGTTGCATCCGCAATCCACGACGTGTTGTGCCTAAGATTGTACCGGTTCTTTGCTTCCCTGTTTGTACAGAATTCTTGCAGAAGATAATCGGACACAACATGTGGCATGTCGTCGTCTACTGTTAGAAGAATAGAAATCAGAAACAGGAGGGCAAGATCTAAATAAACACATTTGCAACATACGTCTAAAAAACAGATGAAATGTTGGAAATAAAAGCTTGCAACATACGTGTACAACTATTACAACATATGCAATATCTCAGTCTACTTTTATAACATCTATATAAAACACTTACAACGTACCTATGAAACATTCGAAACACTTAAAACATAGACTTACAACATGCTCTTTTTAGCGCAATATCTCTTTGCTAGCGCAACATCTCCTTGCAACATGCTCCATTGATCCGCCTGACGTGATAATAAACACGTAAAAGCACAGGTATTAAACCATTGAACGAACTGTGAAGATACGGGAGGAGACGCTGCTCGATGTCGCTTTAGTCCCACACAGGAGGGCTAGGCATGCGCGACTCTGAGCTGAAATGGGCGACCGAGCCAATGCCAAGCTTGCCGCAAATGAAGGCACACTCAGAGCACGAGTTATCCGTAGCTCTTGTGCTGGTGGCACAGTGCACGGTATGTGCCAACAGCGAACCTAAACATTGTTCAAGAAAGATTTGGCAGCCACCAGGGCCTACATGGTTAATGCATCAGGCACATGACAGGTGCGCCTCGCAATTTCTTTTCGTTTTTGGGACGGTTTTTTCTGCTTGGAATACACAACATTTTTTATTTGTTTTCGACGATTTTTCTGCTTGCTGTACAGAACAGGTTTCCATCAAACTAGCCGACCGCCAGGGTTCAAAGATGAGTTTAAGTCTCTCAGGGAGTCAAACGTAAATGTTCTTCAAAAAAAGGGCCAAATTGTAAAAAATTGGGGTGGCCGGTGTACGTGAATTACATGTAAGTAGCGTGTGTATACGTGTTAGTACGTGGCTGGCAATGCGAATAGCTATATGCGCAATTTCACAAAACTGAATTTATTTGGAAAAAAAACAAATGCCAACCAGATCAGTAGATCACACCCTGCACGAGGATGATCGAGCGTGCATTCAGCACGTATTGCACCCGACGTGAGTCTGTCCGGCCACTCGATCCCTTCCATGCGCGATCCGTCGGAATCCCGTGATTAGGGGTATGTAACACTGAGGATGTTACAACAACTATATAGGAAGCAACGCAGGTGCGAGTGGAGTGCACGGTTTAGTAGGTACGCCCGCGGCCTTCACAATAATCGTCGTCGACCACTGCTAGGTCCACGCAGAGAGCGGAAGGTTCGAGTGTCGCCCGCTCCAACGATGGGGACCATAGGCGGCGGCGGCTCACAACATAGGCAAGGAGAGCAGCCTGCGATGGCAGCGGCATGAGACATAGATGACTGAGAGCACGATGGCTGGAGTTGAGCAGTGAAGGAGAGGTAAGGGATGATATATAGGTGGGGCCCATGTGTTTATGAGTGGAGAGAGGCAAAATGGCAAGGGCATTTTGGTCTATAAGAAAATATGATTGGCTACATGTGAGTCCAAGTAGCCCATGGGCGTACAAAGTTTGTGGCATATTTCATGTTTCAAGCAAATTACAATGCTACTAACGTTATTAGATGAGAAATAGTCGCGTTTCTCAGAAATGTTGAATTTGTGAAGGCATTGTTCTGATTTTCCTAGGGAAAGTTGATCCTTATATTAGAGATGAGTAGGATTAGGAGCCTGAGGTGGATAGCCAAATTTTAGCTGCCAAAACTTGAGCAAGCTAAATATTTGGCTTCTATTTGGTTTGTTGCCAAAATTTGCTAATACCTCTGATTTAACTTGTCAAATCTGTGGTAAATATTTTTGCCTAACTTTTGGCAACGTTTGGTTGCCAAATCTTTGGCTTGAAAATTTTTGAAAGCCAACCAAGTAGGCCCTACATTGTAGAACTAGTTCTTGTCAAACTATACACTTCCATCTCCCATAGAGGCCTTGGTCCTTTTTCCCATGGAAGGTTGACCTTTTTACCAGAGATGAATAAGGGTGTTGTCACTCATTAAGGATTAGGCCCGGTTTGGCACAGCTTATCCACCGGTTTTAGGAGCATTTGGAGCCATTTTGTGCTAAACAGGGTAAAATAAAACGGCTTCATCTAGGAAGACCCTTAAATCATGCTCTTACAGAGGTTTGAAGTGAGATAGAGCCACAAAAAGTGTCTTCTCACCCGGGTTCACCTCGTCCTTGTGGGTCTAGCATGGGGTACTGTGAGAGCGTGTTTTAAGGAGCTCTATATGTGAAGCTATTTTATCAAACGGTTTACCAAAACGGCTCTAACTCCACCGATGGAGTTGTTCATGGAGCTGACGCCAAACAAGGCCTTAGTTTGGCTCCTAAAAGGGTACTCCACCTCCACTTGTGGAGCAACTTCTCTGGTGGAGGTGAAAAGGGTACTCCACCTCCTCTTGTGGAGTAACTTCTCTAGTGGATGTGAGACATTTTGCAAAACGTTTGGCAAAAAGCAGCTCCAATGATAATTTTATAATTATTTGTGTCAAATCTGTGAGGAGCCGGGAAAAGCCATATTTTCCAGCTATATGTTATTCTTTTTTTAAAAATTAATCTTGTAATTGTATTAGGCATCGACTATTTGATTTGATCTAAAACAGTTAGATCATCATCGTAAAATCCAACAACATAGGTTATTTTTTTTTCTGAATATACTCTTACAGTTGTATTAGGAATGAACTATTTAATTTAACTAAGCCATTGGTTCATCGTAAAATCAAATTGTGTAGGTTTTTTCTTGATTAATCTCGTAATTTTTTTATCATAATGGCTTATTTTGCTGGCTAAATACTAAGATGGTAAATGTTGTTGTCATGGCCTAAATCGAACAGCCCTCCTACCTCGCATCATCTTCTCCAACAATTTGTATTGGGGTTGTGGAACATCAATGAATTGTTCGCTTGAACGAACGAAGTATTTGAAGGAGCAAGCTGTCTTGCCAATGGCAAAATGAAATATTAGAATTATAGCAAAAATGAAATCATTTTATTTGTCATCGTTCGTGTCACCTGCCAAAGAAAAAAAAACATATTGTAGTTTCTGATCATGGGTGTAACTAATTCCCAAATATAGGGAAGCTATAAGATTGGATTGTCAAAAAGGAACTGTGTTTCATAAGGAAACATTAGGAGATTCAATTTTTGAAAGGAAAGAAAATGCTAGCTATACTATTATACATCCAACTCTGTGTATGTATGGACTTGTATATGAGGGTCGAAGTATTTAATTCGTGGCCGGTTCAATTTAAAAGGTCCACAACTATTTCAATTCTCAATAGTTAAACCAGTGAACCGATGCTGTCACCGGTTCGGTTCGATGACTCATGACTGGTTCAGTCATAATAACTAGGAGGAAACAGAGTAACAGGTAGGACTGGCATCAAGGCAGCAATCCATGCATATGCATTTGCGGATTCACTTGGCGTGCATTGGAACATATCAGATCTGCCCAAAATTTACCACGAGAGGGTCGTGAACAGCAACGAGGCCGCGGGCCCCGAAATTATCTGATCGAGTAGCAAGCAAGTCTGCAGCTCCAATAGTGACCAACAAACCATGCATACAGCAGATCATATATCCACGACAGGTTTAACTTCGAACAGTACTTATTATACGGTACGACCAGACGACTGTTGTCTTCAGGCATAAAACAGTTCACCGACGACCAAACTTGACACGCACCAGACTCTTTTTCAGAAACAAAACAGTTCAAACCGACGACCAAACTTGACCCAAACCAGACAGACTCTTTGAGAAACAAATTAAACGAGTTCAACGACGACCAGACTTAAGTCTTAACACGAAACGACGACGGCAGCAGCATAGCATAGCTCAACTCCAAGTCCAAGGAGCAGAGCGATTTGTTGCATCGGCGAGAGCATGAGCATGTGCGCGTTGGCTGGCCTCGATCAGATGTTGATCAGCTGCACCATCTCCGACACCGCCAGCTTGAACCTGTCTTCAGCACACAGATTCTCCGGAAAGCGAGCCGACTCCGAAGCCGGATTGGCCTGCAGGTCCATCGTCCACGACGCAAACAAAAATTTGTAAGGTCCCAGCTCGAGATAGAACTGCATGTTTGATAAGAAAGAAGCCAGCTGGTAAGGTAACAATGTTTGATGACTTACGCGCGCATGGATGCCGTACATGCGGAAGCCGTCCTGGGCGGAGATGGTGGTGGTGATGACCTCGATGCTGTGCCTCTCCAGCACGAAGAGCGCCTTGGTCAGCGTGCCGGGCTCCCGCGGGCAGTGCAGGTTGATGTACGCCTCGTTGTTGGCCACGCTCACCACCACGTTCTGCCCGGTCCACGTCTGGAACCCCGCCGCGGGCGCAGGGAACGGCACCGCGCCACGGGGCAGCTGCGCGGCGGCGGCGCTGGAGGAGGAGGAGGAGCCGGCCGCGGCCGCTGCCGCCGCCACTGCCAGGGCCTTGTTCGCGGCGGCCACGGCGGCATGCTGTGCCAAGCCGTGGACCATGTCCGCCAGGTTCGCCTCCCTCGACGACGACGCTGCCGGGGCCGGGGCCGGTGCTGGTGCTGGCAGCGCTGGTGGTGCGGGGTGGCGCGCGGACGACGCGCGGCTGCTGCCGGCACCCACCGCCAGCTGCTGCTGGCCATGCTGCTGCTGCGCCGCCAGCGCGCGCTTGCGCTCCAGCTTCTGGAGGGTGCCTTCCAGAGTCCTGATGTAGGTTACGGCCTCCCCAACTATGGTGGCCTTGTCAGCCTGCAAACATCATATATCAATTTCAACATAAATAATGGAAACGTCCCCTGAAAAATCATTGAATCACCAATACAACAGATCATGCATATTTGCACAATGAAAGATTGAGACAGAACAAAAGGTGAATCCAAGTCCAGTAAAATTAACAGAAAACATTCATAAAAGGTTCAAAGTACATTCCTGCTACAACCATAATGCATAGTAATAACCACTCATTTGGCCAAACATCGGTGCTGATTATTATGCAATTTTGCATAATACCTCATTTATCTCTCATCACCATATGCCTAGGCCTCAGATGCCATGGGCACACCTGGCAAATAAGGTATTGCTGTTGGGCTTTGCTCCAGTACCTCCAAATAACTGTAGGCCGTTCATTTATTTTGATCGGACGGTTATGACAACATATTACCTCCTAGGAGGTAATAAATGAAATAAATATTTATTTATTTTTTAATTGATAAAATTGAATAAATAAAGGAAGTTTTAGATACAATTTTTTTTCTAGATTGGATTGATGCATGCATGATCCGGTAGATATGGCAATCAACTTTAAATTTGATATATTTTGGTTACCTTGTATTTTTGTATGTGGCCTGATACACTTGATTTTGTATCTAATATGACTTGTATGTGTGATAATAATAGCATTTGCGTATGTGTTACCGTACATATGTACGTGATTACATATTTACGTGTACGTGACATGTGTGTATCATGTGTACACGTGTTAGCGAGTGGCCGGTAATGTGAGTACGTGTACGTGACTTACATGTAGGTAGCGAGTGTATACGTGTTAGTACGTGGCTGGCAATGCGAATAGCTATATGCGCAATTTCACAAAACTGAATTTATTTGAAAAAAAACAAATGCCAACCAGATCAGTAGATCACACCCTGCACGAGGACGATCGAGCGTGCATTCAGCACGAGCACATACTGCACCCGACGCGAGTCTGTCCGGCCACTCGACCCCTTTCATGCGCGATCCGTCGGAATCCCGTGATTAGGGGAATCGAAACGAGATCTTTTCTCCCGTGATTATTAGGGAATCCACACTGATTACTTTCTTTCTCCTGGATTTGTTAATTTATTAAGTAATTTATAAAATATGAAAAAACAACGCTCAGATTGATTTGAGATATTACCTCCTTGAAGATAAAGTTTGTACCTTAGCATTGCCCGTTGTTGTTTCCTTAGCTTTAATGAAAATTAAGAAATTATGGTCCCTTCAGGGGAGGGGGTGTCACACCCTCTGGTACACAATTCACTAAACATGGAGTATTCCACATTTAGATATATAACAAATGTACATAGCGTGGTCTGGGAGAGGAGGGATGACAAGGGAGAGGGGTTAGTATGCAATAAAATCCATAATGGAAAATTAAGGAAGATGCTTTATGTTGCGAAGGAATATGGCTAAGATGAGAGATTAGAATGATGGAAGAGGCAACATTGGAAGAAGGCGATTGAAGCTGCAGGGAGGGGGTGTGTGAAAACAAGGATTGGTTGGGGCTGACATTAGACATGTTCAAACCTGGGTTGGGACGGGCTTTAAAAAGTCCGATGACAAATCCTACAGCACAAACCCACCCAAAGGCTGACACCGAGCCAAAAAAAAAGCCTAAGCCTGCCCCTAGGCACCATGTATTTTTACCGATCGGTCTAGGCCCAGATGCAAGAAAATGAAGCCCAAGCCCGGTCCAAAGAATTAGAGTGGACTAGAAATTGAAGGTCCAACCCACTCAATGCACTAGTCGGGTTGGCCTTTGCATTAATAGGTTTAGCTGGCGTATATGATTTCTCATCAAGAAGATAGCTAAGTATATGATTTTCTCCCAATTTATTTTTTGAGCTGTATTTCGATCAAAAACAAGAAACTACATCAAGCCTCGTACAGTAGTACTTTTAAGTGCATATTGAACGGATCCAAACCCAACAGGCTATATCGACTTTCTTCCTTATTTGGATCGGGTATCCACATCTAGTGCTCGTCTTCGGTAACATCATGCCAATTTTGTAGCATCCAATCCGTTGACATGCTAACTCATATCTGTCTCCGCTCCAAATTATAAGTCGTACTACCTTTTCTACATACATAGTTTTTATTATGTATCTACATATAATGTGTGTATTGGAGCATAGCAAAAATTATATACCTAGAAAAGCCAGAATGCCCTAGCCTCCTTACTATTTGCATCCAAATCCGAGATCTAAAACCTAACCTACCTGATGAAGGATGCAGTGCGAAGAGGGAGAAGATAAAATTCGGATGTGGAGAACTCCATAAATGCTTTAGTAATAAGAAGGCAAATTTTGCTGGAGGACACCATAGAAATGTGTAATTAGCTGGCACACATCACTAAACAGAGAATTTACCCAACACCATTATAAATTTGTAGTTGTTTGCCATTGTACATCGCGCCGAATAAAATAATCATTTCCACTGCTCGGGGAGAGAAAGCCTAGTGAGTAGACGCTTTTGCCCCTACCTGCCTGACATGCACCGCTATCCATAATGGTGGAAATAATTATTTTATTCGGCATGGCGTCCCCTGGCAAACAACCACAGATTTGTAATTGTATTGGGCAAATTCTCCGTTTGACGGTGTGTGCCAGCTAATTACACGTTTCTGCGGCGTCCTCGAGCAGATTTTGCCTAATAAGAAATACAGAAGTTCCCCCATTTACTTCTAATGATCACACCATTGCCAAAGCAAGCACTAATAAGTGAAAATCTAGAATTCGCGACAACGCATGCAGTTGGTGATCTGCATACGAATAGAAAGATTTACGAAAACAGCAAAGAAAAACAAAGGAACGATTTTTTCCAGCTTGTGCGCGCACAACCGCACATCATCGCTCATGGAAAACTTCAATCAAGAAAAAAAAAAAAGAGCCATGCACGGACCTTGTCGGGGAGCTGGGGGAGGAGCGCGTGCAGGGTGCTGAACATGTTCTTCATCTTCTTCCTTCGCTCCCTCTCGGTAAAGATGTGCAAGTTGGGGTCCGCGTCCTCCACCGCGGCGGCGTTGCCCTTCCCGCTGCCGCCGCCCACGTCGGCCTCATGGGCACGTTGTTCTCCAGCTACGTTGTTCTTTCCCTCCTTGGCGTTGCTCTCGCCGGCGTCGACCGCCGCTGGTCCGGTGGCAGCCTTGGACGACCCAGCGTTGTTGTCCTTGCCAGCATGGGGGCGGGGCACCACCTGGATGACGAGCTTGGATGCGTTCTCCTTGGCGGCATGGAGCGCAGCCGCTGCCGATCTGGTGAGCCTGGACGACCCGGCGTTACCGCCGGCATGGTGCACTGCCTGGATGGCGAGCTTGGTCCTGGCTTTGTTGTCCTCGCCAGCATGGAGCAACACCGCCCCTGGGCTGGCGAACTTGGGCCGCCCGGCATTGTTGTCCATGTCCTTGCTGGCATGGAGCACTGCGGGGTTTGGGAGCTTGAACCCGGCGTTGTTGTGCTCGCTGGCATGGAGCGTCACCGGGCTGTTGAGCTTGGTGCCGGTGGTCTTGTCCACGATGGCGTGGGGCACTGCGGGGGCAGCGATCTTGGATCCGCCGTTGTTGTCATCGCCGGCATGGAGCACCGCCGGGCTGGCGAGCTTGGACCGGGCGGCATTGTTGTCCACGCCAGCATGGGACCCGGCTTTGCTGTTGTCGCAGTCATGGAGCATCGCCGGGCCAGCGAGCTTGGACCCAGCAGCGTCGTTGCCCTTCTCCTCGCCGGCAAGGACCACTGCCGGGCTTGCGAGCTTGAACTCGGCTTTGTTTTCCTCGCCGGCATGGAGCACCGCCGGGCTAGCAATCCTGGACACGGCGCTGCTGTCCTCGCCGGCCTGGAGCACCGCCGGGCTGGCGATCTTGGACGCGGCGTTGCTATCCTTGCCGGCAGAGAGCACCGCCGGGCTGGCACGCTCAGACAACCCAGCGTTGTTGATGGCGCTGGCCAGCATGCTGACAGAGCTGGGGTTGGAACCAGCCGGCATCACGGTCGCCGTCGGTGACCCGACGCCGGCAGGGATGCTGCTATGGGGGGCGGTGGCCTGATCATGGCTCCCCTCCACTTCTTGGGGCAAGTTGGCTCCTTCCTGAGACATGGCGCGGTGGATGCAGGAGGAGAGGAGGGTGGGGGTGTGGGGGGATTTGTGATGGAGAGGTTGGCACACAGAAAAGATTTACACCACCAACAGCATTTTTTAGCAGCTTCTGTGCCTCATCATCAAAGTTAGAGATAGTATAAAGCGCCGCATATCGGCTGAAATTCTGTTTATCGTTTAACGATATAAGTGCGATATATCGGGCGATAAAGAGTTAAAAAGAATAGCAGACATGCTCCACACACAAAAAAAATCAGGCGATAAATGTTAAAAAGAATACTACTAATGGCAACTTACCTACTGTGATATTGCATAGCTAGGAGTTTTTCCTAATCAAGACACATAGCACTTTGACAAAGTTTGAAATCTATGGTAATTTTCTTTGATATATCTTTGTATGTGAAATTTTGTGTTTTGATGAAGTACAACGAACCCTGTTAGGCATCCATGATTGAATAGTTCTACCAGTTTGAGCTAAAATTCTACCGGGGCAATCACGCCATTTATGGAACTTTCTACACTCCAAAAGTGAAAGTAGACAAGTTCAACTTCACCAAGATAACAACGCATAACTCAAAGTAACAACTTGCTTTGCCAATAACAATGCATCAAATGGAAGTAACAACTTTGCTTTACCAAAATGGGAAATGTCTCCCTGAAGGAATTCCCACTTGATAACACACCAAAAACCCAATTTGCCATGCCAGGGCAAGCTCTTTGGGAGTTCCAAATTCTACAGGCCAAAATCCATGTTCTTCAAGATAGTAGAAAAGTTGACACCCTGGTTGACACATGGGAAGACACAACTTTTTCATCAAGTAAATTTCATGCAGTTCGTTTCACGTCACTTGCTCCACTAAAAACACTTGCATCGGCATGGAAATCCAAGTTTTATAAAACAGGTAAAAGTGTTTACCATATCTTCTTTTTATGTATAGACTCAATAACAGAGATACCCCAAGAAGAAAGAGAGACAAAATTGAGGGTGTGTAACATCTGTGGATGAAAATGCCTATCACTTGTTGTTCAATAGCCCCTTCAGTGTCAGATGTTGTGATTCCCTTGGAGTTGGATGGGATCATCATTCATCAACCTGTCAGCATGTTTCGCAAACAAGGGCCAATTCCAGCAATCCTTCACAACTGCAGCATGGCGGGTGTGGAAGCAAAGAAATGGCCTATTTTTTCATCAAACAAGACCATCCATTGAACAGTAGAAAACTAGCTTCATTGATGCTGTAAATCTTCACTTGAACAGAATGACCTAGGCTTCGCCAAAGCATTCTTGTTGGCTCATTTCTTCTGTACAATGTCTGCCTCCTCTCCTTGCACATCATTTCATATAGTTGCACCATATCACTTTAGCATGTATAGGTCTTCTCTTTCATTTTAGCATGGTTTTCAAAACCATGGAATGACCTATTAGGAGCTTCCCTACTGTATTCCTCTCTAAAAGGAAGTAACAACTCTTCAGCAGTGGATTGTTCTAACTTCAGCCACGAGCCTACAACTCACAAACAAGATAATAAGCACTAAACAGTTAAGCATTTGATTTACAAGCTGTACTTTTCCATAAACATCAGACTGACCCATTTCTGATTCAGAAGAGGAGCTCCTAGACTCATATCCATCTCAGCATCTTCATCTTGATCCACGGAAGAAGATGGCGTTGAGGACTGCGGTTCTTCCCGCTCAATTTGAATCAAGTTTCATATATGTGTATGTCACTCGGGCTGGAATCTGGGATTGGAACCAAATGGCCCAAAGAAGCCTGGCCCATACACTAGTTGGCATATACCGGCAGTATTTTCATTCTTGGGGTCACGGCGATATATCGCGCTATTCGGCGCGGTATTCTTGTATTCTTTTGGCACTGGCAATACCACAGATAACACCTCCCTCAAAAAAAAAACCATAGATAATACCTTTTTCAAATAAAAAAATACCTCAGATAATAAATGGCTGCTGGTTTTGCATTGCAAGCTGGCACGCCAAACATTTGGCAGGTACCACAGGAAAACAGGTAAAAGGCATGCTGGCAAGGGGCTGCCAAAACAATTTCCCTTACGGCAGAGTTGCAGTTTTCCAGCTCTTGGAAACGCCTGCCAACAAAAGGAGAGATTAAAGATAGAGTGATAGAGTCATTCCAAAAAAAATACAGCTGATTATCAATTGGCGTGATTAGCCAGTTGTCCTTCCTGATAGACATCACCCCTTTTTTTCCGGTCCCGTTGAAACTGCATTTGGCTTCACATGCAGCCTTCTGCTTCTGCATTTGGCTTCTCATACAGCCTTCTTTTTTTTTCGGAAAAAAGGCTCTTTGCAGTGGAACTGCATTTTGGCATTTTTTTATTATGCTGCTGGCTGCTGCTGATAGAAAACCAGAAACTCCTTGTCAAAAAGGACAAAAGAAAACCAGAAACACTGTGAGCCGAAAGTTGATTCACGCATTTCATCATCATCAGAACAAAACTCACATGATCCACCAATTCCTGCTTGCAATGTCACAAAACAATGAAGGTCTGATTTATTTATTCTTAAAGAGTAACACTAACACCTCCCCAACTTATCGCATTTTAAGAAGAATTTTCCCGTTTGCAGGACCCAGAAAATGCCTGCAGTCCATGTATCATGCTGAAAGCAACCATGGCAAGAGGCCGAGAGACCTTGTTTTTGTGCCACGGCTTATTCCCTCTACTTGGAGGCTTACCGTACTCTTCACAACAAAACTGCCCTAAATTTTGTTATGACGCATATGTTAGCTACTCAACAAGCGGCTACAATCTTTCATAGAAAAGGAGCGTGGCCTCCGCACACAAAACATCCTCCTCTGAAACTTCTGATACGTGGCCATCCGAGATGTAAAACCACCGCCTGCCAAGGCCTGCAAGAGGTTTCCCTGGATCATCAGGGTCAGGATTTGATGCAACTCTCCTGTAAACTGCATAATGTCCTCCTCCACATTTCCCGTAGTGCTCAACGACGGCCGAGAGACCATATAACTTGCTCATTGATGGCTGCGGTGATGATGATGATGATGATGAACTACTAGACACATCAACATTTGCCTGAAAATAGCAAGTAATCAGATTGTTACCAGTTACCACCCAGATCAGGTAGTAAAATTTTAAGTGGAGTAACCAACCACGTGAATTGAGTGGCCACTATTGTTTGTTGCTTCTTCCTTACACGGCTGACTTGATAAGTACCCTCCAGTAGGTAAGCTCAAATGCATATTCAGTTGTCGATATAGATGGAGAGCTTGCTGGCCATCTCTCTGCACATTCATTGCTAAAGGTCCAGCACTCGATGCACCTCCCACAAACGGGGATAGATTGAGAAGTAAAGGGAAAGAAATATGTCCCTGCAGTTGAAGTACTGATCACTCAGTACGCTAATTATATTGTGTGATAGAGTAACCACATTTCACATATAGCAGCGGGCTTTACCTGATGTTTGATGGGCTCACCATCAAAATCGACTGAAGCACGTAGCAAATGGATGCACAAAATCTTTAAGAGGACATATTGGAGGTGTTACTTAATTTTATGACAGTTCATGTAAGTCTCAACAAGTACTTCAATTTTAGATACCTTGGGGCACTGACTGATAATCAACTGCTTTGTTGCTCGCGTGAAGATGATGAACATGGCATTTCCTCCATGGGGAACATATCCCTGCAACTGCAAGTGTCATAGTCGAAGCAGGTGTTAAGCTTGCTAACCTTTTCCTGTAACAGTTATCGATGAAGTCAAATTTTATAACAAAACATGGGTGCCATAGAATTTGCATTGCAGTGACAATTAATACAAAGTAGAACATAATTACCTCATCAACTTCTGATTTAAGTGACAGATATTTGGCAGCAATGATGTGCCAAAACCGATCACATCGATAATTGTCAAGATGCTCCAACACAGTGAAGTACTTTAGGCAATCCATCAAGCTACACCCACTGGTCTAGTGTCATGTCATAGTATCTCTCCTCGTGGTGAAGCCGCTCCACGTAGTAGTTTCTTGCGCCGCCATGTGGGCCTGGTGCACGTCGCCCACCTCGCCTGGCGGCCTGGCACTTCCCTCCCCAGTCCCCATCCATCGCCTCCTCTTCGTCCGGCCCACATCAGGCCATCATCCACCGCCGCCGCCTTAGCGCCCAGCGCTCCCCGGCCGTGGGTAGGAAACTCGTTGGCTCCTCCAACTTCCCTCTCTGAATTTCTCTTCACCCTCTGCCCCTGTGTCAACATCGTCCTCCTCCTATGGCCATCCCCGCCGCCGCAGATCGGGCGGGGATGCGGACGATGCGAGGTCGACAGAACCGGCAATGTTGATGCGCCGGCGAGCTCGCATGGGACAGTGAGGTCGGAGGATGCAAGGGGCCGGTGTGGAGTTTGCCAGCTTGAGCGCGCGACGAGCAGTAGTCGGCGGCGAGCGTGCAGGAAAGCAAGCAACCGCTCCCAGCCAGCTACTGCGACGAGCAAACGACAGAGTCGGGTGAGCTTGGTAGGTCCAGTGACGTCAGGACGTGGATGTGAGCTCGGAGTGGTTTGGCCCGTTCGAGCACACAAACAGCAACCTCCGACGAGCCTGCAGAAAACAACCGCATCAGGTGACCAGATGCCGCGGCGAGCACGTGATGGAGCGAGCAGCAGCCCCGGAGATCGAGCTTGCTTGCATCAACCCACAGCTCCCGTGCTTGATTTACACACAGGTTTCCTTGCTTGGATGGCGAACCCAGGGACATCGTTTGCAAGGTACTCGACTAAATGCCTGAAAGAACAGAGTTCATTCTATCCATCCCTATACGTCATGTGAGAAGCGGCCTGCCATGTGAAGGCGACTGTGGCTACAGTGACGACCCACATTGTTTTAAAAACCCGTCTCATCGGAGTAAATTGGATTAACTAGTTTTACCACCCGTAGCGACATACGGGCATTGGCTAGTCAACATATTTGATTGTTGATTTCAGCCAGAGCTTATCAGCTAGTCAATAGTATTTTTTCTCTCACAACAAACCAGCACCCGCCGGACTTATCACCTAGAAACCAACCAGCGAACATGCCGAGTAAATGGAAGAAACAAAAGTACCATTAATGAGCATAAAATGCACAGCAAATGAATAAAAAAATCTTGAATCACGCAATGAAATTTAGGAAGGTTCATGCAGTCATACAATATCTCCTTTTGCATTAAGCACTGGCGAAAGAGGCAAGCAGTGGAAATTCTCGAAGTCCAATGACAGCTGTGTGATATGTAACAAGGGCAGAACATTAAAAGTTAACAAAATAGGAGTATTTTAAGCTAACTGTCAAAATGCACAAAATTACTTTGATTGGTAATATGAAAACAGCATCGGTAGTGGTTGGCTAAATGACTTCCAAAATCATGATCATGATTTTACCACACAGCTACAAAAAAAGGTAGGGGCATGCACTGGAGATCGTGTCAATACCTATGTATCTAGTGGTATAGAGGGAATAAAATGCATTCAGCTATGAAGACAACAGTAGGTTACTTTTTTATAAGCCACAGTTTAACAGTGACAAAATAAGAAGCATAGGAATCTACCACAGATGAACAGTTCTGCAAGACAAAGGGGCCAAATAGATTTTGTTTCCGGTGCTTGCATTCAGGCAGGTTACCTTCCCTTTGCTTGTATACTTTGGAGTGAGAAAGGGTGATGTCTGCCAGAGAACTCCTATGTGGTACATAACAATGGGAAAATTCATCCCTCAATGAGATCAGAAGATGGAGAAAAGCTTCAGAAGCGTCCTATAAGGAAAATTAGTTCCCATGATGACTGCTCATCTAATACAATACTAAAATATGAAAACAAGATAGAGAAGTAAATATTATACCTGCTGTCTGGTCAAATTGAAGTGACTAACATAGAAACTCAAAGCATGCATTACTCCATGTGGATTCAACACAGTTCTTTCATCTCGAACTATGCTCAAGTCTGCAACATGCAAAGCTCAAGTACAATAATAACAATTTATGAGCATGTAACCAAAAAGCATTTTAATCAAATGGTGGACGTCACGAAGAACAGAGTGTCATACATTTACATTTTGCAGGACATGACTAATTTCAGAAGAATAAAGCGAAAATAAAATAAGTCCCACAAGTGGTTTTATATAGAACCAAGAATTTATTATGTGGGGCAAAGGATCCAAGCAATGCAAATAACAAGGACCCATCAATTCACAAGAAGATCAGAGCATAGGAGAAAACACTGTTGAAAAATTACAGGGTGTATGGATTCCACCACCGGTGGATGCATTATATTGCATATGCAGCTGAGGACCCCACTTGATACTTGAACTTATAAGCCATGTAGGGTGTGATTGGTTGGGTGTATCCAGGACAAACAGGCTTCGGGGATGCAACATTTAGCTGTTTGGTTGCTTGGTTGACCATCCAAACCTGGCAGAGTGGGTGCAAGCGGCGTGTCTCGGCATGGCACCACGGAAACGCGGATGAACTCCGAGTGCGTTTGTTTGCCTGGACCAGCTGGGCCAATGCGCCCGTAGGCTGCAACCGGCGGTGTTTGTTTGCTTGGCCTCCCTCCCCAGCCCGGCCCGCACGACCATTAAAGCAGCCCCCAGCCATGCCCCGGGGGAACGAAAAAAAAATTTGTTCCTCCCGGGCGCGGCGTTGGCCATTTCGGCCTCCCACTCGTTAGCCCCCGTGGGCTCACACGGGAGTGGTAAAATCTCCGCGCGCGGCGCCGCTAGGGTTTCGGCCTCCATTTATCCCCTCCCTCCCTCCCCGCGGCGCTCTCACTCGCTCTCACCGCTCTCCATCCTCGCTCTCTCCGCTCTCCTTCCTCGCTCCGCCTGGTGGTGTCGGCGCGGTCGTAGACGCTCCCGGGCCTTAGGGTTTGGGAGTTCTCCCGCCACCATCGTTGTGGTGGAGGTGGTGGTGGTGGTGGTGTGTCTGCTACGTCTCTGGCTCCGGTTCGCCGCCTCCTTCTTCTTCTTGGCCTGGTGTAAGGGTCGAGATGGTGGACTAGAGGAGGGGTGAATAGTCTTTTCTAAAATTAATCGCGTCGGCTAACCGATATAAATGCGGAATTAAAACAATCGGTCTAGCCAAGACTACACCCCTTTATATATGTTCACTAGCACCTTACAAAGATACTAATAAAGCAACTAAGGTGCCGGGCTAGCTAGAGCTCTCCTAAACAATTCTAGGAGCAAGGTCACACAAACCTATGCCACTAGTACTTTAAGTAACAAGGGAGCTCCTACACATGCTAGTAAGCAAAAGCACAAAGCTAACTAAGCTCACTAGCAATGCTCAATAACAAGGCAACCAACACCTAATTAGAGAGCGCAAATACTTAGCTACACACAAAAAGCAATGTGACTAACAAGGTTACTAAAACCAAATTAGCCACGCAAGGGGAGCTACTTCTATGCTACATTAGCAAGAAGGTAATTAGCTAGCTACACAAGCTATCTAATTACAAGAGCAACTACACAAGCTTAAGATATATATATAAGTAATTGCAAGCTTGTGTAATGGGGATGCAAACCAACGGGAAGAACAAGGTTGACACGATGATTTTTCTCCCGAGGTTCACGTGTTTGCCAACACGCTAGTCCCCGTTGTGTCGACCGCTCACTTGGTGGTTCGACGGCTAATTAGCATCACCCGCTAAGCCCGCACGCGTCGGGCGCCAAGAAGAACCTACCCCTTGAGTGAGGGTAGCTCAATGACACGCTTTACTAGAGTTGCTCATGGCTCATGGGCGCAGCAAGTACCCCTCACAAGCACTTCTCCGGAGCCACGACAAGCTTCTTATGGGGCTTCGACGGAGACCACCACCAAGCCGTCTAGAAGGTGGCAACCTCCAAGTAACAAGCACCACCGCTTGCAACACGACCACCTAGTGCCACTCGATGCAACCTCACGATGCAATCGCACTAGAATCGCTCACTCACACAATCGAATGATCGCTATCAAGTATGTGTGTGATGGAGGACTCCCAAGCACTCACAAGCATGGACACTAAGTCCCTTGAGGTGCTCAAAGACCACCATGGCCGAGGGCCACTTCTATTTATAGCCCCAAGGGCTAAACTAGCCGTGCTACCCTTCATGGGCAACGGTCGGGCCGACTGACGCCCGGGTCGTGTTGACCGGACGTTGGACCTCAACATCCGGCCGCGCTGCAGACGCCCGCGTGTCTCCGATTCCAATATCCACTTGACTCGACCGGACGCGAAGAAGTTTCAAGCGACCGGACGCGCGAACCCCCAGTCATCCGGTCGCTTCAAAGAAGGTACCGACCTCGACCGACGCGTCCGGTCACATTTGATCGGACGGACCAACCGTCCGGTCACCTCCGGCTCTTGCGTCATCCATCAGACGTCGGCTGACCGACGCAACCTGCCAGTCGTCCGGCAGCATTCAGATCCAGCGTCCGGTCGGTTGACCGACGCCAAAGATCTTCGCGACTAACTCGCTTTTCACTTCTAACTTCATCACCCTTGCTCCAATGTGCTAACCACAAGAACTTGCATCCGGCGCAATAGAAAATAGGCATTCTATTTTCCCGAAAGCGCCGAATCCCGCCGAGCAAGCTCGGCTGGAGGGAGAGAGGGAGAGAGGGACCCAAACCCATCTCACCCCTGCAAACACCACCTCCTTTGTAAATGTGCCAACACCACCAAGTGTACACCACCATGTGTATGTGTGTTAGCATTTTCATAAACATTTCCCAAAGGATGTTAGCCACTCAACTTGTCACGCCACTCGATCCTAGCGACAATGCAAAGTTAGATCACTCGAGTGGCACTAGATGACCGATATGCAAACAAGTTTGCCCCTCTTGATAGTACGGCCATCTATCCTAAACCCGGTCATAAACTTCTCTACACACCTATGACCGGTGAAATGAAATGCCCTAGGTTATACCTTTGCCTTGCGCATTCCATTCCATCTCCTCCAATGTCGATGCAACACATGCACCAACACGATCAACAATGATATGATCCACTTCATATCATCACATGATCATATTGGTTCATCGATCTTGACTCTACTTGCTCTTCACCGTTGCTATCGTCCATCGGCGCCAAGTCTTGCTCAAGCTTTACCGCCACGCGGTCCATCACTCCAAAGCCTTTGACTTGCCCTTCACGCTTGCAACCGGTCCATCAAGCCAAGTCTTGTCTTGATCTTCTCCACCTTGATCACATAACTCAATGTCATGTCTCATGTGCAATAAGCTCCTTCATCATCACATGTGTGAGCTTTGCAACATCTCCAAGCCATTTTCACCTCCATGGCATATGTTGCTCATACACATGTACCTGTGGACTAATCACCTGTGTATCTCACATAAACACAATTAGTCCACCTAGGTTGTCACTCAATTACCAAAACCAACAAGGACCTTTCACCTGGCGGTGGTGGTGGCCGGTGTCGTGTGGGACCCCTCGTCTTCCACATCTCTGGTTCTTCTTCCTCCTCTCCGGTTGGGGTGCGGTGGTGTTTGTTTGCCTGGACCTCTCCGCCTCGCCTCTTCTTCCTGTCCCTCCTCGTCGCTCGTAGCAAGGTGATATCCCTTCTCGGACCTTACCTGACGTGGATCTCGTTTAATGTGGAGCTAGATGATCCAAATCTTGAGATTTGAGGTGGCTCTGTCCAAATCTTTGGCCACCGAGGAGCGAATGTTGTGTCCAAATCCCTCCAACTTCCACGAACCACGCGTGCCCCAAAACCTAGGGTTTTGCATGTTCAAGGCCAGCGCGGTGGCGCAGGCGTCGTACTCCTCCCGCAGCCACCGGAGATCATGATGGCCTCGGTGCTACGTCCGTGTACATGCATCGCTATGACACTCGTGGCCGGCAGCAGCAGATGCGGGGCTCCATGGCGTGGCTGTCCTCAAAAGGGAGCCACGGTGAGGCTCGGACTAGCGGATCTAGGAGGCGGCGGTCAGCGGGAACAGCTGGGGTGTGCGTGGGGATGGGATGCCACGAGTGGATCACATGAAGATAGACCGACGATCCAAAGTTTGGGCAAGGGAGGGAGCGCTACCGCTACGAGCAGGCAAGAGATTTTTGTTGCCTGGTTACTGATTTGGAAGGAGCTTGATTGACGTCGGGCGGGCCTGGCAGCTAGCGGGTTTGGTGTCGCAGCAGGCAGGACAATGGACCCACATTGGAATGTCGCTCTAAAAAGTGTCCACGCTTTATTCTTTTTAGTTGTAGAAAAACATTTCCAAAAAAATATACGGCAAAAAAACATTTTCCGAAACAAACTCTTCTACGTCGAAAATCATATAAAAGATGGATTACAGGCTAACGAAACTGATCAGGCATATATTCAAATAGAGGAATTCAGCAAGGTGAAAGCTCTAGTTTGGCTTTGGTGAATTGATGAAACCCTAAGTGCTAACCTAGTTTATCAAAAGTGATTATGGGATATGTAGCACTACTCCAAGTAATAAAGCAAATGAAGATCATGACATAATAATGGTGATGCCATAGTGATGATTAAATGCTTGACTTGGAAAAGGAGAAAGAAAAATAAAAGCTCAAGGCAAAGGTGAAATTGATAGGAGCTTTCGGTTTAATGATCGAGACACTTAGAGAGTGTGATCACTTTTAGTATCGATAGCCGTACTATTAAGAGGGGTGAAACTCGTATCGAAATATGGTTATCAAAGTGCCACTAGATGCTCTAACTCATTGCATATGCATTTAAGATCTAGTGGAGTGCTAACATCCTTACAAATATTTGTGAAAATATGCTAACACACAAGCACAAAGGTGATACACGTTGTGTATAGCACTTGGGAGCAAGGTAAGAAACTTTACTGGCGGAGTGTCCGCCCGTAGAGTGTGGACAGTCCGACGGTGCCACCGGCGCCCTATACAAAAAAGACAAATTTTCACAGAGTGCACCGGACGTTGATCCCAACTGGACCAGAGCGTCCGGTCGGTGGAAGTAGTGAAGACGCTGGCGTCGGTCTTCGACCGGATGTTGGGTCACTTCATGACCGGACGCTGACGGGGTGTGTCCGGTCCTGCTGATGTGGCAGTGCACAAAGAAGAGGGTGACTGACGGACGCTGGGTGAGTCCGGTCAGGGGTGACCGGACGCGTTCGGTCGCGAAATATTGTCTCTGGATGCTTACTGGAAACGACCGGATACTGGGGTCCTACGTCCGATCGTTATCCAATTGACGCGTCCGGTCGAGAGTGAAACCTTATTGGAAACGATCGGACGCTGATGTTGGTGCGTCCGGTAACTTCGAAGCAGCGTGTCCGGTCACAACATAAATGTACTGATGACCATTGAGATCGGGCGATCAGCGTTTGAAGCAGGGGCCACGTGGCATGCATCGCGTGACCGGACGCCGGGGTCCAGCGTCCGGTCGATTTGATCGGCGCGTCCGGTCACCCCGTTTTCCAGTGGACTGAGGAGCCAACGGCTCTATTTCATGGGGGCTTTTATTTAAGCCCCATGGTCGGATTAAGCTCACTCTCTTGACCGTTTGCATTGACATAGCAACCTTGTGAGCTTAGCCAAAGTCCTCCCACTCATCTCCATCATTGATTCATCATCTTTGTGAGATTGGAAGAGAATCAAAGTGTATTGCTTGAGTGATTGTATCTAGAGGCACTTGATGTTCGTGTTTCGCTGCGGGATTCACTTATTACTCTTGGTGGTTGCTGCCACCTAGACGGCTTGGAGCAGCGAGGATCGTTGAACGGAGGTTGGTGATTATCTCCGGCTTCGATCGCAGTGATTGTGAGGGGTTTTGTGCTTTCCTTGGCGGGCGCCAAAAAGTAACTCTAGTGGATTGCTCGTGTCATTGAGTTACCTCACTTGTGGGTAGGTTCTTGCGGTGTCCAATTGTGTGGACGAGGTTCGTGCAACACCTCTTAGCCGTCGAAGCACCAAGTGTTGGTTGACACAACGCGGGACGTAGCGTGTTGGCAAGCACGTGAACCTCGAGAGAAAATTGGTTGTCTCTTGCCCTTTGATATTCTTCCGGTGATTGATAAAGTATTCATCTTGTGATTGATTCACTCCTCTACACAGCGGTATAATCACCCTACTCACTCATTTATATTCTTGCAAATTAGTTGTGGCAAGCTCTTTAGTGTAATTAGAATTGAGAGTTTGCTTTGTTGTTTTAAGTTTATCTAGTGGAGCTTTTTAGTGTAGCAAGTGTAAGAGCTCTTAGTAAGTAGTGACATAACAAATTGTGTGTCTAGATATCATAGCAACTAAAATTGTTGGATAGCTGGCTTGCAGCCCTTGTAGAGCTAGAGCAAGTTTGTATTTCGCTATTTGTTATACTAATTAAATTGCTCTATTTGATTTGTAGATTTCTAAATAGACTATTCAACCCCCTCTAGCCATATTAGGACCTTTTCACAAGGGCTTTGTGGACGAAAAAATAGATCACACACATATTCATACACAGGGAATCTTTGCCGACAAGTTTCCGAAAAAAACTATGAGGCAAAAAACAAATCCGCAAAAAAAAAAGATATGGCAAAAAAAAACCTTTACGAAACAAACTATTCCCCAGGCAAAAAAAAGTTTTCGAAACAAAATCTTCCACGTCGTCTACGGCCGGAAAAAAACGTTACGTTTTCAAAAAACGTTTTCGAAAAAAATATACGGCAACAAAAACTTTTTCGAAACAAACTCTTCCACTGCCAAAAAAAATTTCCGAAACACTCTTTCACATCGAAAATCATATAAAGGACTGATTACATGCTGATGAAATAGATCAGGCACATATTCAAATAGTGAAATTCGACAAGGGCTTTGGTAACGAAAAAAATAGGTCACGCACGTATTTATACACAGAAAATCTTTGCTGACACCGGTGAAAAAACATTACATTAAAAAAAACGTTTTCGAAAATAAAATATACGGCAAAAAAATCTTTTTCAAAACAAACTCTTCCACGGCCAAAAAAATTTCCAAAACAAACTCTTCCCCGTCGAAAATCATATAAAAGACTGATTACATGCTGATGAAACAAATCAGGGACATATTCAAACAGAGGAATTCAGCAAGGCCTTTGCTGACGAAAAAACAAATTACGCACATATTCATACACAAGAAATCTTTGCTAACACCGACGAAAAAAGTTACGTTTCAAAAAAAACGTTTCCAAAAATAAAATATACAGCAAAAAAACTATTTGTGAAACAAACTCTTCCACAGCCAAAAAAAAGTTTCTGAAACAAACTCTTCCAAGTCGAAAATCATATAAATGACTGATTACATGTTGATGAAACAGATCAGGCATATATTCAAACAGAGGAATTTGGCAAGAGCTTTGCTGACGAAAAAAATAGATCACGCACATATTGATACACAGAAAATCTTAGATGACACCCACCAAATAAATCACGCACATATTTAAAAAAGAGTAATTTGGACACCAGACCCCCTGCCAACGACGGCTCAAAGCCGGCTGGCTGCAGAATCAAGTTCACTGTCCTCGGTACTTTTGCGGTTCGACCGTGCTCGTTGTTCAATGGAGATAACTTTGCACGCTGCGCTCCACTAGGCTGACAGGAGCAGTGCAAAAAGAATACTGCACAAAAAAAGATTGTAAATCAAGTTATAATAGGTCTGTTCGCTGGTTGGTGCTGGTACTGGTTTAGATTGGTTGATACTAGTTTTTTAGAGAAAAACACTGTTGGCTGGCTGGTTTGGGTTGGCTGAAACCAACAAGCGAACAGACTAATATATGCTCAATCAATTAGCAAACTTTTTAAATGCCACAGGCCTACAGCTACTACATGCACATTAAGATGCAAAGCAATAGACTAAAATTAACTAATGGCCATCTTTATATATATAAACAAAGCAGTAATATCATCATAATTAAACAGAAGGCAACTAATGCAGCTAGAGGCACATACAATGAGGTGCAGGATAAGTATGCTTTGGCTTTCTCAGCCAGATTTGCATGTATCTTCTTTTGTGTGCTGCCTCCTATACAACCTGCCGAAGTTCTGGCCTATCCATGCACTATAAACTGAGGCCCCGTTCACTGGTCTGAAACTTGACTGAAACTGGTCAAAAACACTGTTCTGATTGAATTGTTGTGAGAGAAAAACACTGTTATGGCTGAAAAAAAGTCGAATAAACCGAATATGGGGTAAGCCGAACATAGCCTCATGAATTTAATTGATTTCAAGTGATCATGTCAAAATCTCATCCTTCACTCCACACGTGTTTGTGTTATACCCGGTTCTGTTACAAAGAACAAATCTATGTGTCCGTGTCCGATACAAAGTCTTCAAAGCTCACGCATTCGCGTCCTACTTGATTTCAATATGAAGACCAAGTCTACGTGTTCACATCCAATACAAAATCCTCGTAATCTCACACGTTGAACCGAAAGAATTTACTCCCATACAATGCAAGGGCATTTATCCAGTCTCTTAAAAAAAATGCCGGTTGTATGTATCACATGTCGCATCCCTCGGTGAGGGTGTGCTATTGGCATATTGCTGGTCCCACCAGTTGTCTCAGCGTCCAGAAGCAAATTGATTAAAAAAAATATTGGCCTAGGCTTATGTGTCATACGCGTAGATATCAGACTCTGGTGGCCTCATGTACAGATATATGTTTTAATTTTAATCCAAAGGTTTGGTTGTTTGCTATGCGTGCGTCCCGCACACCATGCCACCAGCACACGAGGTACGACGATCTCGTGCTCTGCGTGTGCCTCCACGTGCGGCACGCCCGTCGATTTCAATGCAGTAGCCATTGATTTAACGTGAAAAAAAAAAAAAAAAAATATTATTTTAATTAAAAATTTATAATCGTTTACGAACCCACGAACATTCCGGTGGTTCTCCGGTACGGGACCAATCTAAATTATCCGAGGAATGGTAGCAGAATGCATGCGTTCGAGCTTCTGGGACTGGACTGATGATGCCTGATGGGCCTGCTTCCATTATTTATTATTCACTGATACTCGCTGCTTGACTGGAAGCCATGAGTTGGAAATGGCCCGCTGTTCGAGTAGTGTAGTACAGGTCGTCTGCACTGCATCTAATCTAAGTCCTGTTTATTTAACTTATAAATCGTATTTTTTTAATTAATAAATAATATTTTTCTCTCACAACAAATTAGTTAATAATACTTTTAGTCATAGCTTATCAGCCAAACGAACAGAGCTCTTCAACGTGATTGGCTGGGGCTGGCCAGCCTCTCACAAAAATACTGTTCATCTAAACCAGCCTCTCACGTTAACAAACCAGCGACGTCTTACAAACCAGCCAGCCGAACAATGGCTGCTCGTCGTTCCGATGGCCTAATCGACTGCACCTAATCTACTCAACTTGCACATCAGCATGCTGGCCTTGAAGTGCAGTTCACATGATTGAAGGAGATGGATGACGCTGAACAAGGAACGTGACAGGCGAGACAGCTGGCCCCCCTCCTAGCCGCGCGATCACGAACCGACGGTCGCGATCGGCCCGTCCCTCCGCCTCGGATCCCCCGATTCCCCCCACGAGTCCCGTCCCGTCCCGGTCCAGGACGCGAGGCGGAGCAGGCGCGCAGGCCGCAGGTAGAGTCCCCACCCAAACAGGCCAACGGACCAGAGCAAGGAGCCCAATGCCCAACCCAAGCAAAGCCGACCCCGAGAGGTTCTCTCGTCTTCGAGCCAGCAGCAACAGAGTCGTCGTCGCAGATGGATAGGTACCACAGGGTGGAGAAGCGGCGGGAGGAGGAGGCCCCTATCGGCGCCAACGAGATCCGCATCACGGCGCAGGGCCGGCCCCGCAACTACATCACCTACGCGCTCGCCCTGCTCCAGGTTCGAGTTCGACCCACGCGCCTACCCTCTGCTGCTACTTGCTCCTCTGCTTCCGCCGCCGTCCGGCCTATCTCTATCTACGATTCTAGGCGAAGGAAACCAACCGCGGTTTTTATTTTTACCCCGAGGATATAAAAGGCTAGGGTTTTAACTAAGTGCTGGTTCGGCGAGCATGCGGTTGTGCGGGCCGCGCGGCGAGGGTCTGCAGTTGTCTCGATGGTGCTCCTGCGGTTAGGGCTTCGAATTTGAATTATTTACTGTTCTAGGGCTCGTGCGGTTAGGGCTTCCAATTTGAATTATTTACTGTTCTACTAGGGCTCAGATTGCGGCTACGCTTATTATTCCCCCCAATGGCGAGGAGGGGCCGTAGCAACCACCTGCTGGCGTTGGTTGCGGAGTACTATTAATTTCGTTATTTTATTAGATTGCGTTGGGCAGGAGTGGTTTATTGGTTTGCATCATTGTTGTACATGGTGGATATGTGGGGTCTCTGTGTGCAGATGCATCTTTTACTGTTTGACTAAGATACTCAGTTTGGATTTTTGGATTGAATTTACTAATGTATATGAAATTTTCACATGGATTGATTACTATGGATGTTGAATTCTGTACTGTTCATTAATGACTCTTTGTACTATTGCTGCTAGTTGTGATGATGTCCATTATGCTTGTAGGTTGATTTGAATTTTACAAGATTAGTTTACTACTAGTCTGGGGAATCCACATGTCTCGATTACCTAGAATGTCAATTGCTGTTTGTCTCCTAAATCATATATTAAATGTTTCGGTTTCTTGTTCCTCATCAATTACAGGACAACGCAACAGATGACATTGTCGTCAAGGCTATGGGAAGGGCGATCAACAAGACAGTTGTCATTGTGGAGCTTCTTAAGGTGGAATTACGAAACACCACTTGTTAATGAATGATACCCCTTTGTAGTTATGCCAATTATTGACCCATATATGCTATATATGTCCTGAGCAGAGGAGGATTGCTGGTCTCCATCAGAATACCTCTATTGAATCCATTGACATAACTGACACTTGGGAGCCGTTGGAAGAAGGCCTTGTCATGTAAGGGGCACTAAGTTTATGTTTTCTTCAAAACAGATTCGGTGTATTTTATCTGCCCCCTTCATTTTTCCATGGCAGTCTTGAGACCATTCGCCATGTGTCCTTGATCACTATTAAATTGTCAAAGAAGGAGCTGGATACATCATCCCCAGGGTACTAATTTCCTTCTACCACATCTATTCAAAATTTGCAGACCTGAATTTTTTAACTAAATAAAATATTGTTCATTGTTCAATTTATCTTCCATTATCTTCTATACATTGTTTGTGCTAGGATAAATTTGTATCACCTATGTCTACATTTTGCTATGTTTTCTCAAATTATAAGAGCAATTCATACTTGTGTAAGCATAAGAGGTAGTAGATTTAGTTACAGAGGACTTTCCTCCAAACAGCACAACCCTTTCTCATACTTTGGAGAAGCCTGGCATTGGTTTGCCAGATTTGTGATGTGCTGACCATAACTGTTTCGCTTAGCAGTTAGGGTATCCTTTTTTGTTCACTTCTATTTAAATGGATTCTGATGCATTATTTCTCTCTGTGAAACATATATAATGACATGAACATGACTTGTTTCTTTTGCAGTTACCAGCCACCCATACCAGCTGACCAGGTCAGGCCAGCAGCTGAGTTCGATCAGGATGCAGGTGTGCTGCTGTTAATCAGGAATCTTTGTAACATTTTCCTCTTGTCCATGTGACCAAATATTTTTATTTAATTTCTGCAGAGGCTGTACCAAGTAGTCGTGGAAGAGGACGTGGTCGTCGGGGCAGGGGCAGGGGGAGGGGAAGAGGTACGCTTGGTTATTATTGTAGTTTCAGTATGTTTCTGTGATTGGACTTACTTTGATATATCTCTGATTTCCTCATTGCATTTGGATCACTGCGATGTAGGGTTCAGCAATGGGGGAGTAGACTATCATGATGAGTTTGGAGAACCAGAGGAGGCTCCCCGTGGATATCGTGGCAGAGGGAGGGGCCGTGGAGGTCGTGGATCTTTTGCACCTGGAAGGGGCTATGGTGGTGATAATTATGCGATGGACGAAGCTGGTGGATATGATGATGGATATAATGCACCACCTATGCAAGGATATGGTTAGTTCTGTTTAGATATGTTCTGTGTCATCTCTAATTTCTTCTTGCTAGTTGCTTATATAGGATCATCTTAGAATTACTCCCACTTTTTTTTTTGGCTTTGAATTAGTTAGGAAGTAGGTGGTTTTATAACATGACGTTTTAGTGAAACATTTTTTCCATTATTTTCTACCATCTCCCAAGATAACTTTAGCAATCATGATTCTTTATTGGACATGAAACTATATGGAATTAAAATATTAAACGTGCAGTAACTTTATCAGCATTCTGTTTCTTTTTGAGCTATTTATTATGTAAAATAAAAAATAGGAAGGAATTGCCTTTCTTTATCTTCAGAGTCATCTGAAAATTCCCCCCTGGGACGAGTACTGAATCATTTGTTATTAACTGCAGAAGGTGGCAGAGGAAGGGGCAGAGGTCGGGGCCGTGGGCGTGGGCGTGGTCGTGGGCATGGAAGCCAAGGCCAGGGACCTCCTCCACAGCAGTAGATTGGCTGGTGCATCAACTCTGGGATATGCCATAACCTCCGTTCTTTCCAAGTGTTACCGTCCATTGTAACTTTTTATCTGGTTATTAGGTTTATGTTAAAGTTGACATAGTGGACTCCAGTGTGGGGGATGAGGCTAGTTATGATTTTGTAGCTAGGTTATTCGTCCATTTGCCTATTTATTATCTCATCAGATCAGAGTTGGTGCCGTTCCAATTGTGTAAAACGTGTTATCTTCAAAGTTAGTAGTTCAGAAGATTCTTTTATGTTGCAAATCACAGACTGAAAACGTTTGTTTTCAACTTGAATACCATCGTTCTGTGAACATGATAGTGAAATGCACTTGACAAGTTCAGCGTCTAGCCAAAATTCTGTTAAGTTCAGCGTCTGGCCAAAATTATGTAAATTAGCAAGTCTTTCATGTTTTATTTGGCTGTCCGTTTCTCCGCAATTTGTGGTTTCTGAGTTGCCGCGAGTACGTGTCAGAGCCCTTTGTTTGTAAATGTTGTTTGCTTCCTATTGTCCTAGCTACATTGACTTTTTAGATAACCCTTAATTTCGAGTCTTAATATCTCCCTGAGTAATCGATTTCTCAACACCCAGCTCTTGAGCGATGAAGAACTGAACTCTTTATCGTCTCAAGGACTTGATCCTAGCAACTTGTTCACCTTTGTGAACACAGTTTTGTCTTTGTTAACACTGGTTTTAGTTGTAGTGAGTTGCTGGTCGCTTCAATAGATTATCACAAGCAGAAGTGTAATATTTTCGGCTCCCTTCAACTTAAAGCAGCTCAGCTGCTGCTGCAAACTAATGCTTGTCGCAGCTGCAGTTGCAGCCGCAGCTGGCTGTTCCGAAACAGGCCCGCATCAGGAAACACCAATGAGAAGGGAGTCCACTGTTGTCCCTAAGCCTCAAGTTCATCACAGTTCACAGGCAACAGGTGGAGTTATTGGAATAAAAAGAGCTTTCCATGGAGTCGTTAATTCGTTATTTGCAACAACATTTTGTCTACGCAAAACTGTAGTATATTCCAGCAAAATAAAAGAGAAGATTACAGATGAGCAAACCGACCCAGAAGAGCGACACAGTTGAATGGAAGATTTTATTAATTTTCAAGTGCATTACATCCAAGAAGTCATGAAAATATTCTTTCGGCCTCTGCCTAGCAAAGAAGCACATAGCCTTTAATAAAAAGAAGTCATGCACAATCTAGTGACACTAAATCTGAATACTAGAACGCCACATATATACCTGGGAGACCTTGGCCAATCGTGCCAAGTCTTAGCCTTCACAACCAAATCCTGGGAACCCGGCTTCTGAAAGATAGCCCATATATAGAGCCGGTGTATAAGCTCGTGTGGGTTCGTGTGAATTCAATTCTTTTGTTGAAAGAATGGGTTCGACGTGAGTATTTCTAACCGTTTCCGTGAGGCTTGATGGCTAATAATATGGCCTGGGTAGCTAACATAAGCCTAATTATTTTCATAGACCCTATGTATTTATTTTAATTATTTTTACATTAAAAACAGCTGGCGTCCCGCCTAAACCCTAGCTTAGCTTGACAAACCCAGTGAAACGATCAATGTTACGTTTTTCGAGCCAACAAAGAACTTTTTTTGCTCGGCTCATGAAATACTCAGATCTAGGATGGGTAGTCTTAGTAAGGTAGGTATAAAATGACAAGGAAGAAGGAAGAATATAGAGAGATACTCCTCCCAAAAAATAATTAAGTTCTTGGCCCGCAAAAAACTTAGCCTAGAAGGGAGGCATGAAACAACAACGAGGAAGGAACACCTACAAATATGCTCTCTCCCCTTCTCATCTCTCATAAATCGAAGTGAGCGCTATGTGGTATGACTGGCTTGTTCTTTTTATCTTTCATATTTTTTTTATTAGTTGGTAAAGGTTCTTACTATATTATCCACTCTGTCTTGTATTGAGGGCATAACAATATCTCAGCTAGAATGCTCCATTTAGATTTTTCCCATATTTTGAATAAAGCAAATTTTTACAATGTCACCTAACGTTCATATGCTAACTTTATTCCACTAAAATAACGATTTTTTATTAGATATTTCATTCCAGCATTTTTCTCATCTATCAACTCTTAACCTCTGGGATTCCTTACAAATTCTGCTGATCATAGGCACTGAATTCAATATTTTGCTTGTGGCTTTAACGTTCAAATATTTTTTCTCTCTTAATTAATTATTTTTTCGATTAAAGGACTAAGGAGGAATATATATTTTTTTGAGGGAAACTAAGGAGGAACATAAGTTATAGAGTTTTTTTCGTAAAAAAAAAGGAAAGAGCACCCTTGTATAAAGATTGGGCTGGATGGCCCATATCCTTGTAGAGTGGGCCGTACGGGAGACTTACTAATGCCAAGGGAACTGCTCCGAATTCACATGAGTCCCCAACAACAAGGCCACGAATCCCAATTCCAAAACCCTCTCTCCCTGTCCCGTCCTACCCCATTGCCGGCGATCTCCTCCTTCGCCGCCAATGGATCTCTCCGCCGTCCAGGCCGCCCTCTCCGACAAGTCCTACTCCGCCCTGGCCCACCTTTGCGACGAGCTCCTCCTGCAGGTACTCTTCTCGCCTCTCTCCCCCAACCCCATCCCACATCCGTGCAAGGGTTAGCGCCCCGCCTCACTCGATTCACCTCGCAGGCCGCGTCCAAGGGAGCCACCACCGACGAATGGCCCTACTCCGTCCACCTCCTCGCCCACCTCTACATCAATGACCTGTATGCGATCCGCCGCCCTTGCCCTCGTTTTTTCCCCTTCCTTTTCTGGGTTTGGGGCTAGGGTTTTGTTAATGACGATGCCTTTGTGTGTGTGCGTGGTTGGGGCTTGGGAGTGAGCAGGAACAGCGCGCGGTTCTTCTGGAAGTCGTTGCCGCAGGAGGTGAAGGACACGCGGCCGGAGCTCGCCGCGGTCTGGAGGATTGGTCAGTGCCTCTGGAACAGAGATTATGCTGGCGTGAACACGGCTGCACAGGGGTTCGAGTGGGGCCCTGACCTCGCTGACTTCATCACTGCCTTCCTAGGTATATGGATTGCTTTCATTGTTATGGATGACATAGAATTTTCCTATGGTTGTGTGCAAAGTAGCGAAGTGAAACTTGAATTGTTTGCTTTCATAGAGATTTGATAGTCTAGTGGCATGGGTGGGTAGACGCTGTTGAACATATTGTCACCATGGATTGGTAGTGGGAGAATTTATCTGTTGAATTGGGCTGCACTGAGAATCAGATATCCTCTGTGAATATGATGATGGAGAAGTTCGCAGGGGAACTTCATGACTGTTCTATGATACTCTGATTTATTCTGTCAAATTTATTGTTTCAAGGTGTCAACTGGCCATAGTGCCTTGTCTTTCCGTAAGATGGTATTTTTCATGCCAATGAATCAGGTACTTATATTGTTGTGCTATATAGATATCATATCAAAACACAACATATGCTGGCGTAGAATGCACCTTTTGACATAGTATGTAGTGAACCAATAGCCCATTGCTATCTGTTACTTGAGAGGAAGTTATGACTGTAATCCTTACATCTTCTGTAAAAAAATTGTAAAATTATAAGTGCGCCTCTTAATTTAGTGACCAGGCAGAATTTATTAAAAACAAAATTGAGACGTTGAATAATTTAATAATTTAATAATTTAATAATATTCTTCCTCTGGCGTTCTCTGTACAGAAAGTATGATTTCCAGGGTGTTAACATGGTGAATGGTTTTATTTTTCTAGCTTGATTGTTTTTTATAATGCTAGTTTAACTAGTTAAGGACTTTAGGTGGATATCTGATCTTCGTTGTAATGCAGAGAGCTACAGCAGAGGATATTCAAGCTGTTGACTTCTGCGTATTCCACAATTAGCGTGGCTGATGTGGCTCATTTCATGGGGATGAGTGAGGAGGATGCTACAAACTGTATGTTTCGCAATCCACCCATTTATATTTTTTTTCTAGTTTCAACGTAAGAGTTCTACCATATTCAATGGTTTTTTGGGTATGTTTTAAGTTGTAGTGGAGTGGTGCACTTTTGGGATATGTTGAATTCTTTTCAACTCTGCGACTCATTTCTTTGTCTTAGATTTATTAGATTGTTGCATTTAAAACGTGTTTCCTCAGCTCTTGAATGTAAATGTATTGAAGAAATGAGAGCTCAATCGTACTTTTTTTTTCTCTAGCTGTAAATATTTACTGATGGGGTTGGATCGTATTAGATCCTATAACTCATGAGAAGTCTTATATTTGTAACACCATTAACTTATTTATTGTATAGATGACACAATTGATTTCCATCTACCTATTTATCCACTTTATAAGCATAAATTATGAGTTTTCTATATGTTTTATGACATTGAGAGATTTTGATTGTATTACCATTGAGTCTTATTTGAGCTGAACATCATCTACTTATTATCTTTTAAATATATAAAAGAGGTTCTTGTGGGCAGTCTCATTTGTCCTGATCTGATATGTTTTACTTATGCTTACAATAATAGCTTTAAACTTATTTTCTCATTGCCAGCAACTTTTCAAGTAATTAGTATACTTGTTATGCTAAAGTGATTTGCCTTCTATTGATCTCAGGCTATCTTATACTTCCACATCTCTCTTAGTTTGCCTACTTAGTTGCCTAGTATGAACTTTCAAATTTCAAAAACAGTAGAAATAGGGAATATTTAACTATTTGCCATTATGTTGAGGTGGGTGGAAAAGGATTTGCCACTTTGTGATGGGATGGATGTGAGAGGCCAGAGCGTGACCCCTCTAATAATGGCAAAAATGTCCCATTCTGGCTTACTATTGACCAGTGACTTGCATGGATAATAGTTGTGGTACTGTTGGATACTACATAGAGTTTTAGTGTTTCCACTTCTCTGGATTTTTATGTTGTGCATCAATTTCCCCCTACATTTCTTTAGAATGTCATATGTGTAACTCAGTTTGATAAGAACTTCAGTTAGCTCTTTGCACTATTAGTTTATTTGGATTGTCAGTGCTGGGAAACATTCTTGCATGCGTATAAATGTGTGTGATGGCTGCCTGAACTACTTTGGCAGATGGGCCTGTGTACTTGGTGTGCAGATAGCTATACAAATTTTCCCTTGCCCTGTTGCAGTTGATCTTAACCTGCTCCAGAATTATTAGATTATAACAACTTCTGTTGCCCCCATTGCAGATGCTGTGCAAAACGGTTGGAGCTTGGATGCAGCGACCAGGATGCTTACTGTCAAAAAGCTAAAGGCTCAGACCAACCAGAAGCTTGACGCGAGCAAGCTGCAGCGTTTGACTGAGTGTGTTTTCCACCTTGAGCACTGATGCTCGCTGTCAATCGTGTTGCATCCCCGTTGGTTCTCTACTCCACATTTTAAGAAGCATGTTTATCAATTATCATGTGATAGCTAGATGCCTGAACGACTGGTCGCTTTTGGCTGAGAAGTGAGATCTCTCAGTGCTGAATTTGTCTCTGTAAGTGGTTTCTGATAGCGTGCTAGCGGTTACTGTGCCTATTGGTTGTTCGTATGGTGGCCCCTCCGGTCAGAGGCGCACTGAAATGAGTCACACTTCGTCATTACTCTGGAGCTTACTGAACCACTTCGACTTGCTAGGGAAGTCTTGGGTTGCAGAAAAATGCTACCCACGGTCCAACATATTTAATAGTGAACTCTCTTGACATTTGTAAAAGCTGGTTGATGACTTGCATTGTTTCACACTAAAAAGGGGCTAAACAAATGACAAGGAACTGAAACAGGAAGTAGTTGTCATTAAATTTCCCAATGTTCTTGCAGAGAGCTCCGGTAGTTGGTAACGTCGGGATAAGCATTGCGTGTGTTTGATTCTCTAGCTGGATTTGATGACTAGAATCTGCTACGCGTAATCCACAGTTCCCAGTATTCCAAAGTGCTGCGCCTTTCTTCGACCTCTAGCACCTCCAAGCTTCAATCTATGGCAGAAAAAATTGAGAGGGAAACATCTAGCACCTCCGAGCTTCAATCTGTGGCAGAAAAAAAATGTAAGGGCGTTATGAGGAGCTCCGCACACGAGAGGGCGTTATGAGGAGCTCCGCACACGAGAGCACCCATTGCCTCCTTGTTGGATCCGCTAGGTAGTAAGGCCAATTCAACTTGCCGTATGATCATTTTCGACTCCAGAAGAGATCAGATTTGGCCCGTTCATTTCTTGGTTATTGCGGAAGTCTCAGACCCTTCACCAACGTTGTCTTGGTAAATTGGTGTGAAACAACAATGCAGATATAATGGAGTTCCCAATGCCTGCCAATCCTAACCTATACGACCTGAGTCATTCCCAGCTTTATCTCCCTCGACGGTTCGTCCCATGTCCTTACCCCTCTACCCTCGGCTGCATAGCACGCCCTTGGGCCTCTTTGTTGTCTTTTATAGTCACAGATATATTTGTTCCACCTAATCTTGCAATAGTGTAGTCCCGTATTTAAGAAGAGAACATGCACTTTGCAGCAGCGTGTAGTCATCACAACTCATATAATCACACTAGGTACGCAAGTATTTTGCGTCATGGTAGCCAGTACCTATTAGGCCATTACCTATATATTGTATGGCTATGCATTTGTAAGGATGTATAACGCTACAAATCATGAAAATTGACTATCATCTCGTGGCTGAAGCATGCTGCCGGCACCAACAAAAAGAGAACAATAGCCCAAGCAAATTACCCCTTTTCGCTAAATCATGCTGTTCAAACTTACAGTGCACTCTCCCACCACAGCCGAAGTCAATATGGGGTTGATGGGCTTTTCAAACTGAATTCAAACTCAGAACGAATTTAACACAAACCCAAATTCAAGACAATTCAAGCTAAGTTTTGATCTTCCTGTTTTCTTAGTCCATAATATAATTGATATCCTTTAAGTCAAGATCTGTAGATGCTATCTTTAACTTGCAGTTTGCAGTTTTGTTTACCAAGTCCAGCCATCACTCATGCCACTGCCGACAAGCAAACAGAGGTGGCAATGGGCCATGTCCATAGCATCACTTCACTATTCAACCCATGATGCTTATGATTCAGAATGAATTTTTTTTGATGAAACTGGAGGGGCCTAAGCCCCTACAGGGAATTTATTAAAAAAAGTAAAAGAGCAAAGTCCATACAAACAAAGACAGAAATCAAGAAACAAAGAAAGAGATAAAGAAAAGAAGAACAAGTAGAGAAATTACAACAGATTTTGGATCCATAGATCAAAAGTTTGAGAGAACCTAGTCTTAACCCTCAGGGAAAGAGTCCTTAATTCCTTTTTGAAAATATCTTTGGCAGATTGCACATTTGGCTGAACTCCTTTGAAGATGTAATCATTTCTAACTGTCCATATAGACCAACACATTAAAATTGCAGCCATCAGAAAGAAGGAATGATGAACTTGGTCTCTGATCTGCAATAAAGTTTCCAGAATGTCTGAATCTGTCTGAATTGCGATGCCAATCAAATTCCAACAGCTTTTGGCAAATTGACAGTCTAGAAAAAGATGAGCATTGGTTTCCTCTGTTGACTATTGACAGAGCACACAATTGTACGATTCTAGATGCATATTCTTCCTTTTCAAGATGTTTCTGGTACTCAGCCTATCCTTTAGCAAGAGCCAAAAGAAAACTTTATGTTTAGGTTGACAAGAACACTCCCATAACCACTTATATACCTGATGCACATGTCTGCGTCCTATCAGAAACTTGTAAGTCTTTGAGATAGAGAAGTTTCCCCAATTAGATTTCCAAGAGTCATTCTGTTCAGTCAAAGGGAAGTGGTTTATAAATGACTGGACAAGCTGTAACTGCTCAAAAGCTTCAGTTGAAAGTGGGAGACTGAATTGATCCTCCAAATGTTGCTGGTTAAACATCATGCAGACAGAGATTGATCTTCTTTTTGCAAAAGAATAGAGTTCAGGATTTTCAGAGAGCATAGGTTGCTGATTCCACTTATCCATCCAGAAAAAACAGCTCTGCCCATTTTGAATTTGGACAGCGGAGAAGGATTTGTAGCATTCCAAGAGCTTTAAAATATCTTTCCACCAAAAGGATCCTTTTTTGCTGTGATTTGGAAGTTTTCCTTTGGGTAATGTTTTTCCCATACTAGTGATATCCAAGGAATATCTTTCTTGTTGAAGAATTTGTCTTGATTTTTCAAGAGAAGGGCTTCATTCTGTTTTTGCAGGTTGATAGCACCAAGATCACCCTCTTCCTTAGGGATGCAAACCATTTCCCAAGCTGCCTTTGGGTTTTTTTTTGAATTGATGTCTGCCCCACTCCAAAGACAATGCTTTCTAAATTTATCAATCTGCTTAATGACCCCTTTAGGAAGAGCAAGAGCACTTAAGTGAAAAGTTGGTAAGGTAGTGAAGACAGCATTAGTTAATTCCAACTTGCCAGCTTGGGAAAGAAAACTTGAAGTGGAAACCAATCTTCTCTCACATTTTGTTATTAGGGGAAGGTAGTCCTCAATTTTTGGTTTGGTCAGACCCAGAGGCAAACCAAGATAGGTAAAGGGGAAAGCTCCTTTAGAACAACCAAAAGTGTTGGCAAGATGGCTAAATCTGTCCTCAGGTATGTTAATAGGCACCATAATTGATTTATTGTAATTCACTTTCAACCCAGTTGATTCAGAGAAAGAGTGCAGCACAGATTTTAGGAAAAACAGCTGCCTAGAATCCCCCTCCATAATGATCAGAGTGTCATCAGCATACTGGATTGCAGGGAAGTCAGTGGAGGAGTTGAGGGGGATTGGAAGATTTAGCATCCCAAGATTTTTGGCTTTGTTCAAGATGGATTGCAAGAGGTCAGCAGCAAGAACAAAGAGGAGGGGAGAAAGAGGGTCTCCCTGCCTGACTCCTCCTAAGCAGTGAACAGTTTTCCCAGGAACACCATTTAGCAAGACTTTTGAGGTGCCAGAGGAAAGAATGTTTTTGATCCATGTAAGCCAGGTGTTGCCAAAGCCTTTAGCCTCAAGCAATTTCAATATGGTGTTGTGTTCGATTTTATCAAATGCTTTTTCGAAGTCAAGTTTCAAAATGACGATCTCTTTCTTGGAGTGATGACAAAGGTGTGGGTATTCAAAAGACCAAGCTAAACAATCTTGGATAGTCCTGCTTTTAATAAAACCATATTGATTTTGATGGATCAGGGGAATGATAACATCTTGGAGTCTGTTGGCTAACAATTTAGTAATGAGTTTCATAGAGCTGTTGAGCAATGAGATTGGCCTGAAATTAGAGATTGTGGAGGGGCTTTGGTTTTTAGGTACCAAAGTTATGAATGAAGAATTGATGCTGTGAAGGCAGACATTGTTATCCTGAAAACTCCAACACAGATCATAGAAATCATGTTTGATATGGCTCCAACATTTTTTGATGAACTCATTACTAAATCCAACAGGCCCTGGAGATTTGTCATTTGGGAGATTTTTCACCACCTCATCAATTTCAGTGGTAGTGAAAGGGTGCTCTAGACATTCAAGACCATCATGGGCAAGGATGAGGGAAGGAAGATCAAATAAAATTTCCTTGAAATCAGTTTGGCCAATTCTTTGCTTAAAAGAATGCCAGATGAGTCTTTCTTTATCGGCATGGGAGGAAACAAAGTCACCATTATCATTCCTGAGATTCGTAATAATGTTTCTTCTGTGCCTCAAAGTTGCATTAGCATGGAAAATTTTAGTTCTTGCATCCCCCAAGGTAGCCCACTTAATGGCACCTCTTTGCCTCCAGTATACCCTTTGCTGTTCCAGAAGGGCAAGAAGCTTTTCTCTTAAGATGTACCTGAAGTTCCATTCTTATAAGCTTAAGTCTCTGAATTCCTCCAAAGATTCCAAGAGTTGCAGAGTTAGAGAGATATTTGCAATGGACTTCTTCAGATTAGATAGGTTGGAGCTCCAGACTTTTAGGGCAGCCCTCAGATTTTTGAACTTGTTTGTGATGATTTTTGCCTTAGCTATCATAGAGTTGTGAGCAAACCAATTTTCAGACAGGATATCTTGAAAACCTTCTCTGAGGAGCCAATAATTCTCAAATCTAAAAATGTGGGCTTTTGGAATATCAGTTGAAATTGATATGACTAGGGGGCTATGGTCAGATACCTCCATGATTAAAGCTTTAGAAGTTGTTTCAGGATAAGATAGGGTCCAGCTGTTGTTGGTCAGAACCCAGTCCAATCTCTCCAGTAAGGGAAGGTTTTGCATATTTGACCAAGTATACTTTTTGCCATGTAAAGGAATTTCAGTTAATCCTAAGTGACTGATGCAGCTGTTGAAGAGAAACATTTCATTGATATCAGCACCCTCCCTATTTCTGTTCTCAGGATATCTGTACAGATTAAAATCCCCAAGGATGATCCAATCCTCATCATTGCTAATGTCTAAGCTTTGCAGCCATGTTATAAATTCCCTCTTGCCCTCTGGGGTGTAAGGGCCATAGACATTCATCAAAGTCCAGAGGCTATCATTGTGCTTTGAAGAGAAGTCAATAGCTAAGGCCATATTATTTGCAAATTTGGGGTTTCCTTCGAAATAAACATACTTCCAAGCCACAAATAACCCCCCTGATGCACCAGCTGAGGGAACAAAAAGGTAATCATCAAAAGTGGCTGGTAAGATCTTTCTGACAAAAGCAGCATCAAAGTTGTCCTTCTTTGTTTCTTGTAGGCACACAATGTCACAATTAGTTTCCCCAACTTTATTTCTAATAGCATCCCATTTTCTGACAGCATTTAACCCCTGTTGAGACTAGCGGTCTTAGACAACGTGGAGGAGACAGAGGCCTCCGCCCGCCGAGCGTCGCCCTCGGGCAGAGGCACGGGATAGGCACGACAGGTGGGTGTGTAAGAAACTGGCATGAAAAGCTAAGGTTTCATTAATTCATCCATCAACCAACCCCTTTACTGTTACAAGTGTTCCCTATTTATAGGGCTCAACTACCACTTTCACAGAGTTTACAGTAGTATCCCTCAACTGCTACAGTACGTTCTTGGGATATTCCTCTACTCGCTTTCCGTCTCGGGGGTAATCTTGCCATGCCGCCATCTGGTACTAGGCCTGCATGATCAACCAGCCCATCGGGCCTCAGGACTCGGTGATGGGCTATAGGGCCTCCGCCGTAGGTCTCCGCTCTGTCCGGCCTTAGGATCCGACGACGAGCCTTCGGGCCTCCGCCTCTGGGAGTGCCGAAGCCATAGGCCTCCGACATCCCAGGATTGCCGATCTCTTGCTTGGGTCTTCGCCCCGACGGCTGGAGCACCCGTGCAATCCACGAGCGCCTTCATCTGGTTACCTGCACATACCCAAACAATGTTGGCATTTAATTAGTCTCCTGACGGAGCGGCCTCCGCCCCATCGGCCGAAGACGCCTCCGAGCCGGCCGGGCGGAGACTTCGCCAGGGCCGTCGTCTGCAACCTGCAAGCTCAATCTAACAAACCGTTCTCTTTCTTGAGTTTGGAGGTGTGGGAGCACAACCTCCGTTTTGGTAACAGGTCGGAGATGCCCTTGTAACCTGCTGACTGCGTAGGTCTCCGCCATTCGCGGTGGCCATGTTACAACAGTTCCTCCCTTTTGATACCACGGTCCGCCTGAGCGTGACGTGAGCTCAAAACGCCCTAAGCAAGGACATCCGCGGGGGTAGAGACTGCGCATAGTCACGTCTCCGACCGATCCCCACCGGTTCCCCCCTGGCCCGCTCTGGCACGGCCGTTGGTCTTTTCAAAGTAGCCGTTTGGCTGCAAATCTAGCCGTTATGCATCTTGCGACTTATCCGGAGATGACCGTTGTTCGGCGGGGAGCCGAACCGCCCGCCCGTGGCCTATATAAGGGCGGGGTTGGTGGCGGGGTCCCCCCCCGCATGACTCATTCGCTTTTCTTGCAGCGCCAAAAATCGCTCTCTGCTTTCTTTGCTTTCGCCTGAGCTGCCTTCGCGCGTTCCTTCTTTCCGCTTGCGCCTTCCTCCCAGGTCACCGCCGCGGTGGTTTTCTTTTCCACCTTCGCCCATACTCGCCGGCCCACCTTCTTCGGACCCTATCGCCACCTTCTTGGTGTTAGGGCAGGCGGTTGGGGTGCTCGCTTTGAGGAGTGCATGCTTGCCTCCGCCTCCGCGTTGGAATTTGAGAAGCTGCTGGAGGAGGATTTGGGGAGTGTCTCCGCCTCCGTCGGAGACCTGATCGCTGTGGATTCCGGAATCATGGCGATAAAGTCATGGGATTTCGGCCCCTCCTCCATTACTGAGGAGGCAGTTGCGGAGATGTTGAAGGAATCGTATTTTCCTTCTACGAGGGTAAAAATCCCTCCGCTCGGCCAAACCGTTCCGGAGCCGGAGGAGGGATATGCAGTGGTGTTCTGGGACTTCTTCACCTGCGGCCTCCGCCTTCCTTACATCCCCTTCCTCCGCCGGGTATTGGAGACTTTCAACGTCTAGCTCCATCATCTGACTCCTACGGCCTTCCTCACGCTCAGCAAATTCTGCTGGGCGTGTCTCTCTTATGGCGCCGAGCCGGATGTGGACACCTTCTGCGCTTATTACGAGCTGCAAAAGCAGCCAAAGAAGAAGAAGGAGATGCGGGAAGGCAAAGAGGTGGAGGTGATCTACCAGTATGGTAGTTGCACCTTCATGTCAAAGAGGAACCAAGGCGTAGATCGCCTGGAGATTTCATTCTACCAGAAAGGCAAATGGGACCACAGCTGGCTTGAGCAGTGGTTCTACGTGAAGAGCTACAGGGTCTGTGGCACCACCGAGGATGGTACGGAGGTCCGGGAATATCCACTGACCTCAAGGATGGAGGTGATGGCGCCACATACGCGCGTGGAGCCACCGGAGGCGGTGTCTCCGACGAGGGAAGCCTGTGAACGGGCCTTTGCATTGGCATGCCATTACTCCGGGGGCCACGATCTGGTGGAGGAGATAATGGCCTCCAACTATTGGCCCCTGAGCAAAGACAATCCACCCTTTCAGCTGGAAACGGTGCCGGTTCCCGTTTTTGGGCCGGAGGTCGGGATTCCGTTCCCCCGCTTTGGCCAGTCTTTGGGGGAGGGGGTGACGGAGGATGGCTTTGTCTCCGAGGTTGAAGAAGCCACCATCGGGTTGGTCGGCAAAATTTCCGAGCGTGAGTACACGTCTCGGAGAGCCGTGGCAGGCACCATGCCGCGGCTCAATCGAGTTTTTGAGGAGCTCAGGATCATCTACCGGGAGCGCGAGGTTCCCGCGGAGGTCTTGGCTTTGATTGACAAGAAGGAGAAGACCTCCGCGAAGAACGTTACGGCAGAGGCCGAATCCAAGAAGAGGAAGGGCGCTGCTGTTGCACGGGCGCCTCCGAAAAAGAAGAAGAAGGTCGGCACTCTGGTGATTGCACCGGCCGCGTCTTCATCTGGTAGTGCGGGCGTTGCCTCCGTCGGCAGTGAAGACGGCCAGAGCTCTTCTATCCCGTCAAGGGACGTGCGGGTCGCGGGCGGCGGAGATAGCAGCTCTCCTAGTGCTTCGGTGCGCCCTTTGCGTGGCGCTGTGAGCGGTGCGGGGCGGCCAGAGGCCAGCGCTGCTTCGGCACGATCCTTGCACGGTGTCACGAGTGGCGCTGAACAACCGGAGGCCAGCGCCGTGAATCCTATGCCTGACATTTTTGGCGGGATGTCCTCAAGTTCTGAAGAGGGCGCGGAGGTCGACCTGCGGCATGCTCCTCTTGCTCCCGCCGTTGCTTTGCCTCCCCCCGCGCCAGAGGCCGTCGATGGGCAGCCGGAGGCCATGCTTGCAGAGCAGGCCCCAGTGGCTCGGTCTTCTTCGAGCCCTCTGCCGAGCCGGCCTTCTGGTCCTTCGTCGCATGATAGGGCGGAGACTTCTGCCCAGGGGGCTCAGCAGGCGGCCCACCCTGTGCTTTTTATGAGTAAGTTGGTTTGGCGCACACTTTTGTGTTTACTATCTTCGCTCGGTTTATTTGTTTATGTATTCTATGTTGCTTTTGCAGGTGATGTCATGGCCGGACTCCTCACTCCAGAGGAACAAGCGGCTGCTGCCAGCGCCAGGTTTGGTCCGGGGCAGCCGGGGTCGATGGCGCCGGGTCCAAGTGAGTGTGGAGTGTTTTTATCTTACTCGTCTCTTGGTCTGCTGTTATTGCCTATGTCTGATCGGCCCTCTGACCTGAATTGTTGTTGTTTTTTTCCTACGCAGGCTCCTCCGGCACTTCTATCTCAGGTTGGGAAGAGTGCTATCTTGGGGTTCTTGGAGACGTCGGAGGTGGTCTCCGGCAGTTGGTGTATTCATTGTGAGATTTGTTTTCCTCACCTTATGGTTTTGTATTTGTTTGTTCTTCTTTAAACAGATCGCTTCAAACAGCGTCTGAGGGACATGGATTTCTTCCAACTTCTCCATGTTCATCTAGAACACCAGAGCTTGGTTCGTCTTCGATAGTTTACGTTTTTTGGTGTATGGTCGCCTTTATATTTGTTTTGTTTTATTTCTATTACTGATCACCTTGGTCTTCTTCTTTCTGATCGTAGGGGTATCACACGGGCGTTGTTATGGAAGAGCGCTGCACTCGTGAGGTCTTCGACCGAGATTCTGCGATTGAAGCGCTCAAAGCGGAGAACGAGCGCCTGGAGGGTGAAAAAGGGCGTTTGACCAACTCCCTTGCAGCTCTTCGTCTTTCACTGGCGGAGAAGGAAAAAGAAATGGATGTGGTGAGGGCCGATCTCGCCAAGGCTGCCGAGCAGGCCCGCAAGGCGAACGAGTTGGCCGAGGGTCTCCGGCGAGAACTGGCCTCTGAGAAGGAATCCGCAGCTGCGATGGAGGGGCAGCGGACTTTGACGACGAGGCGTTTGGACTCGGTCAAGGTGGTCCTTGTTGCAACCGTTAGCCAGTACCGGGCCGCCGTCGCTGAGTTCGGTGGCGAAACCTCCGTTCCTCTGGAGGAAGACAGCGTCTACGCCCTCGCGTCCTGGCTAAACCGTCACCTTGCGAAGCTGCCCGATCTGCTGAACGGCTGCACGGACTACGGGGTGCTGGCGGGGGTGACGAACTATGCCAAGCTTCTAGTGCGCGGCGGGTGTACACATACTGAGAGTATTCCGGGGGGGGGGGCTCTGCCGGGTCCGGAGGTGCTTGGTGAGACTTCTCCTGGTTTGCGAAAAAGCTTGAGGAATTTCATTGGGTACTTTTGGGCTCCGTTTGGGAGGCTTGCCGCCCGGAAGCTGGCGGAGGAGAAGAGGGCGAAGGTATTTGTAGTCTTTGTTGTCGCTGTTTTTCCCTTTCCTTGTTTCTTGCGAAGCTGTGGAGGCTTTTATTGCACTGTGAAGCTGATATTGTGGTATGTGCTTTGACAGGAGGCGCAGAAGGGTCTGGTGAGCAGGCCTCCGCCGAATCCTAGCTCGGCGACTGCGGGTGATGTAGGCACCGTCTCCATCCGTGTTTGGTGCGGGCTCCGCTCCTGGGACTTCTACAGCGTCCGGGACTCCAGAGGTCTAGGCCCTTTGTAGGATTTAGTTCTTTTAACTTGTATATCATTGTCCGGTTGGACTCTTGTGAATAAAGTTTCTTTTGTTCTGAATGATTTTGTGGAAAATTTTAAATATCGCAGGTTCCGAATCTGGAGCCTGCGCAAGATGTTGCGCCTTTGAATCTCTACAACGACGGTATTTACGTGAGCGGAGAGCTTTGGGAGTACTGGCGTTCGGCTTTTTCGCGCAGCGTTGCGCGCGACGTGTTTGAGTCAGTTAAGTTAGACATAGACGACGAGCGCGCTGGGTTTACTCGGGCGCTTGCTTGGCACGGACCTCCGCCACAATAGTTAGGATTTTATTGTAAGTTTGCATCCTGTAAGAATGCTACTTGATGTTACATGGAATACAAAACAGGTTCACTTTCTTGATTGTTTGTGCGGGGACTTAGGTCTGTTGTGCTAGTTTACATATCTCGTCTAGTCCCGAGCTTGCACACCGTGGGCCTTTGCTTGGGCGAACGTGCGCGATACAGAGGTGGTGGCCAGGACCTCCGCCCCATGTTCTTTCCTTCTCTGTGCTTGCTTGATGGCCGGGGTAGAAGTGTTGGCAATTTTTTGACCGGCGGAGGCGTACTTGAAGTCCGCCTGGCGGGGCTTGCTGAATTGGTGTTTGATCCGATAGGAGGTTTGGCGCAGCTTGTGCAGACGGCGGAGACTTTTGGTATTTCTTTAGCTGGGTGTTTTAGCTGTCTGGTGGTATGGGCCTCCGACGCTGCACACCCGTGGGACATGTTTCATTTGTGGAGATGGCAGGTTAGGTCTCCGGCGTCAGGGGGATGTTACGAGATTTCGTACGATATCCCCCTTCTTCCGTAACCCTGCGCTGTTCATCACCGTGCTGTAGTTCCTGTCTCTTTTCCCACTGCCTCCGACCGTCTACTGGTGCCTCCGACTTTACGAGTTTTCGTACAATATCTACGGCCGACTTAGATATCTAAGGAGACCCCTGCCTCCATGGCCATTGCTGTGGCTTGTGTTTGTGCTCTGCCTTCTTCCCCCCTTGCGCCTTATACTGACTGGGGTTTTAAGGGCGTTGGGGGAACCCGTTTTATAGTGGGTTGGCGGCTTTTGGTTGTTAAATTTTTGGTACGTTGTTTGTTGGAACGTATCTTGGCTTTAATGGTCTATATCTTGGTTTTATTATTCGTGTCTTTTGAGATCTTTTGAAGTAAATAGGCCTAGTGCCTAAGTGACAGGGTTTTGTCAGACCTTGTCCTCATTTTGATGTTTTCGATGGACAAGACCTTCTTCCTAGTTCTGGCGCCATAATGGTGTTGCTTCTGATGCTTGGGTTGGTTTTTTGTTAATTTCGGAGGCCTGTTTTGGCCGAGGTTGTTTTTGCCTTACTGCCTGAATTTGTTCAGGTCTTTGTCAAGGTCGGAGGCCTGTTTGGCCAAGGTTATTTTGGCCTTGATGCCTAAATTTGGTCAGGTCTTTGTCAAGGGTCGGAGGCATGTTTGGCCAAGGTTGTTTTGGCCTTGATGCCTGAATTTGGTCAGGTCTTCGTCAAGGGTCGGAGGCCTTTTTGGCCAAGTTGATTTCTGCCTTGATGCCTGAATTTGGACAGGTCTTTGTCAAGGGTCGGAGGCCTGTTTGGCCAAGTTGATTTCTACCTTGATGCCTGAATTTGGACAGGTCTTTGTCAAGGGTCGGAGGCCTGTTTGGCCATGTTGATTTCTGCCTTGATACCTGAATTTGGACAGGTCTTTGTCAAGGGTCGGAGGCCTGTTTGGCCATAGAGGTCGTTTCAAATTGCCAATGCCTGTGGCCGGCGCTTTGAAAGGACCTGTGCTTATTATTGTTCACTGAATATTGCTGCGCCAGAGCTGGCCGCTTTCGGTTTTGGACTTTTTCAAGCGTTCTTTTGGGGGATTACCTCTTTATACTTGTAGAGGATTTTTACATTGAGCCTGCCTCGTTAAAAACCTCACCTCCGCTTGGAGTTCCCCTGTGAGGAAAAGAGTATAGGCTCTTTTACATTTTTTTAGTTGAAGAAAGAAAAGAAAAAAAACTGAAAGGTAAATGAATGGAGGGGCCTCCGCTTATTATTTGCGGAGGTTGCCCTTTGGTACACTGCCTAGATGTAATATCTGCGGAGGCTGTCGATATTCTAGGTGTGGGTTGTCGTGACACCTTCGCTGTCGGTCAAGTAGAAAGAGCCAGGGCGGCCTGCTGCCGTTGCTGTGTATGGGCCTTCCCATTTCAGTTGCAGTTTACCAACAAGTTGTGCATTGGGTTTTCTTCTGAGCACGAGGTCTTCATGTTTTGTCTTTACTTACCACCTGAGAGTCTCTCCACTTCTTGGTTTGGGACTGATATTTTGCAATGCTTTCGACTGCTTCCAGTCTTATGGCTTCTATTGTTTCTTTTGCATATTCTTCATCTTATAACATTAGCTGTCTCGTTGTGCGGAGGCTTTCGTGCTTGATTTCTTCCGGCATCATGGCCTCTTCTCCATAAAGCAGTTTGAATGGTGTGAATCCTGTTGTTCTTGAAATAGATGTATTGTGTGACCAAATCACTCTGGGTAATTCATCTACCTATTTTCCTTTGCGTAGGCCCAGCAATGTTTTTGATATTGCTGAAAACACTATTCTGTTTGCTCTTTCCACAGCACCATTGGACTCTGGGTGGTATACTAAGGCGAAGGCTAGTTTTGTCCTAATGCTTTTGCAGAATTCTTTGAAGTTCTCTGAATCGAATTGTTTTCCATTGTCTACTGTCAAAATCCTCGGTACACCGAATCTGCAAATGATGTTTTGCCAAAAGAATTTTCTGACAGTTTCTGAGGTTATCTTCGCCAGCGGCTTTGCCTCTATCCATCTTGTAAAATATTCTACTGCCACTACTGCGAATCTGTTTCCTCCTTGGGATGGTGGTAATGGGCCAACCAGGTCCATACCCCATCTTTGTAGCGGCCATGTCGGAGGTATAAGTTGGGTCTCCGACGATGGTTTTGACTGCCTTGGAGAGAATGTTTGGCATGCTTTGCATGTTCTGACTGTCTGCTCTGCGTCTTGTATGTGTGTTGGCCAATAAAAGCCTTGCCTTATTGCCTTTGCTGATAAAGCTCTAGAGCCAATGTGCGACCCGCAAATTCCTGAGTGTATTTCTTGAAGCAACTCTATGCCTTCGCTCTGCGATATGCATTTGAGGAGAGGCTGGACTACTCCTTTCTTGTACAGTACACCATCTATGATTGTGTAATTTCTTGCCCTGGCCTGTATTCTTGCTGCTTTTGCTTCATCTTCTTCGGTGGTTTTGCCTTTTAGGAATTCTGTTATCGCCTTTCTCCAATCTTCATTTTGCAGGTGTAGTATGGGCTTTAGTGCCTTGGATGTCTCCGCAGTTGCCGAAGACTTCAAGATCTAGTAAAAAGTGTTTGGTGGCAGTGGCAGGTTGTTTGCCGCAGCCTTTGCCAATTCATCTGCCTCTGCATTTTCTGATCTTGGGATGTGCTTCAGGGTGAAGCCCTCGAATCTCCGCTCCAAATTTCTGACAACGGATAGGTATTTGATGAGTTATGGCTCTCTTGCTATGTATTCTTTCTCTACTTGGCCAGTGACCACTTGAGAATCTATTTTGACTGTCAATGTTTTTTCCCCTAGGGCCTTTGCTTTGCTCAGCGCTAAGATCAGGCCTTCATATTCTGCTATGTTGTTTGTTGATTTGAACTCTAGCCTTGCTACGTATTTTAGTCTGACGTCGGAGGGTGCTGTTAGGACGGCGGAGGCTCCTGCTCCGGCTTGGCCCCAGGCTCCATCCGTGAATGCTATCCAGCCTTGAGTTGTTGGTTATACCTTGGGCTCTGTCGGAGGTGTCCAATCTGCTACAAAATTGGCTAATGCTTGTGATTTGATTGCTGTTCTAGGGACATACGAGATACCAAACTATGATAGCTCTGTAGCCCATTTGCCTATTCTGCCGGAGGCTTCTTTGTTTCTGAGCAAGTCTTGCAGTGGCAGCGATGTTAGAACTGAGATTTTGTGGGCTTGGAAATAATGCTTTAGTTTTCTTGATGCCATCAGCACTACGTAGGCAACTTTCTCTACCTCTGTGTAGTTTAGCTTGGCTCCGGACAGTGCTTCTGAGATGAAATAAACTGGTTTTTGAGTTTTGCCTGATTCTTTTTCTAGCTCGTGAACTAAGACTGCACTGACTGCATGGTCGGAGGCCGCCACATACAGCAATAGGTGGCTGTTTGATTCTGGGACGGAGACCATCAGTGAGTTTGCCAAATACTCTTTCAAGTTATGAAATGCCTCCGACTGCTTGGACCCTCATTCGAAGTTGCCTCCGCCCCTCAGGGCTTGGAAGAAGGGTAGGCTGCGTCCTGCTGATTTTGAGATGAATCTATTGAGCGCTGCTATTCTTCCCGTCAGCTTTTGCACTTCTTTCTTGTTTTTGGGCTCTGCCATTGCCATTATTGCTCTGGTTTTGTCCGGGTTCACTTTGATGCCTTCGCTGCTTATGATATAACCGAGCATATTCCCTTTTGTGACTCCAAATATACATTTTTCTGGGTTGAGGCGGAGGCCAGCTGTCCTGAGGTTGGCGAAGGTCTCCTATAAGTCGGAGACATGATCATTCCTGTTCTTGCTCATGACCACTATGTCGTTGACGTAGGCTATGATGTTTCTATCTAGTTGTGAGCCCAAAACTTCCTTTGTCATTTTGGCAAAGGTTGCTCCGGCATTTTTGAGGCCCTCTGACATTCTGGTGTAGCAATATGTCCCGAATGGAGTGGTGAAACTTGTCTTGTCTTCGTCTTTTTTTTCATCCAGATTTGGTGATACCTAGAGAAACAGTCGAGGAGAGAGAACCTCTGGCATCTGGCTGCCTTGTCGACAGAGGCATCTATTCTTGGCAATGGAAAAGGGTCTTTTTTTGCAAGCTTTATTCAGATCTGTGAAATCTATGCACATTCTCATTTTGCCATTCTTCTTTGGTACCAGTGCTACGTTTGCAAGCCATTCTGAATACTTAACTTCCCTGATCACTTTTGCATCTAGCAATCTTTGCACCTCCGCCTTTGCTGCCAAGATTCTGTCCTCCGACATTTTTCTCTGTTTCTGCTTTCTTGGTCTCATGTTTTCATTGATATCCAGTTCGTGCTGTATCATGTCCCTGCTGACTCCCTGGAGGTCGGAGGCTGACCAGGTGAAGATATCCTTGTTTTTTACTAGAGTTTCCATGAACTCTTCCTCCTCTGCCTTGCTCAATTGTGAGCTGATTGTTACTTTTATGTCTGGTAACTCCTTTTCTAGAGGGATCACCTTTGTCTCTTCTTGACCTGCCATATCTGTTTTTCCTCTAGGCATATCCGGAGGCTCTAGTTCTTTGTCTGCTGACTCGACTGTATTGATGTTTCTTTGGGCTCTGTAGATAGCTTTTTCTATGTTTTTTGCTTCTTTCTGGCTGCCTCGGACTGTGATAATACCATGGAGTGCTGGTATTTTCATGCACAGGTAGGCCATATGTAGGGCTGCGTTAAATTTGGTTGTGAATCCTCTTCCCAAGATGGCATTGTATGGGTAATACAGATCGACGACGTCGAAGGTTATGTACTCGGTTCTAGCATTTGCTTGGGTTCCAAACGACACTGGGAGTGAGATTTTTCCTAATGCTTGTATCTGCTTGCCTCCGAATCCTATTAAAGGGGATTCGGAGGGCTGTAGTTGATTTCTTCTGAGCTTCATTTGGTCGAAGGTATTTGCGAGGATGATATCTGCTGAACTGCCAGTGTCGATCAGTACTCTGCTTATCTCCCATGCTGCTATGTTGGTCTTGATCACCATTGCGTCTGCGTGAGGGTAGCTCTCTAGCTGGAGATCTTCTTCTGTGAAGGTGATTGGGACTCTAGACCAATCTGTGTGTTTTGCTGGGCCTTGGACTGCTACATTGTTTACCAGGCGGAGGTGATCCTTTTTCTGCTTTTTCGTTTGAAACTCCATTGATGATCCTCCGGCGATTAGCAATATCATGCCTATTATTGGCAGTGCTCCATGAGGGTTGACTTGGTTTTCTGGGTTTGGCTCGTTTTTTGGTGTTGGGGGTTGGTTGTGAGGTGGTGGCGGAGGCAGTTGCTGCATGTGGTGCTGTTGCGGCGGAGGCTCGAACCTTATTTGGTTTTGTTCCAGTGGGTTTGTTTCGAGGTAGGTTATATGGGGAGATTTTGGGTTTATGTAGGTCAGGCTTGCCTCCGACCTGTAGTTGCCCGCCGGAGGCTGCTGCGAAGGCGATGACCGCCATACTGGTAGGAAGTTTGGGTAATAGGCAGAGGCCAGTGTGGAGGGATGTATTTGGGTTGCGTTTAGCGCTGGGTACATTGGGCAGTACTGCTGGTGGCCAGTTGTGTAGGTGGTGTTGACCTCTCTTGCGCTCTACTGTGTCGGAGGTTGGGCAGTCTGCTTGTTCTTCATCCTTTCCTGTGTTTCTTTTGTCTCCGGATAATCTTTGGTGCTGTGCCCTGCGTTTTCGTCGTGAAAAACGCAATATGGCCTGCGTTGTTTCTGGCTTTGGTTTCTGTTCCAGTTTTTGCCTTGGTAACCTTGCCGACCTTGGTTCCTTGTCTGGGACTCCGGCCATGTTGGCACTGCCTGTTGCCCTTGCTCGGGGTGAGGTTGACCCTCGATGCTGAGCACTTGCCCCTGGCTTGGTTTCTGATTTGATGCATTCTGGTTCGTATAGGTTTTCTAGGAATTTTTGCTGTTGTTTTGCTGTTAGTTTTGACCCTGCTCCTCCAGCCTTTTTCGGAGGTCATTGTCTGATCTGCAGTACTTCTCGAACTCATCGTACAACTGCTGTATGGAAGTTGGTTTCTTTCTTGCTAGGTGTGCTGCGAACGGCCCGATTCGGAGCCCTTTGATTGCTGCTTCAATGGCGATCTCTTCTGGGACGTCTGGTGCCTTCGCCTTTAGTTGCACGAATTTCTGAAAGTAGTCGTGTAGTGTCTCTCCCTGCATTTGTCTGCATTGGAACAGATCTGTGGATGTCAACGACTGTGCTGCTAGCCCCTTGAAGTTTGCCAATATCTTGTCCTAGAGATTTTCCCAGGAATAGACTGTGCTGGGTTTGAGCATGGAATACCAAGCCAACGCATCACCTTCGGCAGCAATAACAAATGACTTTGCCAGGATGGCGTCGTCTCCGCCGGCGGAGGCTACTGCTGCCTCGTAACTCATAATGAACTGATGGGGGTCTGTCTTTCCGTTGAACTTTGGTAGTGTGATTGGCTTGTACGCTGTTGGCCATGGCGACTGTTTTATGCCTTCAGAGAGTGGGGACTTGGGATCGATAGGCCTCCGCATCACCGGAGATGGCATCGTGGGCTGGCTGATCACTAGCGTAGGGCCTTGTAGCATGGTTGCAGTTGGTGTTGCTGCGGAGGCTGGGATTGCGGAGGTTAACGCTGGTACTGCATGCTGCATACTTAGCATCTCAGCATGTAGGACTGCCAACTGCTGCCTTATTTCTGCTACTTGTGCTGACGCTTGAATAGCTTGCTAATTAGTTGCGAATGCTGCTGCCATTTTGTCCCTCTCTTGTTGCGCTCTTTGCAACTGTGCTTGCAGCTGTTGCAGTTCTTGCTCGGGTGTTGTGGCTGAGTTTGGTTGGGCCTCCGGATCTTGAATCTCTTGATCTTGGGGTTCCGGTGGTTGACCCTGGGCATGTGCTCTGGTGTCATCCTCCACTGGCGGGGTTGTGTAGGTGCTACGAGTGTTGCGCCTAGGCCTTCCTCGCTGACCCGTGGTCGCTGCTGCTCTGGTGGTGGTTTTTCTTTTCCCTGCCATCATTGGTTTGCCTTGGCCAAACCACGGTGGGCGCCAATGTTGAGACTAGCGGTCTCAGACAGCGTGGAGGAGACAGAGGCCTCCGCCCGTTGAGCGTCGCCCTCGGGCGGAGGCACGGGATAGGCACGACAGGTGGGTGTGTAAGAAACTGGCACGGAAAGCTAAGGTTTCATTAATTCATCCATCAACCAACCCCTTTACTGTTACAAGTGTTCCCTATTTATAGGGCTCAACTACCACTTTCACAGAGTTTACAGTAGTATCCCTCAACTGCTACAGTACGTTCTTGGGATATTCCTCTACTCGCTTTCCGTCTTGGGGGTAATCTTGCCATGCCGCCATCTGGTACTGGGCCTGCATGATCAACCGGCCCATCGGGCCTCAAGACTCGACGATGGGCTATAGGGCCTCCGCCGTAGGTCTCCGCTCTGTCCGGTCTCAGGATCCGACGACGAGCCTTTGGGCCTCCGCCTCTGGGAGTGCCGAAGCCGTAGGCCTCCGACATCCCAGGATCGCCGATCTCCTGCTTGGGTCTTCGCCCCGACGACTGGAGCACCCGCGCAGTCCACGAGCGCCTTCATCTGGTTACCTGCACATACCCAAACAATGTTGGCATTTAATTAGTCTCCTGGCGGAGCGGCCTCCGCCCCATCGGCCGGAGACGCCTCCGAGCCGGCCGGGCGGAGACTTCGCCAGGGCCGTCGTGCGCAACCTGCAAGCTCAATCTAACAAACCGTTCTCTTTCCCGAGTTTGGAGGTGTGGGAGCACAACCTCCGTTTTGGTAACAGGTCGGAGATGCCCTCGTAACCTGCTGACTGCGTAGGTCTCCGCCATTCGCGGTGGCCATGTTACAACAACCCCCTCACATTCCAACAAAGCACATTCCAGTTTCTGTTGTGTTGATAAAAAGAACAGGTCAGATGGCAACTTTAACATTTCTGCTTGAACAGACAAATGAGCCCAAACTGACAATAGTCTTAACAAGCATTCCAGAGGTTGCTGACATAACATCTTGAGTCTTACAGCATGATGGCCTAATACATAAGCTAAACTTAATGAAAAGAGATACTTCTCCTCTGAACATGTTACATGAGAAAAACAAAAGAGGCCCCAACACAATGGGTTCAAAAGCTAGCTTTTGTTGCCTTCTTTCCATTTAATCAGCAAGAGAGTTTGAGGCTGCTCCCTCCTGAGCCTGATCTTGCTGCATGTCTTCAGATCTTGGATCCTCTTGCTTGTTTCCATCATTGGAACCATCCTCTGGATTGTTCATCAAAGTCTGGGTAGCTGCAGGTTCCTCTATTACAATCCTGGCTCTTGCAATAGGGTGAGTCTTCTTCCTCTTCGCCTGCAAGAGTTCATCACTGAGCTCCTAAAGGTATCAAATTTGTCCCGTTCATTTCTTGCTTATCGCAGGATTATTGCAACCTTCACCAACGTTGTCTTAGTAAATTGGTATGAAGAAACAGCACAGTTATAATGGAGTTCCTAATGCCTGCCAATCCTAACCTATATGCACTGAGCCATTCCCATCTTTTATCTCCCTCGTCGGCTCGTCATGCCCTTACCCCTCTACTCTCTGCTGCATAGCACGCCCTTGGGCCTTTTTGTTGCCTTTTATAGTCACAGATATAATTGTTCTACCTAATCATGCAATAGTGTAGTCCCGAATTTAAGAAGAGAACATGCACTCCGCAGCAGCGCGTAGTCATCACAACTCATCATATAATCACACTAGGTATTGAACTCCGATATACCTTCTATGCAAGTACGCAACATGGCAGCCAATACCTATTAGGCCATTACCTATATATTGTATGACTATGCATTTGTAAGGACGTATAACACTACAAATCTTGAGAATTGACTATCGGCTCGTGGCTGAAGCATGCTGCCGGCACCAACAAAAAGAGAACAATAGCACAAGCAAATTACCCCTTTTGGCTAAAGCATGCTGCCGGCACCAACAAGAGAACAATAGCACAAGAAACGTATCTCAAACTTACAGTGCACTTCCATCATAGCCAAAGTAGATATGGGTTTGATGGGCTTTTCCAACTTAATTCAAACCCAAAACAAATTTAACACAAACCCAAATTCAAGATAATTCGAGCTAAGTTTTGATCTTCCTGTTTTCTTAGTCCATATTATAATTGATATCCTTATGGTCCGTAGATGATATCTTTAACTTGTAGTTTGCAGTTTTGAATTTTACCAAGTCCAGTCACCACTCATGCCACTGCCGGCAAGCAAACAGAGGTGGCAACGGGCCATGGCCACAACATCCCTTCACTGTTCAACCTATCATGCTTATGTTTCAAAATGATTTTAATAGTCCAGCAACTTACGTTGTATGTATGAGAAATTTTACTTGTGTGTAGCAACTTACATGTAAATCTATCAACAAACTATATATGTATCTTGGTACACAATAATTTTTGTGGATCTCATCATAATGAATACAGTGGTGCAATCAGAAATGGAATGAACAATTCATAAAAAATGTTGACGCGCGGATATAGTTGAGTTCATGGCCTATGGGATCACTATTCTGCCCAACTATTTTGGACTTGATCCACGGACACGCGGATATTGTTGAGTTCCTCATGCCTACCAATCCTATATGGCTTGAGCCATAAGCCTCACATTTATGAACGTAAGATGCTATCCGTCCCCATGTTATCTCCTCTTCGGCTCTTCCAATGTCCTTACCCTTCTGCTGCTTAGCATAGGCTTTTGCCTCTCTGTTGCCTTTTATAGCCGCAATACATGTTTGTTCTATTTAATGATGCAATCATATTGCCCCAAATTTAAGAAGAGGAAAGGCACACCGTAGCACGTGTAGTTATCACAAGCATATAATCACACTAGGATAAATACTGGATCCACCTACTAGGCTCCTACTGCAATAGTGCCTATATATTGTAGGATTGGATGCTGGATGCATTTGTAAGGACGTGGGCGTTGAATGGTAGATGATGACGGCGTAGCTAGCTTAGGGCCTGTTTAGTATAGTTTTTTGTGGCTCTGGCTCCTACTGCAATAGCAACTGTAGCAACATTGTTTATAGGAACCGTTTCTCTCTCCCCTTAGCGAAATGAATTGGGAGCCCTAAGAAGCCACATTTTGTTGTTTCTCCAGCTCTGACTCGTCCAGTCCGAGCCAGAAGGAGCTCGGCCAGACAAGACCTTAGTCGTTACACTTTGCAGAAGTATGACTCTGTTTCGAGTAGCTAGGAATAAAAATGTTGTTTGACAAACTGATGGAAAAGATTGAAATATTACACAATTCTACTTCACCTCGTTGCCGAATCCAAATTCTATTAATTGTGTATTGCTAATTTAGGTTTATCAGTCCCTGCTTCATCATGAGTGCGGTTTCAGGCTTACATTTACTTGCGCCTAGTCCACATATATACTGTACTATGTAAAAATCATGAAAATAAATGTATCACCTTACTTATGGCTGAAGCATGCTGCTAGCACCAACATTAAGAGAAATTTTACAAGATAGTAGCGAAAGTAAAAGCGCTATCAACAACATAGCAATAGTGCAAGAAAGGAATCGCAATACTTGCTGTACGTTTTCTCCGCTGCCAAAGTAACATGGGTTTGATGTGTATTCGGATTTAATTCAAATTCAGAACAAAATGGACACAAACCTAAAACTAAGATAATTCGAGCTAAGTTTTGACTTTCTTGTTTTCTTGGTTAATTGATATCCTTTGAGTCAAAATTTACTTATAGATGCTATCTTTAACTTGTACTTTGTAGTTTTGAATTATGACAAGTCCACTCATATGCCACTGCTGGAAAGCAAACAGATAGAGCTGCGAGGTAGTCACCCACTGTTTCTAACAGCAAATTTCCTCCCATAGCAAAATTGCAATAACACCGTTTCCTCCCATGGCAAAACTGCAAATGACCTGTTTACTAGGTCAATCAGTCTGTGAACTCTGTAGGTAGATAGCACCATTTCTGTGGTAGCTCTGCTGTTCATGACTTTATACTCTGGTTCTTCCCGTTCGGAGATGCACTAACGAATGGCAGTGGCGTAGCTAGTAGTCGTGGCCACTATTTTGGACTAAGATATTGTAGGTATTTAGGTAGTAAGCTACTTTAAGCAAACATTTGAGATTTTATTGTTCATGTTAAGATGTACAAAGACTTTTTAATTTGGTTATATTGTGTTTCAGTAAATTATTTTATATATGTTGACATGTTAGATTTATATCATTGAGAAAATTTTGATCTTGAGTTGGACCATCCTAGATTAAAAATCTTGATTGCAACGAATAGTGCTTTGCTCTAGTGTCGACAGCTCAGGTCATATTCCTGTTCGATTGTTCGAAGCTGTTTTAGTAGAATGGGAATGAAGTTGTTTTTTTGTCATATCATTACTGCTCTATAAAAGAAATCCAGTGGTTCATATCGATGAGAAGCTCAACAAACCGCATACCGTAATTTTTACTTTTAATCTTTTTCATCAATATTTTAAGAATAGCTAGTTAGATTTTTTTCTTGATTTAACTCTTTTGATTGAGCCACTTGCGTGATAAAATAATGCTAGCACACACTGGTTCATATGGTCTGACAGGGTTGTCACCATGATGCTTGGCTGGGAGGACCAGGGTCCACTCCACCTCGCCACATGCACTAGAACTTTTGGCAAGTCACTAACGGGAACCTCCATCGCATCCAAATGAGTCTCCAACATTCTCTCATCCTCTTGCTACGTTAATTTTCTTCCCCCCAAAACCTCTTAGTACTCTCTTGTGGATCCACATGTGGTGGCTACCTCACTACCACATACGGAGTAAAAGATTTTTTTTTCAAGTGACCCGTCATTAAAAAAATAGGAGACACTTATCTTTGTTACTTCTCCAATATCATAAGGCATCAGACTCCTTTCAGACTCGAGACCTTAATAGTTTGCTGGTTGATTCCGTCCAGCAGCTGATAGTATGATGGAAGAACCAATCACCCCATATATGAAGCGCGCAATAGGATTCAAAAACTCGAACACTTTCTCTTGCCACATCTGTTACAAGCTGTGGTACTGATATAGCTGAATTCTTGATACCACCCAATCCTACATTGTTCATGCGAAATGCATGCATTTCCATAGACAATTTGCTCACAACTTGTCTCGTTTTTGTAAGTCCTATACTGCTCTCTGCCCTTATATTTATCCTGCACGATCGTTCACAATAGTACACTGCACCTCACAGTCACAGGTTTAAGAAAGCACATGCACTCTGCGGTAACATGCATGTACTCTTCAATTTGTAGTCCATTTATTAGCGAGCACCAACACCAATTGCACGATGCCATTATAGTACTCTTCAATTCTTGAAGACTTAAGTTGGATGTTGCCAGCGCGGTATGGTTGGTACATTCCTCCAAGTTAGGTTTGGTTGACATTTGTATAACAACAGATTGACTTTGAGTAACTAGATGAGAAAAATGTATTCTGGGCAAACAGGTGGAAATTAAGTCACCAAAGCATGACATTGTTCGATATAGGGTAGGGAATTTCAGATAAACCCAATTTATGAAGTAAATTTGGTCTCAAATCCCTAAGCGTCCACGTTTTCAAAGTTACCTAGTGAAAATCCATACATCGGTAGAAAGGTTGTTAAAAAACATTGTGAGGAGTTCGCCATTGTTTATCGTTGCCGAGCTCGTTGTAATAGCGAAGAGACAGCTCTGGCTTCAAACAGCAGACCCCTCAACCATGCTCCAATATAATGTTGCCGTACCCCTGCATGCAGACGTAGTTACCATCTATTTATCACTGATGCAAAAGATCCAATAACATGTCATTGTTATCAAGCTACATGGTATCCCAACACTCAGCAGCTCCAACCTCACACAACACACAAAACCCATATGTGCCAGATGACCCCTATATATGAAGTTAGGTAGCACCACGAACTTAGAGACTTCATTGAAATAAATACCGATCCATCACATGTCACGGACACCGTAATTGTTGTGTCCCATGTGCAGCCCAGCAGCCGCTGTGCCATGCCTAGGGCAATCGCTCACACCATACGCTTGCCTGGGTAGGTGTACTTAGCGGGGCTCGACCTCTCCCCGTCCCTTTCAGGGGTCGTGACGGGGGCGAGGTCTTGCGCTTTTAGTGTGCCGTGTGGCTAAGGTAGGGGGAAGAGGTCATGGCTGACCCTAGCCCTAGCGTCCGGTTTGGCTTGCTTGGCTCGGCTGGGCCTCGGTCGTTCGGGCCTTCGCCAGCTAGCGTATTGCAGGCCACATGGCCTGCTAGCTAATCGGTGCCCTGAGACCTCCCAAGGTTATAACCTCGACAACGAGACACCCCTGTAAGGTAAGTTAGAACTACTTCGCTCGCAGTGGCCCGACATATGTTATGAAATTCAAAACGTACCATAGTTTTCTCATAGTGGCCTGAAGAAAAAGGAATTAGAGTGACACCACTCGACCCTGATAACCTCCTGGAGCTTGTCGGGGACCTTTGTAGCTTCATAATGGACCAGATTGTATACGTCAAATGTTTGTACCATGAACCAGAGTCTCTATTAGGACGTCAACCTCGGTACCAGGCTCTTCGTGAGTGGGAAAGACTAAGCATAGGTCGTTGAAACCAATGTGTATGCAATGTTATCGGACTTTGTGGACTGGACTTGTGAATCATGTGTACGTAATGTTATCATCGGACTCTCTGGACTGGACTGGTCTGGACTGGTGATTAATTATATGTTTTGAATTGTCGTTTGTGGACTTTGAATATATGGATTATACCATTTGTGGACATTGTGGATCTGAATATATGCATTATGTTGTTTGTGACTTGTGAATATAATGTTTTCAATTATATGAATTATGTTGTCACACATGAAATTGTGAATTTGAATTTGAATTTTTTTGGCGGAAAAACAGGTTGTAGGTGCGTCTGGTAACTGAAGCCGTCCCTACAAAAAAAACTTAATAGGGGTGGCTAGTAATACAAGCCCCCCCTACAAATCGTATTTATAGAGGCGGCTTGTATTACCAGCCGTCCCTGTAAAAACGTTTGTAGGGGCGGCTCAAGTTACACGCCACCTCTACAAATAAGATTTGTAGGGATGGCTATGATTTGTAGAGTCGGTAGGGTAGGGGCCGAGCCGCCCCGACTGAGGCTCACCAGCCGCCCCTACAGTGCTTAACGCTGCAATTTGATGCTGGTGCCATAGCTTAATTCTAGAGGAACCCTCTAGTGTTTTGCATGTTTCTGATCTCTTCCTCTCCCCAAATGAGCTGGTCCGTGTTATAAACTCCTGATGCCTCATAAGTCCATTGGCTGCATATTGAAAATATCACTATTGATTTGTGGACACTTTTATATTAGATAAAACATACCATTCCCTAGATGTTTTAATAGTAAATAAAGGCATAGAAGAAGAGAGCTCCGCTTGTAGCATATATAGCACCTACAGTTTTATGAGATGTGTCAGAGACTTATACATAAGGCTTCTTGGCATTTTATTAGCTTATTGGTAAAAAAAAGAAAATATTGTTCATCCTTGCCATCTTGTGGTAAGAAATACAATGCTCACAACAAGGAAGGCCCCTACACAGATTGACAGCGGTGGTACTATAGAGATTTTAAAGCATTAGATTCTGCTGCCGTTCGTTGTTTAATAAGGATATTTTTATATTTGCTTTCCTACTTTGAGTAAATCAGAGGCAATGCCCCTGCCAAACACGTTTCGCGTCTTGGGAATGTTAGAAGCACCCTCATTTGAATCAAACTAGTACAAGTGCATCATCTATATATATATATATATATATTCAGATTTCACATGATCTGGAAGAACACATCTTCCATGTTTGATGGCAGCACGTATTTAGTTGGTCTTGTATCAATTAGTTGGTAGACCTTGACTTGTGTGTAAATTAATGGAACTGAACCTATTGCTTTTTTGTTAAAGTTAAATTTTAGCTATACTATTAAATGTTGCTGTTCCGTTACATGAGGAAGTACATTTGTTGTTGACATAAAACCCGTGGAGTTTTCCTAACCGAGGGTGCATATGAATGGTGGTGCTCAGATATGGCCTTTGGGTAGTTAGAGCTGTTGCACCAAGTTTGACAAATTCAGCGTCGATGACTTGAAGCAGTGCTTGGTGTTGTGATACATGAGGAAGTACAAATTTTAGCTATACACACGAATTATTGAACATCAAGTTATCGTTGCCGAGTTCATGAGACACTAACAAAGCATCATGTCATAACTATCCGTAAAAATAGTGCTCCCCAAGGACAAGGCAAGTCGATGCCAAATGATGCAACGACACCAAGATCATGACCATGTGGTATCAACTACATTTTCATTAGTTGTTCTAGTGCTTCCGAGTTGTTAGTTGTGCTCGAATCATGGAGTTCAAGTTGTTTGTTGGGTCACCTATTTGTCGTTGAACCTAGCTAAGTTGTTTCGAGATTCGTTAGGACACCCCCTCTAGTTGTATGGTTTCGAAGTCCATTTAGTTGTATAAAATGATCGATGCCTTCTTTTATAAATCAGGAAATTCATCTTCACACGTTCCCCTGGCCTCATGGTCCGTCTGTCATCAGCCCCAGCGATCTCACCGTACCCATCTTTCGTCCTCCGTCCACATGAAAACCTTCTGCCACGCCCCAAATACACACCAGTCCCCCAGCCCCACGCGCAGATCAAGAGAGAGGCGATTCCCGCCTTCCGTGCATGCGCACGTCCCGCACCTCCCCAGTCCCCACATCTTCTCCACGCGCCACCCGCGCACCGCCCACCCATGAGTATGTCCCTTCTGATCACATACATGGAAGTACTCCTAAAACGGACTGCACATCATAAGTTACTGATGCCTCCTGAGCCTAAATGGTTTAAGCCGACGTTACCAGGCTTGATCAATTCATAGGTTGCATGGAACCTCGTAGAAGATCAGTAGTTAGTTACATGCTCTCAGTTCTCACACTATGTCTAATGTCCGATCCAGAACTATATATACTACTCACTCTTGAGCTTGTATTTATATATATGAGTCATTTTATAATTTATAGGCACACTGCCTTACCTCGATTGGCTAATCAAGAAAACATGTCAGTTATATTTTCAACCACTCAAAACGCACAATACCAGAGCACGCATATCCTGTTGCAGTGGTTTACTACTTTATGAAAGTAGCAATAAGGTCTTCCATAACAAAGCAGCCTTTAGTTTCTCTATCACAATTGTGCAACTCATGCTTTGGTTTTGCAATTTGGAAGCTGTACTTATCTTACATATGCATGCTAATTATCCGTTCAAACTATGGGAAATAGCCCAAAACGTGAATCTTAGCTTATTTCAGCTGGTTACAATGCACTAGCAAAATTTGTTCAAAAAGGAACAAACTGATGAACGATAGCGACCAATGAGCAGTTGATGAAAGCAAATTCATTTGTCTCTATGATTTGCGGATTGATAGTTCATCGCTTATTGTAATTTTTTCAGACCAATATTATATTAGTCACTGATTTTTGTGTTGTGGTATAGTGCGTGTGCAAAGCTGCACGTAGGCACTACCACTGTACCGCAATATACTGATCAAGTTTGAGTACGGACCAGATGTCACATCACTACTCAGTAGTGCGAAATTGAGAAGGAAATTTCTTGTTTGTATTCCAAGGCCACAACGGTGTCAAGCAATAAATTAAGAAAGAAGAGAATCAGTAACAAAAACGTAGCAGAAATGCAACTGTGGTAGTAAATTTAAGTCACCCCGCGATCGAATCTTTGATATATGTGTTTACCCTAATCTGCAACAATGGCAGAAATGCATCAGGTTTGTTACTGTTACATTTTTTAACATACTGGCAGCAGCGCTACGAAATACATTGCTAAACAAAAATTAATACACAAAAACTCGGGGAACATGCAGAGTTTAACAAAGGTGGGAGTCACGCAGCACCACGCATAAAGCATTCGACGACAGCCTAAACTCTATTTCATTCTTCTGTGCACCCTATGTGATCTGTCTACTACCGTCTGCTCGTGATAAGCTTTTCAATCAACTCCAAGATCCGCATCTGAGATGCTAACCACCTCCTAATGATCGAGTTGGTCTTAATCTTAAGCTGCCTAAACGCTGCAATTTGATGCTGGTGCCGCAACTTATTAATTCTAGAGGAACGTTCTAGTGTTTTGCATGTTTCTGATCTCTTCCTCTCCCCAAATGAGCTGGTCTGTGTTATACATACACTCCTTATGCCTCAACCCATAGGCTGAATGTTGTAAACATCATTATTGATTTGTGGCGACACTATTGTACTATATAAAACATACCATTCCCTAGATGTTTTAATAATAAACTAGTGGATAGGCAAGTGCGGCACGCACGTGTATATAACAAAAAATCTCTTTTATGTTATAGAATTAATATTATAGTACAAAATTAAAAAGAACATTTTTAAGACTCATTGTAAATCAAAATCTAATGGTTGGATAGGCACGTGCCGCACGTGTCTATTACAGAAAATCTCTTTTATATTACAGAACTAATTTTTTAACTTATTTTAAATCAAAATCTAATGGTTCTTAGTCTCTTATAACTTGTTAATGACCTTGTCATGGTTTTCACTACTACAAAAAATCTTGTCATGGTTTTTACTACTACAAAAAATCTTTTGCGAGGCGTTTGGGCAGAGGCGGGCAGGAATTTCAACCGCCTCGGTTAATGCCTTGGATTAACCGAGGCGATCGTTTTTTATTAACCGAGGCGGTTACAATCAACCGCCTCGCAAAATTGATTTACGGAGACGGTTCAAAAATAACCGCCTCCTAAAATCTATTAACTGAGGCAGGCCTTATAATAGGCCCGCCTCAAAAAATACCTGTATTTTGGGAGGCGGGCCTCCCATAACGACCCTCCTCTCAGGCTAATATAAATAGAAGGGTTAGGGTTTCACTCCTCACCCTCTCTCCCTCTCTCCCAACCCGACAGCCGCAGCCCAGCCTCCCTCGCGAAGTCGTGAGTCACGGCGCCCCCCTCTCCGTCTCTCCCACTCTCTCCATCTCCCTCCCAGGAGCCGCACTCCGGCCCCTCTTCATCTTCCTCCTAGGCGCCCCTCTCCATCCCACCGCGCCCCCTCCCCTCTCCTCTCCCCCACGCGGCGGCCTAGTGGCGGGCGGTGCGAGCGACGCGATCAAGGACCCGGCCGAGGCGGCAGCAGTGGCGAGCTCCTCCTCAACAGGGCGGCAACGGCGGCGCATACGAGCGGATCCGGCGCCCTTCCTCGGATTCGGCGAGCCTCCTTAGCGGGGCGGCAATGGCGGTAGCGCGCGCAGGCGGAGAGGCAACGGCGGCGCAAGTGAGTGGATTCGGCGCCCTTCCTTGGATCCGGCGAGCCTCCTCAGATCCGGCGCCCTTCCACACCCCCGAGCTCGCGCGGCCCTTCCTCACCCCCGAGCGCGGCGAGCTACCTCGGATTTGGCACAGGCACCTCCACGCCGACGAATCCTTGTAGCAGCAGCTCCTGCTCCTTCCCCGGCAGCGGATCCGGCGCCACCACCTCCACGCCGGCAGCGGCGCGCATCGTCATCACCCCGTGGTGGCCGGATCCGCCACTGGAGGCCGGATCCACACCCGTGGAGGCCGGATTTGGCAAGCAGTGGGTGGATCCGACGAGTGGTGGTGTGTCCCGTGGATGGGCTCGGCGGGCCCGTGGATGAGCTCACTGGGCTTAGTCCAAGGGTTTTCATTTTTTATTTTATTAACCGAGGCGGCATTTGAACCGCCTCGGTAAATCATTGATTTACCGTGACCTTTCGTCCGAGGTGGTTGGAAAAACCGCTCGGTTAACCATTTTTGCCCGCTACGGTTAAGATTCCTGTAGTAGTGTTTTGTCCCTGGCTAAGCCATCAATATTATAATGGTCTTCATGTAAACAGTGGATGTATTCAAGCTAAAGATCAGCAAAGGCTCATCATGATATTGTTGAAAAAATATATTCATAAATAAATCAGTACAGTCGACGAACCATCTTTTTTAATGGCACATGCGTACCACACATACCTAATATTAAACAGAGACTTCTTCCTCAGTTTATAGAAATGAAATCATGAGACCCAACACATGATGGTTCTGAACCTAAAGTAAGTAACATTTTATTTTTCTGGATATTTTAGTTTTTAAGGCTACCGGTTACAGGGTTATTTTTTATTCTTTGTCAATGCTTTTCCAGAGGAATAAATATAGGTGCCAAACTGAGAAAATAATGTGCATAAATGTGATATCATCAAGATCAACAAAGACTGATCATGATATTGTTGAAAAAATATATTCAAGAATAGATATGAATAGAAGTAACGCAGAAAAAGCACCTATATTATCTTGAGATCTTCAAGTCACAGCACTGAGGAGGAGGAGGCTCATGTGAAGACAACGCCTTTGGAAAGCGCAAAATGTCATTTATGGATTAACGGAGGCCGTCAGGACGTCCACCTTCGAAAAGCGCAATTAACATAGGCGTTGAGCCTGCCTGCCTCCAAAAACCCAAAATGCCCGCCTACAAAAACTTGCACAATAGTATAATGACCTGATCATGGCCTTATGATACAATAATACTAGTGAAGGTCAATTTAATTTATGTTGATTGAAGTCATAATGACTGCTCGTGAGTAGAGATAGGAAATAAGATGTGTTAGCAGTTGGTTGCCCAATAAACTTTGCATGGCAGTTTTTTTGCAACTCTAATTCCTTTGAATTATGAACTATAAATGGAGAAGCACCAGCCATAGTCGGATCAATCCAAACAGAAGAATTATGTTCCATCCTGCAATCTTGAGAAGTCTTTCTTGTAATATTCACTTGAGGACAATAATTTATAATTTATGTCTTTTATAGCAATTTTCAGATATGTCACAAACAATTCACCTTAGGGCATTCTACAATGATTGCTGCAACACTGCTTATCGGAAGCAGTGCCACCATAACAATTTCTCTATCTGCAATTCAGGGAAATCACAATAGCATCATTCGTATATGTATATGTTCAGATACTACACATAAGAAAAGTGATAGGAAGATAAATAAATCCCTACTTTCACAAATTTATTATTTTTCGCCAACATATAAGGAAACTAAAGCACATAAATCATTATAATAATTTTAAATGAAGAAATTTTGGTTAGAGTAACATGCAAGCATATTGTTTGGCTGAGCATAAAGTTATGAATGTAACAAAATTAAGACAAATTTATTAGTTTTCGCCAACATAAGGAAACTAAAGCACATAAATCATTATAATAAATGAAGAATTTTATGTTAGAGTAACATATGCAAACATATTTTTCACAGGCAGTGGATAAAGTTATGAATTTTTAACAAAATTAATTTCACAGTATTTGGATGTATAATTATTTTTCTCCGATTTTTCACAAGTCTCTGCATGGATTAGTACAAATATGCAAGTTCTATTAGCTTGTACTGTTCATCTTTTGGCCGTAACAGCAAACACACAGAGACAGAGAGAATGAAAGGAAACCAGGCGGCGAGCACGCACCGATGTGCTGCGAACGTCCCTGTTCGCCAACGCGACGTCGTCCTCCCCTGCCAGCTGCTTCGTCCATGGTGCGCTCGCTGGAGTCTGCTGGGGCCGCGTCGCCAGCAAAGAGCTACGACGGCCTGCCGTCAGCGCCGCCCCGTCACGTGAAGTTGCTGGCGTTCCCCAAGGGTGGCCGGCTGGCGGTGGTGGTGCCCGCTGGGGCCGTCATCGCCGGGAGAGAGCGATGACGGGCTGCCGTCGAAGGACTGCGAGGGACAGTAGTGGCCGGTGACCGGCCGGGCAGGCCAGGGCGGAGTACGTACCGAGCGGAGGGGGCGACGGGCGGAGGCGTGGAACGGCTGCGGAGTCTCCTAGCGAGCAGGGGAGGCGGGTACAGGCGGAGTCGTGGAACTGCTTTGCGGCAAGACTCCGAACTTCCGAAGGCAGTACGGCGCGAAGCGTCGCAACTGGCGAGGATGAAGAAGGGGTCGCGGCGGGGGGTGTGGGTACGCGCGGCCGCGCGGGGTGAAAAAACCGGAGGGGAGCCAGGCCCGCGAAGAGAGGAAGGCGCATGTTTCATATGTTCCTGCGGTCCTTTTCTTATAGCTCCACCTGTCAATCTAAGATGGGTAGAGATTTTTACGGTGATAATGGATTTACAATTCGTTCGATGAAGAAGGGTCGTTCGATGAAGAAGTGGTCGCGGCGGGGGGTGTGGGTACACGCGGCCACGTGGGGTGAAAAAACCAGAGGGGAGCGAGGCCCGGGAAGAGAGGAACACACATGTTTCATATGTTCGTGCCGTCCTTTTCTTGTGGGTCCACCTGTCAATCTAAGATGGGTAGGAAGTAGGTCCAGCTGTCAATCTAAGGTGGGTAGAGATTTTTACGGTAACAATGGATTCACAATTCGTTTGCTCCTTTATAGTATAGATTAATAAAGACATACTCCAGTTAGAAGAAAGTGCTGCTTGTAGCATATATAGTACCTACACGTTTATGAGGTGTGTCGGAGAGTTATATATAAGGCTTCTTGGCATTTTATTAGCTCATGGATAAAAAGGAAAATATTGTTCATCCATGCCATCATGTAGTAAGAAAAACAATGGCCACATGCATCCATGGCCAATTGGCCACTGCTCAGAATGACAGCAGTAGCATGATGGAGATGTTAAGACATTAATTCAGTTGTGTTCGTTGTTTAAAAAGTTTATTTATATTTGATATCCTAGTTTGAGTAATCAGAGGCAATGCCCATGCTTCGCTTCTCAAGAATAATAGAACTGAAGTGCCCTCATTTGTTGGTACGGCTTATGCCGGCTTCGGCTTCATCTATTTTGCGCAAATCGAGGCACTGTAGCGTGAAGCCGTTTTGTAAGCCGAGGTTAAAATGAATTAGAAGCCGGAAAAATCCAGTTTTTCTGGCTTCACCGGCTTTGGCTTCACCGTGAAGCCGTTTTGGATGAGCCGTGCCAAAGGGGGCTTAAGTAGTACAAGTCCATCACCTATATATCCGGATTTGACATGGTTTAATAGAGCACATCTTCCATGAGTCTGATGGCAGCAGGTCCTTTAGTTGGTCTTGTATCAATATGTTGGTGCATCTTGACTTATGTAAATTAATTGAATCGAGCCATTGCTTCTTTGTTAGAGTTAAATTTTAGCGCTACTTTTAGATGTTGTTGTTCTGTCAGGAGGAACATTTGTTGTTGACAACTTGGCATAAAACCTGCTATACATGATTATTGGAAGTAAAAGATTTAACAGTTAGAAGGAGTGAAAATCCGGGCATAAAATGAAAAATATGATCACTTGGATACTTACTTCTAGTCAGTTGCAAAAATAAAATAAAAAAACTACTGCTCACGGTGGACAAACTAGCTACCAATGCAACAAATTAAAGAGAGATTGGGTTTCAGCAAGCTGATGACTGATGAGGCAGGCAAATACATCGTAATCGGTCCTGTATTCGTACAGGAGTCTGTGCAAGGATTACAAGAACTTTCGTACTAAATGTGTACTGTACGTAACTCTGTGAGCATGACTGCTGGAATTTTGGTTTCTCAGTGCCACAGACGACAACACATGCATGGCTGCCGGTTTCTCGGTGCCATCTACTATGGTGTTGATGTTGGTGTAGCTGTGCTTGGGCTTCCCTCACAAGGGTGGGTCGGTAGAGGTTAGGTTGAAAGCTTGGACATGTACATCGATGTGTAATCATTGAGCTTCCTATCTTACCTTGCAAGATTGATTCTTCAGATGAAAGGTAATCCTATTTTTTTGGGCCAGCAATGACAGCATTGTCGGTGTCATGGCCTTTCTCATGGCATCGTCCTAACCGTGGATGGCATAATGACTTGATGAGTTCAGCATCAATCACTTGAAGTGATGCTTGGTCACATGTAGTGTTTGCATCATTTGTCATTCGACTTGCCTCCTCCTTCGAAGGATAATTTTTACAGAGCTATGATGCTTTGTTAATTAGTTTATCTGATGAGCTTGGCAATGATAACATGTTGGCATTCCAACACTTTGTGCTCATGATGGTTGGCCATGGTTGCTAGGCAACAGGACCATGTGGTCTCGCAACTACATTTTCATTAGCTGTTCGAGTGCTTCTAAGTTGTTAGTCTGCTTATGCTTGAAAACAGGACAGGAAATTCGCGTCCTGATTGGCACCATTTTACGATTTTCCTGACCATATCCTGTTTTAGCTCCTGACCGTATCCTGTTTTATCCTGACCGTTTGTATCCCTTGCTATGCTGGAGCCATATTGATCGAATTTGAGTTGTTAGTTAGATCATCTATTGGTCGTTGCACCTAGCTAAGTTGTTTTTCGAGATTTGTTAGCCACACCTACCTCTCTAGTTGTATGGTCTCGATGTTCACCTTACTACATAAAATGGTCCCATGTCTTCTTTTAATAATATTATTAAACCTCTTACTGTTTTTCAGAAAAAAAAAAGAAGACGAATGGAGTAGTATTGTACATGTGCTGTCCCTGTTTAGAGTTCAAATATGCAGCTATTCCAGTTGTCCCAGCAGTATGACACGAATTATTTGTGTGCCATGCATGCAGAAAAGGTATTACAGTGTACTGGTAAGGTACAGCATAGTAGCAGTTCATACAACAAAAGAGCGCGTCTGTTCAGCATCACTCTGAGGTTAAATCAGCTGAAGGAGCTAGATCCATCATCGTTTCTTCTGCTCCTGTCGAAGAATCCATAGAGCGGGTTCTATGCCTCTATCACAGTCCACGCCCGTAGTAGGAACATTCTATCTTGTTAGTTGGAGGGTCCAGGCTACTACAAATTCAATCCTAAAGATGGCAACGGCCCCGATACCCGACGGGTATTTGATCCATTAGAGGACGGGATAGAATCATATCTTTACCCGCGGGCATCTAAATGGGCAAGAATTCATCCCCGACGGGTATAGCGGGTACGGGAACGTTCCCTGTTTACCCGTCCCCGTTACCCATTGGGGAACCCAACTATTTGAGCAGTCATGCGAGTATTAGGCCCAAAAAAGCTCAACATAGGTATTTTTGCCCAAATTTGAACAATCATATATATAGTTTGTGTGTTCTAGGAACCCTAGTTCATTTTTTCCTCACCATCTCCGCCAGCAGCACAAGCACGCCTGCCTCACGAGCGCTCGTGCCCCTCGCTTCCTCAGTTCGGTCTCTCTGCCACCTTTGCTTGTCCTCCTCGCAACCTCACTCCTCCTCGGCATCTCCGAGACTCCGACATTTATACCCGGGTGAAGAAGAAATGTCTCCGATTGCAAAGCTGCGACCCCAAGTGTCATTGTTTATCGGGTATGCAGTACCCGTCGGGTATCTGTTACCCGACCGATGCCCAACGGGTACGGGGATGGGCAAGAATCTATACCCGAGACAGTTAACGAGGATGGAGACGGGATGAATTTTCCGTAGCGGGGAAGAGAATGTTCCGGCGATACCGGCGGGTACATCCCCGTTGCCAATCCTGCTGCCTCCTAATCCTATTATATACCATCTACTCCTAATGGAAAATCCGTAGCTTTTTCATTCGTCTCAGGGTGCTACGAGTAGACCAGCAGTAGCCTCTTGGCGACTCTGCTCTCTCGTTTTTTATAGATGCCCTACTCCTCTGCCGTTGGCCTGTGAAATAAAGGAAGCCTACTAAACTCTGAATCTGCCTGTGTGAAAGGAATTAATAAGCACACAGCTCCACTTTACAGTTGCACTAAAATGTGATATAATAGCTGCATTGGTTCTTTTGCTGGGCATGCAGCTGGCTTATATAGATGAAACATAACCATTTTCTCAAGTCAGTCTCTGTGCCTACATATGGATCAGAATAGGAAAAGAACAAGGGCCTTTTACGTACGTGCTACTATAGAATTAAAAATATTGTAATTCTAAGTGTGTCACTCAAAACATTCTATTGAGTGCATGCTAGGTCACTCGCTAACACAAATTACTACATCACTGTCGTGTCTAAACTCGACATCATATCACTGCCGGATTCGGATCCAGCAGTGAAGGGCTTGCAGATTAAAACTCAAGACCTCGACATTCATGTTCTTTGGAGCGTCCACACTAGTTAAGATATATGACTAGCTCTTTGACTGACACTTGTGACTATAGAACTGATCTTGTTCTTTTAACTGCACAATTTTGAATCATATATTATATATTTAAACACTCTAAATGATCTGAAATGAAATAGTTGCTAACAGAAAAGTTGTAGATCATGTGGAGTACTGCAATTTTTATGTTGACCCTATCTTCATTCAATATTGTTAACCATCTCAAATCTGATCCAATAACTTATTAAATATTTAGACACGTAAACCTTTTAAAATTATAAAGTGTTCAGTGTTGGTCTTTGTTACAACATAGGAGTACCATTTGACCACGTTGGTCGTGTGGTCGACGAGTGGTGTATAAAATACCTGATAATAGCTGTATTGGCTCTTTTCTTGAGCTTGCAGCTGCCTTATATAGAATAAACAAACCTGTTTTGCCGAAAGTCAGTCTCTCTGCCTATCGATCAGGAGGTACCAGGAGAGAAAAAAACAGGAGCTTTTTGCCGATGGGCTGTTATTAAATTATAAAACATTGTATTTCCTTTGTGTGACACAAAATTCTAGTTGACATGGCGTATAAAATCTAGCTGAACGAGCAGCCGCTTCATAATAGCTGTAATTTCGATCATGGTTTCTTCTGCTGGTGTCAAAGAATCCATAGAGCGGGTTCTATGCCTTTGTCTGTCCACGCCCATAGAAGGAACATATTACCTAGTTAGTTGGAGCGTCCAAGCTATGACAAATTCAATCCTGCTGCCTCGTAATCCTATTATACAATCTACTCCAAATGAAAAATCCATAGCTTTTTCATTCTTCTCAGGGACGTCCATGCACTGCGGAAAGTCTTATATGCTACTAGTAGACCAGCAATAGCCTCTTGCTCATTCTGCTCTCTGGTTTTTGATAGATGCCCTACTTCTCTGCCAATGGCATGTGAAATGATGTAAGCCTACTAAACTCTGAATCTGCCTGTGTGAAAGGAATTAAGCACACAACTCCACTTTACTGTTGCACTAAAATGCGAAATAATAGCTGCATTGGTTCTTTTGTTGGGCATGCAGCTGGCTTATATAGAAGTAACATAACCATTTTCCTCAAGTCAGTCTCTGTGCCTATATATCGATCACAATAGGTACCGTACCATAACACAGAAAGAACAAGGGCCTTTTACGTACGGGCTACTATAAAATTGTAAAATATTATAATTCCTAGGGTGTGTCACTCAAAAAATCTATTGATGAGTGCATGCTAGGTCACTCACTACCATAAATTACTACATTACTCTCGTGTCTAAACCCCAGCATCCCATGATTGATTCGGATCCAGCAGTGATGCGCATGCAAATTTGAACTCAAGACCTCGACGTTCATGCTCTCTGGAGGGTTCATACCATTTGAGCTAAGCGAGACTTTGACTACATAAACTTGTGACTATACAATTAGGAAAAATTATGTTTTTAAGTTCTCAGAGTGTTGAAATTCATTTTTTTTAATTTTACGAACAACCTTGGATGGAGATACAACCAAAACCAAAGTTGCAAAGCTCGAAGAGATATTCAAATTTGTAGTTGATGATTTTTCATTAGAATCTTTTTGTAGTCTAAAAATTATGTTTTAAGTTCTAAGAGTTTCAAAATTTATTATTTAAATTTTCCAAACAACCTCAGATGGAGATACAACCTAAACCAATGTTGTAGTACTCAACGAGATATAAAACTTTTCAGTTTAATTCTTTTCATTTAAAGTTGTTTAGAGCCTCAAATATTCATTTCAAGATTCACTAAAATGAATAGAAAAAAAGAAAGAAGCATTCACAAAGTCACAAATGACATTGTGGTGTAGTGGTAAGTGATGATTCACTAGAAACCTCAGGTCACAGGTGGAAGTCATTTGTGGCAGTCGACCCTCAAGGTAGCTATTTCCCTTGCTATCTACCCTGTGCGTTGGAGCCACTCACGTGCCCTGAGGATGCTTTCGGGAAGTGAATAGCTTACTGTCGTGGTCGTTGGTGGAGCGTGGGAGCCTTCTGCGAAGGTGCATGTGGGTACGTCGTTCTTCCAAAGATGATGACAGTGTCAAGCAGGTCCGGCAATGACGGTGATGGTGTCGATCGATGGAAGCTCCTGTTGAAGCAGAGGATGATCTCTTGGTCAAGTGTCCAGGCCAGTGTTGTGGTACGGTGTCGCTCCTGATGGCGGTGGAGACAGCATGCCCTGGTGGTGGCGCCTAATGCAACTGAGGTGGTACCGTGACATCACTCCCACTTCTCCTGTCAGCGCGTCCTTGCGCGCACTGAACCATTGCTCGTGTGGAGGTGACGTCGGTTGATAGGTGAGCTCCCCCTTGTATTTCCTGCAGCGTCATGATGAGTCATCCAAGCACCATAGCTGAGAGGCAGATAGGCAGGTATTGTGGAGAGTTCGTGTAGCCGTGGGGATCTATGTGGTCCGATGTTGGGACAGGTTCATTTTGGCGACCCATCAGTGTTGCTTGTGTGTTGATGATGGGTAGGGATCGTCATCTCTTGTTAGTAATATCTACATAGATCGTGGGGGTCTATTGTTGCTATGTACCTGGAGTCTATCAGAGCCGTTGAGATTGGGATGCTTGGTGCCGTCTGGAGCTCATCCTGAGTGACCCAGGGAGCAGCGGCGTCGGTTAGGTGACGAGAATCAAACATAGGGGTATGCTAAGTCCCCGGGAGAAAGGCTCTTGGCCGAGAGATCCCCGACCGATCCTCCAGGATCACTTGAGGGCTCGGGGGCTATACCTATCAGGTACGCTCACGCATACCCTCCTGTCAGAGTTGGGAAGAGCCTGAGCACGCCCAAGGCCACTACTCGGGGCTCGGGGGCTCATCAAGGCTCTAGGCTCCCGATCGATGGTAGCCCGAGCCTAACGCCAGCCTCGCTCCAACCCAAATCAGTGCTCAGACCGGCAACCGATGCCCCGATCGTCGGCCAGCCCATCGGGCGCCCAAAGCCCCGACAGGTACGGAAATTCCACGGTGCCTGCCCGTTCAACGGGCAGGAGGCACTGTTGGCCACTCCCGCGACAAGGTCATGCAAATGGTGTGACACAACAAGACAAACGACTCCACCGGTTCTAGGGGAACTGGGCTCCCGGGCCCACTCGTTAGCCGACCGAGCCGGGGCGCCTTCACCGCCAGAGAAGCCTCGAGAAGGTTCACCCGGTGGAGGCCGAAACACAGCAGACAACCCCTAACGGTCAAGTGTTAGGGGCCCCCATGACGTCAGGCAACGCCTGTGGCCCCCCCAACTCTTCGACAACGCCAGGGTCCATCCACGCTGCAGCAGCAGCCTCCTAGACCCCAGCACATGAAGACCATAGACCAAAGCCCCCAAACTATCTTGTACCCGACCTTCCTCAGAATATAAGGGGAGGGTCGGCTCCCGTAGAAAGGGAGTTGGACAGACGCAGAGTTCAGTCGACAGATTAGGCACTTTGAGAGGAACAGCAATGGGTAACCCAGCAAGAGAGATGACCGATTCCGTTACTCACTGGGGAAGAAACCTCACCGCCAAAGAGCCGTAGGATAGCACCGAGCGATTCCCCTTCCAACTCTCATTCTCCTTCGCTGTAACCCCCAATTTGGGTGCTCCTGAATACAAAGAACTCGTCACTGTTGGACATAGGGTCTCGATAGCCCAAACCAGGATACATCGTTGTGCCCGAGCCACCGGAGATCCACACTCCTAACATCTGACGAACAACAATGTTTGTCACAGCAACGAACCTGCGACACTAGGGTATGGGCACAGGGAAAGACGACGACAGCGGCACGGAGGGCTCGGAGAGAGGAGGGAGAGATAGGGGAAGAGCTTTCACTCTGTTTCTACTTAAGATCTGAATAGTTACATGACCCCTATATTGATAGTCCCGGGGGACTTGACCCCTAAACAATCTATACTTGGCCTCCATGCAATCTATAGATAGAGTCCTTATAGATCTGGACTCTCCTTTTCTAAACAAACTATATTACTTTTATTCCAATTCTATCTTTATTTTCCATCTAATCTGGACTTCCCCTGTTGGAATGCGTGTTACTGTACCAGGCCCGTACTGAGGCTGGTGACAATGTTGAGTTTAGACACGACAGTGATGTATTAATTTGTGGCAGCGAGTGACCTAGCATGCACTTAATAGAATGTTTTGATTGATAAGCTCGGAATTACAATATTTTTTTAATAATTTTATAGAAGCCCGTGTTCTTTGTATGTTATGTATGGTAACTATTCTGATCAATATATAGGCATTGAGACTGACTAGAGCAAAATGGGTATGTTTCTTCTATATAAGCCAGCTGCATGCCTCACATGCAAATTCAGAGTTTAGTAGGCTTCCTTCGGCAGGCCACGTGCACTGAAGTAGGGCATCTACGAAGAACCAGAGAGCAAAGTGACCAATAAGAGGCTACTGCTGGTCTACTAGTAGCATATAAAATTTTCCGCACTACATGGACGTCCTGAGAATAACGAAAAAGCTACGGATTTTTTATTAGTAGTAGATTGTAGGACTAGGAGGCAGCAGGATTGAATTTGTAATAGCTTAGACGCTCCAACTAACCACAACTGAAGTTCCTTCTACTGGCGTGGACAGACAGACGCATAGAACTCACTCTATCGATTCTTCGACACGAGCAGAAGAAACCATGATGGATATCCACTACTACAGAATGGACTTATTGTCCCGGATAGTAACGGTCTTTAGTCCCGGTTACTATGCCGGGACAACGATCCCGGGACTAAAGGTGCCACCTTTAGTCCCGGGTCATCGAGCCAGGACTAAAGATGGATCTTTAGTTTCGATTGGTGTTACCAACCGGGACTAAAGGCCCTCCAGTCGAGCAAACGTGGCCGTACCCTTTAGTCCCGGTTGGTAACCCCAACCGGGACTAAATGTTCCTTTTCTTTTTTTTTTGTTTAATTTGTTTTCAATTCAGTTACACGTATTTGTTTAATATATAATATGTTTTTATGTACGTATTCTACGCTGCTAATATAAATACACGCACGCATATAATTACATATAATTCTCATCTCGAGCATTATTACATTCGAATAAAGTATGAACCTATATATATTATAGATATATATATATATATATGTATATATACAACACTTTCATAATCTTGTTCTCGAAAATAACGATATCAATAAACATTTAATTTACACAATTTATTCCTTCGGATCAAAGTAGAACTCGCCGTTGGGATTTAGCACTTTTTCTAGAAGAAATCCTGCTATTGACTCTTGAACTGCTTTCAGATGGTCTTTTTGCATGACCCTTCGTTTCAACCATTCAGTCTTGCATTTGAAATAAAAGAAAAATTATTAATACATATATATATATATATTCATTTAAAAATAAATAAAAAATTGATATATACGTACTCTGAGGACATCTTTAGGAGTTCTTCTTATGTAAGCGCATGATAAATTCACAAACGTAGTATCCACATAAGTTATTACCTGTTGCTGCCAAGAAACACCACTGTACTTGAGAAGAAGATTATTTTCATCATCTCACACGTAAATTGAAGTATGATATAGTAATTAAACACGTGGGGAAGTGTATATAGTACAACTTACTTGTATTTCAACTACATTAAGTGGTGCCTTGCAATCCTTGCGATGTTGCCGAATAAACTCTTTCCAAACCCTGTGCGACCAATAATGTACGATCGTTAATAAATTATGGCAAAGTCTATTCAATAATAGTTGTGCGCGAGAGATCAAATTACCCCTGAATAATGTCTATCATATCTTGGTATAAAGGCTCTGCTCTTTTCTCAACGAGTCAAAGATTACTAACCGACTTGAGTTTAACTCAATGACAATGAGTATCCAAAGAAAACTGCATTGGTTTATACACACACGTACATGCATATAAGTTGTATTGATATTACATAAAATATGTAGACTACATTATTATTAACACTTACTCAATGTTGTACGGGAAAAGTATTGTTGTCTTGTCGTCTTTGCTTCACGAAGAACATCATGATATTCTCCTCGTAGCTTCAGATACCCACCGCTCCTTGATAATAATACCAGCTTTTGAATACGATATAAGGATCAATGAAGCCAACACCGGTGTCTTGTATTCTTTGGAGCTCGACATCCGGAATCAGATATAAATATAAGTTACATGTGAGGATAATTATATACACGCATTTACGGAAGTGAGTTTATTAAATAAAAGTAAGAATCACTTACAAACAAAAGGAGCTAATGATTGATTTATCCAGAGCATCCAAGTGGTATAGTTGATGCAATTCTTCAAACTAATATGTAAGATGTCATCACCACGGAAGTAATGATGGTCTCTAAATCGACAAAGATCCACTTTGCTCACCCCTCGCCACACGCTTTGCATGTACCACTTGTTGAGCAAGTACATTTATGTACCCAATTCATTCAGAGCCGCAGGTTGTATACAGACTTTTGCCATATTTATAAGTCTTCCGTATCAACTTCCGTGTTCGGATTGGAGCTTTGCCCGCCAATTGATCCAAGGTTAAACCAAAGATCTTTAAAAAAAGCATTAAGGGCTTGAACCGACACTTCTCCGTTGTCTGATCGATAGACTTCTATGTTGGAACTATATTCATTAGCAACAACAAGATTTTGCATTGGTTGCTTCATTGTCCGAGTCAGGGACATCCTTCCCCGATGCTCTTTTCCTTTTCTTATCTGCATCATGTGACTTCACGAGGGAGCGGTCATAGTCCGATAGTGGCGAAGGCTTACGAAGTTCAATCATCTTTTTTTTCTTGTGAGCATCGACCTTGGCCTCAAAGACATCTCATGGTATGTAAAAGTACGGCTTCTCCTTAAGCTTCGCTTGACTCTTGTTTTGATATCTATAAAAAATCTTTCACTTTTTTTTGTCTCCTTCAAATTGCTATTTGCTCATCGGTCTTTTTCGTGAAGTATTTCTTGAGAAATAACTCTTTTTCTCGGGGTCTTCTTTGCACGGGACCTTAGACGCCTTTTTTAGTGCGGCCACCGTGGAGGGGGTGGGGGCGGTGTTGGAGACCGGCGTGGAGGCATTGGAGATCGTTGTGAGGCGGTGGGGCGGTGTAGGAGTTGGAGATCGTTGTGAGGCGATGGGGCGGTGTAGGAGTTAGGCGATCGCCGTGGGGATGAAGTCGTCTCGCCCCGCGATCTTTGTGATGAGATGGGGAATGAATGATTAGGCTAGGTGGGGGAGACCTGCTACAAAAACAAGTTGTGTGTCAATTATTTTTGAAGCCAATAGAAAATTAATGGAAAATAATATTTCATTCACTTTCATTCGTACCTAGGGTGAGGTAGGGGAAGCGGTGGCGCCCAGAATGATGATGAAGCGTTTGCGCCATTGAATAAATGTCTTCTCCGCTTCTCCTAGTGTATTCTCCCCATCACCGCCTTCAATGTCAAGAGGAACATTGTCTGTAACCTTTGAGCACTCTATCGACCGAGACGCTAGCATATCCGGGTTGAATAATCGACCCATGGATTCTTGGTGTCTTCGTTCGGTCTATTGGAGATACAACCCGACAAACCACCATGATTGATGCATTATTACCATCTAGAATGTGCAGCTCACATGTTGTTAGAGGCTCGGTAATGTCATCAAGGAAGCGCAACCCAATGTCGTCTTGAATAACTGGCAGCTCCGTAGAAGCACAACCGCTTTTCATCCCCGACCAACGGGCTAATGGTGACTCCGGCGTTGATTGCGATTGCATTTGACTCATTGCTAGTCTGCACTTGCCTCTTGATCTCCTCCTGCATTCTTGCCTCGGGAGATTTTTCTCGTTCATGTGATTCAAGCAATGCTTGTCGTGACTCATCAACAAATTGCTCCAATGCACGGATTCGTTCTGCCTCCTCATCCTTCTTTCTCTGGCGGCTTCTGTAGGTATCCTTGTCTGCTGGGAATGCGTGTAGCCACGGAACCGCCCTATAGCCTCTTGTTCACCACCGTGTTCGGGATTCTCTAGGGCATATGTCAATTCATCATTCTCTCTGTTGGGCTTGAAAACACCACTATCGCCTTCTTCCCTAGCACGAGCTAGTCTCTGTTGCTCTCTCAATTTTTGGCCAAAAATTAGCTTGCCGATGTCTGCGGTCTGGGCTTCCCCATGAGCGTAGAACCAATTCTTCACACGCGTTGAGGCCGCTTCTTCTCTATTATTTCAGTGTATGATTCCCTTGGCGTAATCTCTCGCTTCTAGGTTCTCGCCACTTGGGAATAGCACTCCTATAACCACCTGATCCCATGCGATGATGGTATTGCTTCATCGGGCATTCCAGATTCCTCATCACACGTTCCTCACCGTCTTGAGATGTCTTGTATTCTACTGAAGGCATCCCAATGGGACTCAACTTGACAAACGCCTTAGCATTGAAATCCGCCAAGCATTCTTCAAGATAAACTTTTTATACAATGTCTTCTTCCAACTCGGAACAATGTTGCCATCTTCTTCATTTTCTAATCCTCACTAGCTCCTTCAAAGCATCATCCGCTTGTAATGTGAAATGCTGAGTGATATCTCTCCAAGCTAGGTTCTTGTCACGATCAGATACAAAACTAACATTAGGAGCGGATATCTTCTGCTTCCATTCACGAGCACTAACTGGGATCCTATCCCTTACAATGAACCCACATTGATTGACATATGTCTGAGCATGTGGTCCCAATGGTTTGCCGATGTCGGTGTCGAATTCTAATATTATGAAACGGCCCTCTAATGGCTTTTTTGGCCCTCGGACTTTCCTACTTTTGTCGGTGGTTGATGTAGATCCAGAGACCGGCTACATGAGTAGAAACACAACGATTAACAACAAATATATGTACGCATGCATCTATAAGAGATGATAGATAATCGAATATACATCGCCAGTATTTTCTTGCGCGATAATTTGTTGATCTTCAACCACCGGCATATTCAGGATATCCTCATAATCAGCAAAGTACTGACTCGTGTCATCTACATCCACATTGGTGCCGGCGTTGATAATATCCGCCATTATGTCATCATCCGGAGCAGCCATTTGTATCTTCAAGATAACACATAGATAGAATTACTATGGTACATAACATAAGTACATGTGATAACACATATAGAATTACTAAATCCAATTAAATATAATAACACATAAGTACATCTGAATACTAAGTTTGGTCATCTCAGCAAGATCTACAATTGTTACATAGCTCATTTTTCCATTTGAGAAATTTTTATCAAACACTAGTCACAACTTCTTGAATCTCATATAGACTTTCTAAAACTATGTCACACACTTGTGAAATTTAAACTACATTTTGTTCAAGCTTTCTCAAATGAAAAAATGGCCTATATAAGGATTGTAAATATTGATGAGCTGAACAAACTTGGTATTCAAAACTTTTCAATTTTAGACAATCTGGTGTTCCGAAAACTAGTTTGTAGGCGTCGAAATTTAAAAATCACAAATTTGAACCATCCAAACTTTCTCAAATGGAAAGTTGACCAAAACAACAATTGTAGATCTTTTTGAGTTTAACAAACTTGGTATTCAAAACTTTTCAATTTGAAGTCATTTAGAGTTCATAATACTAGAGTCAAAGTGTTGTTTTTTCATTTGACCAAATTTGACTTGGTCAAACTTGCTCAAATGAGACACTAAATGACCTCAGATGAAAAAACTCTGAATACCAAGTTTGATCATCTCAGCAAGATCTACAATTGTGAAGTCATAACATATTACATAATATCCGTCTCTAAAACATAATATATTAAACATGCATCGTTGTATCATGCGGGCACAACAGTGAATTTCTTCTTGACGTATGACCCTTGGTTATGATCTTGTCGTAACCATGGAGTGTCTTCATCATTTAACATGATGCTTGGATCTTTCTTCACTATGAAGGGTGGAATTCGGACATTTCTTTCGTAATCTTCTGACATGTCTGACTTGTCTTCAATTCCCACTATATTTATTTTCCCAGAAAGAATTATGTGGCGCTTTGGCTCATTGATCATTGAGTTGATGTCTTCGTTTTTTCCTCTCTTTGATTTTGTAGACATGTCTTTCACATAGAACACCTGACTCACATCGACAGCAAGGACGAATGGTTCCTCTTTGTACCTAATATTGTTGAGGTCCACTGTTGTCATTCCATACTCTTTGTCGACGGTTACCTCTCCTCCGGTCAGCTTCACCCATTGGCACCGGAACAAAGGGACTTTAAAATTAGGTGCGTAGTCTAGTTCCCATATCTCTTCTATGCGGCCATAATATGTTTGTATATTCCCATTTGGATCTGTGCCGTCTATGCGAACACCACTATTTTGATTGGTGCTCCTTCTATCTTGGGCAACTGTGTAAAATGTATTCCCATTTATCTCATACCCATGGTACGTGAGGATATGCCACGATGGCTGCCTAGCCAACAAATACAGTTGCTCATCAATATTGTCATCGCCTTGACATTCTTTTCGCAACCAACCACTAAAACTTTCCATGTGCTGACGCCTAATCCAAGCTTCAGTCTTCCCTGGAAACTTGGATCGTAAGAACTCCTTATGTATCTCGATGTACGGATGCACCAATGATGAGTTCTCAGAAAGCAGTAGTGTGCTTTATTGAAATAATCGCCTTCCATGCCGATATATGTTTTCTTCCCTAAAGTTCCTTTACCACTAAGTCTCCCCTCATGTCGTGATTCGGGAACGCCAATCGGGGCAAGGTCAGGAATAAAGTCAACACAGAACTCAATGACCTCCTCTGTTCCATAGCCCTGGGCGATGCTTCCTTCAGGCTTAGAACGGACTTTCACATATTTCTTCAAGACTCCCATAAACCTCTCGAAAGGGAACATGTTATGTAAGAACATAGGTCCAAGAATACTAATCTCCTTCACCAAATGAACTAGGAGGTGTGTCATGATATTAAAGAAGGATGGAGGGAACACCAACTCAGAGCTGACAAGACATTGAACCACATCATTCTCAGAGAGTAGCTAGTTCCACTGGATTGATTGCCTTCTGAGAAATTGCATTGAGGAATGCACATAGCTTCACGGTGGCTAGACATACATGTGGAGGTAGAATTCCTCTTAAAGCAACTGGAAGCAATTGCGTCATAAGCACGTGGCAGTCGTGGGACTTTAAGTTTAGGAATTTCTTATCCGCACATTTATTATACCCTTTATATTGGAGGAGAATCCCGATGGGACCTTGATGTTTGTAGACATTCGAACATGCTGTCCATCTATTCTTTGCTAAGCGCGTAGCTAGCGGGACTTAAGTAATGACGTCCATCATCTGCCTTCTCTGGATGAAGGTTGTCTCGCTCTTTCATGCCCCGCAAGTCCTCGGCGTGCTTCAAGTGAATCCTTTGGCTTCCGTACACACCCATGAATCCTAACAGTTCACACAAAAGATTCTTTGTCGTCGTGCATCACGTCGATTACGTTGTGGACCTCTAGGACTTGCCAATAGGGTAGCTCCCAAAAGATGGACTTCTTCCACATGGGTGCATGTCCTTAGCATCTTTGGGAACAGATTCACCGCCTTGTCCCTTCCCAAATCTCGCTTTCACATCCTTGACCATTGCGAGTACATCTTCCCGGTTCGGTTATGAGGCTTCTTCCGTGGTCCGCTTACCTTTAAAATGCTTCCTTTCTTTCTTACTTGGTGATTCAAAGGAAGGAATCGACGATGGCCAAGGTACACGACCTTTCAACATCTTTTCAAATATATACCGTCAAGGTCATCAAAACAATGTGTGCATGCATTATATCCTTTGTTTGTCCGACCGAAGATTACTTAAAGCAGGCCAATCATTGATTGTTACGAACAACATTGCTCGTAGGTCAAAGTGTTCTTGTTTGTACTCATCCTGCACATCGCACACCGGGTTTGTTCCATAAAACTAGAAGTTCTTCAACTAATGGCTTCAGATAGACATCAATATCGTTGCCGGGTTGCCTCGGACCTTGGATGAGGATCGACATCATAATGAACTTCCGCTTCATGCATAACCATGGAGAAAGGTTGTAGATACATAGAGTAATCGGCCAAGTGCTATGACTAGTGCTCGCTCTCCAAAAGGATTCATACCATCTGCATTTAAGGCGAACCTTAAGTTTCTAGCCTCATTTGCAAACTCTGAAAATTCCCCGTCTATCGCTTCTCCACTCGGGACCCATCACCGGGTGTCTCAAATATTGTCTACCTTACGGTCTTCTTTATACCACCGCAACAACTTTGCATGGTCTTTATTTCTGAACAAATGTTTTAAGCGTGGTATTATAGGAGCATACCACATAACCTTGGCAGGGATTTTCTTTCTAGGACGTTGTTCACCCTCGACGTCACCAGGATCATCACGCCTGATCTTATACCGCGATGCTTTACATACCGGGCATTCCTCCAAATTCTCGTATTCATTGCCATGGTAGAGGATGCAGTCATTAGGACATGCATGTATCTTCTGGATTTTTAATCCCAAAGGGCAGACAACCTTTTTTGCTTCGTACGTAGTGGTGGGCAATTCATTTGGCTTCGGAAGCATCTTCTTTATGAGGTTCAATAAATTCCCAAATGCATTGTCGGATACACCATTCTTTGCCTTCCACTATAGCAATTCCAGTGTTGTACCCAGCTTTTTTGCCCCTCTTCGGCCATCGGGTATAGCAACTTCCTATGATCCTCAAGCATGCGCTCGAACTTAACTTTCTCTTTTTCACTTTCCCATTCTTGTTGTGCATCATGAATGACATCGCCAAGAGCATCACCGAGATCATCTTCTACCGCTACCTCTTCTTCATCTCCCCCCATTGTAGTATCATCAAAGGCACCATACTGAGCAATAATGTCATCAATGTCTAAATCTTCTCCTTCACCTTCTACCATCATGACCCCGCTTTCTCATTGCTTAGTCCAACATATATAGTTTGACATGAAACCTGACTTAAGCAAATGTGAATGAAGACTCATTGAGCTTGAATATTCCTTTAAATTCTTACATAGGGCACATGGACAGCACATGAAACCATCCCGCTTATTTGCCTCAGCCACACCTAAGAAATAGTGCAAGCCCTCAATAAAGTCTTGGGAGCGGCGATCGGCATTGTACATCCAATGGCGTGACATAATCAGATTATACGACAAATTATGAAAACCTTGAACATAATTAAGTATTTTATTACACAACATAGATGACACACACGGTTGATTAATTAACTAAGCCTCGCTACAACGTAAGCAATCCCAACTATCACTAAACAAACTAAAACTACAATGCACTTCAAGAATATAATTATTTCGTGATTGTATGCAATTAACTAAAAATGCAGACAAATCATTCTTCCGTTGAATATCAATAAGTTTCTTCTCAACGCTCATCGCCTCATCAAGAGCAGACCAAATTCTCGCACGTATGTAGCATAATCTTCCTCCCAAGACCAACCATCGCATCCATTGCCCTCCCACTAAAATTAAAAAAAAAAAATATTTAGTCAAAATATTCAAGAAAAGCAGTCAATTAGCCATAATAATTAAATGCGTAAGAAACTCACATCGCGATCTCGGCCACTTGTAGAAAACATGACCCTTGTTGGGTCCCTCGCCTCTTGACTCGGTACTCCATCACAATCTTCCGCTTACACTTGCCGCAGAGCAATGAGAGAGTTAAGCCTCAATCGTTTAAGAACCGAACGAGAGGCCGAGGATCCGCACCAGCTTGTCATCTACTTTCTATACTTATTTTTGCAAACTCTCAGTAAATTTCATATTTTCTAAAATAATATATTTAAACAAAACTAAAATTATTTATTTATCTAACTAAACCATGAAATATGTACTATGTATAATAGTAAAATACCAAACTATCAAGTGATTTTACTATTGTAAATCATCATGTGATTTTGAGCTAAAAATGACATAGAAATCACATAGCTCAAAAACATGTTTCAATAAATAACCATCCGTACTAGTTGACATTGCTTACGTGATCATCTCGGTGAGCATTTCTCCACCGGACGGCACCGTACTTGGCCAAGGAAGAGCTCCGATTCTACGAGGAAGGGAACACGGTCTTCCACGACCGTTGCCGCTCTCCCTCGTAGAATCAAAGCTCCTCCTTGACGTCCGTTACCGCTCGGCAGAGAAAATGCTCGCCGAGATGATCACGGTCCGTAAGTTCAACTAGTACGGATTTTCTATAATTTTCTAACTATTTTCTAAGTTTTTCATTTCATAGAAAAATTAATTCTAAGATCACGTAAGTCACGCGGGACGAGGATGGCGCGTGCTCCAAATGAGGACGAGAGCGGGCGTGATTTTGATGAACTAATTTAACTTTTGTTTATCCAAACATATATGCAAATCATCATGTGATTTTGAGCTAAAAATGACATAGAAATCACATAGCTCAAAAACATGTTTCAATAAATAACCATCCATACTAGTTGACCTTGCTTACGTGATCATCTCGGCGAGCATTTCTCCACCGGATGGCACCGTACTTGGCCAAGGAAGAGCTCCGATTCTACGAGAAAGGGAACACGGTCTTCCACGACCGTTGTCGCTCTCCCTCGTAGAATCAAAGCTCCTCCTTGATGTCCGTTACCGCTCGGCAGAGAAAATGCTCGCCGAGATGATCACGGTCCGCAAGTTCAACTAGTACGGATTTTCTACAATTTTCTAACTATTTTTTAAGTTTTTCATTTCATGGAAAAATTAATTCTAAGATCACATAAGCCGCTGGGGACGAGGATGGCGCGTGCTCCAGCGAGGACGAGCGAGGCGTGATTTTGATGAACTAATTTAACTTTTGTTTATCCAAACATATATGCAAATCATCATGTGATTTTGAGCTAAAAATGACATAGAAATCACATAGCTCAAAAACATGTTTCAATAAATAACCATCCGTACTAGTTGACCTTGCTTACGTGATCATCTCGGCGAGCATTTCTCCACTGGACGGCACCGCATTTGGACAAGGAAGAGCTCGATTCTACGAGAAAGGGAACACGGTCTTCCACGACCGCTGCCGCCTCTCCCTCGTAGAATCAAAGCTCCTCCTTGACGTCTGCTATCGGCCGGCAGAGAAAATGCTCGCCGAGATGATCACGGTCCGCAAGTTCAACTAGTACGGATTTTCTACAATTTTCTAACTATTTTCTAAGTTTTTCATTTCATGGAAAAATTAATTCTAAGATCACGTAAGCCGCCGGGGATGAGGATGGCGCGTGCTCTAGCGAGGACGAGCGAGGCGTGATTTTGATGAACTAATTTAACTTTTGTTTATCCAAACATATATGCAAATCATCATGTGATTTTGAGCTAAAAATGACATATAAAATCATAATAAAGTCCAACATATAAAGTTACACATGCATCTACATCGCAAAATGAGATAAGCTACTGATAAAATATAAGAGGATTAAGTTTGTTACCTCCAAAATCGAAGAGCAACACCAATGGAGAGGGAGAGAGCAAGAACAACAGCAACCTGAAGAACAAAGGCAGTGAGTTTGAATGAAATGGCTCGGGCTCGGGAAGAAAGAAATGAGCCGTTATATAGGCCCGCATAATTAGTCCCGGTTAGGTGGCCAAACCGGGACTAAAGATTAATATTTATTCCCGGAGTATCACCCAAATCGAAACTAAAACCTTTAGTCCCGGCTGGTATTACCAACCGGGACTAAAAGTTACCTTTAGTCCCGGTTGGTAATACCAGCCAGGACTAAAGATCCCTGCCACGCGGACGACCGTTGGGCAGGGACCTTTAGTACCGGTTGGTATTACAAACCGGGACTAAGTCCCGGCGATAAAAAATGCCGAGGCTAATGCCAAATTAAAACATCGTTCTAAAATCTGTTCTCTAGTGATCCTAGCTCCTAAGCGGCTGCTCGTTCAGCTGATTAACTCAGAGTGACGTACCATAAGCACTGCTGAGACAGGACAGCTGATTAACTCAGAAACCATTGCTTAATTTCCCAATGTTCCCATCACACATTCGTTGGGTGTATTGTATGCTACTACGCTGCGGATTTGAACAAAAGGAACAAGACCAAAGGAACAACTTCAATAGCCGATTAGCTATAAGCACTGCTTTGGCAAAGCTTCTGCTGGACAGCACATGTACAATACCACTCCATTCTTCTTCTTTTCTTGAAAAACGGTAAGAAAATTAATAATATTATTAAACGAAGAGATTTGAACATTAATTTTATGTAGTAAAATGGAATTCAAAACCATACAACTAGAGCAGTGTGTGTGGCCAACAAATCTCGAAACAACTTAGCTAGGTGCAATGACCAACAGATGACCCAAGTAACAACTCAAACTCAATGGCTTAAGCACAACTAGAGATATAAACTGTCCGGAAAATTCTCTAACCACTTTTCATTTCATGTTTTTATATAAATTATATAACAACGAAAATAAATTATATAAATTATTTAGTCACAAATCAAAAGAGGACGTCAAATATATAAACACAAAACTAAAAACAAAAAAAAAAACTATAGCACGCCTCCCAATTGGCGCTTGCATGCAGAGACATGCAGCAATGCAAAGGCTGTCACTCTGTTAGCATGCACCCATGCAGGAGGCTGACCGAACAGATCACAGAGCTCTCCAGCAAGACATGGTAGCAGCCAAAGGCCCAAGCAGTGAAGCAGATGCGGCCCAATTAAGCATGGTGGTAGCAGCAGCAAGCAGGCTGCGTCTTCAGGCACTTCCGTAGTTCCTTTTTTTTTCCATCTGGCCTAACCAGTTTAGATTAGAGAGCTTTCAACTGTTTTTGTTCCTGTTCCTGTGTCTTCTCAACTGTTTCCTGATCGATCTCAGAATTTCCTGGCTAAAACAGAATATGGTCAGGAAAATCGAAAAACGGTGCTAGTCATGATGCCAATTTCCTTTCCTGTTTTCCTCCCTCAGTAGAACTAAAAACTTAGAACCACTCGAACAGCTAATGAAAATGTAGTTGAGACCACCTTGCCGATAATTCCTTATTGAGTGTTGGCTGCAAAGGATACTTTCCTTAGCGGTTTTCATAGTTTCCTGTTGAGAGTTTTTAACCATCAAAGATATTATGTTTTGTGGTAGTGGTTGTATCATGAGGATACACGGGAAACTCCTTTGGCGAGAAAAGCATTAGAGATCATTGCTTGCACATATCAATAATGAATGGAGAAGCTATAAGCCTATAACAAAGCCGGCTTACATTGTTTATAATTAGCAGCTGAGCGAAAAGCTTGTAAGACTTAGTAGTGTGACCAACTACTTCATTTTCTTAAAAAAAAATCCATGGCGGTCTCCAGCAAACCAACGGACTCCTACAAGTCACAAATACCAACTAGTTCAGTCATGCGCTCGTATGGCGCAAGGTAAGGGCAAGCGTTGTCGTCAGACCGAAGGTGTGCAGGGCTGTCGGCACATCCGATGGAGAAGCAACAACCGTGCTACGGTGGCTTTATGTGTCTAAGCAGCAGGTGTGAAGGTCAGGGCTAATGCTGGTTTGCTGGTTCAGACTTGATGGACGAAGTGGATAAACTCCCAACACCCGGCCTGTCAATCGAACAGGTGGATAAACTCCCAACACCTCCCATGCCCATTATGTGTTGAAAATGGAGAACCAAATAGCCAATTCTATTCTTTTGATCTCGTAAACTTAATATCAAGTTGCACACAAGGCAAGCTTTTGGACGTCTCGTGAGCTCATCACACAATGCAAGTCTCTTGTTGCCTCTTTTATAGCCTACCATGCACCCTCCGGCCTTCTACATATACACGGCCGTCTAATACGGAGCCAATAACTGCTTATAGTCTGACTATTACTAATTGATGGCCACCTAACGGATCCACAAAAATACTAGAAATTCTAAGAAAACTCTTATTAAAGATATGACCAAACTCTAGTAAGAATTAATAATAATAGTCATATGATTTATTATTACAAGATTTCAGAAAGATTTTACCATCAATTCAGTAGATAATAACAAAAGTAGAAAATAATAGGCATAGGATTTATCCACTGAAATATTACAAAGATCTCAGGCCATCAATTCGGTAGATTATAATCATGATATTTAATATATGTATACTGTATTTTTGTACCTGAAAAGGACTATCCACGTCTGCCACTATTAATAAATATATAAAGTAATATCCTAAACATGTATATAAATTACCAACCTATGTCATTATACAACATAATCTGATATTTAGCGTCTCACTTTAGCTTATTTTACATAATGACAATGGTGGATAATTTAGATCAATATATAAGGGATCACTTTAACTAGTTTTATATGGCAAACACTACTAGATAAATGGTTTCGCGAGACACTACCTAATCAATAACGGAGACGGTCAAAAATTCAGCTGTCATTTAAAATACCTAAGCATTTTCGGAGGTGGAATTTTATTTACGGAGCCAATAAAAAAATGTTGGCCTCCTAAAATTGATTTATAGAGGTGGGCCTAAGAAGTCCGTCTCTACATCCGTTAAAGTCCAAAGGCCCAATAGGCCAAGGAGGGCCGACACCTAAGTTCATGTATAGGCCGACACCTATGTTCATGTATATATACGTGAACTAGGGTTTGATGCTCATCTCTCTGCCCGTCTCTCAACCAGCTCCCACCCTCCGTCTCTCTCTTCACCATGACGCGCAGACAACTCCCTCCGTCTCTCTCTTCCTCCCCATCTCGCGGCGGCAGCACATCCCGGCTCCCGGCATGGCCCCAGGTGGATCTCACGAGGCCCCTTTCTCCTCCAGCGTTCACTTGGGGCTTGGCCCCTCCAGCGGCCGCGCTCGGTCCCGCCCTCCCTCTGACAGGCGGCCATGCTCCCTTCTCCCCCAGATCCAGTGAGGAGGGCACTCCCGGCGGCGGTGCGTTCCAAGGCGAGGAGGGCGCGCGAGGAGGCTAGTGCACGGCTGGCATTGGTACTGATGAGGTTACAGCGCCACTGTGTATTGACAGCCATGTTGTCCCCGTTCCACCAGGCCAAGTTCCAACAGCAGAAAGAATAAATGGTAGGATGAGGTAACAACGCCACATTGTCCTGATATACTTCAGTTTCGTAATGAATCTGGCATGAGAAAATTTATGTTTAGTGATTACTGTCTCTGCTACTTAGTAGCCAGGTGATGTCAGACATTATTTAGCGATTGCATGTGATCCTCCTTGAAGAAGTGGAAGTGTCGTGGTCCTGTGACCCTCCCAAGTAGACTACAACTACTACACAACATGCTAGTCTATCTATAAAAGGCAGGTGAAGAAATGGGCAATGAGCCGTCTGCAGATGGCACAATGTGTTAGTTGATCTCCACCAATAGGCTCAACGGCCTATTGGCCCCTTGTCTCTGCGCCCTGATCGGGGGCGCCCAACCCTAATACGGTTGATGGGCCCCTGTCGCACAGCACATATAAAAGAGAGGTGAGGATCACGGCTCTAACTATGAGGTTGGTCTGAGCCGCCGTGATCCACCACAGTAAACCTAATCCGATCAAAGGAGAGCTGCCAGTGACAGGAAGCCCACCGACTCCGCCGTCGCCCCTGCAGGGTCACCACCGTTGCCACTAGACCTCGCCTGCATCGCCACCACGACGCCTACAACGCCATGGTACCGGCATCTACACTGCTGCGGCGAAACTACGCAAGGGCGAGGAGGCTTACCCCGGATCTACGGTTACCGAAAGGTACATAAAAAATTTTAACACTGGTATCAGAGCCGGTTTACAGTATGGGGTAGAGCATAGAAAATAAAGAACAAGGGTTAAATCCGTTTCGGATTGAAACCCTAACCCTAACTGGGTAAAAGAAAAGAGAAGAAAGACCGGGGGGTGGCGGACGTCACTAAACTCCCAGTCACTACCGCCACCACGCGGGGAAAGTTGCCACACCGCCGTCTTCACCGGTGCACGGCAAGAAAAGAACAGTCCTCCGTTCGGATCAGAGAAGAGATAGGGATCTCGGCACTTCAAGCCGAACCCTAACCCACGAACAGAAAGAAGAACAGTGGGGTCGGAACCCTAACCCTAACTCGTGACGAGAAAGGAAAGACAATGTTTCAGTATAAATAGAAAAGAAAAGAAATCAAAAGAAAAGCGAAACCCTAACCCTAGATCTCGATTCGGATGAACTCCGAAAAGAAAAGAAATCAAAAGAAAAGCGAAACCCTAACCCTAGAACGAATCCCCATCCTAAATCGGTTCAATCCAAGCACCATAAGAGAACTAGAGAAGAAAACCAAAGAAAGAAGAAGAACAGTCCAAACCCTAATCCCTATCACTGGTTTGGATAAATGAAAAGAAAACCAAATTAGAGAAGGGGAAAGGGGGAACGGACCTACCTCGCCATGCGTCGGGATGACCCTTCGCCGGTGCGGGAGAAGAAGGGCCGAGCCAGGGGTAGCTGCTCGCCGGGCTCGGCCAAGGGGGCGCCGCGGCCAGGCCGCTCGACGGCGGCGTGCTCACCCGTTGGGGAGCACGCGCACCGGCGAGGGGGCCGGCGACGGCGCCATGGCTACCTCGCTCCACCGCCTTCGCTCGCTCTCGGTTGTGCTCGCTATGCTGAGAAGAACGGCAAAGAAAGAGAAAGGGGAGAAAGAAATGAAGTTAGGGTTTGATGGGAGCCGCTGCTGTCGCGGTTTTGATCGTGCGACTCGCGCGGACGACCGTAGCATTTAAATGAGCGGCCGAGATCGACTGGACTGCAGGCCGGCCCAGGCAGGCGCGAGCGGCAGCGTGGCTTTGCCGACCTAGGCCTAGGTTGCGGCCTGGGTGCGGGCAGTGCGCGTGCGCGGGCAGGCTGGGCCGCACACTGTTGTTGATCGGCTGGTTACTGTTCCTACAGGCCGGGCCAAAATGAATAGAAGAGTATAGAAAGGTTTTATTTAATTTCAGAAGCTGATTTGAATGAATTTTGATGAATTTCAATGGTTTAAAATTTATGGTAAAATTACACCAACGTGTTATTTTTCTAGAAAGTAGATATGAACCAGAAAAGCTTCTGAAAAATAGATAATGAATTTTTTCATGCTTTTCCTTTTTCCAGTAAATGTTTATTTGCTGGAAATTGATTAATAGCTTAAAGAAAATGGAAAAGATAGTTTCCCTTTGGGTAAAATTAGAGAAAAAGAGAGTTTTTCCGCTGCTAAAGAAATTGTTTATTCTCCAGTTATTTTGAACCAACGTGTTATTTTAATTGAAGAAAAAGAGACTTTGACATGATTATGATGTTGTTATTTTCTAACCAACGTTGTCAATAACAATATCGTAATTTTAATGATTTTATGCATTAATTCTATTTCTACCCAACGGTGATCTAGAATTAGTGTATAAGAACAGTTGTAAATTTAATGATTTATGCATTAATTCTATTTCTGCCCAACGGTGATGTAGAATTAGTGTGTAAGAACAGTTATGAATTTTAATGATTTTATACATTAATTCTATTTCTGTCCAACGGTGATGTAGAATTAGTGTATACGAACAGTTGTATGTTTTGATTTTGACCAACGTTGGAATCAAGGCATGCAAATGGTGTTATTTTTATGTTAAGAAAAGGTTTGACCTGGTTTTCATCTTATCTAAGGTGGACTGGGTAGTCACCTCACCATGTCTCACGGAGGCTGTGGCACTGGTGAGGGAGAGAAACGAGGCTGATGCCGCTTGGGCAACTAAAGAGAGGGATTTTGAATCCCGAAAGATGTCCTATGCTCTTGAGCATAGGAAGTGGGTCACTGTCAATAAGAAATGTTTGGTTGTGATAAAGAACACGATTGGTCCTGCAATTGTGGGCTCAATCCCAGAGTGTGACACGGTTACCGAGTATCTCGATAGAATAAAGAGTCAATTCTCTAGCTCTTCAAAGACATATGCTACCTAGCTGATAAAGCAGCTGGTGATAGAGAGTTACTCTAGAAATGTTGGCATAAGAGAGCTCACGATGTGTCGTCGAAATTATGGCACTACCGTTTAGGCTATATTTCGAGGGAGAGAATAGCAAGACTAGTTAAGAATAATATTCTTCCTCCATTGGAGCTCTCAGATTTAGAACAATGCAGAGAATACATAAAAGAAAAGTATATAAAGAAAATTAAGAAAGATGGCAAACGAAGCGTAGGAATTTTACAGATCATTCACACAGACATCTGTGGTTAGTTTCCTGTAAATAGTGTGGATGGTAATGATTCGTTCATAATATTCACAGATGATTACTCCCGTTATATCTACATTTATCCAATCAAAGAAAGAACAGAAGCATTGGATAAATGTAGATATTTAAGGCAAAAGCTAAAATTCAACGCAATTTAAAGATTAAGATAGTCAGGTCCGACTGTGGGGGAGTACTATAGTCGGCATACTCCATATGGCCAAATTCCTAGACATTTTGCAAGGTTTTTACAGGAGAATGGCAAAGTAGCCCAATATTCTACACTAGGCGAACTTCAGCAGAATGGAGTAGATGAAAGACTCAATCGTACCCTGATAGATATGGTGCGCAGTATGATAAGTTACTCCACCTTACAGATAAGCCTGTGAATGGAGGCGTTAAAAACCGCCATTCATATTCTCAATAGAGTACCAAGTAAGTCGATGCCCAAAATGCCGTATGAGTTGTGGACAGGAAGAGTACCCTCACTAAACACTTACGTGTGGGGGGGAGCCCTGCTGAGGCTAAAGGATTTAACCCAAACATTGGGAAGTTAGATCCCAAAATAGAAAGTTGCCATTTCATTGGCTACCCAGAAAAGTCAAAAGGTTTTCATTTCTACTGTCCAGAGAAATGTACAAAGTTTGTGGAAACGAGGCATGCTGTCTTTCTAGAGGATGAATTGATGAGGGGGAGCATGGTAGCTCGAGATGTGCCCACTTCAATGATTCATGGGCTAATTTTCTCACTACCTGCTGTCGCTGCACCGATAGTGTAAGATACTGTGGTGTCAGCACCTGTTGTTATTCCGCCTGTGGCAACAATGAATGACCATAAGGAAGCTGTTCTTCAGGATCCTATAGAACCTATTGCCACACATGAGGGGGAGCAACAACAGCCTCAAACAGAAGATGTGCCAAATATGGAGGTCCCTAAAAGGTCTCAAAGAGTTAGAAAATCAGCTATTTTTGCTGACAATGAAGTATACAATACTGAGAAATTTCAAATGGAGGATGATCCCACCTTATTTGAATAAGCCATGAAAAGTGATCATTCATCAAAGTGGCTTGAGGCCATAGAAGATGAAATGAAATCTATGAATGCCAATAAAGTTTGGGACTTGAAGATAATTCCTAAAGGAGCGAAAACAGTAGGCTGTAAATGGGTCTACAAAATAAAACTTGACTTCCAAGGGAATATAAAGAGATATAAAGTGCAAGTTGTGGCAAAAGGCTTTACGCAAAGAGAAAGAATTGATTATAATGAGCCTTTTCTCCAGTCTTATGTAAGGATTCCTTCAGAATCATAATGGCATTAGTGGTACATTACGATTTAGAATTACATCAGATGGATGTAAAGACGACATTCCTCAACGGGAACTTGGAGGAAAATGTTTACATGGCACAACAGAAGGGTTTTGTCATGGAAGAAAAAGAATGAATGGGATGCCGCCTAAAGAAATCCATTTATGGATTAAAACAAGCTTCAAGACAGTGGTACTTGAAGTTTGATCAGACAATAAGGAATTGTGGGTTTTAAAGAAAATGTTGAGGACAATTATGTCTATACAAAGTTTAAAAATTGGAAGTTTATCTTCCCTGTCCTGTATATGGATGATATCTTACTTGCTAGTAGTGATGTCAGTCTACTGCTGGAGACAAAGAAGTTTTTGTCCTCAAAATTTGATATGAAAGATCTTGGTGAATCTTCGTTCGTTCTAGGAATCGAGAGTTACCGAGATAGAAGTAAAGGGGTATAAGGACTGTCACAAAAGGCATACATAGAAAAGATCTTAAAGAAATTCTGTATGCACAAATGTAGTCCCTCACCTGCTCCTATAGTCAAGGGCGACAGATATGGGGATTTTAAATGCCCTAGAAACCAATATGAGATCGATGAAATGAAAGTGGTTCCATATGCTTTAGTTGTCGGAAGCTGCAATATGCTCAAGTATGTACGCGCCCTGACTTGACATTTGTTACCGGGTTACGTGGCAGATTCTAGAGCAATCCTAGAACAGAGCATTGGAAATTAGTAAAGAAAGTATTATGTTATTTGCAAGGAACGAAAGGCCTCATGATGACATATAGAAGATTTGATTCACTCCATATAGTGGGATATTCAAATTCTGATTATGCGGGAGATGATAGAAAATCCACGTCTGGATATGTATTCACTTTCGCAGGAGGAGCTATTTCATGGAAAAGCTCAAAGCAAACCGTCACTACATCGTCCACAATGTATGCCGAGTTTGTAGCGTGTTATGAGGCAACGGGGTAGGTGAACTGGCTAAAGAAGTTCATACCCGATTTAAAGGTGGTTGACGACATCTATAGACCACTTAAGTTATACTGCGATAATAATCAGGCAGTATAGTATGCTCACAATAATAAGTCAAGTGATGCTGTCAAACACATTGACATAAAGTATATTGTTGTGAAAGATAAAGTCTGGGATCATGTCATAAAGTCTTGAGCATATAAGTACAGAAAAGATGCTCGCGGATTCGCTTACAAAAGACTTACCACCCAACGTATAGCTAGCATGAGTTTAAGGAAAAGCCTAAAATTCCTGGATAAAAGAAGGCCCAAAGATAAGTATCTATTTCAGAACAGAGTAGTGTGTTGTAGCTATTAAATCTATCGGCAATGGACCGTGACGATGAGACATGCTCTATGCGCTAATCTGTAATGGAATGAAGAAAAAATAAATGATATGAAATTGAAAGATAGTAATGAGATCAAGGGGGAGAATGTTAGTTGATCTCCACCGATAGGCCCAACGGCCTATTGGGCCCTTGTCTCTGCGCCCTGATCGGGGGTGCCCAACTCTAATACTGTTGATGGGCCCCTGTCGCACAACACATATAAAAGAGAGGTGGGGATCACGGCTCTAACTATGAGGTTGGTCTGAGCCACCGTGACCCACCACAGTAAACCTAATCCGATCAAAGGAGTGCTGCCAGCGACGGGAAGCCCACCGACTTCGTCGTCGCCCCTGCAGGGTCACCACCGTCGCCACTGGACCTCGCCTGCATCGCCACCATGACGCCTACAACGCCATGGTACCGGCGTCTACACTGCTGCGGCGAAACTACGCAAGGGCAAGGAGGCTTACCCCGGATCTACGGTTACAGAAAGGTACATAAAGAATTTTAACACAATGAAGATATATTTTTACCAGGAAAAAAACATCCAATAGCTCCATGCATGTTTGCAGCGTCACACCTAGGCTAAGCATGGGAGGTATCGGAAATTAAGGTGCCTCAGCATTATTTTCTTAGGCAAAGCTTAAAGATGGGGAATGGTCAGCTATGAACTACCGCCAAGAACATCACCCCGCTCTATTGTCTTAATGATTGTGCATGACAGCGTGAGCTGAAGGCACCTCAACCAACCTGACTCTTCTTAGGCAGCAAGCAAATTGAGATCATTACTAATGCGGTAGTGCCCTCTCTTACTTTTGTTAGCTCGGCCGTGTGTGCCAGAATGCATGGACATGGACAGGTTGTTAACCCACTTCCAGCATCGTTAAATCTGTCATCCGTTGCTAGTGTCACAATAATTGTGCTCTTAGTCAATGCTGTGAATAGTGTTACAATGGTTTGCTTGCCTATACAGTTATGCTTTCTGAACTATAGGAGATGTCACGGACGTAATTAACTAGGAGTCTTCCGAGATCTTACGAACAAGAAGACCACATCACCCAAGTAAGAGCGCCATCAGTAGGCTACTTTGTAGAGTGCACATGTACATCGGAAACCTGTATTTGTATTTTGCTAAATATGAATAAAGTCTGTGTTCCCTTATCTTTGTTCCTTTTGTGAACTTTAGTACACTAGCATGCGCCGTATATTATTGTTTTTTTATGCAAAGAGACTTCGTCCCTTGAGTGAGTTTTCTGTCCAAACACTCCGATTTGTACAATTATATATATACATTTTAGTTTGGGCTCAAAGCAAAATTCTTCATTACTAGATCGATATTCCTTAACCAGTGCTGCTATCATTCATATGACATCGTTTCAATAAGGAAGCAGTATTTTGTTCTTGTTTTCTTGAAGGAGCACAAGCAATGTTAACAACAATTTTGGTTTGCAGCACGAGGTGATTCCGAAAGGTCTGACCTCAGTACCCAAGCTGACAATATTGTTTGGTTTGTGTGGCATGGAACGACCGTATCATCCATCCTTGGCTACTTCAGGCCGGGAGAGTAAATCACAAGCGAGTTTGGGGGACCAAGTCGCTCCGCAAAAAGTGCTAGACAAACCATGTTTTTTGGGCGGGTTGATGCCAGATGGAATCAATCACCAAACCAAACATGCTGCTATGAATTATTTGGTGTCAGTAGAAACAGCTCATCTAATGATGGTAGCATTAGCTGCCACACGTACCCGCACAGTAGCTGGTGTTGTAGCCTACCGTTGCAAAAAAAAGGGCATTACTCCTTCCGTCCCAAAACAAATGACGTTTTTAACTTGTTTGACCGTTCGTCTTATTTAAAAATTTTTATAAATATTATTTATTTTATTATAACTTATTTTATTATTAAAGATATTTTAATAATATTTTATTTATTTTATAATTTACATAAAAAATTGAATAAAATAAATAGTCAAACATGATATGTAAAAGTAAAAAACGTCATTTATTTTGGGATGGAGGGAATATATTGATAGAGGGATGAGGTTACATAGCCACCGTGCTGACAGTTGTGCCCGTACCACCGTGTGCCAAAAGCAGAATGAAAAGTTGGTAGGCATGAGGTAACAACATCACATCATCTTGATATATTTCAGCATCATAATGAATCTGGCATCAAGAAATTTACGTATAGTGATTGCTCTGCTACTTAGTAGACAGGTGATGTCGGACACAATATAGTAATAATTGCATGTGATCCTTGAAGAAGTGGAAGTGTCGTGGTCCTATGACCCTATGAAGTAGACTACAAATACTACACAACATTCCAGGCTACTGATGTATAAGAGGCAGCTAAAGAAATGGGCACAAGCCGTGTGCAGCCAGCTCGAAGAAGGAAGATTCATTTTTCCAAGAGCGAAAAAATTAAGCATCCAATAGCTCCGTGCATGTTTGCAGCGTCATACACCTAGGCTAGGCATGGGAGGTGTCAGAAATGAGGGTGCCTCAGGTTGTCTTTGTCCTTCAACGAAGGTGGAAAATAGGGAATGATCAGCTATGAAGTACGATCAAGCTCATCATCCAGTTCTATTGTCTTATCGGCTGCGCATGACAACTTGAGTTGAAAGCACCTCAAGATATCCAAATCCTTCGTAGGCAGCAAGCAAATCAAGATTATTACTAGTGCCCTCTCTTTCTTTTGCTACCTCTGTTGCTGCCACAATAGATAGATAGGTGTTAACCCACTTGCAGCATTCCATCTGTAGTCTGTTTGTAGTGCCACAACTGCGCCTGTAGCCAATGTTGTGAATAGTGTTATGATGCTTTGCTTGCCTACACAATTATACTTTCGGAAGTACAGGTTATGTTTTATTTGTCTTATGCCAAAGTAAGCATTTTTATCCTCGGGATTAGTATGTATAGTCAGTGATCACACACCATAGCCATAACAGGTTCACCCTGTTTCACTGCATACATTTTTTTGAAACGAACCAGGCAGAAGAGCTGCCGATTGTATTAAAAAGTAGAAGTAAACCCAGACTGGGCAAAACAACAAATGGAAGAAAAACTACGACAACAACAAAGCACAAAAAAGAGCAACAACTGAAAGCGTCTAGTTGGACTGGGACCTCAACCCGTGCCGCACAACAACACTCGGACTCAACAACTGCCGGTTGGAATGAGACATCAACACGGGTGCACCAACTCCACTCAACTCCAAACAGTTCCCCAAGCCGCACCCCCCAAGTAGCCCTCACCGCAAGCGCCATCGTTACCGATGATGTCCCACGCCAACCAGTCGTTGCCATGCAGAACTAGCCACCGCAGTCCGCTGCAAGCCATGTAGCTACCACGACTCCCCCACCATGTCGTCGTCGTCTTCAGGACACGCACACATGATCGTCGATCTCCCAACCACGGCCATGCGTTGGTAGAAGTCAGAAGAGAAGCCCACTGCACCACACCGAAGAGGCCACCGCCACGCAGGACCCCTCGCCGTAGTACCGCTGCTGCACCTTACACACCAAACAACCAAAACATCGCACCGGATCCTAGACCTCCAAGGCAACTCAAACGCGTGGGGGCCTCGCCACATCCACCGCCGCACACCACTCCTCGGACACACCACCTTAAAGCGCACGGGGCCTCACCACTCCCGCTACTGGACTCTCCGAGGATCCGAGCTTGCTTCGCCGTCGGGGTGAGTTGGCACCACCGAGCCGCTCCATTAAATTCACCTTCGTCTCGCCACCACCGGAATCTCAACTGCACCACATTCACGGACACAAAAGCTTACGAAGACACAACTCACCACCTTGGTCCTTGGCCTTCTCCTCACCCGGTCGGATTGGGACATCGACACGAGCCTCAATGGAAAAAAACTCCGCTCGGTCAGATTGGGTCATCGACACGAGCCTCCACTTCGCTGCCATTGCGGCGCCACGCCGCCCACTCGCTGCCACCGTACGACCCCTCCGCGGCCCCCTTGTGCCTTCCTCGCGCCGCACCGAGCCACAGCCTCTTGGCCTTCAAGAGGCAGCCAGGTTCATCCGGCCATGCCTCTATGGTGCCACTGGCACACCTACTTGGCTACTGCCAGCCACACCACCACTGCGTCACTAGCACTCATCCAAGCAAGCTGTTGTCGGCCACGCCACCACTATAAAGCCGACGTGCCTCTGCAGTCCGGCCAGACTGGAAAAACACCATGACAACGCCTCCAAGGAGGAAAACGGCGCCCGAAGGCGTCGGCGGCGGCTTGCTGGCAGATCTAACATGGCTTTTGCCGGTGTTTTCCCACGTCCAGCACAAACAAAACAGGGAGCCTTGAACTCACGCCGCCCCTGCTCTCCACCGCCACCCCTCGCCGCATCAATCGCATCATCGCCCGCACCGGCGAGCTGCGGCCGGATCCGTATTGGCGGCAGCAGCTGCAGCCGCGGGATGGCCGGATCCGGAGGAAGGGGAGCCGGAGCCTTCTCTAGACAGCCGGATAGCGTGCGCCCACCAGATCCGCCCTAGCCAGGCGGCCACCTCGCTGACCCGCCGCTCACCTTGATCTCCGCGCGACCAACTGTTGCAGCACGACTCCCGCGGGAGCTCTGCACAGATCCGCCCTCGGGAGTGCCGGATCCGTGCTGGGGCTGCCGCCGTCGACGAGCCTAGTGACGCTCGAGCAGCCACAGTAGACCACAGCTTGGGAAGAAGCCCCGCCGCTGCCTTCCTTGCGCCCGCCTGAGCTTCCGGCGGCGCGCTCTGGCAGCGGCGACGAAGACGAGGACAGGGGGAGGTGTTGGCGGCGTCGGGCGGTGGTTCCGCCCGTGTCACCCCGAGAGGGACGACGCGGGGGACGAGTGAAGCGGTGTCCTGGGGCGCTGAGTACAATTTGATGACTGCGTTTCACTGCATACATCATCCCTTCAATAAAGCAAGACAAGACACCTAAAAGGTAAGGACAAAAAATGTCATTGCAATCTACACTTACTAGCTAGTTGGAGCAAAAGGAAATGAGATGCATGCATTATACCCTAGGCACGGTATTAGAAATTAAAGTGCTGAACCTATCCATTGACACATTAACTGAAACTCACAATTTGCTCTAGAGCTCCGCGTCAAGTGGCACTGAACCTTGCAATTTGCAGCATGGATAATCCTGACCGTATCTCTAGGTTTGATATTGTCGCCCTGCATTAGCCATTGAAATGTTATGACAAAGCAGTATGTGTGTTTCCCTTGATATTGTCACCATCTTGTTCATGTGCACATTGTAATTGTCGCCCACGTAAGCCATACCTGCAATGATGCTTGCATGGCGCTCTCAACTCTCGACAGCTGAAGGGTTCACGGCGTGGCAGGCCAGTCTAGCGTCATGCTGACTGTCCACCCTACCACCACCATACCACTCGGCCGGTGTTCAAACCTCCACAGGCATGATGCATTGTTTATATGCTTGCCGGACATGTGAACCTCATCTTGCCAAGACAACAATGTAACAACATGTGAACCTAATCTGGACTTCCCCTGTTGGAATGCGTGTTACTGTACCAGGCCCGTACTGAGGCTGGTGACAATGTTGAGTTTAGACACGACAGTGATGTATTAATTTGTGGCAGCGAGTGACCTAGCATGCACTTAATAGAATGTTTTGATTGATAAGCTCGGAATTACAATATTTTTTTAATAATTTTATAGAAGCCCGTGTTCTTTGTATGTTATGTATGGTAACTATTCTGATCAATATATAGGCATTGAGACTGACTAGAGCAAAATGGGTATGTTTCTTCTATATAAGCCAGCTGCATGCCTCACATGCAAATTCAGAGTTTAGTAGGCTTCCTTCGGCAGGCCACGTGCACTGAAGTAGGGCATCTACGAAGAACCAGAGAGCAAAGTGACCAATAAGAGGCTACTGCTGGTCTACTAGTAGCATATAAGATTTTCCGCACTACATGGACGTCCTGAGAATAACGAAAAAGCTACGGATTTTTTATTAGTAGTAGATTGTAGGACTAGGAGGCAGCAGGATTGAATTTGTAATAGCTTAGACGCTCCAACTAACCACAACTGAAGTTCCTTCTACTGGCGTGGACAGACAGACGCATAGAACTCACTCTATCGATTCTTCGACACGAGCAGAAGAAACCATGATGGATATCCTAACTCCTAAGCGGCTGCTCGTTCAGCTGATTAACTCAGAGTGACGTACCATAAGCACTGCTGAGACAGGACAGCTGATTAACTCAGAAACCATTGCTTAATTTCCCAATGTTCCCATCACACATTCGTTGGGTGTATTGTATGCTACTACGCTGCGGATTTGAACAAAAGGAACAAGACCAAAGGAACAACTTCAATAGCCGATTAGCTATAAGCACTGCTTTGGCAAAGCTTCTGCTGGACAGCACATGTACAATACCACTCCATTCTTCTTCTTTTCTTGAAAAACGGTAAGAAAATTAATAATATTATTAAACGAAGAGATTTGAACATTAATTTTATGTAGTAAAATGGAATTCAAAACCATACAACTAGAGCAGTGTGTGTGGCCAACAAATCTCGAAACAACTTAGCTAGGTGCAATGACCAACAGATGACCCAAGTAACAACTCAAACTCAATGGCTTAAGCACAACTAGAGATATAAACTGTCCGGAAAATTCTCTAACCACTTTTCATTTCATGTTTTTATATAAATTATATAACAACGAAAATAAATTATATAAATTATTTAGTCACAAATCAAAAGAGGACGTCAAATATATAAACACAAAACTAAAAACAAAAAAAAAACTATAGCACGCCTCCCAATTGGCGCTTGCATGCAGAGACATGTAGCAATGCAAAGGCTGTCACTCTGTTAGCATGCACCCATGCAGGAGGCTGACCGAACAGATCACAGAGCTCTCCAGCAAGACATGGTAGCAGCCAAAGGCCCAAGCAGTGAAGCAGATGCGGCCCAATTAAGCATGGTGGTAGCAGCAGCAAGCAGGCTGCGTCTTCAGGCACTTCCGTAGTTCCTTTTTTTTTCCATCTGGCCTAACCAGTTTAGATTAGAGAGCTTTCAACTGTTTTTGTTCCTGTTCCTGTGTCTTCTCAACTGTTTCCTGATCGATCTCAGAATTTCCTGGCTAAAACAGAATATGGTCAGGAAAATCGAAAAACGGTGCTAGTCATGATGCCAATTTCCTTTCCTGTTTTCCTCCCTCAGTAGAACTAAAAACTTAGAACCACTCGAACAGCTAATGAAAATGTAGTTGAGACCACCTTGCCGATAATTCCTTATTGAGTGTTGGCTGCAAAGGATACTTTCCTTAGCGGTTTTCATAGTTTCCTGTTGAGAGTTTTAACCATCAAAGATATTATGTTTTGTGGTAGTGGTTGTATCATGAGGATACACGGGAAACTCCTTTGGCGAGAAAAGCATTAGAGATCATTGCTTGCACATATCAATAATGAATGGAGAAGCTATAAGCCTATAACAAAGCCGGCTTACATTGTTTATAATTAGCAGCTGAGCGAAAAGCTTGTAAGACTTAGTAGTGTGACCAACTACTTCATTTTCTTAAAAAAAAATCCATGGCGGTCTCCAGCAAACCAACGGACTCCTACAAGTCACAAATACCAACTAGTTCAGTCATGCGCTCGTATGGCGCAAGGTAAGGGCAAGCGTTGTCGTCAGACCGAAGGTGTGCAGGGCTGTCGGCACATCCGATGGAGAAGCAACAACCGTGCTACGGTGGCTTTATGTGTCTAAGCAGCAGGTGTGAAGGTCAGGGCTAATGCTGGTTTGCTGGTTCAGACTTGATGGACGAAGTGGATAAACTCCCAACACCCGGCCTGTCAATCGAACAGGTGGATAAACTCCCAACACCTCCCATGCCCATTATGTGTTGAAAATGGAGAACCAAATAGCCAATTCTATTCTTTTGATCTCGTAAACTTAATATCAAGTTGCACACAAGGCAAGCTTTTGGACGTCTCGTGAGCTCATCACACAATGCAAGTCTCTTGTTGCCTCTTTTATAGCCTACCATGCACCCTCCGGCCTTCTACATATACACGGCCGTCTAATACGGAGCCAATAACTGCTTATAGTCTGACTATTACTAATTGATGGCCACCTAACGGATCCACAAAAATACTAGAAATTCTAAGAAAACTCTTATTAAAGATATGACCAAACTCTAGTAAGAATTAATAATAATAGTCATATGATTTATTATTACAAGATTTCAGAAAGATTTTACCATCAATTCAGTAGATAATAATAAAAGTAGAAAATAATAGGCATAGGATTTATCCACTGAAATATTACAAAGATCTCAGGCCATCAATTCGGTAGATTATAATCACGATATTTAATATATGTATACTGTATTTTTGTACCTGAAAGGACTATCCACGTCTGCCACTATTAATAAATATATAAAGTAATATCCTAAACATGTATATAAATTACCAACCTATGTCATTATGCAACATAATCTGATATTTAGCGTCTCACTTTAGCTTATTTTACATAATGACAATGGTGGATAATTTAGATCAATATATAAGGGATTACTTTAACTAGTTTTATATGGCAAACACTACTAGATAAATGATTTCGTGAGACACTACCTAATCATTAACGGAGACGGTCAAAAATTCAACTGTCATTTAAAATACCTAAGCATTTTCGAAGGTGGAATTTTATTTACGGAGCCAATCAGAAAATGTCGGCCTCATAAAATTGATTTATAGAGGTGGGCCTATTAAGAGGTCCGCCTCTACATCCGTTAAAGTCCCAAGGCCCAATAGGCCAAGGAGGGCCGACACCTATGTTCATGTATATATATGTGAACTAGGGTTTGATGCTCATCTCTCTGCCCGTCTCTCAACCAGCTCCCAACCTTCGTCTCTCTCTTCACCATGTCGCGCAGACAACTCCCTCCTTCGTCTCTCTCTTCCTCCCCATCTCGTGGCGGCAGCGCATCCCAGCTCCCAGCATGGCCTCGGGTGGATCTCACGAGGCCCCCGTCTCCTCCAGCGTTCACTTGGGGCTTGGCCCCTCCAGCGGCCGTGCTCAGTCCCGCCCTCCCTCTGACAGGCGGCCATGCTCCCTTCTCCCCCAGATCCAGTGAGGAGGGCACTCCCGGCGGCGGTGCGTTCCAAGGCGAGGAGGGCACGCGAGGAGGCTAGTGCACGGCTGGCATTGGTACTGATGAGGTTACAGCGCCACTGTGTGTTGACAGCCATGTTGTCCCCGTTCCACCAGGCCAAGTTCCAACAGCAGAAAGAATAAATGGTAGGATGAGGTAACAACGCCACATTGTCCTGATATACTTCAGTTTCATAATGAATCTGGCATGAGAAAATTTATGTTTAGTGATTACTGTACGTCTCTGCTACTTAGTAGCCAGGTGATGTCAGACATTATTTAGCGATTGCATGTGATCCTCCTTGAAGAAGTGGAAGTGTCGTGGTCCTGTGACCCTCCCAAGTAGACTACAACTACTACTACACAACATGCTAGTCTATCTATAAAAGGCAGGTGAAGAAATGGGCAATGAGCCGTCTGCAGATGGCACAATGAAGATATATTTTTACCAGGAAAAAAAGCATCCAATAGCTCCATGCATGTTTGCAGCGTCACACCTAGGCTAAGCATGGGAGGTATCGGAAATTAAGGTGCATCAGCATTATTTTCTTAGGCTGTCTCCAACAGAAGATCTATTGGGATACCCGAACCCAAAATGGATCTTCAGAAGGATACCTATAGCCTCCAATAGAGTACCAATATGGAAGACTCATTTTGGGTGTCAGGAGAGGCATAACCTAAATCTGAGTATTCTCTCTCCTGGAGACCCATTTGCAGAAAGAGTTATCTTTTAGGTCGTGTTGTTTGAGAAGACAAAAAATGGGTATTGAACCTTTTGTCTGTAGCGCTACCTAAAGGACAAATGTGTCTTGTATTTTAGGTCACGGTTGTTGGAGACGGTCTTAGGCAAAGCTTAAAGATGGGGAATGGTCAGCTATGAACTACCGCCAAGAACATCACCCTGCTCTATTGTCTTAATGACTGTGCATGACAGCGTGAGCTGAAGGCACCTCAACCAACCTGACTCTTCTTAGGCAGCAAGCAAATTGAGATCATTACTAATGCGGTAGTGCCCTCTCTTACTTTTGCTAGCTCGGCCGTGTGTGCCAGAATGCATGGACAGGTTGTTAACCCACTTCCAGCATCGTTAAATCTGTCATCCGTTGCTAGTGTCACAATAATTGCGCTATTAGTCAATGTTGTGAATAGTGTTACAATGGTTTGCTTGCCTATACAGTTATGCTTTCTGAACTATAGGAGATGTCACGGACGTAATTAACTAGGAGTCTTCCGAGATCTTACGAACAAGAAGACCACATCACCCAAGTAAGAGCTCCATCAGTAGGCTACTTTGTAGAGTGCACATGTACATCGGAAACCTGTATTTGTATTTTGCTAAATATGAATAAAGTCTGTGTTCCCTTATCTTTGTTCCTTTTGTGAACTTTAGTACACTAGCATGCGCCGTATATTATTATTTTTTTATGCAAAGAGACTTCGTCCCTTGAGTGAGTTTTCTGTCCAAACACTCCGATTTGTACAATTATATATACATTTTAGTTTGGGCTCAAAGCAAAATTCTTCATTACTAGGTCGATATTCCTTAACCAGTGCTGCTATCATTCATATGACACCGTTTCAATAAGGAAGCAGTATTTTGTTCTTGTTTTCTTGAAGGAGCACAAGCAATGTTAACAACAATTTTGGTTTGCAGCACGAGGTGATTCCGAAAGGTCTGACCTCAGTACCCAAGCTGACAATATTGTTTGGTTTGTGTGGCATGGAACGACCGTATCATCCATCCTTGGCTACTTCAGGCCGGGAGAGTAAATCACAAGCGAGTTTTGAGGACCAAGTCGCTCCGCAAAAAGTGCTAGACAAACCATGTTTTTTGGGCGGGTTGATGCCAGATGGAATCAATCACCAAACCAAACATGCTGCTATGAATTATTTGGTGTCAGTAGAAGCAGCTCATCTACACAGACCCGTACAGTAGCTGGTGTTGTAGCCGACCGTTGAAAAAAAAGGGCATTATTCCCTCCGTCCCAAAATAAGTGACGTTTTTTACTTGTTTGACCGTTCGTCTTATTATAAAATTTTATATAAATATTATTTATTTTGTTATAACTTATTTTATTATTAGAGATAATTTAATAATAATTTATTTATTTTATAATTTACATAAAAAATTGAATAAAATAAATGGTCAAACATGATACGTAAAAGAAAAAAACGCTACTTATTCTAGGATGGAAGGAGTATATTGATAGAGGGATGAGGTTACATAGCCACCATGCTGACAGTTGTGCCCGTACCACCATGTGCCAAAAGCAGAACGAGAACTTAGGGGGTATTTGGATCCCGTGATTAAAATTTAGGAGGTATCACGTGAGGGTGTCGCGTGGGGTGTTCGGATACTAATAAAAAACAAATTACATAATCCGTCAGTACTCCACGAGACAAATTTATTAAGCCTAATTAATCCGTCTTTAGCACATATTTAGTGTAGCACTACATTATCAAATCATGGACTAATTAGACTTAAAAGATTCATCTCGCAAATTAGTCGCAAGCTGTGCAATTAGTTTCATAATTAGTCTATATTTAATACTTCATACATGTGTCCAAACATTCGATGGGACAACAACTAAAGTTTAGGAGGAGAAACCGAACACCTCCTTGGTAGGCATGAGGTAACAACATCACATCATCTTGATATATTTCAGCATCATAATGAGGGCCGGTTTAGATCCGAAAATTTTGGCAAAATGAGCACCGTAGCGTTTCGTTGTTATTTGGCAATTAGTGTCCAATCATAGTCTAATTAGGCTTAAAAGATTCGTCTCGTGGATTTTGTCTAAACTGTGTAATTATTTTTATTTTTTATTTATATTTAATGCTTCATGTATGCATCTAAAGATTCGATGTGACGGGGAATTTTGAAAAATTTAACGATTTGGGAGGTAACTAAACAGGGCCTGACATGAAGAAATTTACGTATAGTGATTGCTCTGCTACTTAATAGACAGGTGATGTCGGACACAATATAGTAATAATTGCATGTGATCCTTGAAGAAGTGGAAGTGTCGTGGTCCTATGACCCTATCAAGTAGACTACAAATACTACACAACATTCCAGGCTACTGATGTATAAGAGGCAGCTAAAGAAATGGGCACAAGCCGTGTGCAGCCAGCTCGAAGAAGGAAGATTCATTTTTCCAAGAGCGAAAAAATTAAGCATCCAATAGCTCCGTGCATGTTTGCAGCGTCATACACCTAGGCTAGGCATGGGAGGTGTCAGAAATGAGGGTGCCTCAGGTTGTCTTTGTCCTTCAACGAAGGTGGAAAATAGGGAATGATCAGCTATGAAGTACGATCAAGCTCATCATCCCGTTCTATTGTCTTATCGGCTGCGCATGACAACTTGAGTTGAAAGCACCTCAAGATATCCAAATCCTTCGTAGGCAGCAAGCAAATCAAGATTATTACTAGTGCCCTCTCTTTCTTTTGCTACCTCTGTTGCTGCCACAATAGATAGATAGGTGTTAACCCACTTGCAGCATTCCATCTGTAGTCTGTTTGTAGTGCCACAACTGCGCCTGTAGCCAATGTTGTGAATAGTGTTATGATGCTTTGCTTGCCTACACAATTATACTTTCGGAAGTACAGGTTATGTTTTATTTGTCTTATGCCAAAGTAAGCATTTTTATCCTCGGGATTAGTATGTATAGTTAGTGATCACACACCATAGCCATAACAGGTTCACCCTGTTTCACTGCATACATTTTTTTGAAACGAACCAGGCAGGAGAGCTGCCGATTGTATTAAAAAGTAGAAGTAAACCCAGACTGGGCAAAACAACAAATGGAAGAAAAACTACGACAACAACTGTCGGGGACCTAATACCGGGGTACCCAAGGAGATGGAACTAATAACCATCGAACGTTAAAAGCTCTCGAACGGACAAGAGCATGGCTGCACTTCTTGCCCGAACGACGGGAGTTTTGTTCTGCCTCGCCTGAACGCCCGTGGACCCGCTCCACCTTGCCCGACGGCTGGAGGACGACTCCGCCTCGCCCGACGGCTAGAGGACGACTCACCCGACCCCCAAGGGATACACTCCGCCTCGCCCGACCCCCGAGGGCTAGGCTCGGCCTCGCCCAAACGCCCGAGGGCCGGCTTTACCTCATCCAAACGACCGATGACGGATCTCGCCTCACCCGATATTCGGAGGCTGACTCCGTCTCACCTGACAAAGCGTGCCCTGCGAACCCTCATGATGATGGCTATAGGGTAAGACAAGACGTTCAGGTCAACCACAGCGTCAGACACCATGCCCTGCACCACAGCGTCAGACGCCGTGCCCTGCACCCATGCAAGGAAGTACCGTCAGGATGTGACAGGACAAGCGCTGGGACCTCCCCCTAGGCGTGGTAGAGCCTGAACAGTGTTGTGGGCGCCTGTTCTCCGCTCTCTGAAGATCATAGGCGCCGCCGCCTCGGCCTCCTGGACGAAGGACCCGACACGGACATACGACAACCACGACGTCCCAAGGGCCAACCAACAAATACCACGCCGTCCGACCCCCACGGGTCGGGGCTCGACAATCCTATCCGACCCGCCGCCGCATGGGCGGATGGGACGCCCACTTGCTAAAAAGGCTGTGGGCATGGCCTCACGAAGATCGACGGATACGCTTCGCCCGACACGATGCGCCATAATAGGCAGGGCAGGCGTGGGGAAGAAGGAAGACTCGGGTCTCTCAAAGGACCTTCTGCGCTCTTAGTATTTTCTCTTTTCCCCCATCTGTAAACGCCTGCCCCCCCCTTGTCTATAAAAGGGAGGGCGGGCTCCTCACTAAGGGAAAAGGGCAGGACGAGCTAGCACGCGCACACGCACCATACAACCTAGCAGCAACAGAGCTCTTGGCGTTCTTTCCACTACTCCATCAGGGACTTGGGATCTCTCCCTCTCCCAACCGTTTGTACCCCCTACTACGAACCTCATTCGGTGCTAATAACACGAGCAGCAACAGACTGGACGTAGGGACATTCAACCCAAACTAGTATAAACCTTGTGTCCATTAGTGCACCATCCGGGCCTAACGCGCATCAAGTATAAATTTACTAGCCGGTGTTTGTTCGAAACACCGACAGTTGGCGCGCCAGGTAGGGGCCTTTGCGCGTTCCAAACCAGGCCACGGATGGCTAACCACAACATCAGCTGGGTCCCAGGCGCACATGTGTGTTTCGGGAACCTAGATTTCATCATCGCGGTGGGAGGAGAGTTGGTACGGGGGCACACTGCCATCCGATCTCTTCTCCCCAATGGCCTTGACCATGAGAGGCTTGGGCTCCAGCTCGGCGCCTCCCTTGGACCACGGCAGTCCAGGGAGAACCAGCATCGCCTCGCCCTCGCCAACGACGACAGCATGGCGCGACCTTCCGGGGAGAGACACCTCTCTCCAGAACGCCACGTGCGGAGCGCCCCGACAGCGTTTCCGTTCGGTCTCCACAACGCCGCGGCAATCGCTAGCCACCTTATGGCGCTACGCATGGTTCAACCGCCCACGGACACCGAGTTCGTGGGGGTAATTGAACACGACATGGAGTCTCTCCACAAGCTCCTCACTGAGGGGCCTGGATCGTCCTCCAGCTCTGACACCAGCAGGGGGAGCCATCACCCTTCCCGAGGATGCTTCATGGCGGAAACCCCCGAGGGGCACGTCGAAAGCGTCTCCGAGGAGGAAACCACCCCGGTGGGCAACCCCAATGGCAGGCCCGAAGAGGAGACAGCGGCCCCATCTCGCTTAAGGATGGAGCAGCTAAAAGCCCCGAAGCGAGAGATCGATGAGGCCGGACAAGGGCTCGTGCGCGAGTACGCGGAGATCGAACGTCGCCGAAGCGGCGGGCGCGCGCGCCACTACCTGCGATGTACACCAAAGGATCCTCACCGATGATGGGACCCTCCCTCACTTTGCCCGGGCAAGCCAAAACATCGCTGCTGCGACGGCCTTACTTCACGGCCTTCCAGAGGCCACGACGTTCGAGGATCGCCGGGCCCGCCGAGAAATCCGCACGTTGCTCGAACGTGCGGCGACGCAGCAGGCGGAGAGCTCGATGTCTCGGAGACACGAACTCAACACCAACCAGCGCACGCCTCCGGTGCGTCCCACCAAGGATGCGTCAGTCCACCAAACACCACCGGCGGTCGTCGATCAAGAGTACTGGACAATGTACTTCGATGGGTCGCTGATGAAGAAGGGCGCCAGCGCGGGGCTGGTCTTCGTATCACCCCTCGGGGTCCAAATGAGGTATATGGTTCGTCTCCATTTCCCCTCATCAAATAATGTGGCTGAGTATGAAGCGCTCGTCAACGGCCTATGAATCGCCATCGAGCTGGGCATCTGACGTCTCAACATTCAGGGCGACTCCCAGCTAATCGTCAATCAAGTCATGAAGGAGTCGAGCTGCCATGACGCCAAGATGGCCGCGTACTGCCAAGAGGTCCGACGGCTAGAGGACAGGTTCGATGGCCTAGAACTCAATCACATCCCAAGGCGCCTCAACGAAGCAGCCGACGCGCTTGCAAAAGCAGCGTCTGGCCAAGAGCCGGTGCCCACGGGAGTCTTCGCCAGCGACCAGCACAAACCCTCGGTACGCTACGAAGGGTCGGAGCGGGCCAACGATGGCTCATCTGATCCAGCCCCGGGGGCTGACCAACCAACGGCTCCGTCTGACCCCGAGGTCATGGAGCTTGAAGAAGGCCCGACGCCCGACCCTCCGAACGACTGGAGAACACTCTACCTCGACTACCTCCTCCACGACACTCTGCCGACGGATAAGGCGGAAGCTCGACGGCTCGCACACCGCGCCAAGTCCTTCGTTCTTATAGAGGGCGAACTCTACAAACGGAGCCACACCGGGATCTTGCAGCTCTGTATCCTTGGCGAACAGGGAAAACTCCTGCTGAGCGACATCCACGGTGGGGTCTGCGGTCACCATGCCGCGCCAAGAACCTTGGTTGGAAACACATTCCGATAGGGCTTCTATTGGCCCACTGTAGTAGCCGACGCCGAGCAAATCGTACGCACCTACGAAGGGTGTCAGTACTACGCACGACAAACTCACCTCCCGGCCCAAGCAATCCAGATGATCCCCATCACGTGGCCCTTCGCGGTCTGGGGGCTCGACCTGGTTGGGCCATTCAAAAAGGCCGGGGGCTTCACCCACCTACTTGTCACCATAGACAAGTTTACAAAATGGATCGAAGCTTGGCCGATCTCCACGGTTAAGTCTGAGTAGGCTATGCTGTTCTTCCTCGACATCATCCATCGTTTTGGAGTCCCAAACTCCATTATCACAGACAACGGCACGCAATTCACCGGCAGGAAATTCATTCGATTCTGCGATGAACAACACATCCGAATCAATTGGGCAGCCGTCGCACACCCCCGGATGAATGGGTAGGTCGAGCGCGCTAACGGCATGCTCCTATAGGGCCTCAAGCCCAGGATCTTCAACTGGCTGAACAAGTTCGGCACACGCTGGGTCGCCAAGCTCTCTGCGGTACTCTGGAGCCTAAGAACAACTCCCAACAGGGCCACCGGCTACACGCCTTTCTTCATGGTCTACGGAGCCGAGGCCGTCCTCTCGACGGACCTTGACTACGGAGCACCAAGGGTCAGAGCATACAACGAGGAGGGAGCCAAGGCATCCCACCAAGATGCCATGGACCAGCTAGATGAAGCCCCCGACATCGCTCTCCTCCATTCGGCCAAGTACCAACAGGCGCTACGACGGTACCACAGACGACGGGTACGCGACCGAGCCTTCAACGTCGGGGACCTCGTTCTTCGCCTCGTGCAGAGCAACAAGGACCGTCACAAGCTCTCACCGCCCTGGGAAGGGCCGTATGTCATCGCGGAAGTACTTCGGCTAGGTGCCTACAAGTTGAAAACCATCAATGGCGAGGTCTTCACCAACGCCTGGAACATCGAACAGCTACGTCGCTTCTACCCCTAAATAAACACATACTTGGTCCTTATCAGTTTTTTGTCTTTACAAATCCCCGATCTTTAGCGACATCCGCCCCCAGCAAAATGCAAGGGGTCAGACCTCGCTCGGGGGCTGGAACAAACGATATAAGTATGTTTACCTTGCAAACACCCCATGTGTCAAAACTCTCTCTAAGTTCTCCATTTTTTCTCATAAACGTCTCCCAAAAACTAGGACTTCGGGAACCGATTCTGAGTATGACTGGTAGGACTACGGGAAACCCACGCCCCAGTGGCTATGGCCTCCTCGCTCACCAGCGTGATCAAAATCGTTTTACCCTGCACCCCCAAGTTTTTATGAAATGAACCATGAGAAGAATCGGAAGGCACCAAAACCTCTTCTCAAAAGAGGAAACTAAAAAATGGTTTGCCACAACAAAAGACAAAGATTTGTTCATTTTTGCACAAATTCACCGCCTACAAAACAAATCTCATCACAAAAAGGGCTAATGTACTCTTAAAATTCAAAAGACTAGCCACTCGGGGGCTCCCCCACAAAACTTTTTCGATTACAATCTCTGCCTAGCTCAACTATAACTGCTGCTACGGTCGCAGTGCCAACCTCTTCAGGCACAAGCACCAGAAGGAGCTCTTCATCGCTGCCAAGGGCATGCACACGGGCCAGTTCATCTACTACGGCCGCCACGTCACGCTCCCCATCGGCGATGCCCTACCGCTCTGCAGGACCTTCGAAGGCGCCATCATCTGCAACATCGAGCACCACGCCGGCGACTGTGGTACCCCTCCGCCGGGGCATTCGGGGACTACGCCATCATCATCAGCCGCAACCCTGATAATGACGCCTTTCGAACGGGGCGCCCCGCTTTGGGAGGCCACATAGAACGAATGACGGCGAGGCGACGACGCCCGGCACCCTCCAAGATTCTCCTCCTTCTTGGGCAATGAAGCTCTTTCTCGGCAAAGGTGGCCCACACCACCTCATCTACGTTGGATGACCTCCAGCTCGACATCACGCCCCAGATTCACGAGCGGATCTATGAGTCTCTCTCTCTCTCTCTGGCATCTCTCTCTCTCTAACTCAGGATCCGCCGCGACACACGAGTATTTTCGGTGGAGAGGAAAAGGGAGAAGAGGTAGCGGCTCAGAGGCAGGGTGAGCAGTAGGCCAAGAACACCCCCAACCCCCCTCCCTATTTAAGGAAGAGGCGTGATGGATATGGAAGGACGAAAGGTGGGGGCAAAAAACTCTCTGCCTTCCCCCCTATTCAATGCAGGCAGCAAATCGATGCTGACAGGAACCCGAGGGGATGCGCCTGAACCGATTGGACGTAGCCTGGTTGATGAGACACCGCGATCAAAGGTGCATGGCTCACCACCACCCACCGGTGCAAGAGACCCAGGCACACCAAGCACGCGACTCTCCTCTTTACCGGGTAGGACAGTGGAACGACCCAATGACGGACCCTCTGTCCAAAGGAAGCCCAGCAGGCCTCCTGGGCCAATCGGCCGGCCCAGGTAAAACGACGAACGGACAAAAACCGCACAAAGATAAGCACCTCTCCCCTCTCACTTTACACGTTAAATCCATTACCGAGCGTCCGACCCCAGCAACGGCAGGGGCACGTACATCCCTCGGGGGCTTTCAAGAATGTCTACCAATTTAGACATTCTCCTCGCCCGACCCCTCCTTACGTTTAGGAAGCAGGAGCTCGGCGTGTGGGGATAAAACGCTGATTGCAACTGGCTGAACCCTCAAACACTATGCCCCGACAGCTATGGTATCTTTTATTCACCAGCGTAATCAGGATTCACAGTTCCTCACACCATGAGCCTCAGCTCCCACCTTCTCAAAAGAGGTTTGGAGGGGTTCACTCGCTTAAAAGTCAATCGGACGGCTCAAATCGCCACCGAGAGACACAAACGAAATATCGCGATGCTCATGCAGGCCACGCCATCGGACTCGAACCCCACACGGACATGTTCGGTAGGAGCTTCCCATCACTCACACCACCAAGGTAACATTACCGAACCCCGCTTTCAAGCTTACCATATACTAAACTTATGCAATTACTGCATCCAAACACTTCGTATCGCGTCACGAAGTGGCACTCGCCTCATTCGACACGAACGACAAACGACCAAGGTTCGTAGGCCGGCCCACGAAAGGTCCGAGGCTGCCTCGTGTCAAACAGAGCCAGGGAGAAATAACCGAGACAAGCCCCAGCGGCCCTGCCTGACCCCGCTTAGAAGCGGACAGGGGCGTCTCGACCTTTTCTCGTTCGATTCTAACCTCGGGCCAAACCCACAGAATATCCGTCGAGGAGAGGCCAACATGCCCCCTGAGCCTATCGAAACGGCTCGGGCATCTGCCGGGAGGCGGGTTAGGAAGTAGTGAAATGCCACCAGAGGGCTCTACCGACCCCGTCAGCAAATGATGGACACGGATTTCACGCGAACGCACCCGTTAGCGAGCTCATTGAGCACGACGCTCGTGCCGTCGAGGCAAGTGTCGTCAACTCAGCCCCTCCGGTCACGAAAACCGAGGACGGGGTAACACGCGAAACACGACCGACCCCTATCAGACCCTAACAGGGCTCGGGGACTCAAGCCGCTCGATCCGACATCGAGAGACCGAAGTTCGAAGGCCGACCTGCAAATGGTACGAGGCCGCCTCGTGTCAAACAAGAGCCACGGGAGAAAACGCAGATGAGCCTCAACAGCCTTCGCCCATCCCGCATCAGGGCGGACGGGGTCATCTCAATCTTCTAAAAAATTCAATCCGGCCCCTTGCCGAGCCCATAGAATCCCCATTGAGGGGGAATCTGTTGGTGAGCCCACCTGGGGACTTTGCCAACCCCGTCGCAAAACAGCTAGATCGGGTTTTCGTCCGAATACCCCCATTAGTTAGCTCATCGGGCACATCATTCGAGCCACCAAGGCAAATGACGCCGCCCCAGTCCCCCCAACCACAGAAAGCCCACGGCTAGGTAACGACGGTATGTTTGTTCATCTAAAAAGCACCTCAGGCCGTACGATCTTAACAAGGGGGAAGGGTCGGACCTTGCAAACTTCTTTTCATTGCAAAAATGGAAGAAGAAACAAACGAAACGAAAAACCACCAGACAAATCCACAAAACTATTTTCAGCACGCAAAAGCACCAACACTTGTTCACGTATTACATAAAAGGGTTCATCAAATTTCTCTAGCTAAACTACTTCCGTGAAGGGAGAATCGCTTCTTTCAATCTGTCCGCCAGGTCCCGCGCAAGAGGTGTCACCGCCTTCTCCATCTCGTCTAGCTCAGGGTCTTCATACACAGGTACGAAGCCTTGGCTCATCACCTTCAAGTTGATCTCCCGATCATAATGAGAATGGGCGACAACAAAGGCTTGGATGATCCCGGCGCGAAATGTGTCTTCCTCGAGTTGGCCCACCCACGCCGTGATACCTACGGCACGAGCTGCAAGCGGGCTGGTCTCCACCGGCTCCACCACCTTCAGGGCATCAAGGACCACCCCGACCGTAGCTTGCAGAAGGTCGTGCTCGTCGCTCTCAGTCTGAAGGGTCCTTCGCACATGGGCGAGCTCCTTTTCTAGCTTGATAGAGATGTTCTCGGTGCTCAACCTTCGGCTCACCGCATCACTAATATCCGCCCGGAGGGAGCGGACCACCTCGACGTCCTCGTCTGCCTTCTACTGAAGGGCCATGGCCCTACTCTCGGCCTTCCACCTGAGATCCCGCTCCATCTCTAGCTCCTTCAGGACCTCGGTAGCCCGCTTACTGGCCTGGGCATTCTTCTCGAGCAGCTCATCCCGCTCCTTTAGAATCCTGGCGGCCTCTTCCTCTTCTAGCTTCACCTTCGCCGACAGGTCCACGAACATACCATGAATCTCCTCCGTGTCCTGGCGCACCTTGGCCTCCTGCTCCTGGGCGGCAGCAAGCTGCACGGCCATACCTGCTCGCAGCCGAGCCTCCTCGGAAAGGCGATCCCACTCCACCTTCTGCTCACGGAGGAATCGGGATTTATTCCGACTATGAGCAACGAGAATCTGAAGAGGAAGAAGACCGCTATCAGAAATACGAAAACACAAAAACACATGAAGAAAGAAGAAAACCAAGCAAATACCTAGGTAGTAGGAACAACGATCTCACGCAGGGCTCCTCTGGCTTGGTTCAGAGCCTCCAGCATGGTCGAGATCCCGACGTCAAGACCCTCCCGCTCCATGCTCTCGGCATGATCATCGAGCGAGAAAAGTGCCAACGTCGGATCTTGAGCGGCCATCCACTAAAGCGGCGGCTCCCCCTACACGGGGGAGCGGCTTCCTCCCGACAAAGGGGCCAGGGGCGGCTCCCTCCTGATCCTACGCGGCACCACCACCATGCCCGATGACCCTCCAGCCACATCCACCTCCATCCGATCCGCCTCGTCCGCCATGGCCGGGGCCACCGGTGGCATCGATTACGCCACCCCCTCGGACGCCATCACAGCAACATCCAGCTCCACTGGGCTTGGCGCGGTCGCGGCCACTTCCACCTGGGTCTCCGGTGGCACGGACTGCACTGCGCCCTCAGGCACCACCTCCGTCGGCGATACCAGACCCTCGGCCGGCTGTACCGCGCCCGCCGCGGAAGATGTCGCCTACTCGGCAACCACCGAGGGCGCGGGCGCCACCACAGGTGCCGTCGGATCGGCCAACACGGCCCCAACACCGGGCAGCGCCATCTGTCCCGCCTGAATGGCGAGGCTCTTCTTGTGCGCTGGCCCCAGGGGGTGGCCCGTCTGCAAGAACCTACACAAAGGTAAAAAGCATCAGGTCAAAATAGAAAAGGAAAAAGGAGGGAAAACAGGGGAATCAGCGGCTTATGCTGACGCCTTCGGCCGGTGAAAGCATTTTGGGGACGGATCCCCGGATCCCTGCCCCGACTCGTTTGGGCAGGACAGTTTCGTGCCTGCCCCCTGCTCCAAGGCAGGGGGGCTCGTCTCCTTTACCTCATGGGGCGCGGCACCAGAGCCGCTCCCCTCCACCGTCTCATGGGGCACGGCACCAGAGCCGCTCCTCCCCACCATCACCTTGGGGTCAGCGGCGGCAGGCCCACCTCCCCCCATCCACCGATCCTCGGCCGGCACGCCGTGCGAAGCGGCGGACTCTCTGGCTCCCATCGACCTCACCGACTCACTTTCCTCCACGTGGAACGGGAAGGGTCCCTGCACGGACGGGTGGGCACTTGTCAGCACGTCCTCATCCTCCAGGACACCCAATCCACGTCGACGGCTACCTCGTCGTCATCATCATCATCATCATCGTCATCATCATCGCTGCTCACGTCCTCTCCCCGGTCTCGTGCTTCCTGCTTCAGTCGTCTCTCCTTCATCTGTTCCCTCGCCTTTTTGTCCCGCTCGGCCGCAAGGCGATTCACCACCGCTAGGGCCTTCTTCTTTGGCAGTGGAACCGGACTGTCCTTGAATGCTAGCCCCCCTGGCTGGTCCCAATGTCGCAAAAACGAGTATCAAAAATATGGAGATTCAGGAAAAAGGAAGAGCACGGGAAAAGAAGGCTTACGAATTCGAAGAACCCAAGTTCCGGCCACATTGGGGGATGTCCAGGCACTGGATACACAATGTCGAGGACGCTGCTAGTGGAATCCTTCGTTGGCTCCGTCGCCTCCTTAATACGCTGCGCCACTTCGGAGAAAGGGAGCGCCTCGTCGACAAGCACCATCCCCTCGAACGACATCCCGGGCACCATCCGATGCAGGGGAAGCACGCGCGCCATCAGCGGCGCCACCCTCCTCGCATGGTAGGCGCCGATAATCCCCGCCCCCTTTACGCCCCGTTCCTTCAGAGCTTGGAGGGCGGAGAGAAGGTCGGTAAGGTGCTTCTTGTCCTTGAGCTGGACGCCCCATGTCCACGACTCCGGAGCCTCTTCAATAAGGCACCCAGTGTACCTCGGCAGGGCGGCACTCAGATCATTCCTGACATAAAACCACTGCGAGTGCCATCCCTTGTTAGAGGTCGCCAGACGCATGAATGGGTAACCCCTCGACCGTGTATGGCGCAGATGAACGCTGGCACATCCCATCGGCACATTCACCTCCTTTCCCCCGATCTGCCTCTTCGACAAACTGACGGTGAAGAAGTATCGTCGCAGATCAAAATAGGGATCGATCCCCACGAAACCCTCGCACAGTGCAACAAACGCCGCCATATGTTGAACCCCATTGGGAGTTAGGTGCTGCAGCTCCACCTCATAATAATCCAGCAGCCCCCGAAGGAATCTATGCGCGGGTACGGCAAATCCCTGCTCATGGAAGATGGCAAAAGACACGACATACCCTTCGGGCGGCGCCGGCTCATCCTCGTCACCAGACAGCAGCCACTCCTGGACGGCGGACAGTGGATGGAGAAGGCCACAGCGGATGAGGCCCTCCAAACGCCGAGAGGTGATGCCAGATCTACCCCACAACTCCATTAAAGCGATTGGGGAGAAAGGTGGGTGGGTGCGAGCTCAACGACGGCTATGAGGCGGGCGCAAGCTTGACGGCGGCTACAGCATGGATGCAAGCTGGTCGACGGTGGCAGTGCGGGCGTAGGAGGCTAAAGGCGACTAGCGATGGAGGTTCTAGACACGAAGATGAGAAGGCGGAATACAGGACCCTAGGGGCGAATCCCGTGGTTTTATAGGGGCGATGGATGCGAGAAGTGCAACCGCCCGCTTTGATCCCTGGGCTTGCCACGCGCGCCGTCGTGTCACGTCGCGGGACACGCGCCTGCAGTCCCTATCCTCTCCCGCCGAAAATCATGGTGGATTGGTCGCCTTCCCTAGGCGAATCTGGACTCTCTTCCCACCTGGGGGACGCAAGTCACAAAGATTTTTTCTCTTTGGTCCACCTAGGGCCCAGAAGCTCGGCAGCCGGCCCAACTGAGGACGGGTCCGCGAACGATCCAAAATCAAGGGCGCAAGCATTACTGGGGTCTCGATCCGCAGTCAAGCCCCAGTCAGGTCAGCCCTGAATGAGATCCCCGTGACCGGGATACCACGACCCCCACGGAAAAATATCCAGCTGACAAGAAACCTAAATCTTACGGTCTCACCCACGGAGGGCCCAATACTAATCACCCGAGGGCTCGGGGACTATACCCACCGGGTGCGCTCGCGCGTGCCCTCTGGAAAGATAACTCCGATGAGATCGAAAAGAAAAAAGCCCCCGGGCGATTCTACTCGAATCACCCGAGGGCTCGAGGACTACACCCACCGGGTGCGCTCGCGCGCACCCTCTGGAAAGATAACTCCGACGAGATCGAAAAGAAAAAAGCCCCTAGGCAATTCTACCCAAATCGCCCGAGGGCTCGGGGACTACTGTCGGGGACCTAATACCGGGGTACCCAAGGAGGTGGAACTAATAACCATCGAACGTTAAAAGCTCCCGAACGGACAAGAGCACGACTGCACTTCTTGCCCGAACGACGGGGGTTTTGTTCCGCCTCGCCCGAATGCCCGTGGACCCGCTCCACCTTGCCCAACGGCTGGAGGACGACTCCGCCTCGCCCGATGGCTGGAGGACGACTCACCCAACCCCCAAGGGATACACTCCGCCTCACCCGACCCCCGAGGGCTGGGCTCGGCCTCGCCCAAACGCCAGAGGGCCGGCTTTACCTCATCCAAACGACCGATGATGGATCTCGCCTCACCCGATATTCGGAGGCTGACTCCATCTCACCTGACAAAACGTGCCCTGCGAACCCTCATGATCATGGCTATAGGGTAAGACAAGACGTTCAGGTCAACCACAGCGTCTGACGCCATGCCCTGCACCACAGCGTCAGACACCGTGCCCTGCACCCCTGCAAGGAAGTACCGTTAGGATGTGATAGGACAAGCACTGGGATCTCCCCCTAGGCGTGGCAGAGCTTGAACAGTATTGCGGGTGCCCATTCTCCGCTCTACAGTATCATAGGTGCCGCCCTCAGCCTCCGGACGAAGGACCCGACACGGACATACGACAACCACGACGTCCCAAGGGCCAACCAACAGTCACCACGTCGTCCGACCCCCACGGGGTCGGGGCTCGACAATCCTATCCAACCCGCTGCCCGCGGGGGCAAGATGGGACGCCCCACTTGCTAAAAAAGGCCAGGGCATGGCCTACGAAGATCGACGGATATGCTACTTTTGACACAGTCTGCCATAATAGGCAGGGCAGGCATGGGGAAGAAGGAAGACTCGGGTCTCTCAAAGGACCTTCTGCGCTCTTAGTATTTTCTCTTTTCCCCCATCTGTAAACGCCTGCGCCCCCCCCTTGTCTATAAAAGGGAGGGCGGGGCTCCCCACTAAGGGAAAAGCGCAGGACGAGCTAGCATGCGCACACGCACCATACAACCTAGCAGCAACAGAGCTCTTGGCGTTCTTTCCACTACTCCATTAGGGACTTGGGATCTCTCCCTCTCCCAACCGTTTGTACCCCCTACTATGAACCTCATTCGGTGCTAATAACACGAGCAGCAACAGAATGGACGTAGGGACATTCAGCCCGAACCAGTATAAACCTTGTGTCCATTAGTGCACCATCCGGGCCTAACGCGCATCAAGTATAAATTTACTAGCCGGTGTTTGTTCGAAACACCGACAACAACAAAGCACAAAAAAGAGCAACAACTGAAAGCGGCTAGTTGGACTGGGACCTCAACCCGTGCCGCACAACAACACTCGGACTCAACATCTGCCGGTTGGAATGAGACATCAACACGGGTGCACCAACTCCACTCAACTCCAAACAGTTCCCCAAGCCGCACCCCCAAGTAGCCCTCACCGCAAGCGCCATCGTTACCGATGATGTCCCACGCCAACCAGTCGCTGCCATGCAGAACTAGCCACCGCAGTCCGCTGCAAGCCGTGTAGCTACCACGACTCCCCCACCATGTCGTCGTCGTCTTTAGGTCACGCACACATGATCGTCGATCTCCCAACCACGGCCATGCATTGGCAGAAGTCAGAAGAGAAGCCCACCGCACCACACCGAAGAGGCCACCGCCATGCAAGACCCCTTGCCGTAGTACCGCTGCTGCACCTTACACACCAAACAACCAAAACATCGCACCGGATCCTAGACCTCCAAGGCAACTCAAACGCGTGGGGGCCTCGCCACATCCACCGCCGCACACCACTCCTCGAACACAAAACCTTAAAGCGCACGGGGCCTCACCACTCCCACCGCTGGACTCTCCGAGGATCTGAGCTTGCTTCGCCGTCGGGGTGAGTTGGTACCACCGAGCTGCTCCATTAACTTCACCTTCGTCTCGCCACCACCGGAACCTCAACTGCACCACATTCACGGACACAAAAGCTTCCGAAGACACAGCTCACCACCTTGGTCCTTGGCCTTCTCCTCACCCGGTCGGATTGGGACATCGACACGAGCCTCAATGGAAAAAAACTCCACTCGGTCAGATTGGGTCATCGACACGAGCCTCCACTTCGCTGCCATTGCGGCGCCACGCCACCCACTCGTTGCCACCATACGACCCCTCCGCGGCCCCCTTGTGCCTTCCTCGCGCCGCACCGAGCCACAGCCTCTTGGCCTTCAAGAGGCAACCAGGTTCATCCAGCCTTGCCTCTATGGTGCCACTGGCACCCCTACTTGGCTACTGCCAGCCACACCACCACTGCGTCACTGGCACTCATCCAAGCAAGCTGTTGTCAGCCACGCCACCACTATAAAGCTGACGTGCCTCTGCAGTCTGGCCGGACTGGGAAAACACCATGACAACGCCTCCAAGGAGGAAAACGGCGCCCGAAGGCATCGGCGGCGGCTTGCTGGTAGATCTAACATGGCTTTCGCTGGTGTTTTCCCACGTTCGGCACAAACAAAACAGGGAGCCTTGAACTCACGCCGCCCCTGCTCTCCACCGCCACCCCTCGCCACATCAATCGCATCATCGCCCGCACCGGCGAGCTCCGGCCGGATCCGTATTGGCGGCAGCAGCTGCAGCCGCGGGATGGCCGGATCCGGAGGAAGGGGAGCCGGAGCCTTCTCTAGACGGCCGGGTAGCGTGCGCCTACTAGATCCGCCCTAGCCAGGCGGCCACCTCGCTGACCCGCCGCTCACCTCGATCTCCGCGCGACCAACTGTTGCAGCACGACTCCCGCGGGAGCTCTGCACAGATCCGCCCTCGGGAGTGCCGGATCCGGCCGCCGGGATGCCGAATCCATGCCGGGGCTGCCGCCGTCGACAAGCCTAGTGACGCTCGAGCAGCCACAGTAGACCACAGCTTGGGAAGAAGCCCCGCCGCTGCCTTCCTTGCGCCCACCTGAGCTTCCGGCGGCGCGCTCTGGCAGCGGCGACGAAGACGAGGACAGGGGGAGGTGTTGGCGGCACCAGGCGGTGGTTCCGCCCGTGTTTCCCCGAGAGGGACGACGCGGGGGACGAGTGAAGCGGTGTCCTGGGGCGCTGAGTACAATTTGATGACTGCGTTTCACTGCATACATCATCCCTTCAATAAAGCAAGACAAGACACCTAAAAGGTAAGGACAAAAAATGTCATTGCAATCTACACTTACTAGCTAGTTGGAGCAAAAGGAAATGAGATGCATGCATTATACCCTAGGCACGGTATTAGAAATTAAAGTGCTGAACCTATCCATTGACACATTAACTGAAACTCACAATTTGCTCTAGAGCTCCGCGTCAAGTGGCACTGAACCTTGCAATTTGCAGCATGGATAATCCTGACCGTATCTCTAGGTTTGATATTGTCGCCCTGCATTAGCCATTGAAATGTTATGACAAAGCAGTATGTGTGTTTCCCTTGATATTGTCACCATCTTGTTCATGTGCACATTGTAACTGTCGCCCACGTAAGCCATACCTGCAATGATGCTTGCATGGCGCTCTCAACTCTCGACAGCTGAAGGGTTCACGGCGTGGCAGGCCAGTGTCTAGCGTCATGCTGACTGTCCACCCTACCACCACCATACCACTCGGCCGGTGTTCAAACCTCCACAGGCATGATGCATTGTTTATATGCTTGCCGGACATGTGAACCTCATCTTGCCAAGACAACAATGTAACAACTCAGACTGTGCAATCAGTCATGCTGTTCATGCGTATGGAAAGCTAGTATGTCTCTTTGTGGTAGAGCTACGAAAGTAGTCCTAAAATGGACTACACATCGTAAATTACCCTAAATGGTTTAAGCCGATGTTACCAGGCTTGAGCAATTCATAGCTAGCATGGAACATCCTAGAAGATCAGTAGCTACTAGCTAGTTTACATGCTCTCAGTTCTGACAATATGTCTAGTGTCTTGGTGACAGCCTAGCGATCCAGAATTTTACTACTTACTCTTGCGTTTGTATGTATATATCAATCATTTAATAACTTATAGGCATGCTTGCCTTGCCTCGATCGACTAGTCACCAAAACATAGCATTTATAATGTTAACAACTCAGAACACATAATACCAGAGCACATCACCATTTTCAGTGGTTTACTACTTTATGAAGAAGGATGACTGAATTGGATGTCACCCAAGCTGCTGTACGGCCTAAATGTCATATACACTGGAGCTATATGTCCTTTGCAAGTGACTTTGATTGAGCACTCCATTTCAGAGTGGATCGATGTCCATAATAACTCCACTGCTACCTTAACTTGCATTCGGTATCACTACACATTGTTCAAAATGGCTTAATCTTAAGAATTTTGCTTGAATTGACCTCTTTCTAATCATCCCAACGAACGGTAATTTAAATAAAGACATTTATTAACTCTTTTAGGCCCTATTCGCTGGGAGGAATCTTGATGAATCTGTAGGAATTTGTGTGAGAGTGAACAGTATTTTTCATTCGCGTACAGTGAAATCCGGCTGGTTTTGTGAGCAGCCGAACGAGCCCTTAATCTGCCCGAACCGGCCTTGGCCTGGTCCTGGACATCTCAGTCCAACGCAGATCCAATGCACGAATGAGACCAAGTTTGGCTATGGTTCCCTGTGCTTCAGAATCTCTGGTGTATGTTGTGGTGCCCTCCTCAACATATTTTACGCCATCTTGGGCCCCATGACATTAGCAATGACGGCCAACGGCATAGTTCAAGCAGGTTGGTGTTCAACACTTCCGTGTGTGATGGCAGGCCATGGTTTTTCATTATCTATCGAGTGCTTCAGAGTTGTTAATTGTGCTCGAGCCACAGAGTTCAGCACAGGTACAGCATACAACACATGTACTTGACGAATGTTTGATGGGGACATGGCGAAATCTAGTTAAATGTCTCTCCGAGTAAACCAGCTGAACGAGCAGCCGCTTAGGAGATGAATCATGGCTTCTTCTGCTCGTGTCAAAGAATCCAAAGAGTGGGTTCTATGCCTCTGTCATCAGTCCACAGAAGTAACATTCCATCTAGTTAGTTGGAGAGTAAAAACTATTACAAATTCGATCCTGCTGCCACCTAATCCTTTAATCTACTCCTACTGAAAAATCCATAGCTTTTTCATTGTTCTCTGGGACGTCGTCCATGCCGGAAAATCTTGTATGCTACTAGCTGGTAAACCAGCACTAGCATCTTGGTCACTCAGCTCTCTGGTTTTTTATGCCCTACTTCTCTGCCCGTGGCCTGTCAAAGGAAGCCTACTAAATTCTGATTCTGCCTGTGTGGAAGGAAGCACGCAGCTCCAGATTGTAGTTGCACAACAGTGCTGGTCTTTGAACAACATATCAGTACTATTTGATCACATTGGTCGTGGCCACGAGTGTATAAAATGCGAGATAATAGCTGAATTGGTGGTCTGGCAACTGCCTTATATAGAAGAAACATACAGGTTTTGGTGACTAATCGATGAGAGCCTTTTACCTACTAAACAACAACAACAACAACAACAACAACAACAACAACAACAACAACAACAAAGCCTTTAAGTCTCAAACAAGTTGGGCTAGCCTAGAGTTGAAACCCAGCAGAAGCAATCAAGGTTCAGGCACGTGAATAGCTGTTTTCCAAGCACTCCTATCTAAGGCTAAGTCTTTGGGTATATTCCATCCTTTCAAGTCTCCTTTTATTGTCTCTACCCAAATCAACTTCGGTCTTTCTCTGCCTCTCTTCACGTTACTATCCTGGCTTAGGATTCCACTACGCACCGGTGCCTCTTGAGGTCTCTGTTGGACATGTCCAAACCATCTCAACCGGTGTTGGACAAGCTTTTTTTCAATTGGTGCTACCCCTAATCTATCACGTATATCATCGTTCCGAACTCGATCCCTTCTTGTATGACCGCAAATCCAACGCAACATATGCATTTCCGCGGCAATTATCTGTTGAACATGTCATCTTTTCGTAGGCCAACGTACATTCTGCACCATATAACATAGCAGGTCTAATCGTCGTCCTATAAAACTTGTCTTTTAGCTTCTGTGGTACCCTTTTGTCACATACGACACCAGATGCTTGGCGCCACTTCATCCACCCTGCTTTGATTCTATGGCTAACATCTTCATCAATATTCCCGTCTCTCTGTAGCATTGATCATAAATATCGAAATGTATCCTTCCTAGACACTACTTGACCTTCCAAACTAATATCTTCCTCCTCCCGAGTAGTAGTGCCGAAGTCACATCTCATATACTCAGTTTTAGTTTTACTGAGTCTAAAACCTTTGGACTCCAAAGTCTCCCGCCATAACTTCAGTTTCTGATTCACTTCTGTCCGACTTTCATCAACTAGCATTACATCATCCGCGAAAAGCATACACAAGGGATGTCCCCTTGTATGTCCCTTGTGACCTCATCCATCACTAAGACAAACAGATAAGGGCTCAAAGCTGATCCTTGATGTAGTCCTATCCTAATCGGGAAGTCATCCGTGTCTCCATCACTTGTTCGAACACTAGTCACAACATTGTTGTACATGTCCTTAATGAGCCCGACATACTTCGTTGGGACTTTATGTTTGTCCAAAGCCCACCACATAACATTTCTTAATATTTTATCATAAGCCTTCTCCAAGTCAATAAAAACCATGTGTAGGTCCTTCTTCTTCTCCCTATACCGCTTCATAACTTGTCTTATTAAGAAAATGGCTTCCATAGTTGATCTTCCGGGCATGAAACCAAATTGGTTCATAGAGACCCGCGTTATTGCTCTCAAGCGATGCTCGATAACTCTCTCCCATAACTTCATAGTATGGCTCATCAACTTAATTCTCCGGTAATTATTACAACTTTAAATATCCCATTTATTCTTGTAGATCGGTATCGATATACTTCTCCTCCACTCGTCAGGCATCTTGTTCGATCGAAAAATATGGTTGAACAGCTTGGTTAGCCATACTAACAATATTATAAAATTATAAAATTAGCCTTTTACCTAAACGTTATTATAAAATTATAAAATATTGTAATAAAGACCTAAGCTTGGTGCTGGATAAATATGGTAATAAAGACCTCCCAAACCTAACAATCTATGCTTTTCTTAGAATGACGGCAAGAGCTTTGCCCTAGTAGTTTTATTAGATGATAAAAAGGAAAACACAACTGGAGGGCCTCCCATATATGTAATCCAACATACAAGTATACTTTTGGATAGAATAAATGTCTTTCAATTCACCCTTAAATATGGGATCTAATCTTTAAAGAACGTGTACGTTTATATCTTTTGTAATTGATCTAGTAACTTAAGACCCATAATGAATATGTTTAAGAAATTATGACTTGCTGAAATTTTAACTTAAATTTGATCCATTATTGGGCGATGGGACATTTATATTGGACTAATTATTATTGTCATGGAAAAATTGATGTGAACTATAACGTTGTTGCAAAATGAAAGATAAAAAAGATGAGGTGCATGTATGTGGCAAATGACTATGTCTCATTCTTCTTTTGCACCCCAATCTTGAGAAAGCCCTCGAATATGTATGCATGGGGAGAACAGATGGAGCAAACTGTCGGATGTTCCCTAAGTCACTGTTCTTATTGTTGAATAGTTGCCCGAAGAGAAATACTCCCTAATGCAAGGCTAGTTTTAGGAAACATGAGGGATTGCCCATCTGCCCTTAGAATACTAAATTAAGAAATAAAAAAGAAACAAGTACTTTAAAAAAAAAGGATAACAGCGAGGGTTTACAGCCACTTTTCAATCATGGGTGACTTTTCTTTTTCTATAGACAGACATGCATGACAAACTCTTATTTAAACAATAACCTGCATCTTGACAAATTTGGCTGAGTAAATGCTATTGACCATAGATTTATATGCACTACATGTACACTTAAGCTTGGTGTTGGAAAAAGTGGTGACATCCCAATCCTACGATCTATATGCTCAACAAGGTATTATACAACTGTATATGAACCCTCTGTAACACTCTAGAGCTAACCAATAAGCAACGAACTCCAATCTGCGCACAAGCCACCACTGCACAGGAGCTTTGAGCTATGCTTCGTATTTTGCTGGTTGAGACTGTGATGGACGTGGTGGATAAACTCCCAACACCTAGTCTGTCGATTGACGAGCTGGATAAACTGCCGACACCTCCCATTCCTAGATAGCAACATGCTGAAAATGGAGAGCCAAATGGTCAATTGCACTATTTTGATCATCTCGTAAACTTAAATCCCCTCAACTTATCTAGCTGCAGTGTTGCACACATGGTAAGCTTTTGGACATCTTGTGGGCTCATCACACAATGCAAGTCTCTGGTGTTGCCTCGTTTGTAGCCTACAATGCACCCTCTGGACTTCTACGTACATATATGGCCTGAAACTTGGACAATAACTACCTGACTATAACTAATTGAAGGCCACCTGAACGACCACAAAAAATACTGAAATTAATTCTTGTAAAAAAAATAAACATATGACAATAAATTGTGTATACTCTAATAACAATTCTAAATAGAACCCATTGCATCTATTTAAAATTAGAAAGATCAGGCCATCAATTCGGTATACAATAACGACAAAAATAATACCCAATGGATTTATCCTCATAAAGACCAAAAAGATTTGATCATGATTTATCCTGCAAAAAGTAAATCCTAATCAATATTGATAATAATATCCGTAGAATATGTTATGCTAGCTTTCTAAAAGAATTAACCACCTTTGCCACAATTAATAAAAATATAAAGTAATATCCTAAACATGTATCCAGATTACCAACCTTTATGTTGTTATGCAACATAATCTAACATTTAGATGTAGATTTGGGTGTCACTTTATATTATTTTACATAATGACAGAGGTGGAGAAAATAGATCAACAAAGGGGTTATTTTAGACTAGTTCTGTATGGAAAAGGTGGGTAATGGTCTTCTTGCAAATATTTCTCTTGCCTCCACAGGGCTTCTTAGAACATCTCTAAACCATCTTTAATATGCATGATATTCCTATGCTTGTAATGCATGGGCACGTCATCTAAATCACCAAAATATAAGACATGATCATGTAATGGGCACATGATACTTATAGTTATTTTAAACTAGTTTTATTTATATGGTAAGGGTAGGACGGTAGGTAATGTTCTGGAAAACAAATTAGATCTAGTTGCCATTGTTGTTAATGATGATTAGATTATGCTCAATAGATGGCTGTGTATTTCTGATTTTCTGAAAGTTTCAAGGATTTATTGCTTTTAGTAGTGTACATGTCTCGTGAGGATCAAAGTAAATGTTTTGTTAGAGCCCCCATTCGTAATGGTAATACAGTGATCAGAGTCTACCTGATTTGTTTGATTTTTGAGATAATTTCTATTGGAGGCTACAGATTGTTGGCAAGATTTATTGGATTTTCAAGGATTTCTATAAGATCTATTTTTTCAATCACGTGTTGTGAGGATTCATGTGGTGTCTCAGTTGGAGCCACCAATTAGTAATAGTAATAATAAAAATAGGAGCATTCAAATAGAAGTTACACTAGAATTTACTGATAAATTTAAAGCACTGACTGGTTCTTCATTTTTGAAGTTTCTTATAAGGGTTTTTCTAGTTTGTTTTTGTCCAAAATTAATGATGCGGGTTTTTCTAGTTTGTTTTTGTCCAAAATTAATGATGCGTTAATTGGGATAAGCTAGAAAAAGGTCCTCGTTTAGATGTTGGACGTGGAATCTCATGTAAGACGGGCCAGGTTTTCACCATCGGTAAGACTGAACTTGCTGAACTGTCACTCATCTGCTGTAAATGTACTGAAAAGTCTTGCCCAATTCTGACAACAACGAGTAAAATCCCAATAGGCATCGGGTCCTATAGCAGCAACTAAGTGTGTGCTAAACTATTGGTAGGTGTGGAAACCGCCGGATTCATTCTTTCCCTCGCTGCACTAGGTTCCCTTTGATAAAAACAACTCCCCCGCTTCCTTCTCGCCTCAGCCAGACATGGCTTAAGTAATGGTTGTGGGACTCTTCGTCGCTCTGCGCACCCTCGGCACAGGGACTGCGAGGGTGGAGAGCAAGGCTTGCCCTGACAGGGACAAAAGTGGTGACGGAGCAAATGTTGGAACGGGGCAACTGAGACTAATCGGGGAAAACATATGTATCTCTTTTGTTACACCAAACCTGTACTTATAGTCGATACGGGCATGAGTTGTTAAATTGCAATTGTCATGGGGCAACTGGGGAATATTCTCGGTACATCCAGGGGCACTCTAGTCTTCTCACTCCTCCAGGTCCTACTACTCCCGTCCCGTGGCAAGGTGGGCTCTTCCTGTTGCCCCGTGCTCGTAGCCTGTTTGTTTCGGCTGAATTGGCTTATAAGCCATGGCTGAAAGTACTGCTGGCTGGTTTAGTGTGAGAGAAAAACACTGTTCAAGCCATGGATTATAAGCCAGATATGAGCGAATAAGCCGAAACGAACAGGCTGTTGGTCCCAATCGTTTTTTCGATGGTCTTCCTCGAGCATCCTGGGCGCAGTCCCTGGAGGCGTGTCACTGAAACTGTTTCCGCCACCTGACCTTCATGGGATACTCCTGCAAAAACACCTTCGTGTGATGACTCTCACCTGTTTCTGGGAGGAGGAACTAGGTGACCCTGAGCACGAAAGGGGGAAGGGCCGGGGCATCGAGGCGAGGATACTCTCCCGAACCGTGGTCGCACAAGTACAGAAACAAGCTGTACTTCCGATTGGGAAACCCCTTCAGTCCCGGTTTCCCAATCAGGAGCATGAATCCGGGACTAAAGCACTACTACAGAAGTTAACTGTAGGGACGGCTGCGCCAGCCGCCCTTCCCAGGGTGTTCCTACAGAGGGTGCCTCTGTAGGGGCGGTTTCCTGACCGCCCCTGTAGTGCCCTCTGTAGGGGCGGCTGGTGTTTTCAGCCGCCCCTACAGTGCCCTCTGTAAGGGCGGCTGGTAATATCAGCCGCCCCTGTAGTGGACTTCTGTAAGGGCGGCTGTATCACCAGCCGCCCCTGCTGTGTGTATTTATAAGGGCGGTTCAATCAAGAACCGCCCCTACATATATATATATATATAATTCAAATTCGAATCTGACCGCCACAAATATACATATATACATCCACAAACACAAGACCATTATTAAGAACATCATCACAAGTCATAATTCACAAAAGTCTATCATTACAACATAGTCCATTATGAAGTCCATCATTATAACATAGTCCATTAAGAAATCCACAAGTCCACATGCAAAATAAAGTCCAAACCGTTCCAAAGTCGGATTCAAACCATACCATAAGTCCACATTGTCATCAACGGCCTAGGGCTAGCCTATCAGTCTCCCAAAGGTGTTGGTATAGAGGATTACTACCTAAGTCGGAAAGAAGATGATGGTGAGTGCCTTTATGGTACACAATCTGATCCATTATGAAGTTGCAAAGGTCGCCGACCATCTCTAAGAGCTCGTCATCCTTGTATGGGGTCCTTCTCGTGTCTTTATCTTTCTCCAACTACAAGAGAATAAGTTTAGGTTTACTATATCACAACATATGTGAACTTTTCATACTACGAGCAAAGAGGTTCAAACTTACCAGATTGGGGTTTCTGTTGTAGCCACCGATGGTACTCATCATAATACATGTGTAGTATCCACAATGTAGACTCCCAGGCTTCTGCTTGGGGCATTGTGTGTTTTGCATATGGAGATGTTAAGTAATGCTATTGATAGACACGTAATATATGGAGTACCAAAGTAAATGACACTTACCGCACATAGAGTTTTGACATACGACTTTTTCTTCCTATTTGGATGATGCCTCCCCTTATGTTCCTAGACATAGTGCCTGAATGCCCTGTTCCAATGGTTTTTAGCAAATGCAACTTGTTAGTATCCCACATTGAACCTTACAAGTATGTATACAAACATAGTAGCTAAAATGAGGATTGTCAATATGTATACGTCTTGACAATCGCTATGAAGTCTTTGTATGTCTCGACTGGGAAATCCGCTGAATCAAAGACCCATGCCATGCTATGTGAGAGCCAGACGCCTATGTAAATCCAGTGATCGCTACATGAATTTAGTCATAGAAGGAACACATATTCTCTTTTGCATCGAACAAAGTATATTGAACAAAGCTAAGTATACAGTCGAACTTACTTGAAGTGGTATGGTATCCATATATTATCGTGTTGTTGGAGATTTTTAAAACATAGAGCAATGTATGCCGCAACCTTGAGGGACTCTTCCAATATTTTCTTGTTCCTGATGTCCTCTTTCTCAAATGTCTTTCCACCTCCTAGTTCTTTGCAATCTAGTTTCCACTCTTTAGGGTAATTAAAATTTGTTGATGCTATAGGTGAAGGGTCTATATACCCGTGTTTCAGAGCTGGCCTCTTTCTCACAAAGTCTGCTTGCATTCTACAAATAACGGCACGGGTTAGTTACAACAAAATTAAAAGATTACATTCATATCATATCGAGAGGGCAAGGACTTACAGGCACCATATGCGAATTAGATTCATTTCCATTCGTCCGAGGTGGAAGCATGCCTAGATATCCTTAAACTCAACGGCAATTTGCCCACCTGGGGCTCCAAATGTGCCGGCAGGGATCCATGCTTGTAAGATTTCTAGTTCTGTTATCTGAGCACGCAAGTACCAATCGTGGAACTTTCTCATTCCACGTGGCAAGCACTGTATGACTCGGTTTGGTAGGAAGTTCTTGCCTTTTTCATATTTATCCGGGCAATCATTTGACCATTTGAGGTTATCAACAGCTGGATACTTGTTAAACCCTTTGTGCAGTTTGCTAATGGTGCCCTCCTCAGAAGCTGGTGCTCTGAATTCTTTTACTTGGTTCTTAGGCTTGAATTGGTCATGGTCCATCCACTTGTGCACCGACAAGATGTCATTAATGCCCACATACGATGGCCTTATCTTGATTGGGATTTTGTTTCGAGCTTCCCATTCGGGCACGTCCTTGTCAACTTGTGCATCACCTGCTCCAGGGGCCACTTGTTCTTCATGTATCGGCTGTTCACGAGGCAATTGCTATTCATGAGACACTTGTTGTTCATGTATCAGCTGCGCTTGTTGAGAAGGATGTTGCATCTCATCATGCCTTTGCTCGGTACAAGCTGGAGAAGGACGTGGCACGTCATCATGCCCATGCTCGGTATGAGGTGGAGAAGGACGTGGCATGTCATCATGCCCTTGCTCGGTATGAGGTGGAGAAGTCTCTAGCGTGTGGTGGTCATGGTCATGGGCCGGTGAGTATACCTCCCCGTCCTCGACGGGTCGCTCCAGAGGATGAACTTCAATCGGAGTTGGCGAAGACTCGATCAATACAATGTCCCGTCTGTGCCATAGGATGAACTAGTTCATGACGTCTCTGAGTAACATGAGCCCCTCGGGAGTAGGGTGTTCTATCTTCCAAGTCATGAACTTGGGCTTCACGGTATGCACCTCGACCCGAGTGTAGTCCTGCGGGATGTCCCTATTGTGCCACGTGTCACCGGATGATGTGTCACGCCTGCTGCCACCTCAATGATCATGTTTTGCTCGCCCATCGGAACCACCAATTTGCAACCGGTTGGCGCCCATATGCGATCGACAGGGGTTCTGATTGCATTGGAACCTTGATCGCTGGGAACATCCGAAGGGTCGCCAACTACCGCCAGCCCTCCGACGGCCCCATTGGTGTCTCTGTGGCTCCATCGTGAGACATCATTTCTCCACCAACATCTTTTCAACTAGAGCCTTCACTTGGCGCTCAAGATTAGACTCTCGGTCTCGCCATGTTTTTTGTACATGTGCCTCTCCTCTATGAATCCATGCTTCCAGACATCCTCTTCCCTAGCCCCCCACAAAAGCGCCCTATGTGCTCGGGGTTTCCCAAGGCAACGGTAAGCTTGTCCCTCTCTCTGAAGGGTTGAATGCCCTTCTCCTTGTCTTCAAAGAAGTTTCATTATCTTTGATACTACCTCTCCGGTCTCTGGCTTAGTAAACTTGAGGCTGCTACCGGATGAATCGACACTCCTCACGTATATCCACTGTTTAAGGCGTGGCTTCAACTTCGACACTTCCGTATTCCCGGCAGCTTTGGCCTCTGTGTCCATCTTCCTAAAGACCTCTTGCTTGCCAGCGTAGCCACTGGGGCCTAGACGAGGGTAGTGTTGGTTCTTCTTCGCCTGCTCGCTGTTATGGCATTGAGGGCCAATGATGCCTCTGAAGTCTTCTCAGCCACAAGCTCCTCCCATTGACTAAGAGTTATGTTGCCATACTCATGGAAAGGAGTTAACTTCTGTTGGATAAAGTTCTTGTTCAGATCCGACCGCCAACGTCGGAAGCTCTGCCCCATTATCTTAAAAGCATTTTGTTGTACCAACTCGTGCGTTCCCTCCGGAAACCTGAAGTTTTGCTTCAGCTTCTCCCATAGGTCTACCTTTTGGCTCATAGGTACAAGATTCCAGCCACGGATAGTTGGGTTCAACTTATCTCTAACTACAAACCCGATGTGATTACAGAATTTTGCCCTGTATGTATATGGCTCAAGGATCTGCTCATCTGGCCCGACCTCCGTTATCACATAGCATGCCTTGTCGTGATATTGGTTTGGCTTTCTAATCCCCCCTCATTTCCTCTTTGGCTGGGCAGTCTTAGTCGTGGTTGTGTCCTGAGGTTGTGGAGCGGAGGCCTCATTGTGAGTATCTGTGGCTCCTTCCTCTGATCTCCTTTGCCCCGCTACGTATTGTCCGGCAAGGCGAGCCAAAGGCCGACGCCATTTTTTCAGAGGTTGAGTAGGGACGACCTGTGTATTCGGTAGGTCAAAAGTGTTAGCAGAGGTAACATAAAGCCATAGCATTAGCCAAATTTACAAGCTACTAAGGCTTTATCCGTACCTCATCGTTCGAATCAAAATCCTTGTCCAACTCGTCCTTCGTTGGCCTCCGTCTAGGTTCTCATGGGAAAGGATCCTCGGGACTTACATATCCCCCTAATGAGGTGTCGTCATCATCATCCCCTTCTTCACCTTGGGCATCCTCTCCGCCTTCTCTTCCTTGGGCTCCCCCCACTGGATCCTCATCATTGACAAGGTCCTCCTGAGTAAGCATCACTTCTAGACCCTTTTCTAACTCGTTATCGAATTGCTCCTCAGTAAGCTGGTCATCTAGTTCTTGCTCTCCATGGGATGGCTGCTTATCATTCATGGGGCATCGGGATGCACTCTTTGATGTTCGCGACATTTCGTGCCTTGTTCTAAAAGATGCAAGAAAAAAGTAGTATAAGTAGTAGAAGTAGTAGTACTAGCGGTAGAAGTAGTAGTACTAGTAGAGAAGGGAAGTCACGCGCCCTATGCCTACACCTCCCATGAGGAGGTGTCCCCATCCATTCACGCCAATTGAGAGGGGGTCAGAGGGAGAAGGAAAGAGAGGAGAGAAGGGAAGAGAAGAGGGAACCTAGAACTAGTAGAGCCAGATCCCCGTCGACCCGCGTGCGGCTAAGTGGACAGCGCGACCATGTGCCTCTCCGACAAGGTGAGGTGGGGTGGACTGACTCTGCGAAGCAGTGGTACAAGGTATTGAAAGCAAAGAAGGCAGGACTAGACACTGCAAGGAAGACTGAACAAGCTGCAGCCACATAAGGAAGACCAGATGGGGGTGTTAAGCGCCATCCATCCTTGGTGCTACCATTGAGTTAGATTCAGTGGCCGCTCATGAATGGTGGCAAAGCTTCTGTAATAGCAACATAAACCGCCAAAGTGACAATCTCTTCTCTGTTTTTGGAAGTTATCTAAATCTGATCTTTGTTTGGTTACATTCCACTGAACACTGATATGTTGGAGTTCTTCACTCCTTTGGATGTGATGACAATTACGTGATCCTATATTTGCTAAAATTATGGCTACATTCGGACGAGCAAGCTGCACAGCATCATGGAGCCCTCTGGGTGTGTTCGGTTATGCACGTATCGGCTTAGAACCGACATGAACCGCTCGTAGGACCACATTTCATGCAAGAAGCTAGGGCCCAGCGCCTCGATCTGATGAACCAGGTGAATCATGAGATGTACCATTATATCAAAAAAAGCGGGAGGTAAACACATCTCTAGCTAGTTCTGGGTCTCCACCATGAATTCATGTAGGTCACTCGGCTCTTGCCTATGAATCGTCTTCTGTGAGATCTTCAAAAAGAACTAGCACATGCGGGTGATGGCCATCTTTAGGAACTCTGGCTTTATAGCCCTGATTGCAATTGGTAGGAACACTGTCAGCATCACATGACAATTGTGAGCCTTGCAGTATGTTAATGATAGGTCCTTCATCGACACTAGCTTCTTCGGGTTCGCCGAAAACCCAGTCGGCACTCTGACCCCCCTAAGGAAATTGCATATAACTCTCCTCTCCTCTAGGGTTAGGTTGAAGCTAGCCGTGGGAAGACTGTACTTGCCATTATCCTGTTGTACCAGCCAAAGCTCCCGCATCACGTTCAGCTGCACCATGTCTTTTCGTGATCTGAGACCATCCTTTGACTTGCCCGTGTCCATCAAGGTAGCCATGAGACTCTCAAAGATATTCTTCTGCACGTGCATCACATCAATGGCATGGGGGACCTCCAAGTCTAGCCAATAAGGCAGGTACTGAAAGAACATCGATTGCTTCTTGAATGCCTTCGATGGGAGGTGTGCTTCTATCTCTAATCGTTCCATCTGGATTCTTCTTTCCATAGACGACGTGTATGTTTTGGACCATTCTGAACACATGTTCTCCATTACGACGTCTCTCTAGAGGGGGTTCATCCTCCAGGCTGTTGCCATAGTATCTTAAGTACAATTTGCCGTGGTACTTGTGACCTGTCTTTAAGAAGCGCCGGTTCCTTATGTAAACTATCTTCCTGGATCCATCTAGGAACACCCATTTAGTACCATCCAAATAGACTAAGCATCCAGTCTTGCCTTTGAACTGTCCAGACAGGGCAAACAGCGTCGGGTAATCATTGGTAGTAACAAATATTATTGCTTTGCATATGAAGTCCTCCCGCCGGAACGCATCATACATCGGCTCCCCATACCTCCATAGCCTCTCCATTTCTTGCATCAGAGGCTCCAAGAACACGTCTATATCAATGCCTGGTTGTTTGGGGCCGGAGATAAGAATGGTGAGGAGAAGGTACTTTCTCTTCTGACACAAATACGTTGGGAGGTTGTACATGGTCAAGATGACTGGCCATGTTCTATGGTCGGTCATCCTCTCATTGAAGGAATTCATTCCATCGGTGCTCAAGCCGAACCGTACATTCCGTGGGTCATCACTGAATTCTGCTTTGTACTTAGCATCGAACGCTTCCACTGGCTACAATCGGCCGGGTGTGCGATCGTATCATCATCCACTTTGCGCTCATCATCCCACCATGTCATCAGTGCGGCTTCCTTAGGGTTTAGGAACATACGCCTCAAGCGGCCGGTCACTGGCAAGTACCACATAACCAGGGCAGGAATTCTTCTCTTATTTGCATCGTTGCCTAATGGAGTTTCCTCTGGGTGATGAGGACATGACATCCATGCATATGACCATGTTTGGCGCATGGTATGGAGGGTTAGGAGGCTAGCAAGGGTGTCCAAGTCAAGAAGGAGGCCCGAGGCTAATTCGGTTTGAGTCTCCGAGGTGGAGGCCCAAAGCAACTAAAGTTCGAGCCCGTCTCGGAGTCCAGGAGTAGCACGTACTAAAAACGATGCCCAGGTCGCATACTGTGTCCGTTTTGGGAGTTCTTTATATGGATGGAAAGATAATTTCATGGAGCTTCCAATGGAACCAGTCCCACCTTAAAATTCAATCGAAGTCAATGGGAATTGTAGAAACAAGTGGACATCCAGAATCTGTCAGGGTGCTGCTCCACCGTCGGCGACAACTTAATTTAGAGGTGAGCTCGTTCTTAAGTGATCATTTTCATACTTTTGAGAATAGATTGCTACCTAATGATGTTATATTAATTACGAACATTGGAGAGTGTCATGAGAGACTTAGAGGAAGAGGTGGAGGCGTTGATGACCGGCAAGGACGTTCAATAGAAACCGGAGGCCCGGTCCAACATGATTTCGAGTCTGCCTCGGCCTCCAGGACCAGTCTGCCTTAAACTGGTCACCCAGGACGCATTCGGACTCCGTTTTCGACGATCCACATATGGTTGGAAAGCTAATTTGATAAGAAAGCCAATCCAAGTGGTCTCACATCAAAATCCCTTCAGAATCAACGGGAATAGTCAAAACAAGTCAGCGTCTAGAATCTGCCAGGGTGCTGCGACACCTTCTTTTGGTCCGTTGGACCGTGTATCGTGTTTGGGCCCATTAGGGGGCGCGTCCAGGGCAGGCGATGACCCTAAGACCTTTATAATCATACGCCACCGCTGTCATTAGGGTTTGGGTTTTGCTTAGATTAATCTGTCAAGAACAATTTCGCCGTTCATCGGTTTGTGAGACCCCAACTTCGTGAGATTAATCATTCATCTGCAATTTGGTTGCTTTCTTTCTTGTTCTTGCTTGTGTTCTTCGTTGTGCAGGCAGGGATTAGCCTTCTTGGCAAGGTCAACCGGATTCGTGTCTCGGTTGATAACGAGAGGAGTTGTGGTGCTAAGATTGCAGGGTTCGATCTTTCGATCTGAAGCCGGATCGGTGTGTCATTCTCCGCCATAACGATAGTTAACTCTACCTGATGATTCTTGCACCACCTTCTTCCCATCCTTCTTCCTCTTTCCTGTGGAGGCTTCCACTCGACTTTGAAGGTCATTGTTCTTGTACCGACTAGCCCCACACCTAGGACATGTATCTAAAGTCTCGAATGATGTGCCACGCCGAAAAAGGATACAGTGGTTGGAACATGCATAGATTTTTTCAACCCCCAATGTGAGTGAACTTATAACCTTCTTCGCTTGGTATGTGTTGGTGGGAACTGTGTTCGGCCGTGGGAGCAACCATGACATGAGGCACAATAGATCATCGAAACTACAGTCCGACCAGCCGTACTTAGCCTTCAGGATGAGTAGCTCAATCACAAAATGTAGCAGTGTGAAGTATGTCGGACAACCCTTCTCAGCACCATACACAGTCTCAAGATTTTGTCACCCTCTCAAGATTTTCTAGACCTCTCTTGCTCTTTTCTAATATTTCTGGTCCAAAGGCCCCAAGCATTTCGTCCAAGTTGTCACCGTCATCTGCATCCCCCTCACGTGCTTAGCCATCATTGCTGGCACCACCAGCATCATCACCACCTTGTTCATTGCCAAAGCCACCATCTTGTTGATTGCCAAAGCCACCACCTTGTTGATTGCCATAGTCACGATCCATTTGTTGCTCAAGATCGTCTGTGAATCGGGACAAGTATGCTTGGGTTTCAGCTTCATCAGCTAGATCATCGTCGCTGTCATCAACAACCACTGTTTCACCATGATGAATCCACACTGTGTAGTCCAGAACAAATCCTCTCCTAATCAGATGTTCTTTTATGGTACTCACATCTCAAAATGCAATAAGGTTCTTGCAATCTTTGTAGGGACAAATAATCGTGTCACTATTCTCTTTCAACGTCGCTGCATGCTTCTCTGCGGCTTTGATGAATTTGTCCACCTCATCACCGAAAAGAGCGTCGTGTCTTAATGAACCATACATCCAAGTGTTTCTGTAGTCCATCTTATAGAAACAAAACCACCAAAGAAAGAATATTACTCGAGAATAATTGTATATACCTGAGACACGCACCATGGTAGTAGAGGATAGTTAATTAATTGACTATTAATGCATAAATATTTTAAAATATAAATTAATTGGTTCAAATAAACAATTTCAAAGAAAATAATTAGCAACATTTAATATTTCATCCACTTCATTTTTTTGTGAATTCATCCACTTCCTTTCATGCAAACTCCATTCCAATTTCATGGTAGAGGATAATTAATTAATGGCCTATTTATCCATAACTAATTAAAAACATACATTATAGAAAGGAATCAAAATAAATATTAAATGATAATTAGTAGCCATGGTTGAGGATATTTTACACATTAGCAACAATTAAAATCTTACACATTCATCTACATGCAAACCCTAGTCACATAAAGAAAAAAATTGAAAAAGAAAAAAAAACAAAATCCTAGATCTAGATCTAGATATAGGGTTTCATGACACATGCATCAAACTTCACTAATACTACACTAAAATCAACAAAGATGTACTAACAAAGGGTGCAATCTTACTTCCCTACTTAATTTACCCTAGTATAGTGAAAATTAGGGTCCAATTTCACTCATAACTAGCTCAAGCTCCATGGAAGAGAGAGAAAACCAAAAATCAAATTAATCACTAACCAATGAATTAAACTTCAAATAAAGAGTTGGAGAAACATTTCCTTATCTTTTAGAGCCTCTCCACCAAAGAATTTGAGATCAAAACCTTCCCCCTTAGTAGAGCAATTTTTAAGAGGAGCCAAAGGCCTCCCAGCCTTTTTTTTGTAGAAGAGTGTGTCCCAAGGAGGAAGAAGGGGTGGCTGCTATTTATTCGTGCGCCATCAGTAGGGGCGGTTGGTAATTCAGCCGCCCCTACAGTCGAATAGCAGGGGCGGCTGGTGGCCGTCGCCCCTACAAATGGGCACTGCAAGGGCGGCTGGTGATTGAGCCGCCCCTACAGATCAGCCCCAACTGTAGGGGCGGCTCAGGTTACCAGCCACCCCTACAGTGCCATCAGTAGGGGCGGCTGGGCTACTGGGGCCCGAGGACGCCCACTATAGGGGCGCCCCCAACCCCAGCCGCCCTTACAGTAAAAATGCCCCCGTTCCTACTATACGAATCTGGCGTAGTGAAGGGCCCCTCCTTTAGTCCCGGTTTCTCCCCCGGGACTAAAGGTCCATTAGTCCCAGTTGGTAATACCAACCGGGGCTAAAGAGGCCTCCCGGCCTAGCCACGTGGGCCGGCCCTTTAGTCCTGGTTGGTATTACCAACCGGGACTAAAGGTTTTCCTTTTTTTCTTTTTTTTGTTTCTATTTTCAATTGATGATTCATTTTGGTTTTCAAATAGGTTTTCGAATATGCATTCTATGTTGCTAATAATATACGTATTCTACATGCTTATAATATTCGAACATTTTGTACAAACTAAAGTATGAAACTAACGTATATATTACATGCATATACATATATTGTACGTTATTTTATGTACATATAATATGTATATATATATTACAAATAAAGCTTGCATTGTATATTCTATCATATCCTTGGGATAACAAATTCACTCCATCTGGTTTGGCTTCCATGTTTCGTTCATGTCATTGTAGAACTCGCCGACGGGGTTTAAGAACTGATCATTAAGAAATCCTGCTATGGTCTCTTGAATTGCTTTCAGTTGGTCACGTCGTATGACTTTTTCCTTCAACCATAGAGTCTTCAATAAAAGTTAAAGGAAAAGTACTAATATATATATATATGTGTGTGTGTGTTGATCACGTGATTACTTATATATATGAGCAATAAAAGAAATTGTGAATATATGAATATATTTATATAATGTACTTTGAGGATCTCTTCAGGAGTTCTTTTTGCATACGCCATGATGAACTCGCAAACATAGTATCCGCAGTAGTTGGTCCCCTGTTCTTGCCTCAGAACCCACTTTTACGAGAAAAAAGATCCGGTGAATTGAAAGCATGCATGGTGTTAATTGAATTATATATATATATATAAATGTATCTAGTACTTACTTTGTGTGCGATTACATCCAGTGGTGCTTTGCTATGTTTCATGTGGTGTTCCTCAATGAAACTTTTTCTAACACTGCGCCCAATAAAATAAAAAATTAATTTGGCCTTTAATAATTGTTTTAGTTAAGAGATCGGGGTATATATAGTTACTAGAGAAGAGACCAAATTACCCTTGGATAATATCTATCATGTCTTGGTACTCTGTTTGCTCTTTTCTTAACGAGTCTAAGATGCTCAACCGACTATTGGCCATATCGATGACCATCAATATCCAGTGATTGCTGCATATGTTTTTATACACAAATATGATCGACATTAACTAGAGTCAACATATATATATGGGAGATAGCTTCGCTAGTAAGCAAATAATTGAACAAATGTCCATATGATCGACATTAATTATTTAACACTCACTTGAAATTATAGGGGAAGAGTATGTCCTTGTTTTGTTGGTTCACTAAGAACCTCATGAGATTTTTCTTGAGTTCAGCTTTCCATTGAGGCGGGGGATTAGGGTGTTTGAATACGATATTTGGATCAACAAAACCAACATCATTATCCTTTCTCTTTCTGTGTTCTGTCATCTCATATCTGCATATATAAAAATATAGTGTGAGGATATATAATTTATATATATACATGTAGCTTTATATATATACACTTTAATAGTAGAAATAATCACACTTATAGACAATAACAGCTAATAAGACTTTTGTCAAGAGAGTCCAGGTGGCATAGTTGGTGTAATTCTAAAAACTTGACATATATAACGTTATCGCCATGGAAGTAATGTTGGTTTCTAACTCTAACAGAAACAAAGGTCTCACCCCATTCACATGCCGCCATGTACCACTTGTTTAGTAGGTACATTTGCGTACCTAGTTCACCTAAGGCCTCAGGGTTGTATAGACTCTTTTCATGTTCAAATTTCTTCTAAGGATCCACTTTCGGAGCAGATGGTCCTTTAGTGAGCACTTGGGCAAGGTCCAAACCAGTATCCTCGTAAAACCGAACCAGGTCCTCAAAATCGACGTCCAGTAAGTCTATGTTTGAACCATATTCATTACGAATGACAAGAGGGGGACTGATTGTTGCGATTGTTGTCCGAGTTGTGCAACACCTTTCCCTGCTCTAGTCTTTTTCTGCGCCGCCTCAAATGACTCGGTGAGAGAGCGGTCGTAGTTTGATTTTGGCAGGGTCTTTTGAGATTCCCACTTTTTCTGGTCCACCTTCTTTCTTAGAAGATCTAGAGGTAGGTAGAAGTACGGTTTCTCTGGGTTCTCCCTCGCTTCTTTTTGCTTTCTTACTTTTTTGAAGAAACTGTTCACATCTTTTTGTACTGCAGAATTTAATTTCTTTTCACATTTCTTGTAAGATAGTTTTTGAGGAATAACTGGATTAGAGGAGGCTTTCTTCTTTGTTGGCTGGTGGGCCAACGGCTTCATTTGCGGGGCAGACCTCTTAGGAGCTAGCTGCTTCTTGGTCATCAAGGGAGGCGGGGCAGCCGTTGGAGACCTCCTTGGAGGTGGCGGCGTTGCATAATCATTGCCCGGAGCACTATGATGATTTGGAGATTGAATAATTGAACTTAGGTTGGCGGAGGCCCTGCTGTGTGAGTACAAAAAAGAATAATTAGGTATAAGAAATTGTTATTATTAATCATGCATGTCAAAAGAAAATTAGTGAAAAAATTGTTTCGTTCACTTTTGTCCGCACCTATTGTCAGGCAGTTGAGGAAGCGGCGGTGGACTAGAGACCTCGGAAATAATGATGTAGCACTTGCGCCATAGTATGAATGTCTTCTCCGCTTCTCCTAGAGTCTTCTCCCCATCACCTCTTGGAATGTCAAGAGCCAGATCACTAAAACCTTTGTTAACTCTATCCACTAAGACGCTAACATATCTAGGTGGTATTATTGCCCCATGGATTCTTGGTGTCTTGGTAGGATCTGGAGGAGAAAAAACACCGAGAGCCACCATGATTGTGGCATTCTCTTTTGGAATATGTAGCTCACATGATGTAAACGGTGCAGTGATGTCATCCATGGGGAAACGTAGCATTACGTCATCTTGATTTGGCAACTCCGTGGAAGCGCAACTGCTTTTCAACTGATCGGGGGGCTAATATTAATGTTGATTCCTGGATCTAATGTCTGCCTTTGGACACTCATTGCTATTTGCACTTGCTTTATGATTTCATCCTGCATTCTAGCTTGCATGTCTTTTTCACGCTACTGTGCTTGAAGCAACGCCTCCCATGACTCACGAACATATTCCTCCAACCTGCTGATCCGCACTGCTTCCTCATCCTTCCTTATCTGCCGGCTTCTGTAGGTATCTCTGTCGCTAGGGAAACCATGCTCCCAAGAAATGTTCCGTCCTAAACCTCTCGTTCGACCACTGTGTTCAGCAGTCCTGATGGCATACGTCAGTTCATCCTTCTCTCTATTGGGCCTGAACGCACCAATAGCTCTATCTTATAGAGCATAAAAAAATCTTTGTGTTGGTCTTTCGAGTTTTGTGCCATGAACTAGCTTCCCGGTCTCTAGGTCCAGTCTTCCCCCATGAGCGAAAAACCAATTCTTCACGTATTTGGGCTAATTGAGTGATTCTGGTGTGATACCCTTGGCAAGAATGTCCGCTTCCATTTTTTTCCACTTGGGAATGGCAGTCGCGTAACCACCTGATCCCATGCCATGGTGGTATACCTTCTGTCGGGCATTCTCTTGGTTCCTTCTCACCTGTTCCTCACCCTCTTTCGATGTCTTGTACTGTACAAAATCATTCCAGTAGGGCCTCAACTTCGCGAGCAGGCCCCTAGTATTGAAATTGGGCGTTAGGTTCTTGTTGACGTATTTCGTGTATAAGGATTTCTTCTAAGTCTAGAATTGTGTGGCCATCTTCTTCATAGTCCACTTTCGAACTAGCTCCTTCAATTCATCATCGTTGATATCATCATAATTATCCGTTTGCAACGTGAAATGTTGAAGGATATCATCCCAAATTAAATTTTTAGCAAGATCAGAGACAAAAACTAACATGAGGCTCGTTGATCTTTTGCTTCCATTCACGAAGCAATCGATCGAAGTCCGTCCCTTACAAGGTACCCACAGTGTTGCACAAATTTCCTTGCATGTGGACCAAGTGGTTCGCCTGTCTCGATATTGAATTCTGATATTATGTAGCGCCCCTCAAATGGTTTTTTCGGGCCTCGAATATTTTTGCTTTTCGCCGTTGTGGTCATCGATCTAGAGGGCTACGTATAAAAAAGAATAAATAAATATCATGTGTACACATAATAGATGATAGATATTCAAATATATATATATATATATATAATACTCAAATATATATATAAATATATATACCTCGCCAGTATTTTCTTGCACAATATTTTCTTGATTATTTTTAAGAGCCAGGTATTGACTCCCGTCATCTACATCATGCTGGTCACCATCGGCAAATTGAGTGCCGGTGTTGATAATATCCATCATTTCTTCATCCATGTTGTCTCTCAGGGCAGCCATCTAGCTTTTACACCACTAGATATATCTATAAAAAATAAAAACCATATATCTATAAAATGGATCAAGTTATGTGCTTAAAATTAATTAAATAACTATACTCGAAATTCAAGTCCCCAAAACATAACTTTGATTTCTTATTTTCTAGAAATATTTATTGGCAAGTGATATATATAACAAATATATATATATAACAATATAAATTTAAAACTCTCTAATATGTATAACAAATATATATATATAACAATATAAATTTATAACTCTCTAACATGTATGTATAACAAATTTATATATATAACAATAAAAACCATACACTAGTCATGCATATGCTATTTAATGGATAGAGCTAGGGGATTAAACTTAAATAATTATAGAATTTAGGGTTATTATTTATGTTGAGCTCTGGTTAGGGTTTGCATGCGCGGAACTTGATTAGGATATATATAAGAGTTTCGAGTGGAGCTTGGCCGGGTTAGGATTAGGAGCGAGTTCAGGATATTAGGTTATATATATCCTGATCTACATTGGTCTATATAAATATATCAAAATTCATGTCACCCTAATTATGAAGAATCAAATATATATAACTATAGAATTCAAGGTTATTATTTACGCCTTTGTTAGGGTTTAGAGCAGAGCTCGGCCGGGTTAGGGTTTGGAGCGGAGCTTAGGATATTAGGATATATATCAACATTAATGTCAATATATCAAAATTCATATATATATACCAAAAAATTCATAGCACTAATAAAAACAATCTTTTCAATTGTGACGAAGATTCTAATATATTTCTACAACTATATATTGTAGTACACTACTACATTTTTTCTACAATTCATCCACTCAACATTTTTTCTATATATATATATATATATATTTAAGTAAACTACTACATTTTTCTATTTTCTCTACAAATAAAATCTATCTATTTTTTCTATATTTTTTCTATGTGCACACACTCATACACACACTGTTGCTCACATGCATATAGCACGGCGAGCACAAGCACGATGGCGAGGGGACGAGCACGAGCACAAGCACGGTGAGGAGATCGAGGACGACGAGCGTGGAGGATGATGAGCGCGTGGTGCTGGCCAGGACGAGGCGCGCGTGCACGTATAGCCAGCCACCGGGGACGAAGGACGAGCTCGAGGCGCGTTGCTGGCCGGAGGTGATCTCTCGGCGATGAGGATAAGCGCGCGACGACGAGGGACGACGACGAGCACTCGACAAAGGGGACGACGATGAGCGCTTCGGTGAAGGGGACGATGAGCGCACGGTGAGGCGTGCGAGCGCGTGGAGCCGGGGACTAAGCTGGCGATGACGAGGATGAGGATTGACAACGGCGATGAGGGCGTGGCAGATCCAAATTAGATCTGGGTGAGGGCGAGGACGATGGCGATGGATCCGGGTCTGGGCGCCGCGCATGAACGGGAGAGGCGCAAGCCGAGCCGCCAGCGGAGATAGCAAGAGATGGGAGAGGCGCGTGGAGGCAGTTGGAGCCAATGAGGAGCGACAGCGGCGTGGTGGATCTCGGGCGATGGATGAAGATGATGGAGCCAGAGAAGAAGACAAGGCGATATATATTTAGGGGATCTTTAGTCCCGGGTGAAGCCATGGCCTAGGACTAAAGGACCTTTAGTCTCGGGTGATGGTAAGCACCGGGACTAAAGGTCTGACCTTTAGTTTCGGGTGTAGCCATGACCCGAGACTAAAGTGATTTTTTGGCGGGCCACGAAAACGTAGCCCACCTTTACTCCTGGGTGGTTGGTGGGCTGGAGTTAGCTTTCTGCCAGTTACCAGAAGTTTTTTTCTTTTTTATATATTTCTTTTATATAAATATGCAGAGAGTTATTAATTGCCTAATAAATAAAATATTATCCAAAAAATTATAAAAAAAATTCTGGACTTGGTTTTGCATTATTATAAACAACAAAAATTTGTAACCTAAACTCTTTTGTTTTACTGCATAAATATTTAACATAGTGTAAATAATAATTACAATTTGCACTATGCAAAAATATACTACTTGATTAAAATCATTAAAACTATTGTTTTTCGTTAGGAAATTAATTTTCACATCTTACTAACATTGATTATTTGGTTTTTCATCACACATTCTCCACGGGAAATCCATCGTCAAGCAGAAAATTCATTTAAACCGTAGAAAATATGAAAACACGACAAAAAAATCTGAAGTCACAATTATTACATAATAGGTCTAATACATCACCATATCAAGCCGGCACTAAAACAATTTTTTCACTAATTTTTTCACATCAGATGCATTGCTTTTGCTTTTTGCTTTGTGCGACATGGAAATCCCACCATCAAACACAAATTTAATCTGAACATAGAAAAAAAGAAAACACCTAATAAATATCTCTGAATTCATAATTATTATATAATACCTCTAATACACACTATTAAACATCACTATATATATCAAGCGGGCACAGTAGTGAACTTCTTAACGTATATCCCTTGGTTATGATCGCGCCGTAACCGTGGAGTGTCCTCATCATTTAGCTGGATGCTTGGGTCTTTGCTCACTGTGAAGGGTGGAATTCGGTCATCCTTTTTATAATCTTCTGATATGTCTGACTTGTCTTCAATTCCGATGATGTTTATTTTCCCTGAAAGAACTATGTGATGCTTTGGCTCATTGATTGGGTCATTGTTGTTTTTCTCTCTCTTCGGTTTTGTAGACATGTCCTTGACATAGAACACCTGATTCACATCCTTGGCAAGAATGAACGGTTCGTCTCTGTACCCAATATTGTTGAGGTCCACGGTTGTCATTCCATACTGGTTGTCGACTGCTACCCCGCCTCCAGTCGCCTTTACCCATTGACACTTGAACAAAGGTACCTTAAAAGTAGGTGCATAGTTTAGTTCCCATATCTCCTCTATGCGGCCATAATATGTTTGCTTATTTCCATTAGGGTCGGTGGCATCACTATTTTGGTTGGTGCTCCTTTTATCTTGGGCTACTGTGTAAAATGTATTCCCATTTATCTCGTACCCTTTGTATGTGAGGATATGCCACAATGGCTGCCTAGCCAACAAATGCAATTGCTCATCAATACTCTCATCACCCTGACATTCTTTTTGCAACTAGTCGTTGAAAGTTTCCATGTGCTGACGCGTAATCCAAGCTTTAAACTTCCCTAGAAACTCGGATCGGAGCAACTCTTTATGTGTCTCGATATACGGATCCACCAAGGAGGAGTTTTATAGAACTATGTAGTGTGCTTTTTTAAAATAATTGTCCTACGTACCAATATATGGTTTCTTCCCTAGTGTCCCCTTTCCACTTAGTCTCCCCTCGTGTTGCGATTCAGGAACACCAATCGGGTCAAGGTCAGGAATAAAGTCAACACAAAACTCAATGACCTCCTCTGTTCCATAGCCCTTGGCGATGCTTCCTTCCGGCCGAAAGCACGATTATGAACATATTTCTTTAGGACTCCCATGAACCTCTCAAAGGGGAAACATGTTGTGCAGAACACAGGACCGAGAATGCTAATCTCCTTGACCAGTGAACTAGGAGGTGTGTCATGATATTAAAGAAGGAAGGAGGAACACCAACTCAAAGTCGACAAGACATTAAACAATGTGTAGATTCCTCAGATATAACATCATTCAGAGTTTAGCTAGATCCATTGGATCGATTGCCTTCTCGAGAAATTGCATTGAGGAATGCGATAGCTTCACGGTGGCTAGACGTACATTTGGAGGTAGAATTCCTCTTAATGCAACTGGAAGCAATTGCGTCATGAGCACGTGGCGATCATGGGACTTTAAGTTTAGAAATTTCTTCTCTCACGGCACATTTATTATATCCTTTATATTCGGGAGAATCCAGATGGTACCTTGATGCTTGCTAGGCATTCAAGCATGCTTTCCTTCTCTTCTTTTTAAGAGTGTAGTGGCGGACTTAAGTAATAATGGTGTCCATCATCATCTTCTCTGGATGTAGGTTGTCTCGTTCTTTCAAACACTGCAAGTCCTGTCGTGCTTCAAGTGTGTCCTTAGGCTTCCCATACACACCCATGAAGCCTAGCAGGTTCACACAAAGATTCTTCGTCAGGTGCATCACGTCGATCGCGCTTACGGACCTCTAGGATTGCCAATTGGGTAGCTCCCAAAATATGGACTTCTTCTTCCACATGGGTGCGTGATCGTCGGCGTTGTTCAGAACAGGTTCGCTACCATGTGCCTTTCTAAATACTACTTGCCAGGTTGCCTTTGGCCTTGGATGAGCACCGCATCATAATAAACCGACGCTTCAAGCATAACCAGGGGAGGAAGGTTGTAGATACATAGAGTAATAGGTGCCAAGTGCTATGACTATTTGCTCGCTTGAAGATGCACCCCCAAAGGATTCATACCATCTGTGCTTTAAAGCAAACCTTCAGTTTCTTGCGTCATTTGCAAACTCCGGAATTCTCTATCGATTGCTCTCCTTGGGACCCATCAATGGTTGTCCTATCATCTGAATGGGTGTCTCAATATATTGTCTACCTTACGATCTTCTTTGTGCCATCACAACAAAATTTGCATGGTCTTTGTTTCGAGACAGACGTTTCAAGCGTGGTATTATAGGAGCATACCACATAATTTTGGCGAGGATTTTCTTCGTGGACGCTTTGCCCTCAACATCACCAGGGGCATCTCTTTTGTGATCTTATATCTGCGATGCATGACATACCGGCATGCATCTAACTTCTCGTATGAGCTCTCGCCACGTTAGAGGATGCAAAGTGATTAGGACATGCATGTATCTTTCTTCGGATTTCTAATCCCAAAGGGCGATCACTACTTTTTTTGCTTTGCTTCGCACGTAGTGGCGGGTCAATTCGTTATCCTTCTTGAAGCATCTTCTTTTGGATTTTCAAGAACTCCCCAAACCCTTGTTAGATACACCATTCTTTGCCTTCCATTGCAGTCATTCCAGTGTGGTACCCAACTTTTTCTGCCCCGCATCACAAGTTGGGTATAGCAATTTCTTGTGATCCTCTAGCATGCGCTCGAACTTGAACCTCTCCTTTTCACTTTCGCATTCTCTTTGTGCGTCACGAATAGCCTGACCAAGATCATCAGCGGGCTCATCTTCTGCCCCTACCTCTTCTTCAGCTTCCCCCATTGTAGTATCATTGAAGGCACCATATTTAGCAATAATGTTATAATCGTCCAATTGTTCTTCTTCACCTTCTTCCATTACAACCCCGGTTTTTCCGTGCTTCGTCCAACAAATATAGTTTGGCATGAAACCCGACTTCAACAAGTGTGAATGAAGACTCCTTGAGCTAGCATATTCCTTCAAATTCTTACATATGGAACATGGGCAGCATATGAAACCATCACGTTTGTTTGCCTCGGCCACACGTAAGAAAGAATGCACGCCCTCAATGAACTCTTGGGAACGGCGATCAACATTGTACATCCAATGCCGGCTCATCTGCATTACATGACATATATACCATATTAAAACCTAGAACATAATTAGTTAATTATACGACATGCATGCCACCACACAAAGGTATTAATTTATGAAAGTCTCGCTACAATATAGACAATCCCAACTACCACTAAAAAAACTAAAGCTAAAATGCACTTCAGCAGCATAAGGATTTCGTGACCAATCCCAACTAAAACAGACAGATCATGCGTTTGTTCAACATATATGGGCTTCTTCCGTGGCCGTCCGGGATCACCTCCTCATCACCGTCAGCGTTGCTCACAAACGTAAGAGAGTTTTGCACGTGTTCAACATACTCTTCCTCCCGATTCGACACCTAGTCAAACGCCTCTCTGCTCATTTCTTCGTGATCTTGCGTCAACTTAAACATCCAAAGCCATCCCACTTCTAAAATTAAAACAAAAATTAGAACTTTAATCACAATCATCATGAAAATAAGTATAAATTAACCATAATCATCAAATGCTACAAAATAACTCACATTGCGATCTGGACACTTGTAGAAGATACGGCCCTTGTTGGGACACTCCTTCCTCACCCGTAGTACTCCATCACAATCTTCTCCTCACACTTGCCGCATGCAATGGGAGGAGGTCCTCACTTTGAGTCGCTTTGGAACCCAATGAGAGGCCCCGAGGACCCAAAAGCAGTTGTCATCTACTCTCTATACTCATTTTTAATATAATATAAATTTCTCATTTATAAACAAATAAAATTAAAAAACTCTAAAATTCTCTATATCTCTAAACCATAAAGTATGCTATGCATGCTAGAAATGAAAGTGTCTGAATACTAGTTTTGAATAACTACTTTAACCTTCCTTCATCCAAATATGCAAACTTTAAAGTGATTTTGAGCTTAAATGGCTTACAAATAAAAAAATCCACCATAAAAACCACATATATCTAGTCCACAAAATGAGATATGCTACTTGATGAAACATGAGAGTATAAAGTTGGTAACCATTAGAACAGAAGAATTGATGGAGGAATCAAGAAATCTTGTGATTACACCATATGATGAGGAAGAAGAGAGGCTTCTCCGCGCGATGATGAAGCTTCAAGAACAAGACGAGCTCAAGTGACTCGGGCTTGGAGGAAGGAGGGTAGATAGGGGGGACCTTTTGTCCCTAAGTTAGAGAACAACCCGTCCACCATTCGGCATGTCACGATATCGCTTGCTTTGCACATTTATGACATTCTAGCATGCATCTCGAACTTCTCGCTTCTCATTTTCACTTAGAGGATTCTTTAGTAAATGCACGTATGGCGCTGATTTCTAAATCCATGGCTCATCTTCTGCCTACCTCTTCTTGACTTCCCCACAGTATCATTAAGGACTAAAGGTCCCATTCTAGTCCCTAATCAGACCTCTAGTCGGGAGTTTTACTCCCAACTACCACTAAAAAACTAAAGCTAAAATGCACTTGGAGGGACCAACCCAACTAGTAAAAGTTACCTATTTAGTCTCATCACCGTCAGAGCCAGGTCTCATCCAAAATGAAAACAAAAATTAGAACTAAAGGTCCCATGAAAATAAGTATAAATTAACCATAATCATCAAATGCGAAAAATAACTCACATTGCATCCGTTTGTAGAAGATATTGGTAGGGACACTTTTAGATTCTCCATCATAATCTTCTCCTCACACTTGCCGCATGCAATGAGATACCAACCGGGACTAACCCAAAAGGTTTCTCTAGTCCCTCATTTTTAATATAATATAATTTTCTCAAAATAAAATTAAAAAACTCTAAAATTCTCTATATCTCTAAACCATGAAGACTAAAGCCAAATTTTTAAGTGGATCAAAAATGTCATTTCTCTACTAGCCACAAAATGAGATATCTACTGGAAACATTATTTGGTAACCTTTAGAACTCAAGAATCATATCAAGAAATCTCGATTACCGGCTTGGTTGGTTCCCCAAGCCCCAACATCAAATGTATTAACAACAGGTAACTATTAGCTATTAGCTATTAGCTGAGTTTTATTCCCAAGGCCCCAACATCAAATGCATTTACACCAATATGTAAGAAAAAAAATGTACCCCCCATATTTATTTTCCCAAAACTCAAGAACTAAAGTGCTAAAGTAAACAGAAACAAGAGGAGGAGTATTATAATTCTTTATTTCCTGACAGGTTAAAGAATATGATGTTTTTAGTACAGTATAGGCCTAAAAACTTTTGACCAAGGTCAGCGCAAGAAAAGTTCCATTCTATGGAGAGGGACTCAAATTTTCTATCTTAATTAGGTATATCTAATTTGCAAATATCCATTTCTAAATAAATGGATACAGGTGAGGATTAGAGATAAATTCAAATGTTTTGTCCACTCTACTATTTAATTTCATGGATTTCTTTTATACATTTGGTTTGCCTCAATTTTTTTGTCCTTCAATTCTATTCATGTACTTAAGCCTGAGCAAAAATAACCGAGAACCGAAAACTGAACCGAAGTAATCGGAATCGAAACTGAACTAACCAACTCTAAATATTTTAGTTCATAATTCGGTTCTCAGTTCTAAGTAACCGAAATATATCAGGGTTCGATTCTTGAGCTCGGTTAACCGAAAGAACCGAGTTCAACCCCAGCCATACTTTCAGCCCATCTATGCAAGCCCATTAACTCGAACCCTAGGTATATATCGACCACAACATCCCTCCATCCCAGTTTCCTCCCCTCCCCAGCCGCCAGACACTTCTACTCTCCCCAGCCCGACACTTCGCTCTCGGCTCACGTCCCTTCGACCCTTCCTAGTTGCTGCATGCAGCCATGCAGGGGAGCTCCCTCCTATTCTTAGCTCCGGCGCTCCCAGGTCCCAGGCTCCCAGCTGCCGCACGCAGCCACGCAGGGGAGCTGCTGCAGCTGGCCAGCGGCATAGAGGCGAGGCGGCGGCGCGCGGGGCCGAGGCATGGCAGCGGCGCCGGCGCATCGGTTTCCCAGATCCAGCCGCCGGCGTGGCCTTCCAAGGTCGGGCAGTGGTGGCGTGGCCTTCCAAGGTGCAGCGGCGGTGGCCCGGCCTTCCAGTGGACGGGGTCACAGAGGCGACAGCGACAGCCCCCACAGACTTGCATCCATTTTTTCTTTTTTCCTTTTTCCTTTTTCTATTTCTCTGCGCTGATATGTACGTTTTTCGGTTATAACCGGAACTTAACCGAAAGAACCGCCGAATTTGCTCGGTTCCAGGTTGTCAGAAGAACCTATCGGTCCCTGTTTTTTAATAACCAAATTTCAATAAAACCAAGAAACCGAATCGATCGGTTTCGATTAATCGAATGCTCAGCCTGTACGTTTATTTATACTAGAAAGAGCATTAGATTAGATTTGGTGGATGTGAGCCACGTAAAGCCCAGGCACAAAAAATAGACAGTTACGAGCCACATGAAAAGATTGATGACTTCAACAAGTGGCCCCATGGGCTGGAAAATGGTTCTTAGTGGGTTGACCCCATGGTTTGACATAACGGCTTGGTTTGAGCTCGGTTCACTGTGATGAAGACCTAAATTGGGGTGTTTTGGTTTCTACGAGTGCAGAAAAGGTTTGGGAAACTACTACAGGAATGATTTTTGCTAACGTTCAAAATCGATCTTCAGGGTTGGTTTAAAAAACCACTACTGTGGCATTGATTTAAAAAGAAATCATTTTTAGGTGCGATTTTGAAACCATTTCTAAAAATGGATTTTTAAGGACGGTTCTTTTAAGACAACCACCCTTTAAATCAATTTTCAGGATTGGTTGACTTAAGTCAACCGTCTCTAATAAGAATTTATAATTTTTTAGATACCATTTAGAAGCCTATTGCTCGGAAGCCCAGAGGACCGATTAACCTCTCTCGCCTCGCGTGTTCTGTCCCTTGCTACCGCACCACATAGCTACTTATATGTGACTACTTATATGATGCTATCTATTTGTACCAATATGTACAAATCTTGTAATTAATATTTTGACTCGTAAACAATCTTAAATGAGAAAAATTTCAACTAAAAAGTATTAGATCTTGTCGAATACTACAACATTGATATACGATATTTCTCCAACCAAAGTCATTTGAAAATTAAATATTTAAAATTTGAAATTTGAGAACTTAATATACATATCTGGGCCCCTAAACAATCTCGATTGAAAATTTCATCAACTGCAAAGTTTTAGATCTTGTCGAGCCTTATAATTTTGATATAAATTTTGTCTTCATATGACTTTATTTGAAAAAATTATGAATTTATTTGTGCTCTAGCTATTTTAAGGGCAATTGACTTAATCAACCGTCTTTGTAAATCAATTTCTAGGGTGGTTGACTTGAGTCAACGGTCTCTAGAAATCACCTATTTTCATAGATAGTTGATATAAGCAACTGTCCCTAAAAAACATATTGTCAGAAGCAGTTCTCTTAAACAAACTGTCCTTAAAAATATATATTTTCAATGACAATTTACTTAACAGAACTGCTCCTAAGATATATTCCTAGGGGCGGTTTATAAGCTACAGTGCTCCCTAGGATAATTAGAAATGGTATGCTAAGTAAACTGTCCTTGAAAAAAAATAAGAGGCGTCCATTAAAATCATTTCTGTACTAGTGGGGCTGGTAGTGTGGGTTTCTGCAAATTATTGATGTGCGTGAGCTTGAGTTTGGTTTAGATTTGAGATCATTGGTAGCAAGGCTAGTTCAGTTCGTTGGTGAAATATCTAGATCGTTAGTGATTTGTCTGCTTTTTGCTAATTGTACCCATTTTCTTACTCCCTCTGCACCATCGTGTTGTTAGGACTGCTGCTATGCTTCATTGTTATACCATTCGGCAAAGGTGTAGGACTCATATATGATTAGGAGAATCATGTGATCCCTGAAGCAATAAGGATCAATGAAAGATGGGTTCTTTTACATATATGGATGTGTGAGCCTATGAAGAAGACATTACATATTGTGCTCTATAAAGAGGCCACTGAAGACTTGGGCAAAGAGACACTAATAGAGAACAGACTTTTGGTTTTTGGCTTTAGTCCCGGCCGGAATTTGGCCCGGAGTAATAGGAGATTTAGTCCGGGTTGGAATCACCAATCGGGACTAGAATCCCCTATCCAACGGATAGGGTAGCAGACTTTTACAGCAAGGACCTTTAGTCCCGGTCTGTGGTTCAAACCAGGACTAAAAGTTGCCTTTCAATCCCGGTTGGAACCTCCAACCGGGACCAAAGGTTCCGCTGGCCTTTTATCCCGGGATTTGGCTCCAATCGGGACTATAGGTTGATCCTTTAGTCACGGTAGGCTCCACCAACTGGGACTAAAGGTCCCCACCTATATATACCTGCTTCCACTGCCTCCCACCGAGATATAGGTCAAATCTTTGGTATTTGCTTGTTCATCCGTGTTCTTGCTTGGGGGAGCAAGTTCTTGCTCTCGGCCGCCGGCTTCATCTTCAATCTTCTAATGGTTAGCAACTTCATCTTCTAATCTTTCATTGCTAATAATATAGATCATTTCATGCTTTAGTAATAAGCATACAAATATTCAAATATGTGGTTTTTAATTAGGAATAATAATGGTGGATTTTATTTTTATTTACACATCATTTCTACGTAACCTTAAACATTTATTGTTTTCTAGATCTTTGTTAGCAACATTATTTCTTGATGGGAGTTAATAATCATTAAAAAAATTATGTGCAAAATATTTAAGTTTACTTGGCATGCATATATATATATATATATATATATATATCTTGATGATTTATTTTTTATATGTTTCTCTAATATATATTGTTGCATGGTATATTTATATGGGGTTCTATATTTATTGGGATGTTTTTTAGTTTTTTTAGTTATGATGAATGGCGGCGGACTTCCCCAGCCACAGGAACTAGGTTTCCACCCTGACAATCTTCCATTCGCGCCATCGCCAGATAGGGTCGTTCCGCGTAACCTAGACTCATCAATAGTATGGAATATTTTAAATTTTACGTGCTAATATAATTTTTGTATATATACATTCATTCATAACATGACTGTTGCATATGTCATAGACTATAAAACCGGTCAAGTGGCTGAAAGCAGCACTATGGCTGCTCGGGGTGTGCGACATCTTCGAGAAGACGACAAGTGAGGTCGTGAATAATGAAGGAGGCGAGTTATGGACGTGCAGTCTCACCTTCGACATCCCCATTAGGTACAATAATGAGGTGCGTCAGGTCAACGTGCAGACTAGATGACAGTCGCCGACCAAGATAGACGCCTAGATCGATGCCGTGCTGCTTTCTTTGCAGGCAATTGAGCGAATTGGCTACCGTATATCTGATTTCTCGTACTTGAAGATAGAAGCTTTACGTTAGCATAATCTGGATGTGCCGCGAGTAAGCGAGAGGCATGCAACATTCAACCATATGGATGTGGTACATCGTATATGATATCAGGGTAATGTTTATTTATTCTTATTATTATATGAGCGCTTTCTGATATTTTTTGTTTGTCCACTTGTAGATTTTTCTCTATGATTTCACCTATGCTACATGTGGCTTGCAGCCCATTCTTATGCAAGCTCTTAAGCGACTAGGGTATGCCTGGGACTTCGTGGAAGCGATGGGCCAGAGGATGACAACTGGCATCCAGTATTGCATGAGATTTAGGCAGAACTAGGCCATCGATAGTCCGTCAGTAGGCTACATCTATGGGATGCCATGTGCTCGGCGTTTTGAGGCAATGGAGGGTGTTGTAGTGCGGGTCTTGCATTACATAGACAATGATCGTGGTTACACAATCCGAGACATACGCTACTGGCAGTGGAGACAGGCTAGGATTGTAGCGGGTTTGTAGGATCCATGTGTTGGTTATGTTTATTCGTACTATTATATTTAATTAGTTTTATTCGAACTGTTATGTTTAATTTGGTTTATTTTTATGGATATTTTAATTATATTTGTATGCATGTTAATTATGTTCATTAGGTTTATTTGTATGGATATTATAATTATGTTTGTATGGATTGAAATTTAACTCGTGTAGGATTGAAATGAATATGCAAATAAAAAAAATTAAAAAAACAACCAATACGAAAGTTGTAGATCTCAAAAAGTTATACAACTTTGTAGTATACAACTTTTTCATTTGAAGTCATCTTGTACGGAAAACTATATTCGAATTCCTTAAATTTAAAATTTGAATTTTTAAAATGACATCAAAGGAGAAACAACCAATACGAAAGTTGTAGATCTCGAAAAGTTATGCAACTTCAAACACAACTTTGTAACTAGTCTTTCTCCGTGATACTTGTAAAGAAGTTTGATTTCTCTTTTTAATCTCTGGCTAAAATTTGTAACTAGTCTTTCTCCGTGATACTAACTTAAATTTGATGATTTTTTCTAAAATTTTTCTAAATTTATGCTCTATCAATTTATTGCGTTATTACAGCTTTCATTTTGGTCATGTTTTCATGTGAATTTGTTTTATCAATTAAAAATTTGATTATCAAAAAATGGCAACTTCAAATAGCATTTTATAGAAGTAAATAAATCCATCTGAGGAATTAATAAACATAAAAGTTGTAGAACTGATCAAGATCTATAACTTTTATTTTGGTCATTTCTTCGTCCGACAAAGTGGTAGTGTACATTGTAAGAGAGAGATGTAAATTTATGAACAATGCACAGTACCACTTTGCCAAATTAAGAAATGATCAAAATAAAAGTTGTAGATCTCGAAAAGTTACACAACTTTGTAGTTGACAACGTTTTAGATTTGAAATCATTTTGTCAAGAAAGACTATGTTTGAATTTCTAAAATTTAAAATTTAAATTTTTAAAATGTCCTGAAATGGAGAAATGACCAAAACGAAAGTTGTAGATCTCAAAAAGTTATACAACTTTATAGTTGATAACTTTTTCATTTAAAAACATCTTGTCAAGGAAAACTATGTTTGAATTTCTTAGATTTGAAATTTGAATTTTTAAAATGTAATTATGATTTATAGCATATGTTATTAAACATTTAAAGGATATGAAAGCAATTTTCTATACGAAAGCAATTTTGTATTGCAATTTTTTTAGCTATATTTTTTTACTACGCCATTTCTAATTTTTAGCCTATTTATGTTAAAGGATATGTTAAAATTGTTACATAGGCGGGAAACAAAACTGCCGGGTATACAGCAGTTTCTGCCACACGCCAAAATCTGGCTTTAGTCCTGAGTTGGGCCACCAACCATGACTAAAAGTCCTTTAGTCCCGATTTATGGTCCAACCCGGGACTAAACCCGGGAATAAAGGTCACAACCTTTAGTACCGGGTTAGGCCACAAACCAAGACTAAAGGGCTTTTAGTCCTGGTTGGTGGCCCAACCTGGGACTATAGGGTTCTACCGTATATATATGGGTGTTCTTTCTTGTTTCTCCTCAAAATTTCACTCACCGCCACCGCCACTGCCACTGCCACACCGTGCTTCTTCAATCCCCTAGGCCGGCCGCGCTCGCCACCCGCCCCCTCTTCCTCGTCTATGGCCAGTCTCACCCTCGTCCAGCCTTGTCTCCCCGGCATGCACGGCGGCGCCCTCTTCCTCGTCTCTGGCGGCCGGCCTTGCCATTGTCCTCGGCTCCGGCGCGCATGGCCTCACCATAGCCCTCATCCTCGATCTGGCCAACCTCACCCTCATCCTCTCTCCCCGGCGTGTGAGGCCTCAGCCTCGCCCTCATCATCGATCCGGTCGGCCTTGTCCTCGACCTCCTCCTCTCTCCCCGGCGCGAGCGGCGCCCTCTCCCTCATCTCCGGCGGCCGGCGGTGCCCTCGTCCTCGTCTCCGGCCAGCCTTGACCTCGTCCTCATCTCCAACGCACGTGACGGTTCCATCGCCCTTGTCCCCACCTGCGCCTTCATCTCTAGCCTCAACATCCTCTCCACTAGCACCTTTGTCTCTAGCCTCACCCTTGCTTGTGCCGCCAGGTATTCAACCTCGATCGCCTCACCTCATCCCTTCCTGCTATGTGAAATCGAGCGCTAAACATACAACACAAGTATATATATACATTGCTGTCGACACAGAATTTTCGCCTCCGTGCCGAGGACACACGCAGCAAGCCGGAAGGATCCGCTCGATGGAGCAGATCCGCATAGCTTCAGCGCAAGGGTGGTCGATCCTATGCAATCCTCCTAAGACATGCCAGTCAATTTGACCCTACAATTGACAAGGAGATAAAGCTTATTAGTAATTAAGGGCGGAATGTGCCGGTGTTGCTAGACAGTCCCAGAGTGTGCGGCTCTGAGAGCCGATATGAGAGGAAATCGACTAAATAGTCGATCCCAGCATATTCACAAGAATGAATCAATTAAAGCTCATGGGGTTGTATAAGAAGGATCGGTTATCATTCAGGATAAATGTTATTTAAGCAAATATTAATCAATGGCAATAAGATATCAATGATGATCGGTTTGTACTGAGCCAATGATTACAAGTAACCGAACTCCTTTTGTATAAAGAAACAATTCAACATCACTTAACCATTTGATAAAGATAAATCTAAAAAACATGTTAGATCTCATCTATCACCATGACCAGTGGGGCATGAGGCAGAATCATGCAGGCCGTAGAAACAGCAATAGACTCGACGACCCTAACTCATTACTAATATCAGTGGGGCATGAGGCAGAATCATGCAGACCATAATACAATAACAAGATTATGGGGCTAACATATCTTTCAACTTATCTCTACTTCAATGATCTCGTAACGTGAACTGTTCGTGAAAGCATTCGATATTGGCTAAACAGCCGATTTAGGTATAGCGCACAGTTAAGGTCATGCCTTCTCAGAAATGGGTCTACCAACTAACGATCCCCACTCCACGGTGCCAACAATGGGGTGAGAGGCAGAATCCCACAGGCCGTGATGACGGGCCATGGAACGGTTTTCATTAACTAATAGATCTGCTCAAGATCGGACGTGCCTTAACCGCACGCTATGCATGATTAAGATTGACGCAAAATAACCGATAAAAACATAACTCATCGCTTAAGATGTAGATTAGATCAATTTTAGATTAGCAAATGATGAGTGAAACAAGGTATAAAGATGATCTAGATCAATCTCAATCGGGCAGAGTGATATTGCTGTAATTAGATAAACAATGAAAGCAATAAGCAATATCGGTAACTTAATAAATCTACCAAAGACTGCCATACTAAGGTAGAGCTGATAACTTGACCTTGATCTAATTCAAGAAGTGGGGTGTGAGGCAGAATCACACAGGCCATACTTGAATTAGACAAGAGTCGATAACTAGCCTATATCAGAGTCACAGTGGGGGTCGACCGGATCGATGCAACCATACGAACAGAGGTATAAACCATGATGGTACTTACTGTAAGTGCAATCAAGCCCTATTGTGGGTTTTGGTATTGATGATCACCAAATTAGAGGACTAATAAGATTTATCGAGATGACAAGCAGGGGATCAAAGAATGAGGATGATGTATAGGTTGCAGGTATCCTAATTACAAAAGGTGGCTGGACCTAGCTCAAAGGAGGTTTAAATTCCTTTATGTTTTGAAATTGAGTTTAGGGAAAGTAGTACTATTAAGAGGGATTTTAGGACAGTTGGTCAACTGTTGAACCAGATGCTCAAATTCACAGATCTACATCCTCCCACCTAGTCAAAACAGCCAGCCAAATTTTATATCATATTACCTGTTTTGGCTAGGACGGTAGTGCCGCCCTGTTAAGAGTAGCAGTGCCACCCTTAACCGACCATTGGGCTCGAGGGGTATTTATACCTTTCAGGCCCGGCCCACAACGGTCATCTTCTCCACTGACTCTGCTTGAAAATAGACAGAACCAAAGCTCACCCCTCTCCTCCATTGTTGCTCCTTCATCCCTCAAGCTAATCCTTGATTCCAACCATCAAAACTTGAGAGAAAAGGTAGCAAAACTCGATTGGAGAGAAGATCCACTGATTCCCAAAGTCTAAGACCATTTGGTTCACGTTTGGCCGACGGTTCTAGGGTTTGTTACTCTTGGAGCTTGCTCCTAGCTGGCTAGGCATCGCTATTGTGCTTGCCAACTCATGTGGCAGCCTTGGGAGGTTTGTAACCTCATTTGAAAGCTAAGAAATCACCCCTCACTTCAAGAGTTCATTCTCTTGATTTGAGAACGAGGGTAAAACAAGCCTTTGTGGCAAGCTCAAGCCTTTTGTTTGTTCCTCAACAATGTGGACTTAGGCAAACCTTAGTGGTGAGCTGAACCACGGATAAATCTTGTGTCTCGCGTGCTTCCTCTTCACTATACTTCCTATTTACATTATTGTTGGCTGTTGTTAGTGTTTAGTTGCTCGATTCACTTTTGTGTGAAGTTTCTATGGTATCCAGTCTTTGAACTGGATCTTGACTCTATATTGCAGAATTAAGCAGCTAGTGGGGTCAGGTTCATATCTGTTAAATCTCAACTGTGTTAGATTATTTTTTGTAGAGCGGCAGTGCCGCCCTCTGTTCTAACAGAGTTTCCAGTTGAATTTTTACAGGCCTATTCACCCCCCCTCTAGGCCTTCTTTATCTTCCAGTAGATCCTATAAGTGGTATCAGAGCGAGGTTGCTTCGTATATGCTTCACCGCATGAAGTATGGAAGAAGGAGAAGGTTCGAAGTCCGTTCGTGTTGCGGAAGCAAGTGGTGTGCACGTTGAGGAGGTGGGCAGCAGCAGTGAGCTATCCATGTCCACAGCAAGTGATGCCACCATCAAAGAACCCAAGACCACCGATGCCGAAAGAAGAAAGGCAAGAAAAGAAAGAAAAGCCGCAAGATCGCAACAAGAGAAGCTAGAGAAGAGAAGAAAGAAGTGCAGCGGTTCAAAGACAAGAAAAAGAGAAAAGAAGCTAGAAGAATCACAAGAGAGGCGAGAGCCAAGAGAACGGCAGCAAGAGCTCAAGAGCAAGAGAAGAATGAGTATGATGCATCATCTAGTGAGCTCTCTAGTAGCTCGGACGATGGAGATGATGATGTGTCATACCATGCTTCAAAAGATAGCAAGGAGGTGAAGAGCAAGGACAAAAAGAAGGATAGCAAAGACAAGGGCAGCAACAACAACAAGAACAAATATGCCGCCGTATCCTTTAATTATTCTTATTTGTCTAACCATAACAAAAGGTCTTTTGTCAATGTGCTTGTGGGCAAGTTGCCTCATTTTGATGGGACAAATTTTGCCAAGTGGAAGCACTTGATGAGTGCCTATCTTGTAGGTCTTCACCCTGGTCTTTGGGAGATTGTGGTGAATGGATTGCAGCCACCAGAAGATCCTGAAGCACCAACAAATGAAGAGCTAGCTGTTGTCCATCTCAATGGCCAAGCCACAAGTATTCTTCTTAGTGCCTTGGATGGAAATGAGTACAACTGAGTGATGAATGTCAATGTTGCAAAACAGATTTGGGACACTTTGCATCAAGCACATGAAGGTGTTGATAAAGTAAGGAAGGCAAAGATTAATTTGTTGATGGCCAAGCTCAATAGGTTTGTGATTGTTGATGGGGAGGGGCCACAAGAGATGTTTGATAGATTGATGACCTCGGTGGGCAAGATTAGAGGGTATGGATGTGATGAGCTTGATGATCACAAAGTGGTGAAAGTTATGTTGGAAGCTTACTCACCAAGAAATGAGACCGTAGTCACCTTGATTAGAGATAAGAAGAAGTTTGAGCACTTCACACCAAATGATGTGCTTGGAAGATTGTTGACATTTGACATGCAAAGAGAAGAAGCAAATGAGAGAAGAAGACTTGGTGAGTTGCAAGCCAAGTTAGAAGGCATGAAAATCAAGGAAATGGCTCTCAAGACAAATAAATCAAGCAATCAAGGCACCTCTAACAAGGCAAAGGGCAGCAAGCAAGCATCAACAAGTAGACCCAAGGAAATCAAGTCAACTCCACAAAATGATGATCCAAGTTCATCCTCAAGTGAAGATGAAGATGATGGGGCTGATTATATGAAGATTGATGACATGGCTTTGTTCATGAAAAGCTATCACAAGGGGTTGAAAAAGAATGGGTATAAGATAGTGCAAAGAAGGTTTCCAAACAAGAAGAAGAGGACTTGCTACAATTGTGGCAGCACGGAGCACTTCGTTGCTAAGTGTCCCTATGACAAGAAAGAAAACAAATACAAGAGGGACAACAATGAGGGCAAGCATGAGCACAAAAAGAGATACAAGCAAGTGGGAGAGGCACACATTGGGCATGAGTGGGACTCAACTAAAGAGTCAAGTGAAGAGGATGTGAAGATTGCAACCATGGCTATTCAAAAGTCATCCTCTACACCAAGGCTTTTCAACAACATGTCCGATGATGATAATCACCGCTCCACTCATGTTTGTCTTATGGCAAAGGGTGAGAAGGTAAAACGAAGAGCTAAATCTCCTCCACCTCCTAGTGACATCTCTAGTAGTGAACTTAGTGATTCTAGTGATGATGATACTAGTGATGTTGAGAAATATGCTAAATTGACTAAGAAGTTAGATTCTAAAACCAAACTCTTCATCATGAATCTAATGGAGGAATTAGAAAGTGTCAAAGCCGAGCTAGCCGATAGAGATGATTATCTTGAGGAAATTGAAAAGATGTATATTGGCTGCAAGGAAGCTCTTGAGTTAGAGAGAAGTGAGGGGGACTCTTTGAACAAGGCCTTGGCTGAAGAACAAAGAGAACATGCTCTCACAAAGAAGCCAAATATTGCACTCAATGACAAGTATTGTATCTTAGTTGAAAAGCACAACAAACTTGAGAAGCAATATAGTCTTCTATGTGAGAGCACCTCACATCCCTTACTCCCTCCACTAGCCAAGGATGTGGAAAATGCTATAATCTTAACTTAAATGTTCATTCCACTAACCTTGCAAACTTGGAGGTTATGAAAAAGGAGATTGCTAGGCTCAATGCTATGTTAGGAAAAAGGTGCATGGAAGGTAAGAAACTTGCTGGTGGCAAAGGTGAAAAACCAAAGAGGCCACAATACAAAGATGAAAGAAATCCATGCATCAAAGATGGGCTTGGGCACACTCATGGAGGTAAAACCAATGGGAGAAAGGTAATCAATGGATATGAGTGTGTTTAGTTTGTGAGCAAAGGGAAGGAAGGTACAGATAGGTCTGCACAGATGGTGGCACAAGGCCAGCCTAGAGCAGCACCATGGCCTATGGGCGGTAGTGCCGCCCCCCACAGAAAAGGGAAGACCACCTCCTCCCCCTCTGCTCATGTCAAGCCCAAGAAGAAGGTGTCTCATCCAGAGCAGGTTGTCCAGAAACCAAAGAAAACTATCTGGGTCACTCCAAATAGATATGCTTATCAACCAAAGGCAAAAACATCTCCTCAATGTTTGGATTCTAACTTTGTTTTGCAGCACAACAGCAAGGGGGAGGTGTTTGCCAAGTTTGTTGGCAATGGTCAAAATTTTTATCATAATGCTTTCATTTGGGTTCCTAAAGTTCTTGTGACTAACATGCAAGGCCCCAAGAATATTTGGGGACCTAAAACTAGGAACTAAACTTGTGTTGTAGGCATACTCCTCCGGTGGGTCAAGTTGGGTGCTTGACAACGGCTGTACAAATCATATGACCGGAGAAAGGAGTATGTTCTCATCATATTCCCCAACTACAAATTTAGATGAGAATATCATATTTGGTGATAATTCAAAAGGGGGTGTGATTGGACTTGGTAAAGTAGCTATTACACTTGATCATTCAATTACAAATGTCTTACATGTTGATTCCTTAAAATACAATCTGCTGTCCATTTCTCAATTATGTGAGATGGGCTACAATTGTCTTTTCATGGATAAGGGTGTGGAAGTCTCTAAGAGGGACGATTCCTCTATTGTCTTTACGGGTCACCTCAAGAACAAGCTTTATCTAGTTGATTTCAACAAAGGAAAAGCTAAGCTTCAGACCTATTTAGTGGCAAAATCTAGCATGGGTTGGCTATGGCATCGCCGACTAGCTCATGTTGGGATGAGGAACTTGGCCAAACTCTTAAAAGACAACCACATTCTTGGACTAACCAATATTCAATTTGAGAAAGACAGGATTTGTAGTGCTTGTCAAGCCGAAAAGCAAGTAGGTGTACCTCACCCACCATAGAGTATCATGACCACCACACAACCATTGGAGTCGATTCACATGGATCTCTTTGGACCGGTTGCCTACATAAGCATCGGGGGTAACAAATATGGTTTAGTTATTGTTGATGATTATTCCCAGTTCACTTGGGTGTTCTTTGTTTATGATAAGTCCCAGGTGCAAGAGAAAGTCAAGATATTTGTGAGAAGGGCACAAAGGGAGTTCGGTCTTCCTATCAAGAAGATAAGAAGTGACAATGGGATCGAATTCAAGAACACTCTGGTTGAAGAGTTTCTTGATGATGAGGGCATCAAGCATGAGTTTTCAACTCCTTACACCCCTCAACAAAATGGTGTAGTAGAGAGGAAGAATCATACACTTCTTGATATGGCAAGGACAATGCTAGATGAATACAAGATGTCGGACCTCTTTTGGAGTGATGCCATCAACACCGCTTGCCATGCCATCAACCGTCTCTACTTACACAAGAAACTCAAGAAGACTTCATATGAGCTACTAACCGGTAACAAGCCAAAGGTGTCATACTTTAGAGTGTTTGGGTGCAAATGTTTTATACTTAACAAAAGACCCAAAACCTCTAAATTTGCACCTAAAGTTGATGAAGGCATTCTTCTTGGTTATGATCAAATGAGCATGCTACAAAACCATGGGTGAGTTAAAGTAACGCATTGACATTTGATGAATCTAATGGCTCTCAAGTGATCAAATGAGCATGCAAGTGTTGTAGGAAAGGAGGATCCACCATGTGAGGCAATCAAGCAAATGGCTATAGGCGATAATTAGGCCACAAGAAGATCAAGCCACTAATGATGAGGATCCCCATTTGATTCTTTGAAAATTTCCGCTAACGTCTACATCGACAAGGGAGCAAGTTGATTCAAGTATTGTAGGAAAGGAGGATCTTCACCATGTTCGATTTGGGAGATCTCGATGTTGGCGATCCGCAAATCGGCGATTCAACCACCGCAACTGCATATATCCGTTGGTTATCAACCACAACTTGATTGACCTCGCTAAGAAGATTTTCAAGCCAATCGAATGAAGGTAAAACACGCAATCTGAGGAATGACCCAATAGAGGGTTCTAGAACTTCGTTTCAAAGGACTAATCGACATAGTGAAGGAGATCAAGAACGGGGCCCGGATCATTTGTAAAAGGATTTGTCACCACGATTACATGAATGAACGATTGATTTCTCGATGGAAAACTAAACTCTAAACAAAACCCAACTGTGTAGCAGCGGCAACGGCTGTGTTTATAATCTAAGACTCGACCTAGGGTTGGGGACGGCCACGGGTTGGGCGCCCACAACTTGGGCTTAAGGCCCGACACGATACATGGCCAAGTTGGCCCAAATAGGTGATGCAGCACCTTGCCGTGGTCACACAGAATGATCCACGGACCTTCTAGAGCTGGGACTAGATCCAAAACGACGGCGTCATCGTCCCCTTTCCAACGCATCCAAGAACGGCCCGTTTCGATGTCGTATGAGAATGTTATGACCAAAACAGTGACGACGTGTCTGCTGAATCCGAGGGCGACGTGGCAGCTGAGTTGGGAACGAATTGCAACTTGGGGAAGACCATGGCATCGGTGTGTCCAGCATGGCGATGTCCTCCTCATCCTCCCCTTCTCGAATTGGAGTCGTCCTCGACTCCATCTTGGCGATGTCCTCATCACCATCTACCTCAGCAGTAGTTCCTTCAACTCCTACTCCACCACCTCAAGGACTCAACCTAGAGCCTATCTTTGAACAAGAAGAGGCTGGAGGTCCAGAAGAGGAATAGGGAGGTGTTGAGCATCCAAGGCTATTTCAAACTATACAAAGGGATCACCCCGTTGACAACATCATTGGAAGCATTCGAAAGGGGGTAACAACTCGTTCATATTTAGCAAATTTTTGTCAATATTACTCGTTTGTTTCCTCTTTGGAACCTCTCAAGGTAGAACAAGCACTTGAAGATCCAGATTGGGTCATGGCCATGCAAGAAGAGCTCAACAACTTTGAAAGAAATCAAGTGTGAAAATTGGTAGAAAGGCCTAATACCAATGTCATTGGTATGAAGTGGGTCTTCCGCAACAAGCAAGATGAAAATGGTGTGGTGACAAGGAACAAGGCAAGTTTGGTGGCCCAAGGCTTCACTCAAGTAGAGGGCTTGGACTTTGAAGAAACATATGCACCGGTGGCAAGACTTGAAGCAATCCGAATGCTTCTAGCCTTTGCTGCCCATCATGACTTCAAGCTGTACCAAATGGATGTCAAGAGTGCATTCCTCAATGGCCCAATACAAGAGTTGGTGTATGTGGAGCAGCCACCGGGGTTTGAAGATCCCAAATTTCCCCACCATGTCTATAAACTCCAAAAGGCGCTCTATGGGCTAAAGCAAGCACCAAGAGCATGGTATGAATGCCTTAAGGAATTCTTGCTCAAACAAGGCTTTCAAATAGGCAAAGTCGACTCTACACTCTTTACTCACAAAGTTGGAAATGATTTATTTGTGTGTCAAATATATGTCGATGACATAATTTTTGGTAGTACTAATCATGTGGATTGTGATGAGTTTAGTAGGATTATGACTAAGAGATTTGAGATGTCCATGATGGGTGAGCTGAAATTCTTCCTTGGATTTCAAATCAAGCAAATGAAGGAAGGGACATTCATTAGCCAAACCAAGTACACCCATGATATGCTTAACAAGTTCGACATGGTGAATGCCAAGCCTATCAAAACCCCCATGCCAACTAATGGACATCTTTATCTAAATGAAGAAGGGAAAGCCATCGACATCAAGGTATATCGTTCCATGATCGGCTCTTTACTTTCCTTATGTGCATCTAGGCCGAACATAATGCTTAGCGTGTGCATGTGTGCTAGATTTCAAGCTAACCCAAAAGAGTGCCATTTAATGGCTGTTAAAAGAATCTTGAGATATTTAGTACACACTCCTAACCTTGGCTTGTGGTATCCCAAGGGCTCCAAGTTCAATCTACTTGGCTATTCGGATTCCGATTATGCCGGTTGCAAGGTAGATAGAAAAAGCACTTCGGGGACATGTCAATTCCTTGGACGGTCTCTCAAGAAATGTTGTGCTCAACTACTTTGGATGAGGCAAACCCTTTATGATTTCGGATGTCAATTCACCAAAATCCCACTCTTGTGTGACAATGAAAGTGCCATAAAGCTTGCAAACAATCCCGTAAGCCACTCAAGAACCAAACATATAGACATCCGACATCATTTCTTGAGAGACCACGAAACCAAAGGAGATATCGAAATTCGTTATGTGAGCACCGAAAAACAACTAGCCGATATCTTCACTAAGCCTCTCGATGAGTCAAGGTTTTGTGCTTTGCGTAGTGAGCTAAATATACTTGATTCTCGTAACTTGGTTTGAAATATAGCACACCTCTGTTTGACAACCTAGTGAAATAGGAAAATGATTTAAAAAAAATTATTATATTGTGTTTCAAGATCATTTCAAAAGGCCAACTAAGTGTCATGACCATTGTCTGTATTGTTGATTGCTTACTGGTCATGATATTTAGAGAATATATATCCATATCTGAGGTGAAGGAGGTCATAAAGTTTAAGCATAATCCCTGCAAAATTGGCAGGGCGGCAGTACAGCCCATCCTGGCCGGTAGTGCCACTCTCTGAAAACTGGGCCGTTTTCAGCCAATTTTGGCTAGGTTGCGGGGCCCATTTTCTTCTACTTCTTCCTTCTCTGGCCCCCGACCCAACTCTCTCCTTCTCTCCCAGCCGACGCCGACGCCCGTGCTCCTCTTTTCTTCTCTCTCAAGCACGCGCCGCCGTCGTTCTTTGCGACCTGCCACCCCGGCAGTGCCGCTCCTGCAACCGGCCTGGTCCATTCTTCGCCGGTCACTGCAGGAGGCTCTTGGCCGAGCCGTTTCTCCTCTTCTCCCTCCACTCCAACGGTTTGGAAGCAAGGTGAAACCCTAACCCCATTTGATCTATGCAATGTGAAGCTTCTAGTCATGGATTACGAAATTGTTGGCCAGAAATATCCAGTTCTGCGGATAATCCATTTCATCTTATAAGCCGATTGATGAGCTCCACATATCCCTTCATGCACTTCGCCCATCAACACCTTGGCCTCTTCTTGATTCAGGCATCTGAGTAAGGCCCCGTTGATCATTTTGTAATATAGTTGATCATCCAACAAAACGTATTTAGTCGATTTATACCTTAGCTTTCTGGTAACTTTTCATGATGGATCTCTAAGGTAGTTGACTATCTCAACTCTCCAGTCATTATCCAAGGTTTCATTGCTCAAGATTTCTTGAATTACTCGATAACCTGATGCACTTTGAACCAAATGGTTAGCTTCTTGATTTTGTGCCCTTGGAATGTGCTGAAATGAGACATGAGGAAACTCTTTGAGCAACCTCTGACACTTGTCATAATATCTCCTCAAAGTGTATTCTTTGCACTCATATAGGCTGATCAACTGATTAATAATTAATATTGAGTCTCTAAATATTTTAATTGCTTTGGCATTTACCTCATGAAGAAGTTGAACCCCTCTTAGAACAGCCTCATATTCTACTTGATTGTTGGTAACCATTAGCTCAGTTGGAAAGGCAAACTCAAAATTTGCCCCCGAGGCAAAATAATAACAATACCAATGCCACTACCTTACTTGCAAGATGACCCATCGAAGAATAACGTCCAAGGTATCGGCTCTACATAATTCGTGCTTGGTTTATGATGCTGGGTGACAAAATCGCCATTACCTGCCCTTTGATTGCTTTAGCCGATTCGTACCTCAAATCAAACTCTGATAACACGAGAATCCATTTTCCCACTATCCCATTTAGTATTGGCATTGACAACATGTGCTTAATTATGTCAGCCTTAGAAACAACCATACATTCAGCCGACAATAAGTAATGCCTCAACTTGGTGCACGAGAAATATAAGCACAAGCATAACTTTTCATTGGGAGAATATCTTGTTTTTGGATCTAGAAGTCTCCTGCTTAGATAGAAAACCACTCGCTCCTTTCCTTCAAACTCTTGCATCAGGGCCGATCCAATTGTTTTGTCATCGGCCGATATGTACAACTTATAAGGCTTACCCTGCTATGGAGGAACCAGCACGAGTGGATGCTTCATATACTCTTTTATCTCTTCAAAGGCCTTCTGTTGTATGTCACCCCATGTGAATTCTTGATTGTTCTTTAATTTCAACAAGGGAGAAAATGGAAGAACCCTTTTCGACAAATTTGAAATAAACCTTCTAATGAAATTAATCTTGCCAAGCAAAGATTGCAATTCTGTCTTAGTAGTCGGGGGCGCCGCATCGTCAATTGCTTTCATGCTCTTCTGACCAACCTTAATCCCTCTCTCATGGACCATAAAACCCAAGAATTGCCCGGCTGATACCCCCAAAGGTAGACTTATTAGGATTCATCTTCAGCCCATGTTTTCTCATGCATTCCAGAGTCTCCCGCAAATCAGCTAGATGCTCTTTGTATCCTTTTGATTTTATCATCACATCATCAATGTAGATTTGAACAATCGTGCCGATCAACTTATGAAAAATATAATTCATTGCCCTTTGATAAGTGGCACCAGCATTCTTTCGACCGAAGGTCATCACAACCCACTCGAACAAGCCGATTGCGTAGGGGCACCTGAAAGCGGTCTTTGCTATGTCCTCTTCAGCCTTGAAATTTTGGTTATACCTTGCATTACCGTCCATGAAGCTAATAACCTTGTGCCTGGCTGCTGCATCTACTAACATATTGGCTATCGGCATTGGATAACCATCCATGGGTGTGGCTTTGTTCAGATCCCTAAAATCAATGCAAACCCTTAATTTTCCATTTTTCTTGTATACAGGGACAACATTCGATATCCACTCTGCATATCGGCATGGTCGGATGAACTTCGCCTCTAGTAGCCTTTTAGTCTCTTTTTTAATATCATTAAGCACGTTCGAATTGAATCTCCTTGGAGCTTGCTTAAATGGCCGATATCCATGTTTGATTGGCAACCGATGCTCAACAATTGACCGGTCTAAACCAGGCATCTCGTAGTATTCCCAAGCAAAGCAGTCTTTAAATTCTTTCAATAAATTAATTAATTCCTGCTTATACTTCGGATCCAATTTAGCACTTACATATGTTGGCCTAGGTCTATCTCTAGAACCAATATCCACTTTTTCCAATTCATCAGCCGATGTGAAGCCGTGTCCTAGTTTACCATCTGTACCATCTATTGGATTATCCATTAAAACAAACTTTCAAAGCTAACTGCTTGGATCTGCTATGGGCTCTCACCATTGACTCTGAATTCTGATGGCAACAAAAAAATCATCTGAATATTAGCCGATGGTTGCTTTCTATTGGCTATTTGCTTGGCACGCCATACTTGAGTTTTACTGGATGCCTGAGCCTGCTCCAACTCCTTATTCCTTAGGCTTTGCACCCTTCTCTTCTGGCTTCTTGTTAAACCTCCAGGGCACCATTGACCTTCCTACCAAACATGTTCCATCTGGTTGCTTCCTTCTTCATGATCAGCCCAGTCTTGGTCAACAACTCTTTTTCCCAACCGATCATGAATACTTTTATTTTTTAAGCGCCGATCCATGTTATTATGATGATATGCATTCTAGACATGGATAGACCGGTGGTTGATTTGAGATTTGCCTAAACTCCCAATATTGATTGCTGCATTCGGATAGTCATGTCTGGTAGGCAATTTCAAACCTACGTTCCAGCAATATCTAAAGAAAGGACAATTCTAGTGCGATTCAACTTGCTTCTTTTCATACCATTCTCCTTCTAGTTGATGCTGGTATTCTTGATTCTTTAACCATCGCTGATAATCCTTTTCCTTCTGCCGCTACCACTTATTCAATAGGATCTGAGATGTGACTTGCGGCTTCGTCGCTCCATCCTTTGATGTTTCTCCCTGCTCATATAAGCTCCTCTGCTGATCACAATGTTTTCTAATCTCTCTGTATTCATCAGCCGATATTTGCATCTTGGGATCAACTGTTCCAGCTTCTCTCGACTTAGTTGATGTTAGGACCTTAGTTTTTCCTTTGAATAACCCAACATCAACCATATTTTGATCTCCTGGGAAAGGATTATCATCAACTTTCATCTTCTGAGGCGTATTGAACTTGAGCCTCCCTTGCTAAATAGCCCTTTGTATATGCTGCCGAAAAATTCTACACTCGTTAGTGGAATGAGAAGTAGCATTATGGAACTTGCAAAATTTCTTATTCCTCAACTGTTCAGGGGGCAACATAACATGATTGTCCGGCAATTTGATCTGGCCCTTCTCAAGTAAGAAGTCAAAGAGCTTGTCCGATTTCGTGACATCAAAGTTATAGCCCTCCTCGACTCCTCTTCCCCAAGGATTTGGCACCATTACTGTCTTCTTGCCCCAATTCCATTCAGCTGCAGCAACCTCCTCTTCTTCATCTTTATAGCCGTCATCTGCTAAGTATGGATCATAAGCTTCGGCTATGATGGTACTCTTCTGGAATCGGGTATCTCTACGCATACTCTGGAATTGGCTATTGAGCGCTGCTACTCGTTGAGCCAATTGACCCAAGTTGTCAAATTCTTGTCCCAACAGCTTTTCCTTCCACATTGGTAGCATTCCTTGGATAGCTAAAGCAGCTAGCTGATCATCGGCTAGGCTCAATGAGAAGCACAAATTCCTAGTCTCCCAGAATCTCTGAAGAAACTCAGTGCCTCATTCACTAGTCCTCTATCTCATGGTTGTCATATCGGTTATCTTCTTTTCTCCAGTCCCAGTGTAAAAATATGTATGAAACTTCTTCTCTAGGTCAGCCCAATTGTCAATGGAGTTGACTAGTAGCGACGAGAACCAAGTGAAGGCTGGCCCTGATAGGGATAAGGAGAAGAAATAAACTCGATGGGCATCCTCAACTGATGCTTTGCCCAATTGCGTAAGATACCGACTAACATGTTCTATTGTGCTTGTACTGTCTTGACTAGTGAACTTGGCGAACTCTGGGAGCCTGTAATTTATAGGAAGAGCGACCAAATCATACCATTCTGGATATGGACGTTTGTATGAAAAGGTTAGCCCCTTTGGCTTCAGACCGAACTAATTCTTCATCATCTCGGTCACCTTCAGCAGCAACTCGTCGGCTTGCGGATTTGGGTTTCTCGGTACTTGCTGACCCATATGTGGATTGAAATCCTGCGTGCCTTGATATCCTGGGTTTGGCATCATGTGGAGGGTGTTATAATCCATGCCATAGTGATAGCCTTGTGGAATCTCAATCTGTTGGGTCCTTTGCTGGCATGCTGCTTGAAGTATCTGATTATAGACATAAGGATCTATATCTCTACGGATCCTTTGAATCGATGGTGCTATTTTTTTGAGCCAATGATAGTATGTGGCCTGATGTGTCAAAATTGATCATTTGGTTCTAACTCTGCCCCACCGGCTGTTGCACATGCTATATTGACGGTCCAGGATTATACTGTATCTGATTTGTAGTAGTACCTGGAGTTTGTTCAGATGAACCTTGAAGTGTCTGGACGTCACCATTACCAGCTGGTGCTCCTTCTTGATGGCTGGTACCGACTTGATTAGTCCCTTGAATCGATGGATCTGGAATGTTGTAACAAGTCGATCCAACCTGACCAACTAGAATCTCATGAATCGCCTCTTTCATGGCGTTGTGAAATGCGTCAACGAAAGCTTCATTGCGGCTTGATATGGCATCACGAACAGATTGTCTATGGCTTCCGTAAAGAAATGCCTGCCTTCAGCTTCGACCGTATCTGTCTGCCCGTGTAGTAGAACTATTGGTAGTGGAAATTTCTGAATAATTATATTGTCACGTGTTTTGGTGTAGGACAACAAACACTTCTTCTGAAATTCCTCTATAGATTTGTTGATGGTATCCTTATCTTTATCAGGTAGGTCTTCATAATGTACCATAAGGATGCTGTCATTGTTGTGAACCGCCATGACGATTGTGGGGTCCCACTGGGTGTGCCAGAAACATGTGTCGACATAGAATTTTTGCCTCCGTGCCGAGGACACACGCAGCAAGCCGGAAGGGTCTGCTCAATGGAGCAGATCCACCTAGCTTCAGCGCAAGGGTGGTCAATTCTGCGCAATCCTCCCAAGATGTGCCAGTCAATTTGACCCTACAATTGACAAGAAGAGAAAGCTTATCAGTAATTAAGGGCGGAACGTGCTGGTGTTGCCAGACAGTCCCGAGTGTGCGGCTCTGAGAGTCGATATGAGAGGAAATCAACTAAATAGTCGATCCCAATATATTCACAAGAATGAATCGACTAAAGCTCATGGGGTTGTATAAGAAGGATCGGTTATTATTCAGGATAAATGTTATTTAAGCAAATATTAATCAATGGCAATAAGATATCAATGATGATCAGTTTGTACTAAGCCAATAATTACAAGTAACCGAACTCTTTTTATATAAAGAAACAATTCAACATCACTTAACCATTTGATAAAGATAAATCTAATGAACATGTTAGATCTCATCTATCGCCATGACCAGTGGGGCATGAGGCAGAATCATGTAGGCCGTAGAAACAGCAATAGACTCAACGACCCTAACTCATTACTAATATCAGTGGGGCATGAGGCAGAATCATGCAGGCCGTAATACAATAACAAGATCATGGGGCTAACATATCTTTCAACTTATCTCTACTTCAATGATCTCGTAACGTGAACTGTTCGTAAAAGCATTCGATATCAGCTAAACAGCCGATTCAGGCATAGCGCACAGTTAAGGTCATGCCTTCTCAGGAATGGGTCTACCAACTAACGATCCCCACTCCACGGTGCCAACAATGGGGTGAGAGGCAGAATCCCATAGGCCATGATGATGGGCCATGGAACGGTTTTCATTAACTAATAGATCTGCTCAAGATCGAACATGCCTTAACTGCACGCTATGCACGATTAAGATTGACGCAAAACAGCTGATAAAAACATAACTCATCGCTTAAGATGTAGATTAGATCAATTTTAGATTAGCAAACAATGAGTTAAACAAGATATAAGGCCGATACAGATCAATCTCAATCGGGTAGACTGATATTGCTGTAATTAGATAAACAATGAAAGCAATAAGCAATATCGGTAACTTAATGAATCTACCAAAGACTATCATACTAAGGTAGAGCCGATAACTTGACCTTGATCTAATTCAAGCTGTGGGGTGTGAAGCAGAATCACACAGGCCATACTTGAATTAGACAAGAGTCGATAACAAGCCTATACCAGAGTCGCAGTGGGGGTCAACCGGATCGATGCAGCCATAAGAATAGAGGTATAAACCATGACGATACTTACAAACAAGCAGTGAAGGTCGATCGGATCAATGCAGCCATACTTGCTGAAGAACTCGCCGAGATCTACTCTACTCCTACTCCTAAGGGGTGGCCGGAGCCAAAAAAATTAATTGACTTTGTATTTGATTGATTGATGATTTTACAATAACCGGGGTTTGGTATTTATACCCGGAGACTAAAAACGAACCTTACTCGAGTACGACTCAGTACAATTTTTGGCATAATGAAAACATTCATAATTTAAGATAACTTGGACTCTAATCTTTCCCTTTTTGTAGAGTCTAGCATGTCTCGTCCCAGCACCGATTGTAGCCTCTGTTGTTATCTGCTGGCGCTATCTGGAGAAAGCCAATTCTAGTGCTGCGTCTGAATCAACTAGCTCCGATCTCTACGCAGTCGATTCCTTGATGACATGATCTTCGGGGGCTTTCAAATCCCTGCAACTCTCCTTCCAAATTCTGGTGTAAACAATTGCACATATCCGAGTGGCACTCCAGGCAACTGTAATTTTTTCTTAACATACTTTAGTGAATTTTGATGTGAATTTTGGTATGTAGACTTTAGGGATATGCATTTGGTATATGAAAAATATTGACTTCAGTATTATATATATAGGGAAATTCCTATGAATATATGAATTTTGGTGTATGAATTCATATATTGACTCCAATTATATGAATTTTTATATATTAACTTTAGTGAGAAGAGATGGCCGGACGTCTCCCTAAACCGATTGTCCCGGGTTGGGGCTATTGTATTGCTTCGGGAATTGAACCAAGTTTGCCGAATGTACCAATCAATCATCCTAGCATAGTAAGCAACCATACATGTTTTAATACATTGATATGTCTTTGTCGGCACGGAAATGCGCATCGACACACGAGCAAGCCAAAGAAGGGTCTGCTCGATGGAGCTGGAGATCCGCCTGGCTTCAATGCAAGGATAATCGATCCTGCGTATTCCTCCCGAGACGTGCCAGTCAATTTGACCCTGTAATTGACAAGGAGAGAAAGTTTATCAGTAATTTAAGGGGGAACATGCCGGTCTGTGCCTAGATAGTTCCAAGTGTGCCGCTTCGGGAGCAGCCATATAGGAAGAACGATTAAATAGCCGATACGCATAGAAATCGGTTGTTACGGACTGTAAAGCTCGTGGGTAGTGATTGATTTTATGTTGACAAGTACAGTACGTATATGTAAATGAGATCATCAGCTAGGTAGATCTTACTAGTATAAATCATTGAGCCAATGAATCTAACAAGAAAAGATATAACATGCGAACAAATCGACTATCTAACACAAATGGATTTACAGACGCTCTGAATCTAATCTGTTACCACCAATAGTGAGGTTCGACCGGATCGATGACAACTATGATGATAATAATAAACTAAAACCAAAGAATCCGTAAAACCATCTACACTTCAACAACCTTTCTAAAAGACATGCTATACGTGAAGGCTAGGGTGAATTGGCTAAAATAGCCGATCCAGGTGAAGAGAACTACAGCGTGTGAACAATTGACTATTTCACATGGACAGACCAATGGACTCATCAGACCTAACCTGCTATCTCTATAGTGGGGTTCGACCGGATCAATACAGCCATGATAAAGACAACAAATCAAACCTTTAAAGTAAATAGATCTATTCATGTTCAACAAAATCATGTAAACATATTGTAGGCGTTAATGCATAGGCGATCGGCTATTTAGCCGATGCGGGCATAGTAAACAGTTAAGGTCACACCTAATCAAGAACAAATCTACTAACTAGCATCCTCCAATCTATAGTGCTATCATTGGAGATCGACCGGATCGTTATAACCATAATAGTGAACCGTAAACCAGATTTAACTAACCAGCAAACCTCTCCAAGATCATACGTGCCTTAACCACGTACTATGCGTGACCAAGATTGAAATAGAACAGCCGATAAAACATAACCCATCGTTTATTGTAAGAAATATCATGTTGTGACAAAGCAAACGACGGACCCAAAGGATATGAGGCCGATCTAAATCGATCTTGACTGGGCAGGTTGATGTTGCTGCAAACTAATGGCGATAAGAACATCAGCAAGATCGATAACTTAATGAATCTACCCAAAGGTTGCCACTCTTAGGTAGAGCCGATAACTTGACCTTAATCTAATTCGAGCAGTGGAGGTCAACCGGATCGATGCAGCCGTACTTGAACTGGACAAGAGTCGATAACTAGCTTATACCAGAGTCGCAGTGGAGGTCCACTAGATCGATGTAGCCGTATGAAAAGAAGCATAAGCCATGATGGTACTTACAGACAAGCCGGAGGTCGGCCGACCGATGTAGCCCTGCTCGCTGAAGAACTCACCGAGATCTGCTCTACTCCTACTCCTAAGGGGTGGCCGGAGCCAAAAAAGTAAGTAATTTGTATTTCATTGATTGTGTGTCCTTTACAATAGCCGAGGTCCAATATTGATACCCAGAACCTATGCATGAATCCTACTTAAGCACGACTCATTACAATCTTTGGCATAAGAGAAAACATTCCTATTTTAAGATAACTTGGACCCTAATCTTTTCCTTTTTGTAGAGTCCAACATGTTTTTTCCTGATGCCAATCGTAGCTTTTATCGTTATCTGTTGGCACTATTTGAAGAGAGTCGATTCTAGTACTACATTCAAATCAGTTGATACCGACCTTTATGCAATTGATTCCTCGACACGATCTTCGGAGCTTTTGAGTTCCTACAATTTTCTTCCCAAATTTTGGTGTAAACACATGCCCCCCAATTTTGGGATAAAAGTAATTTTATTCTAAAATTATCATGCCTGTACCCCCGATAGGTCCGTGGTCATGGGTAGAGAATCTTGATCTAGGGTCTACTGTCTGTCACCGTCTTTGCCAACTTATGAGCCCATGCTTCAAAACTTTACGAGAGCATCATTGCTTCATGGGTGCTTGGATCCATCTTTCACGGGCGATAGCAATTCAACAACTCAGTTATGTTTCTCTTCTGCCTGCTTTCTCGAGTGCCTCTGGCTCCATCGGACCATCCATGGTCTAATTCCTTGCTGAGGATCTTGAGTGGTTAGAAGAATTCTTGTGCATAGGGTGATTTTGTCGCTCATCTTAGCGCCTTGTCAAGCAAGAGGATCAGCTACTACGGTTAGAAGAATTCCTATGATATCACCTAAGTCTTCTCTCCATGATCACAGAGTTGTTCTAGTGTTTGCAAGGGCTAAAGGGCTAAAATGTGTGGACATTTTCCCCTTGTTTGCTTCATTAAATGCCCATCGGGAAAACCAAAGATTTCTTTCCCACAGTTTCCCAGCCACCGAGAAATGGGCATCTTTTAGTAGGCGGCTTTATTTCCCATTGTTTCCCAGTCATCGAGAAATCGGTTGGGCATCTTTTAAGCAGGCGGCCTTTCCCCTTCTCTTGATGCAATTTTATCAATGGGCCGATGTGACTCGGTTCATGATGACCTTCGACCTTGTGGGGATCTGGACTCCCTTCAATCTTAAGAAGCTTTGGTGGGTTGATCGTTGGTCAATATAAACCTTTCGTATCCATCCCACGATATTTTGTGATTATGGGAAGCAATAAGTCCGAATATGTCATCTCTTCGTGATCCGTCCCCTGAATTTCCGTAGTGTCGATCCGTTTCCACATCTGATTTTAATTCCATAACCCCGACGAAGTCTATCCTCTCACCTTCCCGGGCTATATATACAGGCCACGACTATGGATCGAAAAACAACCCACTTCATCCCAAACCTTTCATGTCTTTGGTGCGATTTCTGCTTTCCCATAGGTTTGAGATCATGGAGAACAGCAAGAGGTCTGCTGAGTAAGCCCTCAATGGATCTGCGTCATCATGCCAGCGCCTTCATCATTAGGAGGGTGCAACTCGGGATGCCCCCCACTGTCCCAGAGCATAGGGCCGACTCCAGTCAGCCTTCGAGGTCATCCTCATCAATAGCTCGCCGCCAGGTCCCCTACTATCCAATGAGGAGGATCGACAATGATGATCTGCTTGCTTCCATTGATCGGGCTGGCTAGAATCTCGCCGACTGCCTCTCCCTCGTAGAATCGGCCCTGGCCATGGTTCGATGCCGATCGCCTTCCGAGGCCGACCCGATGGAGGATAGGTTGGCCAAGGCTAAGACCAGAATCTTGGGTGAGATGCCTACCACAACTTTCTGTCTCTTCTTAATTTTGTCTTCAAGATCTTGATCATCCCTCCCTTGAATCTTTTAGATCTATCGGCTCAGCTAGAAAGCCTCCGAGCAGCTGCGGAGTACGCCGTGATTCATCAATGCTAGAGGTGCCGTTCTAGTGGTTTGCTTGCATGACATCCCAAACCATGTCAGGAAGGTCACTCTTCATGATGTTCATCATGGTGCTGCCATGGCGTTGGCTGCTGACGCAAGCCCGTTCTGGCCCCGAGCTTTGGCTTCTTCCCCATGGTTTTCCAGCCACAGACACACCTTGGGGATCATGAGCGCCTCGTCAAGGATTTCTTCAACGCCACCAACTCGTTAGCCCTTACTTCCCAAGCCGATGATATAGTAAACAAAGTGTTTTCTGGCCTGTAGCTTGTAATAGGTGACGTTAGCAAACAATTTCTTCATCTTAAGTGATTTTTTTTGCTTCATACTTCATGTTCCATGCATCAATTTATCCATGATTGCTTTGCTCCTATAGGTGATACATATTGTACCAGCTTTTCCCCCTTTGGGTTCATTTTTTGAACTAGAGGCGACACCCTTCTGGTATTGACTATTAGAACCGATGATCGAACTAGTCGGTTGTCAAGTATTAATCCAAACGCTAGGATAATATTTCTTTAGATATTTTCCGTTGATTGATCTACCAAACTCTTCTCCTCCTCCTAGTGTTTCTAGAACATAAGCATTGCCAGGGCGCACAACATTTAATCTGATAAGGTCCTTCCCAATTAGGCGACCATTTGCCGAACTCGCTGTCCTTCGACCCGATCGGCAATTTTACTTTCCAGACTAAGTCACCTTTAGAAAATTGCTTGCCCTTGACCATTTTATTGTAATATTTTGCAATCCCCAGTTTATTGGCTTTGATATTCTCAAGAGCACGCAGCCGATGGCAACTCAAATCCTCTAAGTCGTCTATCATAAGATTATTGTAGTCTTCGGCTGACAAATCATTTTGCAATGTGACACGCCTCGATCTAGTTTGAATCTCCCATGGAAGGACTGCATTGTGACCATACACAAGTTCATAAGGGGACATTTTAATTGATCCATGATAGGCCATCCTATATGTCCATAGTGCCTCATTGAGCGTCAAATGCCACTTTCTTTGCTGTTCCTCAATCTTTTTCTTGATCAGCTTAATCATAATCTGATTGGACGCCTCTGCCTGGCCATTGGCCTGAGCATAGCAAGGAGAAGAATTTAACAACTTAATTCCCATACTGGCAGCAAAATCTCTAAACTCTTCTGATATGAATATTGTCCCTTGATCGGTAGTGATAGTTTGAGGAATCCCAAAACAATACACAATATGCTCCTTGACAAAATCAACCATGTTCTTTGAGGTTACCGTCTTCAAAGGAATTGCCTCAACCCACTTAGTGAAGTAATCCATTGCTACCAATATGAACTTATGTCCTTTACTTGAGGGCAGAAAAATCTGGCCAACTAAATCAATTCTCCAACCTCGAAACGACCATGGTTTGATTATTGGATTCATAGCTGATGCAGGTGATTTCTGGACATTACCAAAATGTTGACAGTCCTGGCATCCCTTATAATATTCAAAATAGTCTTTCAGTATTGTTGGCTAGAAATATCCAGTCCTACGAATAATCCATTTCATCTTATAAGCCGATCGATGAGCTCCATATATCCCTTCATGCACTTCGCCCATCAACACCTTAGCTTCCTCTTGACTTAAGCATTTGAGTAACACCCCATCGACTATCTTGTAATATAGCTGATCATCCAGTAAAACATACTTAGTAGATTTATACCTTAGCTTCCTAGTAACTCTCTGTGATGGATTCCTAAGGTAATCGGCTATTTCAACTCTCCAATTATTATTCGAGGTTTCACTACTTAAGACTTTTTGAAACACCCGATAACCTGACGCACTTTGAGCTAAATGATTAGCCTCTTGATTCTGTGCTCTTGGGATATGTTAAAAAGAGACATGAGGAAATTCCTTGAGCAACCTTTGGCACTCATCATAATATCCCCTCAGAGTATCTTCTTTGCACTCATATAAGCCGATCAACTGATTAATAATTAACTGTGAATCTCCAAATACTTCAATTTCCTCGGCCTTTACTTCATGAAGAAGTTGAAGCCCCATAAGAATAGCCTCATATTTCGCTTGGTTGTTGGTAATCATTGGTTCAGTTGGAAGAGCAAACTCGAAACTTGCCCCCGAGGTGAAATAATAACAATACCAATACCACCACCTTGCTTGCATGATGACCCATCAAAGAACAACGTCTAGGGTACCGGCTCCACATAGCCAACAATTGGCTTATGATGCTGGGTGACAAAATCGGCTATTACTTGCCCTTTGACTGCTTTAGCCGATTCGTACCTCAAGTCAAATTCTGACAACGCAAGAATCCACTTTCCTATTCTTCCATTTAATATTGGCATTAATAGCATGTGCTTGATCACGTTAGTCTTGGAGACAACTGTACACTCAGCCGAGAACAAGTAATGTTGTAACTTAGTGCAAGAGAAATATAAGCATAAGCATAACTTCTCGATGGGAGAATATCTTGTCTCTGGATTCAGAAGCCTCCTATGAGATAGAAAACAACTCGCTCTTTCCCTTTGAACTCTTGCATCAGGGCCGATCCAATTGTCTGGTTATCGGCAGATATGTACAACTTAAAAGGCTTACCTTGCTGAAGAGGGACCAACACAGGTGGACATTTCATATATTCTTTTATCTCCTCAAACGCCTTTTGTTGTACATCACCCCATTTAAATTCTTGATCATTTTTCAACTTCAATAAGGGAGAAAACGGTAGAACTCTCTCCGACAAATTCGAAATAAACCTCCTGATAAAATTAATTTTGTCAAGCAAAGATTGTAACTCTATTTTAGTAGTCGGGGCACTTCCTCATCAATTGCTTTTATGCTTTTTTGACAAACTTTGATTCCTCTCTCGTGGACCATGAAACCTAAGAATTGTCCAGCTGATACTCCAAAGGTACACTTATTAGGATTCATCTTTAGACCATGTTTTCTTGTGCATTCCAGAGTCTCCCACAAATCAGCTAGATGCTCCTTGTACCCCTTAGATTTTATCATCACATCATCAATGTAGATTTCAACAATCCTACCGATCAACTTATGAAAAATATAATTCATTGTCCTCTGATAAGTTGCACCGGCATTCTTTAGACCAAAGGTCATCACAACCCACTCAAATAAACCGATTGCTCCAGGGCATCTGAAAGCGGTCTTTGCTATGTCTTCCTCAGCCATGAAAATTTGGTTATATCCTACATTGCCGTCCATGAAGCTAATAACCTTGTGCCCGGCTGCTGTGTCTACCAACATATTGGCTATTAGCATCAGATAACCATCCATGGGTGTGGCCTTGTTCAGATCTCTAAAATCGATGCAAACTCTTAACTTTCCATTCTTCTTATACACAGGAACAACATTCGATATCCACTCTGCATATCAGCATGGTCGGATAAACTTTGCTTCCAGTAACCTTTTAGTCTCCTTTTTGATATCATCAAGTACGTTTGGGTTGAATCTTCTCGGAGCATATTTAAACGGCCGATATCTAGATTTCATTGGCAATTGATGTTCAACAATCGATCAGTCTAGACCAAGCATCTCATAGTATTCCCAAGCAAAACAATCTTTGAATTCCTTTAATAAATTGACAAACTCTTGCTTATACTCAGGATCCAACTTGGCACTTATATACGTCGGCCTAGGCCTATCTCCAGAACCAATATCTACCTCCTCTAATTCATCGGCCGACGTGAAGCCATGTCCTAGTTTACCATCTGTACCATCTATTGGATTATCCATTAAAACAAATTTTCAAAGTTGACTGCTTGGATCGGCTATTGGCTTTCATTATTGATTCTAATAAAGCCTCTTTCCCATAACTTGCTAGAAAAGCACTCAAAGTCTTCTAACTCCCAAAATATTGGATCGGCTATTGCGATACTCAAAGATTCATCAGCGCGAACTAGCTCGACATCATCTCCATGCCATTGAATCAAACATTGATGCATGGTTGATGGCACACAACAGTTTGCATGAATCCAATCATGACCAAGGAGTAAATTGTATGACCCTTTTCCATAGATGATGAAGAATGTGGTGAGCAGAGTTTTACTCCCAATTGTCAGTTCAACGTTCATTGCCCCCCCAGGTCCTAGACGCATTACCCCCAAAATCTTTAAGCATCATGTTGGTTTCAATCAAATCTTCTGGTCCCTTGCCAAGTTTACGAAAAGTAGTGTAAGGCATAAGATTGATAGAAGCACCTCTATCCACCAACATCTTGTTCATCGGCTTCCCATCAACAAAACCTTTTACGTATAAAGCCTTTAAGTGTCGATGCTTGACTAGCTTATCAAATATAGCCTGTTGTATAACTGTCAACTTGGCAACTATTTCTTCATACTCCGATTCATCAAAATCTGAATAAACTTCTTGATCCGCTAGAGCTCTGAATTTTGATGGCAATAGAAAAGCCATTTGAATATTAGCCGATGGTTGCCTTCTATCGGTTGTTTGCTTAACACGCCACACTTGAGGTCTACCAGATACTTGAGTCTGTTCTAGCTCTTTGTTCCTTAGGCGTTGCACTCTTCTTTTCTGGCTTCTTGTCAAACCTCCTGGACACCATTGGCCTTCCTACCAAACGTATTCTTCCTCATTACTTTCTTCTTCATGATCAACCCAGTTTTAGTCGACAACTCGCTTTCCTAGCCGATCATGAACACTTCTATTTTTTAAGCGCCAATCCATGTTATTATGATGATACGCATCTTGAGCATGGATAGACCGGCAGTTGGCTTGAGATTGCCTAAACTCCCAATATTGCTCGCTGCATTCCGGACATTTATTTCTGGTAGGCAATTTCAAACCTTCGTTCTAGCAATGTCTCAAGAAAGGGCAATTCTAATGTAATTCGGCTTGTTTTCTTTCGTACATCTCTTTTTCCTGTTGACGTTGGTATTCTTGCTCTTCTAACATACGTTGATAATCCTTTTCCTTTTGCCGCTGCCATTCATTCAACAAAATTTGAGATGTAACATGTGGTCTTGTCGTCCCATCCTTTGACGTTCCCCCCTGCTCATATCGGCTCCTTTGTTGGTCACGATGCCTTTTAATTTCTCTGTATTCATCAACCAACATTTGCATCTCAGGGTCGACTATTCCAGTTTCTCTTAATCTGGTTGATGTCAGGACCTTAGTTTTTCCTATGAGCAGCCTGGCATCAATCATGTTTTGATCTCCTAGGAAAGGATTATCATCGACTTTCATCGTCTGAGGCGTATTGAATTTGAGCCTTCCTTGCTGAATAGCCCTCTGTATATACTACCGGAAAACTCTGCATTTATTAGTAGAATGAGATGTAGCGTTATGAAACTTGCAGAACTTCTTATTCTTCAACTGATCAAGGGGCAATATAACATGATTATCGGACAACTTGATTTGTCCCTTCTCAAGCAAGAAATCAAAGAGTTTGTCTGATTTTGTGACGTTGAAGCCATAGCTCTCTTCGACTCCTCTTCCCCAAGGATTTGGCACCATTACTGTCTTTTTACCCCAATTCCATTCAGTCGCGGCAACTTCTTCTTCCTCATCATCCTCATAGCAGTCATCGACTGAATATGGATTATAGGCTTCGACCATTGTGGTACTTTTCTAGAATCAGGTATCTCTGCGCATATTCTGGAATTGGCTATTGAACGCTGCTACTCGTTGAGCCAATTGACCCAAGTTGTCAAATTCTTGTCCGAGCAGCTTTTCTCTTCATATTGGCAACATTCCTTGAACGGCCAAAGCAGCTAGTTGATCATCAGCAAAGTTTAACGAGAAGCACAAATTTCTAGTCTCTCGGAACCTCTGAAGAAACTCGGTGCCCGATTCATTAGTTCTCTGTCTTATAGTTGTCAAATCGGTAATCTTCTTTTCTCCTGTCCCAGTGTAAAAATATGTATGAAACTTCTTCTCTAGGTCAGCCTAATTGGCAATGGAGTTAACTGTCAGTGATGAGAACCAAGTGAAGGCTAGTCCTGACAGGGACAAGGAAAAGAAACAAACTTGATGGGCCTCTTCAATGGATGCTTCGCCCAACTGCGTAAGATATCGACTGACATGTTCTATTATGCTTGTACTGTCTTGGCCAGTGAACTTAGCAAACTCTGGGAGCCTATAATTTATAGGAAGAGCGACTAAATCATACCATTCTGGATATGGGCGTTTGTACGAGAAGGTCTTCCCTTTTGGCTTCAAATCAAACTAATTCTTTATCATCTCGGTCACTCTCAGCAACAACTCATCAGCACTTGAATTTAGATTTCTCTGCAACTGCTGACCCGTCTGTGGATTAAAATTTCGGATACCTTGGTATCCTGGATTCAAAATCATGTGAAGAGTATTATAATCCGTGCCATAATGATATCCTTGTGGAATCTCTATCTGCTGGGTCCTTTGCTGGCTTGCTGCTTGAAGTCTCTGGTTGTAGACATTAGGATCTATATCTCTACAGATCCTTTGAATTGATGGTGCTATTTTTTGAGCTGATGGCGGTATGTGGCCTAGTGTGCCAAAATTAACCTTTTGGTTCTGACCTTGCCCTGCCGGTTGTTGCACATTCTCACTGACGATCTAGGTTTATACTGTATCTGGTTTGTAAACGCACTTTGAACTTGCCCAAATGAGCTCTGAACTACCTAGGCATCATCATTACCAGCTGGTGCCGCTTCTTGATAGCTAGTACTAGCTTGATTAGTCCCTTGAGTCAACGGATGTAGAATGTTGTAATAAGTCGGCCCAACATGATCAACTAGAAACCCATGAAACACCTCTTTCATGGTGTTGTAGAATGTATTCAAGAAAACTTCATTATGGTTTGATATGGCATCATGAACAGATTTGTTTACAACTTCCACGAAAAAACACATGTCTTTAGCTTCATCTGCATCTGTCTGCCCAAGCAACAGAACTCTTGGTAGTGGATATTTCTAAACAATTGTATTGTCACAAGTCTTGGTGTAGGACAACAAACACTTATTTTGAAATTCTTCAATAGCTTTGCTAATGACAGCTTTATCTCCATCAGGTAGGTCTTCATAAGATACCATAAGGATGTCATTGTTGTTGTAAGCCGCCATGATGATTGTGGGGTCCCACCGGGCATGCCAGAATGTGTGTCGGCACATAAACGCGTCAACACACGAGCAAGCCGGAAGGGTCTACTCGATGGAGCTGGAGATCCGCCTGGCTTCAACGCAGGGATAATCGATCCTGCGTATTCCTCCCGAGACGTACTAGTCAATTTGACCCTGCAATTGACAAGGAGAGAAAGTTTATCAGTAATTTAAGGGGAAACATGCTGGTCTATGTCCAGACAGTTCCAACTATGCCGCTTCGAGGAGCAGCCATACAGGAAGAACGATTAATTAGCCTATACGCACAGAAATCGACTGTTACGGACTGTAAAGCTCGTGGGTAGCAATTGATTTTATGTTGACAGGTACAATATACATATATGTAAATGAGATCATCAGCTAGATGGATCTTACCAGTATAAATCATTGAGCCGATGAATCTAACGAGAAAAGATATAACATGCGAACAAATCGACTATCTAACACAAACGGATCTACAGACGCTTTGAATCTAATCTGTTACCACCAACAGTGAGGTTCGACTGGATCGATGGCAGCTATGATGATAATAACAAACTAAAACCGAAGAATCCGTAAAACCATCTACACTTCGATAGGCTTTCCGAAAGACATGCTATACGTGAAGGCTCAGATGAATCGGCTAAAATAGCCGATCCAGGTGAAGAGAACTACAGCGTGTGAACAATTGACTATTTCACATGGACAGACCTATCGATTCATCAGACCTAACCTGCTATCTATAACAGTGGGGTTCGACTAGATCGATGGTAGCTATGATGATAATAACAAACTAAAACCGAAGAATCCATAAAACCATCTACACTTCGACATGCTTTCCAAAAGACATGCAATATGTGAAGGCTCGGATAAATCGGCTAAAATAGCCAATCCAGGTGAAGAGAACTACAGTGTGTGAATAATTGACTATTTTACATGAACAGACCTATGGACTCATCAGACCTAACCTGCTATCTCTAACAGTAGGATTCATTGTAAGAAGTATCATGTTGTGACAAAGCAAACAACGGACCCAAAGGATATGAGGCCGATCTAAATCGATCTCGACCGGGTAGGTTGATGTTGCTGCAAACTAATGGCGATAAGAACATCAGCAAGATCGATAACTTAATGAATCTACCCAAAGGTTGCCACTCTTAGGTAGAGCCGATAACTTGACCTTAATCTAATTCGAGCAGTGGATGTCAACCGGATCGATGCAGCCATACTTGAACTAGACAAGAGTCGATAACTAGCTTATACCAGAGTCGCAGTGGAGGTCGACTGGATCGATGCAGCCATACGAACAGAAGCATAAGCCATGCAGTACTTACAGACAAGCCGAAGGTCGGACGTACCGATGCAGCCCTGCTCGCTGAAGAAATCGTTGAGATCTACTCTACTCCTACTCCTAAGGGGTGGCCAGAGCTGAAAAAGTAAGTAACTTGTATTTGATTGATTGTGTGCCCTTTACAATAGCCGAGGTCCAATATTTATACCTGGAACCTATGCATGAATTCTACTTAAGCACGACTCATTACAATCTTTGGCATAAGAAAAAACATTCCTATTTTAAGATAACTTGGACCCTAATCTTTCCCTTTTTGTAGAGTCCAACATGTTTCTTCCTTATGCCAACCGCAACTTTTATCGTTATCTGTTGGTGCTATCTGAAGAGAGACGATTCTAGTACTGCATTCGAATCAGCGTGGCTTCAATCGGGTGCCCGGGTGCTTCGTGATCCGGAAACGTGCCAGTCAGTTTGACCTGAAGAAAACTAACAAGCGATAAAACAGTTAAATGCCAAACCGGAACATGTCAGGTGAGACCAGACAGTTCCATATATACGGCCCTCGAAGCCACTTACAACGACATACAACTATAGGAAGTCATGCGCCAACAAGTTTATAAACCATTCGCTAATCGTAAGATGAACACACGTAAAGATCCGATTGCCGAATGCATGTGCATGGGAAGACATGTTTGAACAAGTGAAATTAATTATGCGTTAGTGCATATCCAAGCTCAAGAATCCAAATTTGTTAGTCCATGAAGAAGGAACGTGCAAATAAACACGATTAAGCTAATCTAAAACCCGCATCCGCCACACGACACCTAGTTTCATCAAAGCTTAAACGTAATTAACATGCATGAACCCACAACATGTGACAATCTAGATTAAAATAATTCAGCCATTATGAGCATGTTATCTATTCATAAAGGTAATATGAAAGTAATGATCATTGAAGCACGAATAAAACCATAGGAGAGGGCGAACAATATCAATCTAGATTGGGCGTGTAGTGTGTTACAAATATATAAAATATTTAAAATATGCAACATGTGATAACTTAATGAATCTATTTAGATTTTGCCGTATCTAATAGAGCCAATAAGCTGTCTTGCTTTCACTAAGCATATTGAGCAAACGCTCACCGCACGGTATCTACTCATAAACAAAGCACAAGCAAAGACTTCTTGATTGTCAAGCAAAGATCCGCCGCACGATCATTGAAAACAAATAAGACTACTTGCATCACGTCTAAATCCACCGCATGATACTAAACATGATAACAAGGTTGTTTGGAACTTACGGAGGTCGACGGATCGATGACTCCTCTCGAAGAACTTCGGCGACACGACAAAAGGACTCGAAAGTAGGCACAGGGGCGGTTGTATTGATTTGGTTGTGAACGCCTATTACAATGGTCGAGGTCAATATTTATACCCTAGACAAAACACGAGTCCTAAAGACTACGATTTACAAAGGAACTCTTAAACAAACTTGGAAACTACGATTCCTTGCCCTAAACTCTCGAGTCCTTTATTATTACAACTTTCATCTTTTCGATCGGCTTTGCTTGCCATCTTCCGCTTTCAATGGAGTCACCACCTTCCGAAGTAACCGACCGCACAAGCATTTAGCCGACCGCTTTCGTTTTGTTTGCCGAATGTCCTTCTTCCCACATGCGGGCCCACCATGTCATCTTCCAAAGTCGACCAAAATCCAAGTTAACACATGCCCCCCTCAATTTCGGGATAAAAGTTGTTTTATTCTCAAATTGACCACAAGCTCCTTCTTCCTCCTAGGTCAGCACCATTCAACACCGCAGAATGTCCGTCCAAAAATTCAAGCTTTCAAATAAGAACCTCGGACCCACTTCGAATCCTCAATGGCGACCCAGGATGAAATTCCAGAGGTAAACTTCACTTATATTCGGCAATTTCCACTTGATCTTCCCGTTCTTTTGGCTTATTCCTCTTTGATTCTTTTCGGTAAAATTGCACTGCTGTTGTCGTAAAAATGTTGAAAACACCCCGGTCTTGCATAAACATTCTTGTGCTAGAGGCGATGCAAACTGCATCGGCTATTTTGTGCTAAAGGCGATATGAACAATATCGGCTATTCTCAGTTTTATTTTTTAGGCTAAAGGTGATTTTCCTTTTATCGGCTTTTCTGATCTACGTTCATGAACCAACCTCAACACTAGGGTAATATTTCTTAAGAAATCTTCCATTGATAGCTCTGGTAAACTCCTCCCCAAATAAAGTCTTCAATATGTATGCATTGCCAGGTACACATTCTACTATTCGGAAAGGACCTTCCCAATTTGGAGACCATTTGCGAACGCTCTATCCTTTGTTCCAACCGGCAATATAGTTTTCAAACCAAGTCTCCTTCTGCAATTGCTTCATTCTAACCCTTTTGTTATAATACTTGGCAACGCGTATTTATTTTTCTCAATATTTTCCAATGCCTTGAGATGAATCAAATGTAAATCTTCCAATTCATCCATCATCGAGTTCTTATAATCTTCTTCTACTAATTCTTTTCAGAATAACAACTCGCTTTGAACTTTGACCGTAATTCCCATGGCAATACAAAGATGATGCCCATAAACCAGTTCATAGGGAGATGTTTGAGTGGACCCATGACAAGCCATTCGGTAAGCCCACAATGCTTCATTAAGAACTAAGTGCCATCTCCTTGGTTTTTCATCAATCTTCTTCGGATGATTTTAATCATAATCTTATTTGATGCTTCTTTGCTGCCATTAGCTTGTGCATAATAAGGAGAAGAATTATACAACTTAATCCCCATATCTTTGGCAAAATCACGAGAATTCAAGAAGTAAATCGAGTTCCTTGATCAGTTGTTATAGTTTGAGGAATCCCAAATCATGAATTATATGTTCCTTAACAAAACCGATCATATTCTCTCGACGTTACCTTCTTCAAAGGGATAGCTTCAACCCACTTGGTGAAATAATCCGTGGCCAAGAGTACAAATTTGTGTCCCTTACTAGAAGGAGGATTGATCTCGACCAATTAAATCTATACCCCATCCTCTGAACGGCCAAGGCTTGATTATGGGATTCATAGCGACACTGGAACTTTTTGAATATTGCGAATTTTTAACAATTGTGACACCCTTTGTAATATTCAAAACAATCCTCCAACATAGTCGGCCAAAATAACCAGTTCTCCCGATTATCCACTTCATCCGATAAAATCGATGGTGTGCACCACACAATCCTTCGTGAACCTCATACATCACCTTCTTGGCCTCTTCTCGACTTAAACATTTGAGCAATACTCCATCGATGGACTTGTAATATAACCGATCATCAAGGAACACAAATTTGAGAGCTTTGTACCGAGTTTTCGGAAACTTTTGAGATGGACCTTTCGGATAATTGGTAATTTCAGTATCTCCAATCACCATCTACTTGATCAAGATTTAAAACACCTTCCTCTATAGCAAAACTTCCCAACTCTCTCGATATCCGTAAGCAGACTTGAGCTAACTTATTTGCTTCTTCATTGTATTCTCTAGGGATATGATGCAAGGTTACTACCGTAAAATTCTTCAAAAGTTCTCTACACTCCTCATAATATTCTCTTAACACATTGTTCTTGCATTCATACTCGACCACTCGCTTGATTAATCCCCAAAGATTTCAACAACAGAACGGCCTTTACTTCTATAAGAAGTCAAGCCCTCTAAGCAAAGTAGCTTCATACTTTGCTTCGATTATTAGTAACATGAAATTCAATAGGAACCGCATACTCAAAAGTTTTTCCTTGTGGGGAAATCAAGAGAATACCAACACCACCACCTTTGTTACAAGATGATCCATCGAAGAACAAGGCCCAAGGCACAATGCTTATCGCCTCAACAGAAAGATCCCGATGTTGGGTAATAAAATCGGCAATAATTTGACCCTTTACCGCCTTTGCCGATTTGTACCTTAAATTAAATTCTGACAATGCTAAAATCCATTTGCCAATTCTTCCATTCAAAATTGGCATTGATAGCATATGTTTGATTACATCAAAACTAGAAACTACCACGCATTCGGTATTCAACAAATAGTGCCGAAATTTGGTACATGAGTAATACACACACAAGCAAAGTTTTTCTATAGCCGAATACCTTGTTTCCGGGTCTAGCAGCTTTCGGCTAAGATAAGCTATGACTCTTTCTTTTCCTTCAAATTCTTGCATAAGGGCCGATCCTATCGTTAGGCTATCAGGCCGCCACATACAACTTAAAAGGCTTGTCAAGTTGTGGAGGTACCAAAGATGTGGTGCCTTCATATATTGCTTGATCTCATCAAAAGCTTTTTGTTGTATGTCACCCCATACAAATTTTTGATCCTTCTTGAGCTTTAATAAAGGAGAAAAGGGTAAAACTCTCTCGATAGATTGGATATGAATCTTCTTACAAAGTTGATTTTGCCTAACAATGATTGTAATTCAGTGAGATTGGTTGGCGGCACAACTTTGTCTATTGCTTCCATGCTCTTTTTCCCAACTTCAATTCCTCCTTTATGAACTAAAATCCCAAAACTCACCAAATTAAACTCCAAAGGCACATTTGTTTGGATTCATCTTTAAGCCATGCTTTCTTGTGCATTCTAGAGTTTTTCTTAAATCGGCTAAATGTCCTTCATGATTTCTAGACTTGACCACTACATCATCGATGTAGATCTCTACAATCTTGCCGATCAGCTCGTGAAAAATATAATTCATAGCTCTTTGATAAGTTGCACCGCATTCTTTAACCCAAATGTCATGACTATCCATTCAAACAAACCAATATGACCAGGGACATCCTCAAGGTGTTTTTGAAATATCTTCCATTGCCATAAAAATTTGATTATAGCCAGCATTACCATCCATAAAACTAATGACTTCATAACCTGCTGCTGCATCTACTAGTAAATCGGCAATTGGCATTGGGTAACCATCCATGGGAGTGGCCTTATTAAGATTTCTGAAATCTATGCAAACCCTCATTTTTCCATTTTTCTTGTATACAGGTACTATATTTGAAATCCACTCTGCATACTTGCATGGCCGAATGAAGTTTGCTTCTATTAATCTTTCAACCTCCTTCTTCACATCGGCCAATACCTCTTCTTTGTATATCTTCCGTGGAGGTTGTTTGTAAGGACAAAATCCAGGTTTAATGGGTAATCGATGCTCAACAATGGAACGATCCAATCCAGGCATTTCCGTGTAATCCCAAGCAAAACAATCTTTAAACTCTTTCAACAGATCTATCAACTTTGATTTATATTCTGGGTCTAACTTTGCACTAATATACATCGGCCTTGGCTTAGAACCATCACCAACATCAATTTCTTCCAACTTATCAGCCGACATAAAACCACGTCCCAACTTTCCTTTGTTGCCATCGATAGGATTTCCCATTAAAAATTACTATAAGAGCCGACTGCTTGGATCGGCTGTTGGCCCTCGCTGAAAACATTTATAGGACCTTCTTTCCACACTTTTCTAGAGAAACAATCGACGCCTTCATATTCCCAGTAGGTAGATTCTGCGGCAGCAACACTTACCGAATCATCAGCATGTACAACTTCAACGTCATCTCCAATCCATTGAATGAGAATTTGATGCATGGTTGAAGGAATGCAGCAATTAGCATGGATCCAATCTCTGCCCAAGAGTAGACTATATGCCCCCTTGCCATCAATGACAAAAAAGGTAGTAATCAGAGTTTTTGACCCAATAGTCAGCTCGACATGGATAGCACCTCAGGTATCGGAAGGGTTGCCAGCAAAGTCCCTAAGCATTATGTCAGTTTTCAACAATTCTTCATTAGTCATCCCAAGCTTTCTGAAGGTAGTATAAGGCATGATATTGATAGCAGCCCCTCCATCAACAAACATCTTAGTTAAAGGCTTGCCATTGACATATCCCTTTAAATAGAGTGGTCTCAAGTGACGATTCTTGATTGGTTTGTCAAAAACAGCCTGCTGTGTTAATACAAGCTGGGCCATCAAATCCTGACATTCACTTTCATCAAAATCAGAGTACACCTCTTCTTGGACATCTTGGCTTTTGGGAGCTATAAACTCTGATGGGAGGAAGAAAGCCATGCAAGCATCAACCGAAGGACCACATTCATCAGGCTTCTTCTTAGGACGCCATATTTGCTTTGTTTCGGTAATTTCCTGTTTCAACTCCCTATTCCTCAACCGTTGAACTCTTCTTTTTCTCGACTTTTCCTCGAGGCACGGAGGACACCATCGTCCTTTTTTGCCATACGTATCTATAGGAATCAGCTTCTTCATCATGCACCCTATCATGAATCCAACCTTGACCTGCAAATCTTTTCCTTTGCTGATTCTCAAAATCATCTATTTTCAAACGCCGATCATCCTCAGGAACCTTCGTTCCAAGTCTTTCATAGACGGGACGGCGGTTGACTCGAGATTGCCTATACTCGAGTCTTCGAGCACTACACTCCGGACAATTATTTCTAGCAGGCAACCTCAAGCCTTCATTCCAACAATGCCTAAAGAATGAACAACCCCAATGAGACTGCTCTCCCTGCTCATCATGTATTCTTCTTGCTCCCTTGACATACCTCTTCCTCATACCTCCTAAAGCATTCTTCCATAAACCATTGCCTCTTATAGTATCCCTTCTCTTGCTCTCTCTCGCCACTTGTTTAGCAAAATACGTGATGTAACTCGGGTTTGGAAGCTTGACCTTTCTCGGTTCGGCTATTCTCGAACCGAACTCGTTCTTCAGACTCTCTCATCGGTAACTTGCCGATCCGGGTCAATGACACCACTTTTCTTTGCTCTATCGAAGTCAACACCTTCATCTTGCCTTTACCTTTGAGATCATTGGCGAGACCATATTCACAGAGAAAGAAATCATATTTTGTGGAAAAGGCTGATCATCAATTCTCATCTTGCCATCAAACTTCAAATGTCCCTCTTGGATAGCTTTACGGATTCGTATTACGAACACTCGGCAATCATTGATAGAGTGAGAATTAGTGTTATGGAAGCCACAATACTTTTGTCTTTCACTCCTTCAGACGTAACATGGGATGTCCTTCCGGCGACTTGATGCGTCCTTCCTTCATCAATAATGCAAAAGCACATGCGCTTTAGTAACATCAAAATCATAGGTTCCCTTTTGTTGTTTCAACCAGCGTTGACTAATTTGAGTAGGCTCCTTTGCCCAATTCAACTCAAATTGCAGCTATCTCATCTTCATCAATATACTCGCTTGCTTCCTCCGAAAAACCTTGATACACCTCATTAGTGGCATTGTTCTTACGAAAGCGATTATCTCTCCACGAATCCTTGGGGCTGATTACTCATAGCTGCTAAACGCCAGTGCAAGTTGGCCAAGATCATCAAACTCCATGCCGAACAACTTTTCCTTGATATTCGGCAACATTCCTGCTATATAGCTATTCCGTAGTTGATCATCCGGTAAATTCAGAGAATAACACATATTCTTGGTTTCCACGAATCTGCGAAGATATTCCAATGGTGTCTCATTTGTTCTCATCCTCGCACTCATGAGATCGACCAACTTCTTCTCATTAGTACCCGTGTAGAAATATGAATGAAACTTCTGCTCTAGCTCGCCTTGCGTTACCAATGGAATGAGTGGTAAAGACGTGAACCACGTGAAAGTCTGGTCTGTAAGAGACAAAGGAAAATATCGAATCCTCCAAGCTTCATCTCAAGCGACTTCTCCAAAATTGCATTAAGTATCGATCGATGTGCTCTATGGTACTAGTATCATCTTGACCAAAAACTTGGTCGATCTGCTGAGTCTTCACCCTTGGAGGTAACGCCACTCTGTTGTACCACTCGATAAGGAGACTTGTATGAATAGGATTGATTTTTTGGCTTCAAGCCGAACTGATTCTCGCATCATATCGACCATCCTGCATCAAAACATCAATGCACGAATCCTGATTTCCTTGTACCGCACTCCGAAGGCAATCTGAAGCACTCCTATACCCTAGATTTGGCACAAACATTGATAGCATTGTAATCAGTAAATTCTTGATACCCATCTCCATACATATTATTACTCGCAATCTGTTTGATCTTTGGAGAAACTCTATAAGTTGAAAGTGGCACTTCTCCCGTGGTACCAAATGTTACCTGGCCATAGGTGGGATGTGATTGCTTTTCAGTGTGAGTCAATCCACCTGTATTTGAAATCGATGCTCCTTCTTTTCCAACAGGCTTCTCTTGATGCTTTGGAACATTGAAAAGTGTCGGTCCACTGAGTGGGCCAACATTTTCTTCAAAGTATTTATCAACCATTGGACCAAAAGTACGATCATGATTGCCCGAAAGGTATTCGTAAAAAGTTGTGTGATGGTTTGTCATGGTTTCTCCCATAGCTTTATAAACCGGGCTGTCATCTTCCGAGCATCCTCCTCTTGATTATAATCAGTTTGATGTGGAAGAAGAAGAACCCTTGGCATTGACTGCTTTTGAAACACTTTGTTGCTCTTGTTTTTTGGAAAAAGACATCAAACACTTCCGTTGGTATTGCTCACATGCTTGTAGCACTAAATTCTGTAATTATCGGCAATTGATTTCGCCATGCTCACATCCGAAACATGATCATTGTTGATCTCAGACGCCATCTTGAACTAACAGATTGTCCCACTGGGCGTGCCAAAAAGTGTGTTCACACAAAATGTGACGCACTGTGCCTCACACACAGCAAGCCGGAAAGCGTGGCTTCAATCGGGTGCCCAGGGTGCTTCGTGATCCGAAAACGTGCCAGTCAGTTTGACCTAAAGAAAACTAACAAGGGATAAAACAGTTAAATGCCAAACCGGAACATGTCAGGTGAGACCAGATAGTTCCATATATACGGCCCTGAAGCCACTTACAACGACATACAGCTATAGGAAGCTGTCTGCCAACAAGTTTATAAACCATTCGGCTAATCGTAAGATGAACACACGTAAAGATCCGATTGCCGAATCCATGTGCATGGGAAGACATGTTTGAACAAGTGAAATTAATTATGCGTTAGTGCATATCCAAGCTCAGCAATCCAGCCGAGTTGGGGTCCATGAAGAAGGAACGTGCAAATAAACACGATTAAGCTAATCTAAAACCTGCATCTGCCGCACGACACCTAGTTTCGTCAAAGCTTAAACGTAATTAACATGCATGAACCCACAACATGTGACAATCTAGATTAAAATAATTCAGCCATTATGAGCATGTTATCTATTCGCAAAGGTAATATGAAAGTAATGATCATTGAAGCACGAATAAAACCATAGGAGAGGGCCGAACAATATCAATCTAGATTGGGCAGAAGTGTGTTACAAATATATAAAATATTTAAAACATGCAACACAGGATAACTTAATGAATCTATTTAGATTTTGCCGTATCTAATAGAGCCGATAACTGTCTTGCTTTCACTAAGCATATTGAGCAAACGCCTGCCGCACGGTATCTACTCATAAACAAAGCATAAGCAAAGACTTCTTGATTGTCAAGCAAAGATCCACCGCACGATCATTGAAAACAAACAAGACTACTTGCATCACGTCTAAATCCACCGCATGATACTAAACATGATAACAAGGTTGTCGGAACTTACGGAGGTCGACGGATCGATGACTCCTCTCGAAGAACTCGACGACACGACAAAAGGACTCGAAAGTAGGCACGGGGCCGGTTGTATTGATTTGGTTGTGAACGCCTATTACAATGGTCGAGGGTCAATATTTATACCCTAGACAAAACACGAGTCCTAAAAGACTACGATTTACAAAGAAACTCTTAAACAAACTTGGAAACTACGATTCCTTGCCCTAAACTCTCAGAGTCCTTTATTATTACAACTTTCATCTTTTCGATCGGCTTTGCTTGCCATCTTCTGCTTTCCCGAATGGAGTCACCACCTTCTGAAGTAACCGACCGCACAAGCATTTAGCCGACCGCTCGTTTTGTTTGCCGAATGTCCTTCTTCCCACATGTGGGCCCACCTGTCATCTTCCAAAGTCGACCAAAATCCAGTGTTAACACATATTTTGGGGTTGAGGGAGTGGATGTTGAGAATGTTGATGTAGACAATGGTCGATTGATCCAATCTCGAATTGGCTTTTCCATCGCCGCTAGGAGGGGTACAGGTGTTGTACAAATCTCAAAGGTGGGAGTAAAGGCACCTGAGAAGAAAGTTGCAATTATATATGCTGTCAAATCATGTTTGAATAAGCTTGCGAATATTGGGTACACCCTGCCTACACTATCCTCCATGATGATACAAGCAATAGATGCGGGCTCGTATCATGATGTTGCAGGCTTCTGTGCAAGGATTGCTCAAACCAACCAAAATGATGTGGTAAAGTCGAAGTCGAACTTATAGCTTATATTCAGATTTGTTGTTATTCGAAAGCTTTGTTCTCATATCCATTTTTTGCCAACAATTACAAGTTGAGGACTATGAGTTAACCTATGCAGGTTGTAGCTTTGAAGCCATTTTAAACCAGACAATGTACGCATTGGGTTTTGATTGGAAATATGCCGATGAATGTCCAACACTCACTACGGAAGAATTTCAGGAAAAGCTGATTATGACTGAGAGAGGATCATCTGACCCACCGACTTCTTGACCACCGCTTAGCATAGTTAGTAGACCCTGTGCTCGTACTTTTGAAGCAAGGGAGAGTGCACTATATAATCCGTTGCTCTACGTCAATAATATTTGTGGATACAAAATCGGTGACCTACATTTCACCGAGTACATAATACGACGTAGTCAAACTTGGCGGTGATCTACTTGCGCTTGCATGAACTTCGTGTGTAATTGAACTTTGGGTTGGACATCTAGTTTATTGTAATGACTTGTTTTAAATTATTATGGTTTGTATGAACTTGATAAATGGGGATGATCATTGTAATATATAAGCTCTTAATTAGTTCCATTCTTATTTATGGATGACTACAATAATGTAGCATATAAGACGTGTACGAAAACTATTTAAAACGAAAACAAATTGAATGGAAAGAAACTGCAAAAGAAAAGAAAAAAAAAAAACAAAAAGAGTAATATTTAGTCCCAATTAGTTATACCAACGGGTCTGGAGGTGCCCACCCTCGGGGTCGTCCTGGAGGCCTCTTTAGTCCTGGTTGGTACAAGCAACCGAGACTAAAGGGCCCCCATTCAATCCCGGTTAATAGACCCAGGACTAAAGGGCAGTCCTTTTGTTCCGGTTTGGTAGTCTTGGTTGGGAAACCGAGACTAGAGGGTTTTTCCCAACCAGGATTGCTACCCAGTCCTGCACTAGTGAGATAAGTCCGTGACGTCTCTAAAATGAGCCAAACTACTTGGAGGTAATTCTCCGTGTTTTCATTGTCATTTGTAATGTCTAGGCATATAGGAGGCGTTTGGAATTTAGCTGCTGCTTCGATCCAGTTCCTCGCAACAGTATTATTTGCACTACCAAGTTGCTGGATTCATCCTCCACGTTGGTGAAATACTAAATCATATGTGTTTTTTCTACCGTTTCCTAATTCTTTCATCTGCTCCCAAACCAACACCTATATGCCATCTGCGCGTATCGCACACTCTTCTCGTCCGTCATCTCCATCAGCTAGCTAGTGTACCTCAGATTTCTACCAGTATATTCCTCAACCATTGGTGCTATCATTCCTCAACCAGCTGTGGTGCTATCATTCATAACATCCATTCATAAGGAAGAAGCAATAATTTTTTCTTGTTTTCTTGAAGGAGCACAAGTGAACAACATTTCTGGTTTATGGCGCAAAGTGATTTGGAATGGTCTGATCCTAATATCGATGCTGACAATGCTGTTTTGTTTGGAATGTGGAACCATACCATCCGTCACTGACTGCTTGCTTCCCCATAAATCGCAAGCTATGTTTGATGAGGATGTTGCTCACGAACTGATCATAGATCAGTTGATCAGGTTCCTTGTGGTGGAACCTGTCCACCCGGGTTAAAGTCCACGATTTGGCACGGATGCTCGTATTTTCCTAGATTTAATCCAGGATTTAACGACGCTATGCTTTCAGTGGTAAGCGACGTCCCCGTCGACAGCCTGTGGTGACTTCGTGAATCTTGAGATCTGCCGGCTCAGTCCTTCAAAGGTGCTCATAGGGGTAGGGTTTGCGTACGTGTGTTCATAGGGGTGAGTGTACGTACGTGTTGTCGACATCTGCGTTGTAGTGTGTAATTCTCAAAAAAGATGGGATCATCCCAGGGCCGGCCGAAGGGTGTGCGAGGGAACAGGGCCCCAATTTCTAGATGACTCAAATTCTTACAAATATACCAGCTACTCCCTCTACCCCTAAAATAAATAATTTTATGTAATCATCTCAAGTTAAACTATCTTAAATTTGATTCCCTTTATATAGATCTATGACACTAAATAAGTACATTATAAAAATATGTTTCATGATGTTTCAATTTGGTGTCATAAATATTTTGTTTTTTTATAAATCTAGTCATACTTAAAATAATTTGGCTAGACAAAATTCATGAAGCTGATCTAGTTTGGGAGCGAGGGAGTACCAGCCATCACTCCATCATTAGTTTGTTGCCAGGTGCGTGCAAAACTGCTATCGACTACGAGCTAGGCCTAGCTAGGGGATCACTTCAAGCCCACATCATTAACTTTCGTGATGGATTAGCACTGAACGGAGGTAGGCATGATTTAGGAATGCAGAAAAGATCTCTACGTTTGGAGCCAATGACAACTCTTAGGTAATTTTAGTCTTTTCTTTCAGTTTGAATTTGACTATCCTCCATATTATTACAGGGGCTATTGTTTTTTTACAGGCAATAAATATATGAACTATAATTAACCTTCATATGGTTACGTCTTGTGTTTCAAGGTTAAGACATCTGTAAGATATATATGTAGAAGTGACAATTAATTGTTATAGTCCTATTTATCAAGGGATATGGCCTCATTTCATAGCTTGATACAGGACCCTAAATTTTGCTGGCGCGCGGTCCTAGATCAACCATCAAACCAATCATATATATTGGTTGGTATGAGGTTACAGGGCCATCATGTTTACAGCCATCCACGATGTCCCTGTCCCACCATGTTTCCAAAGCAGCACCAAGAATTGGTTGGGAAGAGGTAACAACGCCACATCATCCTGAAGTGAAATATATTTCAGCATCATAATAATTTGGCATGAGGAAACTGACGTGTAGCGATTACTGTCTCTGTTACTTAGTAGCAAGGTGATGTCAGACATTATTTAATAATTGCATGTGATCCTCCTTGAACAAGTGGCGAAGTGCATTGGTCCTGCATGTGAACCTATCAAAGAGACTACAAATACTGCACAACATGCCAGGCTAGGAAATGAGCCAAGAGTAAAAAAAAAAAGCATCCAATAGATCCGTACTTGTTTGCAGCGTCACACCTAGACTAGGCATGAGAGGTGTTAGGAATTAAGGTGCCTCGAGCTTCTTCCCTTTGACAGCAAATCTTCAACTAAGAGGATCAGGCTCTTTACCATCAAGTAGTGCAGGATTGCCTTCTTTTAGTTTTAGCCAAAGAATTTTCAACTGAGAGAAATTCCACCACTACGACCACCAGCATCATACGAATTTGGATGTCGCGGTGGGAGTTGCTGTAACACCTGACGGCACTCGAGTCCATGAAGATCGCGGCCTGCTATGGCCTAACCGAACTGCCGGAGAGCATGCGGCACATCCCTCCGAACCCTGAGAATTCGATTCGGCGTCGCTCTATGTATGCTTCCTGGATGGGGAGCTCACAGTATTCGGAAGGGTGTTACGTTTCGTCGTGCGATAGGCTGAGGGCCTGCACCATCAATATATCCGATCACTGCCCTCAAAACACTAGAGCCATGTTTAGTTTCATCGAAATCCAAAATTTGGCACTATGCAAAAAGAAAATTTCCCGTCACATCAAACTTGCGGTACATGTATAGAGTACTAAATGTTGACGAAATCAAAAACTAATTGCACAGTTTGGTTGTACTTTGCGAGACGAACGTTTTGAGCCTAATTAGTCAACGATGGAACAATTATTACTAAATACAAACGAAAATGTTACAGTGCACTACAGTGTCGCTGGAAATCCGGCGGCGCCAATTTCGGGCGCAACTAAACGCGGCCTAGGTAGTTTTGGCATTGCTCTCAATGAAAACGAGGTGGACCTCTTCTCTCCTTCTTCGAAGGCTACGAGGATTAGGCGTTGTGACACCATAACTTGTCTGCTTGTGGTGTAAATCTAATTTGTTCCGGCGGCGTTAATCTTAAGAGAACCGCCAGTGGAAATAAATGAAATCGACTGGTGGTAGACTAAAAAAACCATAAGTAAAGATGCACTTAAACTGGCGGTTTTCTTAATGTAGCACCACTACAAATAATTTGGATTTTTGAAATGATCCCAGATGGAGAAAAGGTCTGAATGAAAGTAGTAGTACTTGAAAAGATCTACAACTCTATAGTTGACTACTTTTTTATTTGAAGTCATTTAAGGCCCAGAGATTATGTTTTAAAATTAATGATTTTAAAATTTATTTTTTTGAATTTCTCAAATGACCTCAGATGGAAAAACAATCAAAAGCAAAATGTCTGATCTCCACTAGATCTAAAACTTTCTAGTTGACACCTTTTTTTATTTGAATCCGTTTAGAGCCTCAAATCTCCATTTCAAAATTTGGTGGAGTGAACATCATTGGAATATTTCTACTGTTTCTTTCTTTTCCTGATGTTCTAAACCACCAGGAACATATCCAGCCAATGAAGTCAAAGACTCCCTACTTGTTCGGCTTGGTACACTCCCAGCTTGTTCCAGCTTGTTTTAGCTTATTCTCCCTTGCAGAATACTATTCAATCATCCTAAAACCACCCAAAAATCATTCTGTTAGTTGGACATGATTGATGGCTCCTTCTGTTAGTGCCCACGAATCGAAAGAGCGGGCTCTGTTCCTCTGTCTCAGCCAACACAGTTTTGCGTGGTTGGTTGGAGCATCGAAGCTAGCACAAATTCGATCCTGGTGCCCCCTAATCCTACAATCTACTCCCGATGAAAAATCCATACCTTCATTATTCTTGTCACGACATCCATGGCGGAGAATCTCTTCTATGCGATACGATCCTAGAAGATTAGTGCTAGCATCTTGGGTGTCTGCTCTCTTGTTTTTGACGTTCTACTTCTCTGCCCGTGGCCCGTGGAATCACGTAATGACAAATAATGCTCCCAATCAGTTGCAAGAAGCCTACTAAATAAACTCTGAATCTAGCAAGCCAAGGGCAAAGGACACAGCTCCACATATAGCAGTATTTATAACATTGGTTGACTAGTGTATCAAATTCGAGCTAATAGCTGCATTGGTGTTTTGGTGAGCATGTGCCTTATATATAGAAGAAACGTAGCCATTTTGCTGAAATTAGGGCCTCCACAGGGTAGACTTAAGAAAACCGTAAGTAAAGATGAACATAAACTAGCGGTCGTCTTAACATAGTGCTATAAAAAAATTTTGAATTTTTTCAAATGATCTTAGATGGAGAAATAGTCTGAAAGAAAATTGTAATACTTGAAAAGATCTACAACTCTGTAGCTGACTACTTTTTTATTTGAAATCATTTAGGGACCAGAAATTATGTTTTAACATTAATGATTTTGAAATTCAAATTTTTTTTTTTGAATTTCTCAAATGACCTCAGATCGAAAAACAATCAAAAGCAAACTAGCAGACCTCGACGAGATCTGAAACATTTGCATCTTTTTTTATTTGAATCCATTAAGGCCACAAATCTCCATTTCAAAATTTGGTGGAGTGAACATTAGGGGAATATTTCTACTGTTACATCATAAGTAACTTTGGTGTGCATTGATAAGGGTAGTAACATGCGAGGCCTGAGGTTCTGAGTTTGATTCTTGAAAACCGCACATGCATGCATTTCTCACGAAAATGAAAAAAACTGCTTAAAATGCATGTCTTGCGGGACAAAACAAAAAATGCTATTTTTTAGCCTGATTTGCAATTTTTGAAAAAATCATTTACACTAGGGGTCAAGAAAACCGCCAATATAGAGGGTTTACACTGGCGGTTTCCTTAAACAAATTGCGAGTGTAACTGTTAACATAAGTGGTTCTTAGGTGATACCCGTAAAGTTTGGTGATTTTACGGGTTTGTCACTGTGACGGTTACCAAAAACACTACTAGAAATATAAAAAATATCATCAATAAAGATATTTTTTATACTAATAGAATATATCCTAATTTGGTCAAGCGCAGCGAAGCGCGGGCACCAAACATGGAATGGTGAGCTATGAACTACTGGCAAGCTCATCGTCCCGCTGTATTGTATTATTGAATGTGCATGACGTCGTCAGCTCAAGGCACCTCATCAACAGATCTAAATCCTTCTTAGGCATCAAGGAAATCCTTCTTAGTCAATGTTGTGAATAGTGTTACAATGGTTTGCTTGCCTATGTATAGTTACACTTTGGGAAATGCAGGTGATAGCTGTTTCCTTTGAGTCATGGCAAAACTAACCATTTTTCCTCCTCGGGACTAGTAGTTAGTGATCACACATCACATCCATAACGGAACTTCCGTGCTACTACATCCGCCATCCATAACGGAACTTCTCTAGCTTTTTTGAAGAAATAATATAGTAGGACGCTTGAGATTTACGGATTAATTCTATCCTTGCGTTTCAGACAAATAAGTACTAAACTAAAGTACCATCCGGTTCTTGTTTGATGAGCTGGCACGATATAGAAGTGAGTTGTGTCATTTCATTTCTTCTACAGTTAAGGTGCATTAAACCAAGACTCCTAAAAGATATTGTAATCTACGCTTAATAGCTAGTTGAAGTGAAAGGTCACTAAGTAGAGAATAGACATTCGGTTCAGCACAATATCCATTGATGCCTTAACTGAAACTCGCATTTTTCTCTAGAGCTCCACATCAAGTGGCACATTAACTGAAACTTGCAATTTGCTGCACTGATAAACGTGCATTAGACAGTAAAATTTTAGGCCAAAGCAGTATGTGTGCACATTTCAATTATTGCTCGTACATGTTCTCATTCCAGCCCCTTTTGTGTTCCTGAAATGAAATATGCCATATTAGGCTTGCATATATATCAGGAAAAAAAATACACTCACACTAGTATAAATATGGAGTACTAAAATATCTGGCAAACGAACATGTCAGTAATATTCCAAACTTGGCTACATCAAAGAGACTTCCACAATGGTCCAAGAAACCTTGTTACGCAAGTATGCACCGGTATGAATGTGATGAGAAATTTAACGCAAGAAGAATTCTCCAATAATTCTGCAGAAATCAGTTCAATCTATATGAGAAGAGATAGCAGAAGACTCATGTTGACATGGAACAAAGAGATGATTTCACATTGAACGATCCAAGTGACAATGGGAATCAACCACTAAATGGATGTGTAAACATCTTTACTGGCAGTTTAATTAAGGCTGCCACCAGTAGAAATCATGTATTTACACTTACAATTATTTTAATAGGGATGCGGAGCTAGTATAAATTGGATCTACACTTGATTTCTATGTACTGACGGTAACCTTAAGAAAGCAGTCAATAAAGATGTATTTACACCGGTCAATCATAGCCATGGGCCTACAATTTCATTTATACAATGCTTATTATATTCATTATGAACTGTAAGAGAGAAAAAAAATCCTAAGCATCAACAAAAACTGTTTTTTACTAGTGAACGATCCTACTCACCGGTAGGCCAGATTTGGGTGCATTGCCATTCCTGTTCTTGCTTGGAAAATGATGTGGTACGCCCATACATAACAGCCCCAGAGATATTTCCCATAGAATATTTGGATGTTACATGACTTCCTCAAGAACATTTTGATTTGACGAACTATATAGCTAGAAAATTCTGATTGCCCTCCTGTATTGGTTCTTGTACGTACACAATCAGTATGCAAAAGATGGTGCCATGGTAGGCCTAAATAAACAGTCAGAATTGCTTGCAGTATATCTCTGGGTCTGGGTCTGGGTCTCGGCTTTGACAAAACGCTCATTGAGTTAATGTCTCGTTTTGAAATTACTCGAATTAAATGTGTTTTTATTTTAACATTAAAAGAAGGATGACTTTGACTTTTGACAATGTATATGTTTTTGAGTTACTGAGTTGCAAATGAGTCTATTAATAATGTACAATTTTTAGTCTATTAATAATGTATAGTTTTTATGTATGTTACAAATGAGTCTTTGCAATTATATTACGGGATGGTAGTAGCTTCTACGCCATTTCAAATAGTCAAATTTGCAGGTGCGACGACTACTATATGTCCGGACTACATAACAAATTAGCCCTAGGAAGAATACCATCCATTTTTATTAAAAAATATTTATTGGATTAGGGGATATGGTAGTTGCTACAATGCTATTAGTTAGCCGTGCAAGAATACTAGCTATGAACGTTATTTAAAAATAATAGTTTAATAGATTAGAGGATGGTAGTTGCTACAATCCTATTTTACTCAATATTTTTTCACTTTTCCTATTCCTCAGTTGCCTGAAATTTGTGGTTGCGTTCAGGCGACGTTTCTGTCCGTGGGATGATGGACATCAGCATCAGTGCGCTGTGTTCAGCTACTATTGGGTCCGTTGTTCCTTATTGGATCCGAGAATGCATCCGCAAAGGCCGCCTCCCTACCCGAGTGCTTGACCAACCACCCGCTCCTCTCTGTCTCTCCCTCCCACTCTCTCCTCTCTCAGTTCCAGTCTCCCAGATCCTGCTCCTCCGTCTCCTCCGGCTCCATGGCACCCTCACCTCGCGTGGAGCACCGGCTGTGGTGGGCGGTGGCGCATCCCCCCTCCCTTCAGCACAAAGTGGCCCTCGGTGGACGAGCGGCGGAGGAGCAGCGCGCGCGACAGCGTCAATGGGGACCAGCGCGCGCGGGGGCAGCGGCGGTGGAGCAGTGCCCATGGCGGCCCATCCCCCAGCGGCAACGGTCGTCTTTCATTTCCATTCGCGGTACCCGCTGCATCTTCTTCCTCCTTGTCCCCCATTGTTTCATCACTTGTTGTTTGCGTGTGTACTGGATCTCATTTCGTGATTGGGTGTTGATTTGGTCATCAATTGGTTAAAATCATATATTGAGGAGGGCATGGGGATGTAGATTTTTGCTAGTAAGGTTGGAATCCTTGTGGAAATGAGGGTTGTATTGTGTTTGTTCTTACTACTACTCGAATTAGTTAGGGTTTGGTTTGCTAGGTTGATGTACGCTCTAGCTAGTTGCAAATCTGTCTGGTCAATATCCCTCATGTGCATATCCAAAGATTTTTCACCCGATGGCTTTTGCCTTATCATAAGAATTTATTGATTCAACACAGACAGACAGCTAATCGAAACCTTGGCAGATCTGTCCCTCGGAGCTTAGGAGACTAGCACACGGCATGAGCCATCGGCCAATCGGGACCTTGACATGGACAATTCTTAGGCCCCAGGTCCAATCTGTTCATCCCTGCCCGATCTAGGAGTTAGCAATTTTATCATCTGTGTTGTGTTCTTGGTTGTATTGATACTTTTGTGGGATTTTTGCAGTTGCGAGGCTTTGCATACTAGTACGCCAATAAGTGGGCGAGCAGGCCCAAGGCACATCATCAGGAAGATCTAGTGGGTGAGTGATTGATTGTTAGCGCGGCTCTACTTCGCTTTTGTCTTCATTGTAAATGAGTGCTGTGTCAGTGATCCTATAGCAGAAGCGTAATGCATTATCTGATTTTCTTATTCAGAAGAGATGAAACCAGATTTTTGTGAGGTTATGATTTCGGTCAGTGGTAGTTTTTTTAAAATTTGCGGTTATGCTGAGGCGCGGAGCGATTGACATGTTTGGGCAGTCTAGATTTCGTGATGATTGACTGATTATCCGGTCAGAATTTCTGCTGAGGAAATGGTACTTAAGATTTCCATTCAGTGTTGTAGGCCCTGATGAATGTTGTGATTGGTCTGTGTCAAGGCAATGGATACAGATATTCACAATACATCATTTGCTATTATGTTTGGTTTGTTGTTTCGTTTGATTGATTGGTGGCGGTGATTCGACATTACCCGTGCTTCTGATCTAACCTGTGAAGCAAAGGGAAAATTAATGGTTGAATTTTTTATATGAGCCATTTAGTAATCATTCAATTGTCTCTTGTTATTTTCTGCATCAGCTTATTTCATTCATGTCATTTATTTGGCAGTGATGATACAACCATTCAACTTACAAAGCCAGTTCTGCTTCTGATAACTCATGACTGGTAGGCCTGATTCATATCGGAGCCTTGATCTGTATCATGTTTTGATAAATACTCACTCACTTAGGATCATGCATTTTTTCTTTGTCCAAATCTTACATCTCATTGGCCTCTGATGAAGTTGCCCAATGTTTGGATGCTGCATTCGGCTCCAAGTTCATGCTTGTCAGGTAGAACCTACTTGGAGCTGCTGTACTCACATGACAAGACTGGGTAATCCTGAGGCTTCTATGTAGTGTCCAAATGCGTCTGTAGTATAGATATATATGGTAGATTAGTTTTTTTCTCCCTAAATAATTATACTGGGTAAATTTTTGCTGAGTTTAACTATCCTTGCACTAGTACTCTCTGATCTATGCTGAGGCTGAAAAACTCGGAGAGTATGTGCTGTCATCAGCTTCGACTCTGTCCTGTGAGTTGGGAGTTAAATAACAGCACAAGATTGTTTACTTCTGTGAGTTTAAACCAGATATTTTGCCTTTTCCTTTCAATATAATTATTTTTTCAGGCTTTAGAACAATGAGTTAGCTACTTATGTCTAACATATTAATTATAGAGGCCATCCTGGTACCTCTTGTATTACGACCTATATTATTTTGACATCATGAATGCTTGCAACTGGTTTACAATAGCTTGGTGCAAGTGCAGAACCTTCTTTTTTCGTCTAGTCTTTTACCATACTAGCTAGAACCTCTTCAGTTCTTGTATGGATGTCCTCTCAAGTGTAACAGGGGATGCTCTGTCTTTAGGCAGCATTTTGCTTCTTTTGTTTACTTGAAATTGAAGATTAGTAAGATCAACAAACCTTTTTTTATTTCTAGGTTCAAAAAAATTTCTACCATATAGAAGTTCAATAGGATCTAAGAGCAAAACTCTTTTGTCTAGTTTATGTCATCATTGTTTAGTTGGGTTGCTGCATCTGGTGTTTAGACTTAATCGAGTAGTATTGTCCTGATGGTTCAGAGAAAACATAATTACACCTTTTTTGGAGGATTCATCAAAAGGTTGTAGCTAGAAGCATGCTTGGTAATACTACTTTATTCCATAGTGATGTGTTTAGCACTTACAACCTGTTAAAGAATTTTAATTGGGCTAGATCATATGAAGCATACCTACAATGCAGTAATTTTCTTTAGAGATCTGTAGTTTTGTTTAGAACTTTCAGTACATGCCTGAAACACTTTTTGGGTTACTAAAGTTGTCAATCTTTAAAGTTGTCACAATGGAAAATTCTAAGCACTTAATGTTTCTCCAAGAAACTTGTTACAAATACATTGTTGCAGCCTTGCAGGCATTTCTAGATTCCGTAGTATTACTATCTAATCTGCATTGTCCGTCTAGATTCCCTAGTATCAATGTATCATTCACTTGGATCCTCTCAAGTCATGATACAACCCTAGCAATAACCTTTGCGTTTGTTCATATTTTCCATTTAAATAACTATAATACAGAGGAGCTTATCTGGACTAGAACCTATCAAAACTATACTTATGCATTGCTAAAGGTGTATAATTTGACAGTAAGTCTTCCCTAATCTTGGCACACCAAAATTAATGCTTTGACATGCTTTTAAAGAGCTACAATGTTTCAAAAATAATATTCAATCTGTGCATCCTAAATAATAGCATGGCACTTTAAAGACAAGGCAGCAGAATCACAAAGTACAAACCATAGTGGAAATAAGCAGTTACCTTCAAGTATCTCCAACTGGAATCAGGCCATAGTGGGTCCAGTCACAACCAACTATCATCCCAGTAAACCTACAAGACAAGATAATAATACATCACAAATAATCACTTAAGAGTAAGTACAAATAGTGAGTAGCAGCTGCTCTCTAGGGTCTAAAGGCTGAGCCTCGCTCTCCCGCCTCCACTGCCAGCTGCCATCCATTCATCCAAATCCAAGAAGCTAAGAAGAAGGCCTCATATATAGGCATATAACTGAGATGGAGATGGACTTGGTTCAGGTTTCGTGACTCCATGCATGCATTTCTTCGGTTCCTCCTCTTTTTTCATGGCTGAAAAGAGAATAATCTCGTCGGTGCTAGAAAAAGGTGGTGCTCTGGATCCCTACCATGACCAATGACAGAACAAAGCATAAGGTCATGGAAGCCATCACGGACATCTAAAGCAAGCAACTAATCCAAATACTAGTAAGGATGTCGTTCCTTCCTTGCTTCTTTGTTTTGCAAGTTTAATGAATTTGGATGAAAAAAGAGCTATAAAATATGATATGATGGATCTCTGCAGCTGAAACTAGATAGAAACATAGTCCAGATCTGGATGCTTGATTTAATTTCAATTTTTCTCCTTTGTTTGTTCGCCTTGTGAACTAGAGCTACTACTGATTAGGTCATAATGTTAGGTTGGTGGCGAAATAGAATCCAATTGTGATGCCTGATTATAGTTCAGAGTTGTCTTTGTGCATAGGTGCATGACACCACCTTGTTTGTTTACAAAGTTTGTTGTAGTATATATGTGCATTTACTAAAAAATGACTCCGGCTCCGTGCTTAGGTGGTTACAACTCTTCCTTGAGAGGTCTCAGCACAAACCTGATTATTGTTTATAGAATCAGATTTGTCTTTGTGCTAACAGTCTAGAGTTTTTTCATTTGTGCTTTTCTGTGTATTTGCTTTTCACCAGGACAAGTTAACTGTACTCAGTACTCATAGCAGGCTTCACATGTATGAGTCAGATTTTCTAATTATATACATATACAATATTATTACATTATGAACAAGCACTACTTGCACTACCTTAAATGTGCAATTTTCATATATATATTCTGTAATTTTTTAAGATCATATATATTCATTGTACCTTGTTTATTGTTGGACATATGTATTATAGGCATGCAATTATTGGGCTTGTGCTGTGTCCATGTGTCCATATCTAGTTGGGTAGCCCTAGCTATGATTGGATTAGTATTAGGGAGGTAATCATATTGGGTTAACCTAGATTTGCGACCTACAAATTAATCATTTGCGAGGATCGTCGTGCAGGGACCAATCATGGGTGGCTAAAGCACACTATTCATGTCCTTGAAACAAATTATCTGTTGTGATTTATGCTAACACATCTTGAACTTTGTTTATTGTGATTGTGGTAACACACACCTCTTATTTGTCCTTGTTATTTCATAGAAAAAATTGTCTCTTGTGATTTGTGCTAACACATCCTGAACTTTGTTAATTGTGATTGTGCCAACACACACCTCTTATTTGTCCTTGTTCTTTTATAGAAAAAATTCTCTTGTGATTTGTGGTAACACATCTTGAACTTTGTTAATTATGATTGTGCCAACACACACCTCTTATTTGTCCTTGTTCTTTCATAGAAAAAAATTGTCACTTGTGATTGTGCTAACACATCTTGAAATCTATTAATTGTTAGTTGTGTCAACACACATCTCTTATTTGTCCTTGTCCTTTCATAGGAAAAAAAATTGCCTCTGTGATTTGTGCTAACACATCTTGAAATCTGTTAATTATGATTTGTGTGAACACTGACCCCACCAAAAACAGATGGTATACCAATTAACTTGCATACACGGGTAATAAGATTGTATAAGCTTCAATGAATTAAACGCATTTTATGACTATCCTCGTACAAAAAGAACATTGTGTCATAAAATATGAAAAAATATGGTATCATCCCGTAAAAACATAGCACTATAGTGTTATGTGATTGTTTTAGGGTGTTGTCATTTTTTTGTCATCTCTGTGAAATTTCTTGATAACCTGGGAAGTAGGACTCCATTCATTTACCGCTAACTCCTTTGTTGATGTAATACAACATCTGTCAAGAAACTGAACTGCTCATTTTAATGCAGCCAGTCTTAAGATGAGGGATAGTGACCCCGAGACGACACTTGAGGTAGACCCGAAGGCGAGCGAGAGCTTCCTGAACCAGAGAAAACTGCAGCTAGAGAGCTATGAGATGTCCCAGGCTCCCAGCAATGCAGGAGCAACACGCTGCAGCCTAGCCTTCTCACTGGTAAGTGGTGAACATAAAGTAGAAATTGCATTTTCAAAAAGTAATAGTTACAGTAACTGAAACGTGCAATTTTCTTTTGTATTGTATGAAATTATTGTCATGATATAAATAGTAGAACAATTGATTATGCAACTAGTGGAAGAACTTTCAGTCTTAGTTACACACATATATCTGGTGTTGCAACTGAATGTAGGCCTTAGTTTTTGTGTGTGCGAAGTGTTGTGTGTCAGTTTGATCTCTAATTGGAAGGATGTGCTTCTAGCAGCTCATGCATGTCGATACAAATAGGATGATGCAAGAATGGTCAGTAGGATCTTCTTGTATAGATCAGATTTGTAGTTTTTGTAGCTTGTCACTGTCTGATTGTTTCTGACAAGTGGTAGTGATTAGAGAGTCAAGTTTATGCCTCTGCGCAAGTCTAAGAAGCTCTCAAATGTCTTGTAGAGTGATTATGGTCCACTCTGAACATCTAGTTCTTGAAACTTTGAGTAGCAAGTTACTGATAACTATTGTACCATATTTTCAGTTTTAGAATTGCATGGAACCACTTGTCATTGTACACTTTTAGCGTTGGCAAAGATCTTGCATTTGGGACCGTAAAAGCTTTGTTCGTCCTCTCATAGTGGCCTATTTTTACTTGTGATCTTTAATTGTCCAGTATGGGAAACATTAAACTAAAGTTTCAAACAGGTAATTGCAGTCTACTATAATGTAAATTGCAAGATCCGCGCACTGCAATTTCAGTTGCGAGCATATGCAATATGTTGTTGTTGAACAAATTTGCCTCATGGTTGTCTTTTCAGCTAGCTGATTTAAGTGGCTGCTGATTTTTGCATTTTCTACAGCTTGTCTTGTATGGAATGACGTGCTGAACTTGACAGACTATGCATACATGTGTTAGGAATACTACCTGCAGTTTGAGATAACCACTGTCAAATACATTTAGAGTGAGTTAGGGATTTACCTGTAAATTTCTATACTGTCAGACTGTCAAGATTTATGTTGCTTTCTTTGGTAGTTTCGTGGACATAATTTGCCGATTTACAAGTTCATGTATAGTTTTCCTTCCATTCTTTCTTGTGGCTCTGAGGTGTAGTTTATGTGTTTCTTACCACTAAGTTCAGTCTGTTTCTTCCCTTTGAGAAGTTATATTATCAGATTGTCAATATTTTGGTTTTTTCTTTTGTCTACCTATTTATTTGTTGTCATGGTTAATTGACTCTCCAGTAAAATTGCGGTAATTTGTCTATATTGCCTGATGATTGCTCTTATGACTTTTCTCATGAGCCCCATAAATTCAGATACTTTCATTACTCCCTGTATTAATAAGATTATCTATTGTAGCAATAGATGGGTAGCTATCCATTCTTTCATCACAAATCACACTTATTGATGTTTTCTGCATGCTACATATTTGTGGCTCATGTCATCTAAATTAGTTTTGTAACCTTTTTGATCATTGCCATCTCTGCTAGTAAAATCACTTCGCTTCATAATGTTATCTAGAATGAGCAGTGTCCTCCATTATGTTAATTGATTGCAATCACCAATAATATAAACTGCAAGGATAGAGATTGCAAATTTAATTGTGAGCATGTACAATTTGTGGAATTTTAATGAACATGAAATCTGTGCTTGGTTGTATCTACTTATGATCTCTAAAAATTTTGCCACTTTGTTGTGATCTGCAGTCTGATGATGGACGTGAAATGTGTGCAATCATTATTTACTGTAAAAACATTGACAAGATGGATTGCTATGAACCCCTATGCAAACACTAGGTACTCATTCTGTCATTGTTCTATTTTAATATATGCACTTATTGCAAGTCACTTAGGCTGATATGAAATTGTTCTTTGAGTCTATATGTGGAGAGGTTGGTCATTCTTTACTTAAAACATCATTTCCCTTGTGTATAGTTTGTGTTGCTAAATGTCTACAGAAACGACAATTTGACTAGCGTAGCTTCATTGGCTCATTGTAATTTAGTTTCTAGACTGGTAGTAGTGTTTTAGCTTTGGAAACCCAATTTAACTGAGGTGGAAATGGATGTGCAATGAGACTTGGAGATTAGGTAGATTGCAGTTTTAGAACCTATTATTTTTTAGGCAAAACTGGAGAATATTAGAACAATGAGTTTGGATCTTTGTTTTGTCAAATAAAGCTTTTTGAGAGATGCCGGATGATACTTTTCTCTAGATCTTTGTTCATCTTGTCTTTCCTCATGTACCATGTTTTCTTCATTTGCAAACTCTGGTACTGCTTCTGATTCTTCATTTCGCAGGCCGTCTGCATCATCTTGTGGCGGCTCATAGATTCTGCTGGTAGTGATGAACATCCGGTTCTGTTTTCACCGGTAAGGAAAAAGGTGTACTGTTAGATATTTCATCTTGTATTGTAGCAAACAAAGTAATTTAGTTGTATATGTAGAGAACAAGTAAATACCTCTAGTGGAAATGGCTCATTGAGTATGTCCATGAAACTTCCTATCATTTTAGATGACAAAAATTCTTCATAATTCTGATTTGAAGATTTAGCCTGAGCTATGACTTGGTTTATAAGGCTTGTATAGCTTGATCCGCCCTGTGATAGTACATAACTTGTTCCTCCTGGTGACATGATCACCTGCAAATTTTGGGGTTCACCATTACAATAAAATCTTAGTTCTTTTGTTAGTACCCATTTTTTTAAAAAAAATTGTGAAATGCGAGTTTTAGGAATCTCACTTCTTGTCTCTGCATTTCTTCTTCTTGTCCATAGCTGCTGTAGTTCACTGGTGGTATTGAGCTCTGCTGTTACAGCATGAGGTCAGTCAAATGCCAAGGAGATAGAGAGGAAGACAAAGTAGTGGAATAACACATTGAAGCAAGACAAAGTAAGTCAAACTTGTAGTGCCTGCTGTATTATTATTATTATATTTTTTGCACAGGGTTTGATGAACTTATATATGTCACACTGACAATATGTGTTATAAGTTGAATTCCTTTTTACCTTGTTGGCATTTTCAATGTTTGTATGAAACATGTAGTAGCTCTCAGGATTGAATTCCACTTCTCTTTCGGACGCACCCTGCATATGAAGAAGACTATCCTATCCATAACAGTTGTAGTCCAGTAGTGCTGATGAACTATCCTGTTCATTACAAACAAACAAAAAGAAACTCAAATATCAGTAGTTGCAATTAGGAATAGTCTAAATTACAAGTTTGTAGCATTGCAATTGTAGTTTTCTTAATATGTAATAACTACAATTTTTATTTACCTCATTAGTATAATTGGGGTTTACAATGTTTGAATCAAAATTGTAGTAACTTTGAATATTGGCTTCTAAATCTCTTGCTAAAGCACTCTGCATATGTTAAGATAAACCGATTAGTGAAAGCAACACTGCCAAAGCACTCTGCATATAATAAGATAAATCAATTTTTCAAACCTGTTCACAATGTATGTTAGCTGTTATCTCTGATAATTGTGTAAGTTCTAGTCCAGTGTCATGACATCCAATACCCATTTCCCTTAAGAAGTCTTCATCTCCTATTTGATGCAGTCCTTCGTTGTGAACCTGCATAAACATGCAACAAACTGTTATTTTTAGGTGTAAGAAGTGCAACAAACTGTTATTTTTAGGTGTAAGAAGATCTTTTGCATTGCAGTTAGTCAGTGGGCAGTGACATTTGTGGTGGTCATCTAAACTTACAACCAAAACAAACAAGCAAAAAAGAAGGGTGTCTGCCTCTATGGCAATTCTGTCATGTGCAAGGAATTCCACAAGCTGATCAATTTGTGATCAAGTTGCCTCTGAGTTCTTTACAAGTTTCCCCAAAATCCTGTACAAGTTACCTCTAAATCCTATATTAATTGTCTCTTAATTCTACCACTTAAATGCAGTTTACATAACTCATGATGTACCATCCTACTCTTAAATGCAGGTGAATGTCTTATTAAATTTTTTAGGCTCTGTGAAAATGTAAATGTGACTTTGACAAACCACTCTGTTCCTCGCTCCTTGATGGGCTTATAATACTAGTAATTAGTTTGTATATATACATGTATTTATATAAGTAACAATACGTTACAGTTGCACTTTACTTTGGATAACTATAGAGCTATAGCAACAGCAACAAAGAAGACAGAAACAAGATGGTTACGGTCTAGGTGTTTCAGTGAACTGATGCAATGAGAAAAAGGAGATGAAGGCAAGAAATAGAATAATCTTGCTGGTTAGTACCTTTTTTCTAGGTAGATCATATCCTTTGCCCTTGTTCATCTTCTTGTGTTTTACCTAATTTTCGCTCTTCTCTCCACTCTAATTCCCCTTCTAGATCCAGATTGATCGGGGGTTTCTTTCTTGCTGTAGGGTGTAGTGGCAGAGCTGTAATTTCTGTGTACTATTTTATTGGGCCGAATAACTGCTTTGTGGGCCGAATGAGTAGTTATTTGATATAGCGGGTATCGGATCTTGCACCCGTTAAGGTTTGGCGGGCCCGGTAGCTGCTTTGGTTGGGTTTGCGGGTTCATTTGCGGACCCGTTTTGTTGCCTGCTACAGAAAAACAACATAGAACAGATCTGACCCTTGGATGCAGATCCAAGGGCCCTGGACGTCGCCTGAGATGGTTGATATATTTCAGGCGACTGAAATATAGCAACTCCCATATTTTTTATATATATTTAAAAATAATAATTTAATATATGCTAACGTGCGTGTGTAATATAATTAGTTCTTAATTCTTGTATTATACCATGTGAATGTGTTAATTATAAGTTACGAGTTCTCTTATTATTAGTTTAATGTCAATTTGTTCAGTTATTGACTCCCTGAAATGAATGTGAAATATTTTTGAGAAAACAATCATAATGACTCATTAAAAAGATAATTTAGAATTCATATCTTATTTTAAGTATCTGACATCTTAAAATTTTTCTCTATAATATATAATATAACAACACATATCATAACAATAAACACGTGCGTGTTGTTTATAATAGGAGTTGCAAGTTATACGTCCGGACTTCTCTGTTATTGTATATAATTTTTCTTTTTGAGACACGTGCATGTCGCATGGATGAACCTAAATTTTGTTGTTTTCATATATTTCTCTAGACTGATTTCTAATCATAAATTTTTGGCCACGCACCTATAGAGGCACCATAGATAATGCTCATCTTCTAGAAAACTATTAAAACTTTTAGGTATGTATTTTTAGAAGGTTTTCATGCTTCTAGAATAGGGATGGTTTGCACCAAATATTTTTTTATTTTTAACATGCTGTAGCTTGCATTCCCAAAATGCCTTGGGACTCTCATTTTTTGTAAAATCTAGGATTACATTCTAGGATTTCAGACATTTAGAACAAAAAATTGATACTATTGAGAATGTCATGAGTTAAATACCTCTTAATATCTCTTTTTGAAATACTATGACCAGGGACAAAATAATTTCCTGGCAAAATCTAGTACGTAGTAAGAATAGTCAATTTTCTTGTATCTGATGGTAGGGATAGTGTTAACATGGGTCTACAATTATATATTATCATGATCAATTCTCAGTATAGGTCTACACCCATTTTACCAATAAAGTTATTTGGAACATAAAACTCCCTCTTCAAATAAAGATTTTCCATTCAGTTATGATCTTTTCCTTTATTTGATAATCAGTAATTATGCTGAAGATGTGGTAAGCATTTGCTCTGCACTACTACAGGAATCAATTTGCGCAGCGTGGCCAAAATGGGCTCCGTGGTGGGCACCTCTTTTGCCCGCCATGGTTAACCGGTGGCCGGGCCGGCCACCGAGGCGCCCGCTGCGGGAAAAGGGTTTACCGCGGCGGGCCACCTTACTTGCCCGCCGCAGGAAATCGTTATTTACCGCTGCGGGCGGTATGAATCGCCCGCCGCGGTTAATACAATTTACCATGGCGGGCTCTTTAAACTGCCCGCCGCGGTAAAGAGTTGATTTACCGAGGCGGGCGCTTTATCTTGCCCGCCGCGGTAAAGCCTATTTTCCGCGGCGGGCATATTATAAGGTCCGCCACGGTAAAAGGCCGAGGCCCAGTTGGCCCAGCAAGGCCCGATTTCTGCCTTTGAGTATAAAAGCTAGAGCTAGGGTTTGGGACTCTCATCTCACTCTTTCTCTCGTTCTCATCTCCCTCCCCGCAGCCCAGGTCCTCTTCTCTCACTCCCCCTCCCCATCCCCATCCCCTCCACTCTCTCACTACTCCTTCGCCCCATCCCCCGCACGAGCGGTGCAGAGGAGGCCGTGTCGGCACGCGGCAACGAGGAGGCCGCGGTGGAGCAAAGCGATTCTTGGGGCTGTCTGTGGCGCAGTGGCGTGGGCGGCGTGGCATGCGGCGGCAACCGGCAGGCGACACGGCGCACATGGGGCCGCGACGGCGGCGACCTCGTCCAAGGGCGACCAAGGCGTCCCGGCGGCGGATCGACGACGACAGCCTCCTCCAAGGCTAGATCGAGGTCTCCCAGCGACGAATCGAGGCTCCCGGCGGCGGATCGACGACGACAGCCTCCTCCAAGGCTGGATCGAGGTGTCCCGGCGACGGATCGAGGCTCCCGACGGCGGATCGAGGCGTCCCGGCGGCGGATCGACGACGACAGCCTCCTCCATGGCCTCACGGCGGATCCAGCGCCCTCGTCGTCCACGGCGCGGGTCCGGCCTCCTCTTCGTCCACGGCTGCGGATCCGGTTGATCTGCGCTCCCTGGCCGTAGATCCGGCGAGGTCGTCCTCCCTGGCTACGGATCCGGCGAGGAGACCTCGGCGGCGGATCCAGCAAGGTGCGGTGGCGCTGGTATTGGGCTGGGAATGGGCTTGTCGGTGGGCTCGAGAATGGGCTCGCCGACGGGCTCCTGGGTTTTTTTTTTTTTAAACTATTAACCGCGGCGGGCATCCTAAATAGCCCGCTGCGGGAAATCGATTAACCGCAGCGGGCAAAGCGGCCCGCCGCGGGAAGGCCATGATTTACCGTGACCTTTCGGCGGTGGCGGACGCGTTTGCCCGCTGCGGGAAAGCAAATTCGCCCGCCGCGAAAAACGTTTCTGTAGTAGTGCTGTGTACGTTGTATAGATAGGGCTCTCTGGGTTCTCTAGTATAAAAATAAAAATAATGATAATGATATCACGGGCTCTCTGGGGTCTCTAGTACAACTCGTATATGAGTCAATGTCTGAGCCACCGCACCCAGCTACAGCATACACGCAGGCAAGAACGGGAGCACAGAGAAGTCCCACCTTCTCGGTGCTTTCTTCCATAACGGCTCAAGACTTGCAATAAACTGTTGTAGGATGGAGCTCCAAACAATCTGATGCTTTTTGGGCCTCACGGCGAAGCTTCTTCCCTTCTAACCAAGAAGAAATCAACAAGGAGCGTGTATACAACTATTGAACCCTGGCAAAAAGAGCTGACGAGAATCTCAAACCCATGTGTCCACATTTAGCCAATGCGATAGCAAAGCCTAAAATCCTGGTACCTCCAAATCCTATGCTGCATGTTACACACTTCTACTCATGTCTAATCCCTCTTGAGCTCGAACTAACAGTACGTTTCGTTTCCTCATCTTGGCTCAGCAAGGAGACGCTCCTCTACTACTTGTGCTACCTTTTAAAGACCAAGCAAAAGCAGCCATAAAGAGATCCTCTGCTCTTGTGCTAGCCTACCGACCTACTCCCTGTGGTGGTGCCTTTTTATTATTATTATGGGCAAAACTTATTGTTGCATGTGAATCAGCAGCTTCTGTCCTTGTACTGACTCACTTACCTGCCAATCGATTCTCATTATTTACAATCCTTTATTTCAAAGGGAGGATTGGTCTTGCGGAACTAAGTGTACATCACTTACCTGCCAATCGATTCTTATTATTTACGAACTAGCGGCAAACTCGTAATTACTCGGTCTTCAACCTTGTGCATGACGTACAAAACGTGAGGGCCTCCATGCCATGGCCGATCAGCAGGGTAGGGTCCTGGCCGGCGGGAGGGGAACAGGCAGGGACGGCGGCAGACCGGCGGACGGCGGCAAGAGAAGGAGGAGAAAAATCTAATTGAGTGAGGGATTTCTCAAACTAGGGGCTCCCCTTACGATAGTTTTGGTGTGCTTTATTCAAAGGGTTGGTACATATATATGGGGAGGAAAACTCTCCACATCTATATCAACTAGCGATATAGTACTAATTGATGTTGCACCTTTCCACCTCCACTAACAGGCCTAAATAAACATTAAAGCATATTAGGATTTATTAGGATTATTGCACATGGGCTTTAAATGAGAGATTTATTATTTTTAGAATTAATTAATTTTGTGGATAAAATAATTCTAGAAAAGTCCAGATCCAGAAGTTTTCAGAGTCAAGCAAAGCCCTTGTTAAGTGGGGTAGCATCAGCTACCAACATCAAGTCTAGAGTATCTCACGAGACGAGGCACGAAGAGCCGAAGACCGATCTTTATCTTTGTTGTCATCTTTTGGCTATCCTTGATCCACCATATCTCATCAATCTCAATTAAACAAGTATGAAGACTTAAAGATCATCTTTATCTTCCTCCCTAGTCTCTCTAAATCTCGGGACGAGATTCCTGTTAAGTGGGGTAGTTTGTCACACCCCAAAAATTATGATTTTGGGTTGTGCATAGAAAACACTAATTAAAATAAATATTTTCATATTTGGATAAATTTTTTGAAGTTTAATTTAAGTTAGCGTCAAGTAGTTATAGGAGGAATGTGAATCTTCAAACTTTTCTGAACTAATTTGACGGGCTATTGCTTGATGTGATGTTTGCTTGTTACTTCTTTGTGTGTTGTGAGTGAGCAAAGTCTTTAAAATACGTTTCGTAGGTTAATTTTTCTTCTCTGGCACGCCTTTATCTTTTTCTACAATCAAATTCCTTGTTTCTCAGCTCATGTTTTTGTTGGGAGCTTCCTAAAATCACTCATTTCAGTTCCTCGTCCATCAATCAATCTCTACAAACTTCTCGGAAATTTTTTTGGCTTTTTCTAGAACTTGTTCCCACTTGTCATTGAGCATAATTTAATTTCTAGATGCTCTAAATTATATTATCATGAGCTCCAAATACTTTATTTGGGTTCCTCATATTCCATAATGTCTCTGAGAATTATCCCCAAATTTTTAGATTTTTTGGAGTATTTTTCACGGCTTAAATAATTTTTGGAGCAGTCTTGAGTACCTTTCTTCTAGAGGTCACACACTCAGACAATACACCAAGCAACACAACAAGCAAGACAAACATGCTTCACAACATCGACTCTACACGTGCTTCTGCAACAATGGTGGCCATCTTAAAGGGTAGACACCGATGATAAATGGCCTTTGAAATTTTGAACTAGGTGATATCAGAAAATTTTAGTAAAACAACTGAAACAAAAAGGTCAAGGAGGTAAGCAAAAATAGCTCAAAGGAAGCTATCAAGAAGGGGAAACAATATGACAAGGATGAGAAATAGTCAGATCAATGGTCAAGGAGGTAGAAAAATAGTTTTATAGCAAAATAAGTTTTAGAACACGACCAATGCTAACTAGGCATACGTCCTACAGTCAACATTGTTCTGATATCCATCTGTCATGCCTAGTTTTCTAAAGAAAACCAAGCTCGCCATATGTGTGCCCAGAAAGTCCACACATACAATAACAAAGTGAATAGTATCAGAAATAATGTTATTAAATAACATATACATAGCTATATTAACACTTACATCAGAGTATCGCGGAACCGTAACTAATCTTCATGCTCCATTCTTCACAGGGATGGCTGACTGGGGGTAACATATGCCTATCACTTCTATCAATCTTCTGAGAACCTCCATGTCTTCATCAATCTTCTGAGTAACTTTTACTACAGACTGAGGTATGGGGGAAATAGCAAGGGTGAGCACATGTCGTACTCAGCAAATATAACATGGGGTTATGAAGCTCAAAAGGATAAACATGGGTTTAACTATGATTAGCTTTTATTGAGTCATAATTTCAAGCAATTGACTAGCAACAAGTTTAACATAAGCACATATAAACACATGATCAGGTAAACATGAATAATGAATACCATAAACAATTAACCATTAGTGATCATCTATTCTATAAAAGTTCCAAGGCCGCTCATGACCTTGAGCACGGCTGATATACTAGTTTTACACTATGTAGATGTTGTACACTTTCACCATGAGCCGTGATTTACCCTTTCACCCGAGGCCACGAGCCTCTTAACCCACTACCAAGGAAAGTATGCAGGGTTCACTATGAAGCTTTTCAAAGGTTCGTCTAACAAGTTAGGGCCACTAGGTTTTTAATCGGCAATTAGATGTAGAGCTCCCCTTTCGAAAGTCACACTCACGCAGAAGTACTCTTAGGAACAAAGGTCGCACTATACCCAACTTGGCGAGCCCCTCTTGCGCCATAAAGGTAACCACTAACAAGCTAGAAAATGTCCTTGTACTGAGCTAAAACCAGAGCCATGTAGCACTCAAGGTTGTATTGTAAGTCCCGGATGATCACTTATAGATAAGTTCTTAAGGAGAGGAATCTAGAGCATCACAAAAACTATGCTCTAGCCCCCCTTATTGCTTGTTGCTAAAAAACATATTTTAGTGTTTATTGCATAATTCATTAGTCAAGTTACAAGATCATGGTCTTTAATTGAGCGCTAGCATCATACTACCCAATGCATAATCCTATAGGTGACAAGGTACAAGTACAAACACTAGGAAATCCTTAGAGGTAATCAAGGTAGACACATGCATATGAATTATGTGTATTAAGGTTCATAGGAAACAAGGATGATCCCATACTATACTTGCCTTTTTCACTTGCTCATACTTTCTCAAACATTAGCATATGGTCAACACCTTCTGGTCTTCAGCGCTTGTGGACAGTCTTTCTTCAACTCGTAGATCGTAGCACACTAAGCACACCAGTAAACATACAAGCAAACAAATAGAAACAACTAAGAACAATACACCACACAAGAGAAAAACAACGTACTAAAAGAGAGCTAGTTGCTACGGTCACAAAAGCGCAAGAAACGCCAAAAACGAGTCTACGGTTAAAAAGGAACGAAACTACCGAGTCTTACATTATATAAAAGAAAATGAACAACTAAAAGCTTGATTTATTTTAGTTAAAATAAAAAACAAGGAAGAATCATTAATTCAGTTTAAACAAATCATATTTATACATAAAATCGAGGTGAAGCTTTATATTTTATCTTATAAATATTATCTCGTAATTTATTGAGCAAGTTAAACTTTAATCTTTGCAAAATAAATAAGTATGTGAGAACATCTATACAAGATGTATATGATGCGTGTTTAAGCTAAGAAAATTAATAATTGAAAATCATATTTATATTAGCAATTAATAATCATATTAATATTTGTAGTTTAAACAACGCAGTAGAAAACCTATATTGATTTTAATTATAAAACTAACTGCATTAACATTAAATCATTTTGATATTTAATTATATATGGAAAAACAAGTGACATAAAAAGCATTAGCATTACTGCGTAGAGCGCATTGATAAGAATCTAACGCAACTTGAACATATATATGGGGAGGAGAACTCTCCATATCTATATCAACTAGTGATATGGTACTAATTAATGTTGTACCTTTCCACCTCCACTAATAGGCCTAAATAAACATTAAAGCCCATTAGTAAATAAAGACATGTGCCTTTATGATTTATTAGGATTATTGCACATGGGCTTTGAGCGTTGGAAAAATAAGAGATTTATTATTTTCAAAATTAATTAATTTCATGGATAAAATAATTCTAGAAAAGTCTAGAATTATTATTTAAGCCGTGAAAAATACTCCGAAAGCTCCAAAAATTCGGGGATAATTCCCAGAGACATTATAGAACATGAGAAACCCAAATAAAGTATTTGGAGCTCATGATAAGATAATTAAGAGCATAAAAAAAATTAAATTATGCTCACAGACAAGTGGGAACAAGTTCTAGAAAAAGCCAAAAAATTACCAAGATGTTTGTATAGATTGATTGATGGACGAGGAACTGAAAGGAGTGATTTGGGTAAAAAAGATTTTAGGAAGCTCCCAACGAAAACATGAGCTGAGAAACAAGGAATTTAATTGTAAAAAAGATAAAGGTGTGCCGGAGAAAGAAAATCGACCTACTAAATGCATTTTAAAGACTTTACTCACTCACAACACACAAAAAAACAACAAGTAAACATCACATCAAGCAATAGCCTATCAAATTAGTTCAGAAAAGTTTGAAGATTCACATTCCTCCTATAACTACTTGACGCTAGCTTAAACTAAACTTGGGAAATTTTATCCAAATATGAAAATATTTATTTTAATTAGTGTTTTCTATGCATAACCCAAAATCAGAAATTTTAGGGTGTGACACAACATAAATTCGCACACCATCATCTTCCACCTATAATGGCACGTCTTAAAATCCCAATGCCTCCAATTCCTAGACTATACTACACCCATGGGAACTTCCACCTGTTTGGTTGAAGCACATGCCGCCTCCTGAATTACGCTGCCTTTGAACGGAAATCACGCGGCCATATATAATATTCTAGAGAGCAAAAACTGGTATACGAAAAAATGGGTATATGGTTGGTAACTCGAGTTTATGTGACAGTAGGTGTTTGTTACCAATTGGCCGTGACAGCCTCACAACTTTATTACGCATGTTCTCGCCATTATTATAAGTTCCTATCGCATAAAAAGCACTGGTAGATGAGATAAAAAGCACTGGTAGAGGAGGAGACCGGACAGAAGAAAGGCAAGGGAGAAAGAAGACAGAGCTAGAGAAAAAGGACACGACTTCACTTGCATTTGTCGAAGACTTGCTGAATGCTAGTCAATATAATTGTCAAGCTGGAAAACCGATGGGTGCATTTTTTAGAAAATGGAAAATTTTCATCCTCTGCGATCGCACGTAGGCAAGTCTTACAATATTGTTATCATATTTGCTGAAAAAAATAAAGAAAAAAAGTATATTGAAATAGGAAAAAAATCACATATGCAAAGTCTATTATACTTTGCCATCCATTGTTCGCAAACACATCTAAAGTGATAACCTCCAACAACTTGCTGCCAATTGAAACATCTCCCTTTCATCTTCACACAATGCAATAGCTCCCAGAAGAGCAACCAATATTCTAGTCTGAAAATAGCCTGCATAAAATAAATATTTTATTTTTCTCAAAAACAATATCATATTACTAGCACACCAAATTGCCTAAATGATAGTAGTAGCAGCCCCCACAAAAAATCTATTTTTTTTTCCTCCCCAATGCCCGTGAGCCAAAGTAGACCTAGACATTTGCCTTTTTTGGTGTATTGTATATAGATATGGATATATAGATACAATAGATTATTGTCTCGCCAAAAGAATCTTGGCCTATATAAATCAAGCCTTCGAAGAACAACTCTTGCGACTTCAATGAAAGACATCATGAATATAGGCAGGCCACATAGAACTGAATTCAACAAACACCAATTGCTTAGCCTTACAACTACTTAGTTTCCACTCAAATCTTTCTTCTATAGCGCCCCACTCCAAGTTTTGTAGTTTTCGGTGGTGCATCGGGATTCCTATGTACCTAAAAGGGAATATGCATATATCACAGTCAAACAGGTTAGTATAATCTTGTTCATACAGTTTGGCCTCTCCGAAACAAAAAAAAATCTTGTAAAAGTTTTTAGACCTGATAATTGTTCAAAAACACAGAGCAATAACTTTATATTCTTAGCCTGCTCAAAATCATGGTCCATACAAAGGACTGTCGCATACATATTGCAAGATAGACAATCCATCATCCATAAGGTGAGAATGACTCTTTTAATTTGACCATCATCCTTTGCCCTCTTAATTAATATCGAGAGCATGTCAGCTACCATATTGAAAAGTAAAGATGACAAGGGATCTCCTTGCCTAAGCATGGTTGATGCAGGTTCATGATCACTACAAGCGCTATGACCTTCTACGACGTTGTGTTTATGTCGATGAATCTCAAATTACGTTGTGTTTCACAATTTACGACGCACGCGCGACGAAAATGCATTCGTCGCCTATTCGCCTTAGCTAAAGGTTTTCTGCGACGAAATTGATATTCTCATCATAATTTTTGCGACGTTCATACTTGCATCGTTAATTTATGACGCTCGATTTTTGTCGTTATCAAGTAGAGAAAACATCGCAAAAAATGACCACAAATGGTTATGCATGTGCCACGTAGGATAAAAAACATCATCAAATACTGTTGTCAAATGTGATACTGACATGGTACATTGCAGTCCATAATACACATGACGTCCATTGAACAATATACAGCATATTGAAGAGGACAAAATCAATTGAACCATCAAACAAATTTAAAATGCTCACAATCATTACATCATTTGGAAAATCTGATCCATTCAAAGTTACATGTTCAAATAATTTTGACATGTCAAACTTCAACCCAAAATACATGAACCTCGAGTCCAAGTCACTACCAGATCCCATGCAGCAAAGTCAGCAGCCACATATCCAAGCCATTACCAAATAAACAACCATCTAAAACCGTTACCAGGTCCAAGCCATGTTGAGGCCATGCATCATGATCAGTAGGATAAAAGGAAAAGGTAAGGAGTGACCTAGTCCTTGTTCAGCTTGAACAACCGATGCTGTCTATTTGTACTAATATGTATGAATCTTATAAACAATATTTTAACTCATAAATAATCTTAAATGAGAAAACTTTAAACTATAAAGTTTTAGATCTCGTCAAGCACAACAACTTTGATATAGAACATTTCTCCATCCAAGGTTATTTGAAAAATTTAAAAATCTGAGAGATAATTTATATATTTGGAACCCTAAATGATCTCAAACAAAAGTTTTATCAACTATAAAGTTTTAGATCTCGTCGAGCTCTACAATTTTGATATAAAGTTTGTCTTCATCCGACTTCATTTCAAAAAGATATGAATTTATTTGTACTGCAGCAATTTTTAAGGACGGTTTCGTTAAGAATTTTTAGAGGCGGTTCTCATAATACAACCACCTCTGAAAATCAATTTTCAGAGACGGTTCTCTTAACGAAACCGCACCTAAAATTGGATACATTTTTAGAGGTGGATTTCTTAATGGAACCGCATCTAAAAATTGATTTCTAGCAAAGGTTGTATAGCTACAGGCCTCCCGTGAAGGTTAGTGACGGCATGCTAAGACAACCGCTTCTGTTAGAAAAGGGAGGCACCTCTAAAAATCATTTATGTAGTAGTGTTGTTTCTTCAAATTTCCTATCTCTTTTGTCTGCTTCTCTATTGCTTCCTCTGATTCCTCAACCTTGTTCTTCAACGCTTCCAACTCATCCTACTAGCTATAAAGTTGATCTCTAAGTGCTGCAGCACCTTGCTTCTCGGCCGCAACTTCAACTTGCAGCTCTTGTACATGTGCAGCAGCAGTAACGCTTCTCTTGGGGACTGCTGTCTCAAGGCCAACATTTCGAAGAAATTTACTTGATGGCAAAATATGAGCAAAAACTTCAGCAGGAGTCTTTGGTTGTCCCCCTTCTGGTATAGGCTGAGCCATCATGGTATCCATTTGATCCTAACATGATAAGAAAAATAGTTTGCATCAATATACAAGTGTAGGTACTTTAATATATGCTGCTGCTGCTGCAAAACTGTAGCATGAAACAACTGTTCTATATGCATAATTAAACTTTTGATAAAGAACCTGTAGCATGAAACGACTGTTCTGTATGCGTAATTAAACTGTTAAAGTAGAAAAGTAGGATGTCCACTTTATACTATGGCAACATCATGTTGTATTAAAAATTCTGTGATTCACTTAAAGGTGCAGAAATAAAATAGTATTAATTTGTTCTCTCCCATTCCCAACAACCAACAGATGGGTCTTCTTTTCACAGCCTTGCAGAAATAAAATAGCAAGCACATAACCAACGAGGAGAAGCCACGTCGTATCGCAGGAGCACACTAAGCAAGTACTGTAAGTTATTACACTGGAACTTAAAAGATAGCTAACGGTTGAGCTGAGTCTGCTAACCAGCGTGAAACTCCGATTAGATTACAGAGATAAGCTATACTATTCTCGGCTTACAACGGTTCAAGGTGTGAATAAAATTTTGACATGTTTAAAAAGTTGATAATGGGAACATCCAATCCATCAGTCACTACTACAGAATTGGACATCACTGTCGGATTTTAAAAAACAGATAGTGATAGCACATCACTGTCGGTTTTTAGCTAAAACCGGTAGTTATAGGACCAACCGACACTGATTTTCGGGTCTTCACTGTCGGTTTATATCACTGCCGGTTTTAGCCAAACACCGACAGTGATATTGGATCATCACTACCGGTTTTAGCCAAGAACCGACACTGATACTATCACTGTCGGTTCGTGGCTTGAACCGACAATGATATGCTGCAAGAAAACTTTATAAGTTCCTCATATGAAGTCCGATGAAGATGAACTTTATATCAAAGTTGTAGTACTCAACGAGATCTACAACTTTGTAGTTCAAACTTTTTTAATTTTAGATAGTTTGGATGTCCAAATATTTTCATTTGAAATCATCTATCTAACGAATATTACATTTGATTTCTAAAATTTAAAATTTGAATTTTTCAAACGACCTCGGATCGAGAAGCGCCCAAAACAAAAGTTGTAGATCTTGAAAAGTTATGCAACTTTGTAGTTGACAACTTTTTCTTTTGAAATAATTTACTACTTTAAAATACTATTTAAAATTAAATTTTGAAATTGTTGAAGAACTCTAATTTCTCTTTTTAATCTCTGGCTAAAACTTGTAACTAGTCTTTCTCCGTCGTACTAACTTCAAATTTGATGATTTTTTTCCTAAAAATTGCCAAAATCATGCTCTATCAATTTATTGTGTTCTTACAGCTATTATTTTATCCATCTTTTCATGTGACTGTGTTTTCTATTTGAATTTTGAATTTCAAAAAATGGTAACTTCAAAAATCATTTTGGAACACTAAATGATTTTACCTGAAAAAGTCATGAACATAGAAGTTGTAGACCTTATCAAGATCTACAACTTTTATTTTGGTCATTTCTTCATCAATAAAGTGGTAGTAACATTGTTCATAAAATTTACATATCTCTTGTAGTTTTATAAACTATAAGAGGGATATGTAACATCTGTCAACAATGTTACTACCACTATGTTAGATGAATAAATGATCAAATGACCAAAATAAAAGTTATAGATCTCAAAAAATTATGAAACTATGTAGTTGACAACTTTTTATTTGGAGAACTATGTTTAAATTTTTAAAATTTGAAATTCAAATTTTATAAACGATCTCGGATGGAGAAACTACCAAAATGAAAGTTGTAGATCCCAAAAAGTTATAAAACTTTGTAGTCGACAACTTTTTGATTTGAAATCATCTTGTCAAGGAAAACTACGTTTGAATTTTCAAAATTTTAAAATTTGAATTTTTCAAACGACCTCGGATGGACAAACAGCAAAAACAAAAGCTGTAAATCTCAAAAAGTTATGAAACTTTGTAGTTGATAACTTTTTGATTTGAAATCATCTTGTCATGGAAAACTATGTTTGAATTTTTTAAATTTGAAATTCAAATTTTATAAACGACCTCGGATGGAGAAACTACCAAAATAAAAATTGTAGATCTCGAAAAGTTATAAAAATTTGTAGTTGACAACTTTTCCATTTAAATTCGTTTAGGGTACCAAAAACTTATTTCCAAATTAGATGAACATGAAATGGCTACGATGAAAATCTCATTTGGACACAAATAGCTTGCATATGGAGTGGTTAGGGACCGAAGACGCAAAGTAGCAGATCAGGGGTTAATCGTGTAACTTGTGACTTCTGACTTGCGACGTGCGACCATGTGGCTGTACAGTGGGGCTTCTCCCAGAATTATTATTTTTTCTTATTTTTCAGCCTGTTTTTTTTATTTCCTGAAAACCACGTCATTGTTGGTTTTTTATAACCAGTAGTGATGAGCCCCTCTTCATCACTGCCGGTATACCACTGTCGGTTTAAAATTCGGGGGTTTTTGAACCGACAGTGATGTGAAGGTCTGGGGTAGTGAGTGAAGATAGCAAGTTTCTTTCAAACTACACACTACTGTGATCATCATACTGCTAAGCTGAAAATGCTTGGTGCTGATATAGGAACCAATTTTAAAGGTGATCCATTATATAGATATCCGAAACAAAAAGTTCCTGCCTCCCAATCATACTTATTTAACATGGCTAGTGCATCTCAGCCCCTAGTACAATATTGTAGCACAAACTTGTAGCCATACAGATTAAAAAAATTACAAATAAAAAGATCACACTCGCACTTGTATGGACTACATTTACAATTTAACAAGAGGATACACAGGCAAAAGGGGACTATTGAATAACAAAATCATTTGATTGAAAATTTTCTATCAATTCTTCAGTGATAAAGATGATAGACGATGAACCTTTCCCATTGTCTTCCTCATACATGGTGAGCAGATTCACTACGCTAAAAAGTAGAGGCAAACCTAGAACTGAGGTATTCACTTAAATCCCACAAAAAAACAGAGAAAAAAATGAATGGGTACTACCACTACGGCAATACACAAGTTCTCGCAACAAGCAACTAAAAACCTTAACAGTAACTCAAAAATTCAACAGATTTTGGGATTTTGTTTACCTATTGGTTGTTGTCTGCTTGCTCCAACCTTCCGACCAGGAGCCATGGTGCTCCGACCTTTGGAAGTGGCGCGTGGAGTGGGGGAGGGGGGTCGCGGCTTCTGGCGGGGGAGCGAGGGGGCTCGCAGCTTCTGACAACAACTCCTTCTGCGTGAGTCGGCGTGAGGAGGGTGGAGTGAGGAGCCAGGGCCCGAGGGAGTGACGCCTGGTAGTTGCCGTCGACCGGAGTCGGCGTCCTGGCGGTTGACGCCTGCTGCGTCAGGTGGGGCGGCAGCTGCTGCGTCGCCGCGTCGAGTCGGACGGAGTGAGGGGCGGCGATTTGGAATGGGGAAAAATACCAAGCATGTGGCGTCGGCGGGAGAGAAAAAGATGGTGGCAGGTGAAAATTTTGGGGATAGTTTTCATCGGGAGAAGGCGTCAACTAGTGGGAGAAGAAGCTGAGTGTGGTGGCGGTAGATGAATTTTTTGCGCCTGGCGTCGGCGGGAGAAGAAGAGCGTGGTGGGCTGGTGGTGGCGGATGGATTAGCGTGGTGGCGGCGGATGGATTTTTTTGGATTCAGAGAGCTATGGTTTGAGACTGCTGGGCTTAATGGGCAGTTTTTTTAACAGAAAAACGGTTGATGGGATTTGAACCTCCAACTTGAAGCCTCACGTTCTTCTTATCTTAAAAAAAACTTCAAGCCTCACGTGTAGCAACCCTACCAACTCCACCCCAAAGTCATTTGAGATTAAATAGATGATATTTTTCTCTTTAGTATTCAAGATATTGTTGATCTCATCGAGATATCGAACATTTGGTTTTAGTTGTTTCTCCATCCAAGGTAGTTTGGACAATTCAAAAAAATTGTAATTCAAAATATTATACGTGGATTTGAGTTTATCATGTTAAAATTCAAATCATAAATTGTGACGATTGTCTGTTAGCATGTCATGACAAATTGCAGCTCGTGGTAGCATGGAAATCCTTCAGTTTTTGACAATTGCTTCTAAATCTTAGTGACGGACACATAATTTTCGTCGTAAAGTGGTACTCCTACCAAATAACATCGTAAAACAAAATGACTTAGCGACAAATTTAGTCGTTGTCATGAGGAAATCGTCGTAGAAGGTCATCTCTCTTGTAGTGATGAATATGTGGTGCGTGCTCACTAGTTCGCACACAAGGTAGGACATTGCGGTTCCCTATCTGTTTATCTATGAGCAACATGAATTCGTGTACGTATCATATTCCAAATTCCAAGTCAAAGCTCAAAATTCCAATGCCTCTGGTTCCTAGACTATGGCATTGCACCCCATGGCAATGAACTTCCTCTCGAGTCAAGATTGAAGACACTTCTCGCCGCACCCTCACATCCTGTTTGGCTGAAGAACTTGCCTAGAATTATACTGCCTTGATCTGTGCACTGTAAACCGATGACCATATAGAACTCGAACTTACATGACAGCGGGTGAGTGCTACCATCTGCCTGTGGCTGCTTCACAACTTTATTACATAATCATTCGCTCTTGACTATGGATACATCCATATATACAGTGCTACTACCAGTACAAACACAGGTATCTATAAAAGGGGAGGATTTTACCATTCAGTCTTCAGACTAGGGCGACGAAAAAATGAACCCTGATTTTTGTCTCATGTTTCGCCTTTATTTTATATTATAGCCAACTACCAGTGCGTGTCTCATAAAAAAAAAGAGCAGTCCATGTACTGCACCATTTAGTTATTATTCAGGCTAAATGGCCATTAAACAGTATAATTATACGATTAAACACAAATGGTGTAGTACTGTGTAGCATTTATTTACATCGGTGTTTAAATGGGCTAAACGGCCACTTCAACCAACAGTTATATAAAGCAAGACAAGTCCATCACAGCACGTGTTTGCCGCTAACAAAATTTTGATTACTGGTATTGGATTACCAAATCATACGTGATGAACTAATTGGGTCTAAAATCTTGGTACCTCCAAATCCTATACTACATGTTATACACTAATTTAATACTCATGTATGCTAGTACTTGTTCTCAAACAGTACCTCATCGTGCAACCTCCCCCCATCCTCCGGCCTGCTTCCTTCTGCCATTATTTTTTGTGAGGGAGATGCTCCTACTACTTGTGCTGCCATTTAAGACGAAGGCAAAAGCACCAATCAAGAGATGCTCACTCCCCTTGTGCTAGCCCACTTTCGTACTTCCTCTTGTTCTGCCTTTTTATTAGTGGTCGGCTTTCTTCGTCTATTGTATGTCTCTCCTGGCTTCCTTTCAAGCCTCCCTCATTTTTTATTTTCCCAAAACTTAAGAACTAAAGTAAAATAGAAAAAAGAGGGGGAGTATTATAATTCTATATTTCATGGGCAGATTAAAGAATAGGCCTTATAACTTATGACCAAGATCGTCGTGAGAAAAAAGAAAAAAAAGGCTTCCATTCTATGGATAGGGACTTGATTTTTCAACTTAAGGTACTATCTGATTGCAAATATCCATTTCTCAATCAATGGAAGGTGAGGATTAGAGATAAATTCATATATTCTGTCCACTCTACTATTTTATTTTATGGATTTTTTTATGCACTTGGTTTGCCTCAATTTTTTTGTCCTTCCATTCTGTTCATGATACATTTTGACAAGAAAGAGCATTAAGTTTGGTGGATGTGAGCCACGTACAATAATGCAAGTGGCCCCATGTAGGGAGCGAGGTGCGAGCCACGTGTAACAATTGATCACTTCAACAATAATGCAAGTGGCCCCATGGGCTGGGAAATGGTTTCTAGTGGGTTGACCCATGGTTAGACATAACGGTTTGGTTTGAGCTGGGTTTGTTGTGATCAAACCCCGAGTTGGAGTGGCTTGGTTTCTACGAGTGCGGAAAATGTTTGGGGGTGGTGTGGGTTAGTTTCTGCAAATTATTGACGTAGCTGAGTTTGGGTTTGGTCTAGGTTTGAGACCATTCATAGCAAGGCTAGTTGGGTTCGTTGGTGAAATATCTAAATTATGGGTGACTTGTCTTCTTTTTCCTACTTGTACCATTTTTCTTACTACCTCCCTCTGCACCAGCATGTTATTAGGAGTCCTAATATGGTTTATTGATTTAGCATTCGGAAAAATGTGTAGGACTTATGATTAGGAGAATCATTTGATCCCTGAGGCAATAAACACTACGCCAGATTTACACATCACTGCCGGCCTCATCATTGCCGGATTTGTGAGAACCGGCAGTGATGTACTTTCACTGTCGGTTATGAGCTTGAAAATGAGAAAATGATTGGGGCTGGGCTAAAACCGGCAGTGAAGGACCACATCACTGCCGGTTTGTGGCTTGAACCGGTAGTGTTTTGGCGGGCACTCATCACTGCTGGTTCAAGCCACAAACCGGCAGTGATTGGGCTCTATCACTATCGGTTCTATCCAAGAACCGACGGTGATAAGCCTACAACACAAAAAGGCTACAGTCGTCCTCTTCTTCCTCCTCTCTTCCATCCCGAGAACAGAGGCGCGCATTTGGGCCCTTCCCTCCATTGTTACGGCTGCTCTACACCATGAAGCTAGTGCTTAGATTTTGAAGAATGGCTTGATCTTTTTGCTTTAAGGTTAGTAACAAACATCCACTCCTTTGATTTTGTTGCTTAATTAGCTTCGTTTTGATGGCTACATTGCTTGATTCTAATTCTAGTTCTTTCTCTATTCTAGAGAGCACTTTTCCAATTGGACATTTATGCAAGGCTCAAATTGTGGTGAATCCATCATCCAAACAGTTGGTGTCTATGAACACATTTAAATTCCTAGCTAATTATTCCATGGTGGTCAAGATCATCATTGTTAGTATGTGATGCTATAATTAGTTCTTAGAAGTAGAGTAGAATAGTTGTTCTTCAATATTGTGCAATAATCGTTTTTACTACGATTTTTAATTTATAGGACCGGGGTTACCAATTTTAATTTTCCAATAATTAGTGTACAATAATGTTTTCCAAAAATGGTACTTTCGAGCTACAATTGTTGTTCATGAAGCTCAATTTCTTATTAATTCTTTGTAATTACTGTCTCAGTATTTTTTTGTGCAGAGATGGATCGAGAGTGGATGCATCTGTCCCGAACAGACAAGCGATACATGCATGGCATCAGTCAGTTTATCACCGATGCCAAAGCCCATGCTAGGAATGGGAACCCTATCTTCTGCCCATGCAAAGATTGCAAGAATCATAGGAACTTTCGTCAAATTGAGTCTATACGATCGCACTTGATTACCAGGGGGTTCATGCCAAACTATACGATATGGACTATGCATGGCGAGGTTGGTGTGAATGTTCTGCAGGAAAATGATGATGATGTGGACATGCCTGACGTAGCCATCCACGATGCTAACGAGGAACCCGGTGTCAACACGGAACCTATGGACACAGTTAATAATGTGTTTATGAACACGCTAGCTGACGACACCGAGGATAACGATGGCATTTCTCAGCTGCTATGTAATGTAGAGACTGGATGTCTTAGTGAAAGACAACTGAGAAAGCTAGAGAAAATGAGACAAGATGGCAAAACACCATTGTATAGGAATTGTTCAATGAGCAAACTGGAAGCTGACATCATGTTGTTAGAGTTCAAATCGACAAACGGATTGAGCGATAAAGGCTTCGATCAGTTGTTAGGTATAATAAGGAAAATGCTCCCAGAAAAAAACAAGTTGCCAGAAAAGACATACTTGGCCAAGCAAATGATCTGCCCCATCGGCCTCGAGGTTGAAAAAATCCACGCGTGTTCCAATGATTACATATTGTACCGTGGAGAAAAATACAAAGATTTGGACAAGTGCCCCAAGTGTGAAGCTCCACGGTACAAGGAAGGGCCATCAGATGAGGGTACCGAGGCCAGAGGAGGTCTCATAAAGGTCATTTGGTATTTCCCTATAGCTTCTCGGGTGCATAGGCTGTTTGTATGTGCAAAGTCAGCCAAGCTGTTGCGCTGGCATGGCGAAGAGCATAAGAAAGATACAATGATGAGGCACCCTGCCGATGGGCATGACTAGAGGACTATCAATACTATGTTCTATAAGGACATTGGTGGAGAGGTAAGGCACCTTTGGTTTGCTTTGAGCACAGATGGGATGAATCCTTTCGATCAGGTTAGAAGCCAGTGACGCTCTGTATATACAACCTTCCACCTTGGGTCTGTATGAAGCGGTCGTACATCTAGATGCCACTACTGATCCAAGGGCCAAGGCAGCCTGGGAATGACATCGATGTGTTTCTGGAACTAGTGATCGATGAACTAGTGGAGATGTTTGAAAAGGGTGTGCCGGATGTTTGGGACGAGTACAAAAAGGAACATGTCATGATCAAGGGAGTACTTATCGCTACAATCACCGACCTGCCAGGTCGAGGTTCGTTGTCCGGAGAAAAGACAAAAGTCTATACTGGATGTGTCGAGTGCTTGGACGACACTGATGCGGTAAATCTGCCAAATAACTCAAAGATAGTTTATATAGGACACTGTAGGTTCCTACCTAAGGATCACCCTTACCGCAGGAACAGAAAAGATTTCAACGGTACTATTGAGAAACGCTTAGCTCCAAAATATCGTGATGGGCCTGCGATACTTCGAGAACTCAACAAACTAGAGGTTGTCCTTGAGAAGGGGGACAATGCAGTAGCAGCGCCTGATGGGAGCATTTGGAAGAAAAAATCGGTTTTCTAGAAACTACCTTACTAGCCATTTCTAAGTGTATGCCACTGTCTTGATCCCATGCACATCACTAAAAACGTGTGCGCTAACACTCTTAACACCTTGATGGACACCGGGGGGACATCGAAGGATTCACTAGCCACACGCCTGGACATGCAACACTTGGGAATCAGGATGGAGCTGCATCCCGTGGAGCTAGAGAATGGCCAGTTCGAACTTCCGGTTGCGTCATGGACATTGAAGAAGGAAGAAAAGCGTGCGCTTATTTCTTTCTTCAATGAACTCAAAGTCCCGATGGGCTACTGTGCGAACCCAAAGAGGCTAGTGAACATGAGAGAACTCAAGTTCAACTATGGCCCTATGAAGGCCCATGACTGTCATGTCATTATGACTTAGTTGCTCCCTGTTGCCCTGCGTGGTATCCTCCCCCCAAAGGTCCGCGCCCCAATCATAAAGCTTTGCTCGTTCTTCAACGTGATCTCAAAAAAGGTCATTGATGTGTCCACGCTAGAGCAGCTGCAGCGGGACATAGCCAAAACTCTCGTTAGGCTTGAGATGCATTTCCTGCCGACTCAATTTGATATCTCATTGCATCTGCTCATTCATCTTGTTGACCAAATTAGAGCCCTTGGCCCAATGTACCTACATCAGATGTTCCCTTTTGAAAGATTGATGAAAGTTTTCAGGAGGTATGTTAGGAACAGATTCAGGCCAGAAGGGGCATGGTGGAAGGATGGTCAATGGAGGAGGCCATTGAGTTCTGCACATATTATCTAGACATCAAAAGGGTCAGAGTTCCAGAATCTCATCACGAGGGAAGACTACGTGGCAAAGGAACGGCCAGGGAGAAATCTGTTACAGTAGATGACCTTGTTTCTTTCAGATAGGCACAGTTTGCTGTTCTCCAGCAAGCCGAGGGTGTGATGCCATACATTGATGAGCACAGGCAATCGCTGCAAACTCTATATCCAAGCAAGTCACGGGCTTGGCTGGATAAAAAACATATGGAGGAATTTGTCAGCTGGTTGCGACGTCGCTTGCTTGGAATAAAGTTGGGTAATCAACTGGATGCCTTAGCAAAGGGACCTTCGAGTACATATCTTAAGTACCAAGGGTATGAGATCAATGGATTCACATTTTACACAAAAAAGCAAGATGGAAAGAGCACATACCAAAATTGTGGTGTTTGTTTTGATGCTCACGATGAAAACGGCAACGTGCAGGCGACATACTATGGTTTCATAGAAGAGATATGGGAGCTAGCCTACGGTCCGTTGAAGGCAGCTCTTTTTCGCTGCCAGTGGGTCGGGCTCAAGGAAATCAACACTGACAGCGAAGGGTTCACTACCGTTGATCTCACTAAGACCGCATACAGAGATGACCCCTTCGTCCTTGCAAGAGATGTTATGCAAGTCTTCTATGCAAGGGACAACAAGACAAAAGAAAGGCTAAAAGTAGTCCTAGAAGGGAAAAGAAAGATTGTCGGTGTCGATGGAGTGACGGACGAAGAAGACTACAGGGGCTATCAGGAAATGCCTCCATTCGGGGCGAAGGTACCCCTACCTATCCTTCAAGAGGGTGACGAACCTGCTTACGTACGAATTGATCACAATGAGGCCCTCATTGTTGATGCACCTAAAGATAGTTAGATTATTGTTAACTATGTAATCATTATGCAGATGTTGTATCAGTAATTCGCACTGAATATTTAATTTATATTTTGTGCGCATCTCTATAATTTAATTATTGACTATGTAATCAAATATTAAGATGATGTTCACAAACACTATTATTTGATAATTATAGACCATTAATTCATTATCATAGAATTAAATAATCAAGACACAAATTTTTGTGTTATTTTAGAATATAAACTAACTGCATTATTTCTATTAATAAATAAATAAAGAAAAGCAAACTAAGTGAACTCCCTATTCTAGCTCAGCGGTTAAGGCCGCGCACTCTGTACTCTGAGACCCGCGCTCGAATCCCAGGTGGGCCAAACTTTTTTATATTTTTTTACAAAAGGCTGCGATGGCAGGCTCTAAACCGACACTATTTTTTTATATTTTTTTACCTAAAGTTGGCGGTAGGGCCCTTCACTGCCGGTTTTGGTTTTAAAACCAACAGTGATATCTTCTATCATAGTCAGTTGCTCAAACCGACACAGAATGCCCAATTCACTGTTGGTTTTTAAACTAAAACCGACAATGATATGTAGATGCTCCTCACATGCCAATAGTGCTCCCATGACCACAACTGTTGGAACACTACTCCCACCTATCCCGACAACTTTAGTTCAGAAATAAAAATGTACCACGACTGCTAGCCCCTATAAAATGGCCCTCAGCCAGGAGCTAGCCTCTCCATGCATGTTGGTTTCAGCCAGGCCTTATCAGCCATGATACAATGTTTTCCTCTCACAATAAACCACATATATCGTTATGCATCGTAGGCCACCAAAAATGGTGCACACATGAGGTACTAGAAGAATGCTACTGAAGATAGAGCAACGCCGAAGATTGGAGATGCCACGAGGTTCACAGAGTCATCCGCTGTGGTGCGCTCTGGATTGTATGTCTAGAGAGACCTGGTCTGCTCTGGGCAATTTCCTGCCCCGAAGCGGCATTGGTTCATCGGTGCGGTGCCAAGCTGAATCCGATGTGCTCTGGACTGTACCGGGAAAAAGACCATGGCTTGCAGAGGCATGGATTCATCGATGCCACCTTATGATCTCCAACCGGTATAGCTCGTAGACCACCTCGGTGCTGTTGTTTGACCCGTTGGTGCTAGAAGAATGCTACTGAGGTGGTTAAATTATAATGTGTTGATACACATTGATGGTAACATTGACCTGTACGTAAATAGGGCTTTGTTATCGTATATAAAATTTTAGTGTAAGGTCTTTGTTATTGTATATGTAACTTATTTCTAATTTTTTTGTAATTTTTTGATGTATTTCATTACTATCTAAATAAATATATCGTTGTTGTTAAAACTTTCTCACTATAGTATCTAAATAAATATATCCTTTACTTATATGCACCTTCACTATCGGTTCTATTTAGAAATCGGCAGTGATAGTCACCTTCAATGTCGGTTCTATTTAGAAACCAGCAGTGATAGTCACATTCACTATCGGTTCTATTTAAAAACCGACAGTGATGTCCATGCCCCCCTATATAAAACAAACTGCCGGCCACATACATCGATCCCACCCACCCACGAACTCTCTTAGTCTCATTTCTCACGTTTCACTCTCACTTCTCAAGACATCCACTCTCACTCTCTACGTGATTTGGTCATGGCTCCTGCATTTTTCAATGGTATTGATATGTTGTCTTCTCCAATATTCTATCTATATTCATTTGATCTCTATTTATATTCATGTATCTTTGCATTCTACATTTATATATATTCTTATTCCTTGCATTCGATCTATATTTAATTATGTTGCCACATTTTACTTGGAAGAATTTTTTGTGCATATATTTTATGTTCATATTTTTTTGCATTTTATCGATCAGGTGGTATGAACAACGGACCTCCCCCACCACAAGAACCAGGTTTCCACCTTGGCGACGAGCCATTCGCTCCTAATGTGGCCATTCCACGATTCCTGTTCCAGCTATTGTATGAAATATTTTCCAACATCTTTTGTTTTTTGATGCTAACAAATAACTGTAATTACTTTAATATCATTGTTGCATGCATATATGTCGCAGACTATATCCCCAATAGATTGGCTGCGAATAGCACTTAGCTAGTTCTTTATCTCGGACATCGTCGAGAACACAACATCTAATGCAAGTGGTCGGCTATGGATGTGTGAACTCAGTTTTTTCATCCCTGTGAGGGGTTCAAATCATCGGAACCATATCCACGGGACCGGAATACAGAGTTCGGACGTGATAAGCGCCCAATTAACTATCGTGCGCATTTGTTTAGAGGCACTTCGACGTATTTGCTATGATGTGCCTGATTTCTCGCACTTCAAGGCACTTGTTTTGAATGCTGGTGATATCCCCGTCCCGCAAGCAAGCGAATGGTTTGCGAGCTACAACCATGCGGATGTGGTAAAATGGTCACTTATACCTAAGTCATGGTTAATTGTTGTTTAATATTGTAATAACATTCTCTAATTTTTTTTCTTTTTCTCCATATATAGATTGCGCTACAGGACCTTACCTATGCTGCATGTGGCTTGTGGGCCGTTCTAGACCAAGCTACGGAGCAACTCGGGTACGATTGGGACTTCTGCAATGGAAACCTTGGCCTGCTCACTACATAAGGACGCCAGTACTACATAAGGATTACTAACAGGTGTAGTGGTCGTTCAGTAGGTTACATCTATGGCCGACCATTCTTTCGGTATTGTGAGGCACGAGAGAGTGCACTCATACGGGCATTGGACTTCATCGATACAAGCGGATACATAATCCATGACATCAATTACCATATATGGCTACAGAGGCATACTAGTGTGCGTGGCCCGATCGACCCCGGTAGTGATTCCGATAGTAATTAATGTTTATTTAGCTAGGTTTTTAAGGTCATAGTTTAATTGGGTTCTAATTTTAATATGTACGGCTTTGTGTGTTTAATTATTGTCATGCAAGTAATTCATGTAACATTCCGGTGTTGTATTTGTCTCAAACTTATTCTCAGGCTTGCACGTGCCACATGTGAAGGAAACACAAAGTTTGAGATTTTCCAGAGATGGTTTGCTACTTTCTGAGGTTTAATTGAATTTCCGCGCGACGACACTGTTTAATTATAGGTTGAACTGAGTCAACCCACAAAAAGATCTGGAATGGTGCCAAACTTTTACACAGGCTCTAATGTGCCCTAGGGATAAGAATTTTGTGGAGGTGGATGAAACAATCTATTGGGTTCAAGATGAAATTCACCCTCTTTTGTATCATTTGGCACAGAGAAAAATATAATAAATAAAAAAATGAACAGAAAAACCTAAGATCCTATGTGGGGTCTTAATTTGGGTGTACATGCTTGCCAAAAAAATTTCAAGCCATGTTGACATAGGCGGAGTATACATGCTTCACAGAGGTACATGTGTCTTTTCATTGAATCATGACTATACACATAGGTCATCAAGGTTTTTGTGGTTCATAGGCATTTCGGTGTCGTATTGGTCTCTTACTTTTTCCTTAGGCTTGCACGTGCCACGTGTGAAGAAAACACCAAGTTTGGGATTTTTTGGAGAAGGTTTGCTACTTTCTGAGGTTTAATTAAATTTTTGCGCGACGAGACCGTTTAATTATAGGTTGAACTGAGTCTACCCACGAAAAGATTCGGAATGGTGCCAAACTTTTACATAGGCTCTAATGTGCCCTAGGGATAAGAATTTTGTGGAGGTGGATGAAAAAATCTATTGGGTCCAAGATGAAATTCACCCTCTTTTGTCTCATTCAGCACACAAAAAAATATAATTAATAAAAAAATGATTAGAAAAACCTAAGATCTTGTGTGGAATCTTAATTTGGGTGTACACGCTTGCCAAAAAAAATTCAAGCCATTTTGACATAGGAATACATATACTTCTATTTATTCAGTATATAAAAGAATTTTTTTAATATATATAAACATCATTGTCGGTTTCAAGAAACCGACAGTGATGAGAGGAAACCGACAGTGATGCCTGTTATCACTGTCAGTTTATTTTAAAAACCGGCAGTGATATATAAAAAATTAAAAAAAATTGTGCGAGCCCTTGGGTTTGAGCTCGGGTCTCGGGCCACATAGTTCAGACACTTAACCGATGCGCTAGTATAGGATGTGCTGCCATGGTTTATTTATTTTATCTTTTAACCTTTAGACCGCTTAATAAATTATAAAATTAAACCAAAAAAATTGGGCCGCCCTGGATTCGAACACGGGTATCGCGGGCTAAGTTACGAAGTCTTAACCGTTGAGCCAGTAGGAGGTATTCAAAAGAAGTGGAAAAGATAATTTAGTTATGCTGTAACCACTACACGGAAATCACTTCTAGTTTAAAGAATGGCCCGGCAGTGATGTGACATATGATGATAGACATGCTGCAACGGTATTATCTAGAAGAGCAACAGTCATATTGCCCCCTTGATCTCCTGTACGTAGCATATCATATACTACGGTCTTCGTGACAACGAGGTAAGCAAAATGAGGTCATACAAAATACAACATCCAATATGTAAGCAAATAAAACGAGAGGTCATGCAATGCAAAGTATCAACCCAATTCAGGTGATGATGATCAAACAAAGGATTCGACGACATAGTTTTTTTCAGCACCAGTAAATTATTACATCGACTTAAGGCATTGATTAATCACTAGTGCTACTAATTACTGCCGGTGCTTCCGCATGCGTCGTCCTCCCCTGGCTGTCGGCGGCGGTGTTCCTCTTCGCGCTTCTTTCGCTCAGCCCTGCGCCGGCGCCGCCGTTCCACGTCCATCGCGAGACGCCGCTTGGTCTCCTCCTGGCGGCGGCGCTCCTCCTCCTCGTGGCGGCGCTCATCCTCCTTGGAGATCTCGACGACGCGCTTCAGGATGCAGTCGTCGGTCTCCTTCTGTGTGATGGCGCGGAGGTGCCGGTCCTCCTCCTCCTTCCGAGCCGTCTTCAATGAATTGAAGATGACCTCCTCCACCGGAAGAGGTTCCGGTTCCTCCTCCGATGTGGTCTCCCGGTCCGGATCATCCTCGAGGTTCACCTCGAGGTCCAATTCGGACGACGGCGTCGGTGGAGTCGAGGGGCGACGTGAGGACGATGGGTTGAGCTTCGCCCATGTTGTCTTCAAGCGGCGAGGCATTGTGCGTGGCGGCGGGTCGAGGTGTGCGTGGGAAGGGCGGTGCTTCGCTTTTGTTGATGCGCGCGGTGGTGTGGCGGCTGACTGTGTGCATGGGGGCTGGCTTATATAGGCATGTCGGTGTGGAACTGATCACGGTGCAATAACTCGCACCCCTCGGAAATGGAGCGCGCGCGCCTGCGTTGGGAAACGCCATTGAACCGCCATTGCGCCTGCGTTGGGAGCGCGCCTACGTTTGGGAACCGACGCGAGCAGCCAATGGATGTGTAAACGCGGCATCTCTTCATGGGGAACTGAAGGGCTCTCCCCTCGAAACGGAGCGCGCCTGCGTTGGGAAACGCCATTGAACCGCCATTGCGCCTGCGTTTGGGAACCGCGCGAGCAGCCAATGGACGGGTAAACGTGGCGTCTCTTCGTGGGGAACTAAAGGGCTCTTCATGGGAACCACGCGACCAGCGTGGCTGGGGAGTTGAAGGGGCCTACGCGCAAAGCAAGGACAGATAATCACTCAAAGGAATAAACTCCTTCAAACTTTCTAAAATCTGGCGATAGCTCAATGGTTTGTCCGCTGCTCTGGAACTTGTAGGCTTCGGTTTGATTTAGGGATGCAACACATTTATTTTATATTTTTGACCTTTAGACCACTTAATAAATTATAAAATTAAACCAAAAAATTTGGGCTGCCTGGGACTCGAACACGGGTCTCGGGGGCTAAGTTGAGGGGTCTTAACCGTTGCGTCAGTAGGTGGAGTTTGAAAGAAAACATAAACTTATCCTACTTAACACCTAAGTTAAACCTAACCACTACACAACATCACTGCTAGTTTGGGGAATGACCCGGTAGTGATGTACACAATCACTGTCGGTTTGCAAGCAAAACCGGCAGTGATGAGCTATTTCTCGAAATAAATTAATAATTTATAAAATAGAACAAAAAAATTTGGGCCACCTGGGACTCGTAACACGGGTCTCGGGGGCTAAGTTGAGGGTCTTAACCATTGCGCCAGTAGGAGGAGTTCGAAAGAAAATGAAAACTTATCCTACTTAACACCTAACTGCTACAGAACATCACTACCGGTGTGGGGAGTGATCCGGCAGTGATGTGCCCATCACTGTTGGTTTACAAGCAGAACCGGCAGTGATGAGCTACTGCTATAAAAGTGGCGCGGGTTGAAATTATCCCAATTCATTTCAACCCCGCGCCAACCCCTCCCCCACGCCGCCGGAGCACCACCCCGCGTCGGAGCACCGCCCCACGCCGTCCACCACCCCACGCCGGAGCACCGCCCCATGCCAGAGCACCACCCCACGTCAGAGTAGCACCCCACGCCGGAGCACCGCCCCAAGTCGGAGCACCTCCCCACGCTGGAGCACCGCCCCAAGCTGGAGCACCGCACCGTTCGTGCCAAGCCGGAGCACCACGCCGTCCATCCCACCGCCGAGGCCTTCAGGAGCACACAGACAGCTACTTTCCCACCCCCACGGTGAGTGCGTGGCTCACTGCCCGCTACATGTCTGATGAAATGTCCCACAGTTGCTTACTTGAATCAGTTTGATCATGCAGTGTGTCGCTGTCATACAGTTTGATCATGCAGCTGTGAATGCTAGAACCTAGGTTTGCCACACAGTGTGTGCTATCTGTTTCTTTGTGTTTCTGGACTTATTGCTAGTAAGTAGTACATTGTTACTTAGTAGCATGTTGCTCAGCTCTATTCATCAGTATACTGATAAGAACAAAAGCATAATTTTATTTTTGGTTACCAGGATAAACATAGCAGGGACTCGTAATACTTGACAGAAATTGTTCTATGAACGTTAATGGTAGTTTGTTTTCGGAGTACTTGCATTTTCTCTGTGAAACAAACTTACGTTTTCTTTGTGAAACCATCTTGTGCATCATTGGAGCTTGGCCGGATACATATGTGAAACCAATGGCTGGCCTCACCTCGTAGCTTGCAATTGCAACTGCGCTCCCATCAGGCGGGTACTCAATGTTTTTGGAACTATGCCACCGAAGCTCAATGTTTTTGGATGTGAGGATGGAGTATATATACTTTAGACCTATAGAACTAATATATGTCCAAACTTGCCATGGAATTCTCCATGCTACCAGCATAAAGATGCATAATTATTAACTTATGCAAGATTACAAGTAATACATAGTTATGTAGCCTTGTGCATTAAACTGGGAATATTTTCCAACAATCCTATCTTATTATGAGTTTTTGCATGTCACTTTCCTGGGATAGTATGAGATGCATATTTGCCCCTACCAACCATGTAGGTTTTAGATCAAAGTATCACTAATTTGGAAAGATGCTTACCTGCACTGATACTTGTGAAAGAACCTCGTGCCGATGGTTGGGGGATTTATAGTGAGACTGAAGACTCTTAGACATCTCTAGGAGTATATCCAAAAGTATTAAACTGGCTCTCTAAATCATCATTTGGTTTTTAACGAATAAAAAATATTCTTTATATCTTTCCTACATCTAACAACTATTACTAAGGCACGTGAATAGCTATTTTCCGAACACTCCTATCTATGCAATGGTCGTGTGTTATTCATAAATATATTAAATTGTATAAGAATACATCATGTTTGAATGACAACCTAATTTACTTAAATGTATAGTCAACCATGGCATAGTATGTAGTGCATGTTGGTCACATGCCTGGGATTTATCGAACCTAGGAAGATTGCTATGCTCAAGTCAATCGCTACCCTGGTAATTTGCACAAAAAATACAACACAGAAGCTGAAGCTTTGAGGGCCTACTATAGTCATCCGGCCTACCTTGCAAACCATGGGCAACCAGACCTACTATGGTCCAATGAATGCAAACCATGGCCATCCGCTGGCACTAGAGATCGAAGAGAAGCCACCCGCCGGAGATGTTAAGATTAGGAGAATTGCTCCTTGGTCTTGGAAAGATGTCATGCTTTTATTGATGGCTATGGTCATCGCTTTTCTTATTTGGAAGTTGATGTAGGCTTAGTTTCGTAGAAGAGTAGGTGGACTTTGTTGTATGTGGTCAATCAAACAATGAATTTGTTCTAGGTGAACATATGCTATTATTTGACTTTGTTGTATGTGGACTTATTATTAGACTTTGCATTAAACATATTATATATATATATATATGAACATATGCTATTAGTAGTTGTCCGCGGCCAAAACTAACCACGATAGTGTCACAGCCATGACTCATCGTCGCCTATTACCCCGTCGCCGAAGAACTGATTGGCAACAAGAAGCGGCTAATATCGCTGGGATGGGAGAGCCACATGATCCGACAAACGGTGACGGTGTCAATCAGGTCGGTGAGAACGAGCAGCCATGGACCTCGTCCGGCCTGCTCGATCTGGGTCAAAATGACCAAGATGGCTAGGTAACTTTGGTATCATGTCACTATGTAGCCACACACGCTAATCAATTGAGAGGGTCATACCTTACTTGGTGTCTCTAGCAGGAGCCTCCACCGGTCGAGGAGCCAGAGGGTTCGGGTAGCAGGAAGGCCAGATCCAAGCGAGGCGTGTCAAAGATTCCTATTGGTAGTAATGCACACTAGCACATTACTGAGTTCGATGAATTTGAGGATCCACTCTCACCGCCTATAGCTTTGACCAAATACAAGACTATCCTCGGGTTACTTGTTAGGAACTTCATCCCGATTAAGTATAGGTAGTGGATTGGGAAAGATGATGACCGGTGGAGGGTTCTCAAAAGCAAGAAGGATTACATATGGGATGTCAAGATCCCAGAGTATTTCACTTTCCTAGCTGAGTATGACAGGGAGTTAGTCAAGAAAAAAGCAAAAGAAATCATGGGAACATGCTTCAAGAATTTCAAGGGGACATTATACAAGAATTTTGTCCTCCAAAATAAAGAGCTAGATTTCGATGGTGGACAGTTTAGCAAGGAGAAGGACTTCTGATAGGCTTTCAAGGAATACAGGTTATCCGAGGAGTACTTAGAACCGAGCAGAAAGAATAAGGAGAATTCACAGAAAGCGACGAATCCTCATTATCTCATCTCTCGTGGCTACGCCAAAAAGATGCCAGAATTTGAAGCAGAACTTCAAAAGATGGATCGCCTTGCTGAGGAAGGCGTTCAGGTTGAGACCGCCGATTGGGAGCCTAGATCGGTAATATACTGTATGGGGAGGAATGTACGGCATGCCGAGGATGGGAGCTTTAGCTCCTCAAATCTACGCATGAGCGAACTCTTCCAGAGGATCTCCCAGGTAACTAAGGAGGTGAGGCAAGGGACTCACATTTCTAATAGGGAGAAAGACGTGCTCACCCAAGCACTTGGAACCAAGGAGCACCCTAGTCATACTAGAGGAACCGGTGTTGTTCCTTGGAAACTAGCATTCCCCCAAGAATCTAACACTTACTGGAGCCGCTCGAGGGGTAGAGAGGAACATGAGGCAGAGTATTTGAGGAGACTAAAAGAGATGGAAGACAGAATGGAAGCACGGAATTGAGGCGACCATTGAAGCACGAGTCAAGCAATTTTTGCTGTCCAAGAGGTCAGCAGTACCACAAAACCCTACTCCTACTACCTTTAGCCCACAGTTTAGGGGTTGCAGCAGCTGCGGATCGACCCCGCTCGAAGAAGAAGAGGCGAATGTGCCTCATCCGGTGGACGACATCATTGAACCCATCAATGTCAGGTTGTACATCCATCAGGAATGGACAAAGGACAAGGTGGCGCTCGGCCAAGCCTGGCCTGTGGGAGACGGGACAATTAATGGCCACCCAATTCCACTGGGGTACGCTCATGTCACCATTGACATAATACTTTATAAGAAGTATAACAAGATACCCATTGAGTACCCCGTAGTGGAAGACTATCCGAAACTTGGTCATAACAAGGGCTCTCAAGTGGCCTGGCGCAAGCGCTTCATTAAGCTTGACCACCAATTGTTCTCTGATGATGAGGACGACTACGAGTCTTCGCCCACCCACGATGATAACTCACCATCTCCCAACAGAGATCACTCCCCTCCTCATCCGGAGCCATCACCCACAAGAAGATAGAGGTCTCCTTCTATTCCTCCTCATTCGACTCCATCTTCATCAGCCTCGAGAAAAGAGACTCCTCCTCCTCCTCCTCCTTGTCCGACTCCATCTTCATCAGTGCTAGGAAAATAGAATTCTCGTCGTCATCCTCCTCCTCATCCACCTCAGCCCAAAACAAGATCAAGGACATCCTCATAGTCGTAGAAAAGGTCCTTGGATTCAGTCGCTAATGCTCCCAAAGTGGACCAATAGAAAAGAAAAAGGCCGTTCAGTGGCAGCGTTACCTCCTTGATGGAAGAAAAATTTACAGCACACGTCAAGAAGGAAGATTGTATTAGTTTCTTCAATCTCTGTGCCTCACTATCTTCGTTTATGTTGAAGTCCGAATTCGAAAGGCAAACACATAATAAATACGCTACAACAAGAGACAAAGAAATACACAATAAAGATTTAAGGAACATACAGAAGTACATCGAAGACAACCCATGATTAACCATGGAAGAGGCCGCGACCATCTATTATGATGTACAAGGGACGGCAACACCAGCAATGAAGTATGTAAGGGGCAATTTTTTGGTTCACGATCATGAGTATAAAAATCTGACAACATATATGTGCCATTTACATGAATATTACATGGCTCAAGCAACAGAGACGGACAACTTTGGTTTTGAGGTTATTATCCGTTCACCACATGTTTTCAATTATCCTAAAGAAGAGAAGTTCAATATCGAGTGGGAGTGCTTGTTCCAGCTATACCAGAAACGCGATCTCGATGTTCAACTGTTGACGTTGTGGACTATGTAAGTACCCTACATTCACGATATTACAATTAATTACTCTCTTGAGACACAAATTGTTAACTTTTGAGCACTTCCCATGATTTTATGTAGGTGTATAGCAAAATTTTGCATTCTAAAAAGCAAATGGGATTACATAGGCTTCTTGGACCCCATGCGAGTCAATGAGAGGACATGTCTAGGCCTCTATGGATGTGATGTGGAAGACCTGAAACAGAGATTGATTGCTGTTTTCGACGAATTCACGATGAAGAAGAAAACCCACATACTTCTAGCCTACAACTGCGAGTATGTGTTCTCGACTTTTAATTTTATGCTTTTTTTTCGTTAAGATTATTCGATAATTAGGATTCTGTGATTGCAGCAACCATTTCGTCTTCATTTGTGTGAATCTTGCCAAAAATCTGCTCGAGGTAAGGGACTCAAAGAAAAAACCATTTCATCATCTGGATGCACTGATGTTAGTGCTGAATTAGTAAGCGATCCTAATAATATATTATTTTCTAATCACACATACCCACTTTCTAATGTTTCTCCTTTTAATGTTGCTCAGTGTCCGAAGAAGTCATATTGGTGGAAAGCCGGTCCCATTCAAGGTTGTCAAAATGGAGGGGAAGTACCTATCACAACCGGCGGGAAACAATGAATGCGGGTTTTATGTAATGTGGGCAATGCTTCGCTACATCGATGGGAAATCGGAAGAAGCTGATAAGCCGGTCCCATTCAAGGTTGTCGAAATGGAGGGGAAGTACCTATCATAGCCGGCGGGAAAAATGAATGCGGGTTTTATGTAATGTGGGCAATGCTTCGCTACATCGGTGGGAAATCGGAAGAAGTTGATAAGTTGGTGTGTATATTCTCCATTTCATTTATGTCTGTTAATAATTCAACAAAATGATTTACAGTTCCTCTTTGGATATCATCTTTTTTGAATGACAGCGCAAGAAATTTAAGCACAAAAGGCTGCTAGAGATGGAGATCGTCGCACTACAATCGGAGCTGGCAAAATTCATCTTAGCCGAGGTATTAGAAAAAGATGGACTATTTTCCATTGCACAATCTGTGAAGTATAAGGACCAGTATGGCCCAGAGCGGCTCGCCAGATTATTGTAAGAAGTCCGAGAACATTTCTTTTTTATTTTTAGGGATCGAGATCTGGATAAGAACATTTGAATTGTAACCGTAACATTTGTAATGTTTAATATTGATGGACATGTCGTCTACGTAGCGTATATAAAGCGAAACCCGATCCTATGAAAAAAATATAAATTAGAATAAATTATAAAACAATAAAATACGAACGGGCCATCACCGCCGGTTAGCAACAAACCGGTAGTGTTGTCGTAACCATCACTGCCGGTTAGAAACAAACCAACAGTGTTGGCTTGCTCAACACTGCCGGCTTGAACCATGAACCGACACTGATAATTAGGACAACACTACTGGTTTGATACATGAATTGAAACATCCTCAATTTTCCGTGAAGGGAAAATCCACAGAATGAATTATAATATGATGAAACCAATAGTTGATTCCATCATATTATCATATATCAGTCGATATCACAGTCATACATCGTAAGATTACAAGAATACAAGATATTACATCACTAGGGAACACACCTATTACAGAGTTAATCTAGCGGAAGACTATCGAGTGAAGGCTTCTCCTTCACGGGTCGTCATTAGAGTTGGCGTAGTGCAGCGTAGATTCCATCTCTGAACCAAACTTGAGCGTAGGCACGAGACCTCCTAATCCTTCTATAGTCAGCATCTCTGAGAAGCAGGAAATCTGCACACCGCCAGATGTGTGCAGGCCATGGTCAGCACCGATGAGCTTTAGTGGAAAAGATAAAACAAGAGGATCTAGCGATCCTAACATTTGGCTGTGGTTTGCATCCTTAGCGCATGAGAAGTAAGTAACAGTAGTAATGTAATAATAATGTCTAGTTTTTAACACATTCCCAGCAACACACATCCACATCCATCCATATCCATCCACCAACCATCCATCCCAAACCATCTCCACACCACCACACCTTATCTCATCTCACACACTCAGGTCAACAGGCCAACTCCCTTTCGGCCTTGTCTCAACGGCCCGCAGCCCCAAGGCTCACGATCGGAAAATACCCCAACCCTGGAGGGAGAAGAGAAGGACTCATCTCCTATCTAGTTTAAGCAAAACCCAGGAAAGGTCCATAGCCAACAAGTCGACATATGTATCGATCGATCAACCATACACTATGCAGAGATTTCACATACCCACAAGATAGCCATCCTCGACGGTGCCCCGTCTAGGCAGATTTCGGTTGCTTGCTAGCCTAGAACGATGCCACCCAACCTCTCAGCCCTGGAACATCCCAAGTCTAGTCTGGGATGGCTGATACTGTGAGTCGTAGACAGAGCTGGGGCCCACCGGATGTCAAGAGCCGGGTCCACAAGGCCTCCTGATGTCTCGGAAGGGTGTGGGGGAAAATCACGCGCCCCGTACCTCCTTGCACACGTTCGCCTAGCAGTAGTGGCATCGCTCTACCAAGTAGTCCGACCGTCCCACACCATATAGGCGAGTGGGATGTAAAGGATTCCCGGTGAATCTGAGTACTAGTAAGCCCTTAGGGATGACCAAGCCAGAATGTCTTCATCAGGGTTTCCATTTTACATGCCACCACAGCACCTCCACCCCGGGCTCCACCTCTCCGAGGTTCACACCCAAGGCCACCTCCAATTACCATTTACCCGCCACAGGTATTCCATATCCAAGTGCCTAGGTAGCACCATATGGCAAGACTCGCCCCAGGCTCGTCGTTATTCCAGCTCGGTCAACACAACCCTCACTCTCCACGCACCCAAGACACACGCAGCACGCTCGCACACCACCAAGTTCGGCACCCATAGCCAAACCATTCCCAGGGGGTTCACCACCAGCATCACATCCCCGACATAATGCGAAGTGGAGTTGATAATAAGTATAGTGGTGTAATATGCAAGCAAGAAGGCAAGTAAGCATATATATAAGCGAGCAAATGTGCAAAGCAGGGTGACATGGTAGAGTGGGTTGCATCAGGGTAATAATGGCTCAGGTAGTAGCATGCATCAAAGTACTAGCAAAGGAATAATTATAAAGCGCTAGCAGTTCTAGATATTATGCAATGCCTAATAGGATTCTCTAAAAGAGGGTGCTGCCATGACACCTACGATGTCGAGGTAGTAGTGGTACAAATCTTCGTTAGTTGATGTAGTTGATCAGCAAGGTCTCCTCTTCGCAGGGTCCTATCGTCGATCACGTTCTCCTACTCCATCGGGTTCCGATCCAACGTTGTCCTCGAGGCAATTACCTCCCAAAACACACTCAAGGCAAGAGAACAAATAATACTCCAAAAAGGTGACAAGACACAGAATGAACACAAAGAGGTAACGACTTGGCCCTCTCGGTGGATGTCCGATTTCCTCGGGCCAAAGAAACACGAGTGGTGGTTTGCTGAGCACAAGCTTAAGTCATGGCCAAGCCAGTATGGCTTTACGATAAATGGTTTAAGCCAAAGCTTATCTAGAGCAAACACCATGGCTCACGAGCTTTCGTTTTGGTGTCATTGAATTGACGTGGATTGGAAGTCGGGCCCCAAGAAAGAAGAACGACGGGGTTCGGCTCTTATAGCCTTATCCCGCAGGTCACCATTGGATACAAGAAGTAGACAAGAATGAATAACACTATTGTGACTTGGCTCCAACGTACTTCGGCTTGTCCGCTATGGTAGAATGCGGTAGCGCAAAGAGATTGGACAGCAATGGGTCCTCTCGATCCACACGACATAATAACGTCGAGAGCCGAGAAGAGAGTCGCTCAACACGGCAAAAGATGCGGGGATTAGCTAGGCACATCCATGTCATGTTCTCAGATACATCTTCGGGAAAGATGGTTTTAGACGGTCGATCGGGTCGACACGCACGGGTCCGAGGTATGACATAGACCATAGCTTCGCTAACAAAAGGGAATAGTTCAGTCTTTGATCCAATCGTCACGGGCAAGACGGGATCGAACAGAGCGGGCTATTGGGGCAACAAGAGCAAGAACAACCAAGAGCAAGGTCCACTTCTTCTAACACACATGCTACAACAAAGACGGGGCATCGAAAGAAGCGACACTTAAGAACACCAAGTGCGTAAGCCACTCGTAGGGTACCCGACCTGGGTGCACTGGCACTGAGATATCTCTCGGATTCGAAGCGGTGCGGTTGTCACCGCGAGAATCAGAGAAACGTGATGGTCAAATGGGGTACAAGCATACAAGGGCTTGAGCATGAATAAGCAACTAAAAACGAAAGAGAGGTGTAGCTCCATGGTCATGGTGAGGCGAACTCATGGCCACAAGCTACACCAACGAGTTGGCATCCATCGTTCCATGATTGTTATCTCCCAGGTCATCTCCCACAGGACTTGGTCATGGAGGGCTCAAAGCGTGCGGGTGATATCCGCATCGATGTTAGTATCGACATCGAATCCATCATGACCATGTTCTAGGGCCAAAGACAGGAGCTAACACTCGTGGTACTATGAAGTCAACTAAAAAGTGAGGGGTCGAGTTACACTCAGCATCATGGTCATGGCGAGATGGATCCCGCGATCATAACGTCTGAACGAGGTACGATCCCTCAGCCAGCTCAAAGGCTTGGCACACAGGCAACAACACCAACAACTAGCGATAAGAACCAAACACGACCGAAAGATGCAACAACTCGACACGACTACGGAGTAGCACATTCCATTGCTGGGTGATAGGTGAATTCCTGTAAGACAATCATGGACAGATAGGTTGTAAGAATAGGGCCCAACAAGGTAGATATGCGTATACGGAAAGATGCGAGATGGGGCTTCCCATGGTCTCGGTAAGGCATACGACTAGGGTTCATGGTCCAGAGGGTACAGCTCGCAGTAGATGGGGTCATGGTGGTCTCGGCAAGTGAGGCCATGTGGTCTCAGCAACGGTGGTCTCAGCAACGGTGGTCTCGACAACGGTGGTCTCGACAACGGTGGTCTTGGCAATGGTGGTCTCGGCAACGGTGGTCTCAATATCTCCTCAATGGCACGCACTTGCAAGGCAAGGCAACCGGAACATCGGAAAGACTCCACTTGTCATCGGTACAATGCTAGGGATCACGCAGTTTCTCAACGGCTCGCCCTCGTTTAACGAGGTAGCCGGAATGTCGGGGACAGACTCAATACAATGACGGCACGGTGCTAGGTCATGCGGTGTATGCCAGGGCATTGTACATGAGTCATGTAATGTGACTACTTCAAAAGGTCTTTAGTGTGGGTCCCGGTAGATCTCGACGGCATGTTCTTGTAACTCGAGGTAGCCGAAACAGTGGTGAAACACGGGCACAGGGTTCCATGGAATCGTTAGGGCAACCAAATAGGGAATCCTACAGTCCATGATGCGGCGATCAATACTACGTGGTCCAATTACGGCTTCGGGTTCACGATGAGGTCATGGTAACTCTTCGCCGCGGCATGGCTTGGCCACGACGGGTTTTATAGGCGACAAGTCCTTTCCGGTGTCTCCTACGCCGTGGATCCGTTTGGCTAAGTCTGGTCCCATGCTAGTGAGTGCGGGCGTCTTCTACTAGTGCAGGTGATCGCGGTCATGGGCGACCGGCGGTGGTGCTCCGAGGCTCGCATGGCATCGTTGGTGTGCGTGTCTACGCGTGTGGCCACGTGGCAAGGCTGAGCGGCTGCGGTGGCTTGCTGTCAACACCGTGAGGCCTGGAAGGTGCGGGGATGGCTCGGGTGAGCAGCTCACGACCGTGCCCAGCGGTGCTTGACCAAAGAGCCTGAGGGCACGGACACTGTGTGCATTTGGCTCGCCGTGACACTGCTTGGTGCATGAGCGCCAGCATGGCCAAGGTCGGGCTTTGGGTTTGTGTGTGCGTGCGTCCAAGCGGTGGCCATGGTCGCAAGTGTGGCGGCAAGGTCTGGGGTCATGGAGGTGTAGGGGTTGGCGTGCTAGGCTGAGAGCTCGATGTGGTTCCTCGGCTGCACAGGGCCGTGTGGTGGCCTGTGCAGGTGTCCGTGATCGTGCTGACACAAGCGACCGTGGCGGCATGCCTGTGTAAGATGAAGGACGGCAAGCGGCTTCGAAAGCTGGCACCTTGGGCTTCTGTGTCCCCTAAAGGCGAGGGCAGAAGGGCGGCCGCTATGTGTTCGGTGCGATACCGGACGAGTCTGTCGGTAACCACGGCGTGGCCACTTGGCTAGACAACGGACGACCAGGGCTTGGGTGGTCGGCAAGGCGATGGCTGGCGCGAGCAACACGGGCACGCGGGGCACCATGCTGCGTCGTGCATGTGTGTGCGTCCAAGTGCTGGGCCGAGGCACGTGCGATAGTTCATGATCAGCAGTGGCGGTGTCCATCCCTGCCTCCCATCAAGGAAACGGCTCGACGGCTGGGCCGGCAAGGTTGGCGAACAGCTAAAAAGCTCAAGCCTTGGCTGCGTCTGCGTGGTATGGGTAGCGTCGAGAGAGTGCCGTTGTGCGGGGGTAGCGGAAGACACCGCTGGCTCGAAGGCCGGACAGCAAGGCAACCAGGTAGAGCACAAAAAGTGAGGCTTTGAGGCTGAGGTCCTCACCGGAGGGCTCGACGGCAGCAGAAGGCGTTCCCATGGTGGCTTCGGCTGTTGGCGAGGTGGCTCCCCGTTGTGGCGTCGTGGTGTGCTCCGGCGAGGACGACGGCATGGAGGACAGTGTCATAGGGTGGAAGGTGCTCGCGGTGGTGGCGTGCTTGACGACGTCCATGTGGCTCCAGCGTGGCGTGGTGCTGTGGACTCCAGCTCCTCGGGCAGTGCGGGCAGAGACGGGCTCCTGGTGGCCCATCGTAGAGGGCCAAGGTCATAGAGCACCGCGGCGGGCACTGCGCTTGGCGTGGTTGTGGTGGCCGGCGAGGAGGGCTCCAGACGCTGCGCCCGGACTGGAGGGCAGTGAGGACGAGATGGCGGCGGCTTGGAGGAAGAAGAAGAGGGGCGGCGCACTGGGAGGAAGAAGAAGATGGCAGCGGCTCGGCTACTTATGGGCGCAGACGGCTAGGGTTCCTGAGGTGCCGTCCATCCTCGACGTCCGTGCCAGGGAGGGGGACACGCGGCGTGAATCACGGCACCCGAGTAGGGTTGGGAGCGTCTGCTCGCGCCTAGGGTTGGAGTGGGGCGCCGCGCTTGCGGCAGGTTGGGCGGGCGAGTTGGTGCATCTCGCGACGCGCCTAGGGTTGGAGGGGCTGCGTGCGCCATGTGGTTGGGCCATGCTAGGTTGGTGCGGTTGATGGTTGGCCCACGTGGCCAGCGAGAAGAGGCTTATGGCATGCCTTGGCCGGGCGAGAGCAGTGATGGTTGGGCACACGGCCAGAGAAGGGCCAAGTGAGGATGAGCGGGCTGGCGCTTTGGGCTGTTTGGCCTTCCTATTTTCCTTTCCCCTTTTCTAATTCCTTATCTATTTATTCCTCTATTATATTTACTTCCAAACGCTCCTAAATTGGTATACATGTGTTGCCAACATGTATAGTTCCTAGTGGGGTCCTCTAGGGTTACCTATGGGTTAGTGGGGTCCATGTCGAGGGTCGGCAATTCACGGGCATTGATTTACAAGGAAGGTCGATTGTCTTTATGAGTTAGGTTAAGGGATTTGAATAAGGTTCAAAAGCAAAAGATGAGTTGAGAGAGAGGAAAAGGGATTCATAAGATATTCTAGAAGGGATCAAAAGGATTTGCTACGGACTTGTGCTCTCTGACACAAAACACTAAACCCACAAAGGAACTCCGGCAAACTCCTACAAGTAATTCTATATGCATGCAACAATTTATTTATAAATTGTTCTTAGTTTGACCTAGCATCTACATGCTTCACACATTGTAGGAAAAATTTTAAAAAGTTTGTATTTTTGGCTTCTCCAAAAACCCGGGTTGTTACATGAACCGCCAGTGTAGGCTTCCTCAACACTGCTGGCTTGAGCCAAGAACCGACACTGATATTTACTACAACACTGCCGGTTTGATCCATGAACCGACACTGATATTTACAACAACACTGCCAGTTGGATCCACCAACCGACACTGATATTTACAACAACACTGTCGGTTTGATCCATGAACCGACAGTGTAGGATTGCTCAACACAGCTGGCTTGAACCAAGAACCAACACTCTTGAAGCAACCGTCACTGTCGGTTGGAACTATAAACCGACAGTGTTGTTCAACTGGACACTGCCGGGTGGAGCTAGGAACCGTCACTGTTTCCTATAGATCAGTGTCGGTTTTTAAGGACTGGCAGTGATGTCAACCCCACATCACTGCCGGTATGCCACTGTCGGATCAAAATCCGGCAGTGAAGTGGGTTTTTGAACTGGTAGTGATGTCCAGATCTGGGGTAGTGAAAGCTAGCTTCTTTTGCATATATGGGTGTGCAAGCCTATGAAGAAGATAGACACATCGCATTACATGCAGACAGCGGTGATACGTGTTGGACACATTATGGGCTTGGCTCGTATAATATTTAATAAATCAAATAAAACTCTATGGTACGTAATATTAAGCGTTGTATGGTTTAAAACCGTATGGAATTTTGACTGAACGTTAACTAAGCTTATTTGGTTGGAAATTATCCATCTTAATTGAAAAGCTGAGAAAAGGACAAAGGAGTGCCACACGCACGCGCGCCGCCGGTCGGGCCGGGCCAGGCCATGGGCGAGGCAGGCGGGCCCGCGGGCGAGCGGCAAGCGGGCGGGCAGGCGTGGCCAGGTTTCGCCACTTAATCCACATAATCATGAGAGTTTCTCTCCTTTGTGGTGGAGGCGAATTGATTGCGTCAGTTAATGTCTCTTTTTGTCTCTGTCTCCTGGATTTCCGTGAACTATGGTATTCGTTATACCGGACACCTGAAGGTGCTGGAAGTCTATTGTGATGCCAACTAGATCTCTGATGCTGATGAGCTTTATGCCACAAGTGGATATGTGTTTTTGCTTGGAGGTGGTGTTGTTTCCTAGAAGTCTTGCAAGCAGACTATCTTAACGAAGTCTACAATGGAAGCAGAACTCACAGCATTAGACATCGTTGGCTCTGAGGCCGAGTGGCTTCATGATCTCCTTATGGATTTACCGGTTGTTAAAAAACCCATACCGGCTATAACTATGAACTGCGATAACTAGACTGTGATTACCAAGGTTAACAGTTTTAAGGATAACATGCAGACAGTTGTGATACGTGTTGGATATATTATGGGCTTGGCTCGTATAATATTTAACAAATCAAATAAAACTCTATGTATGTAACATTAAGTGTTGTATGGTTTAATATCGTATGGGATTTTGACTAAACGTTAACTCAGCTGATTTGGTTGGAAATTATCCATCTTAATTGAGAAGCTAAGAAAAGGACAAAGGCCGTGGGCGTGGGAGCGGGCCGGGCCGGGCCGGGCCGAGGCCGTGGCGGGGCGGGGTGTGGCGAGGCAGGCAGGTGGGCAGCGAGCGAGTGGGCGGGCATGGCCAGGTTTTGCCACTTAATCCACATAATCACAAGAGTTTCTCTCCTTTATGGTGGAGGCGAACTGATTGCGCTAGTTATCGTCTCTTCGTGTCTCCGTCTCCTAGGTTCCTCCACTACCTTTTTCCCTCTCCACCGCAGCCATAAATCTAAAGTCCTTCATCAGTCCAGATCTCCCCCTTCGCTTTTGAGAGACCACATCTTAGCCGCCCTTTGGCTTTCCCCGTCCCGTACCTTTGCTAGCATGGAGTAGCGGGAGAGCAGGTGCCTCTGGAACCCTCGTCCGCCTGTGAATCTTGCATGGGGTGTGCGGGCGATTAGGTTTTTGGGGAGCGATTCCTCGACTGCTCGTCCGACGTCTTCTTCCTGGTGATCTATCGGGGAACCCATCTTCTTTCTGGTGACCGTTCCTGGGACTACATAGCGAACACCTTCCTGCATCGATTGTGGTCCACGACTTCGAACAACGCACTATGTCTATTGTGAATGGAGCCTCCGATGCCCTTGGCATGGGACCCTCCGCTGGGTACACTCTTATCTCTATGATTACAGTACTTTGCATACTTACTGTATTGATCAGTATATCATATTTGCATGCTATAACGTTTGTTAGAGATATACATATGCACATATATGTCATCATGAACCTGCTGATGTTTTATTTCTGGATTAAATTGACCATGAAAATGCCTAATTATCTAACAATCCAAAAACCTAATGTTAATCAATTTTTTGTTAGTGGTTTTTCTGCTGCTTTGAAGCCAAACAATTTTGATGGCAAGAATTTCATGATATGGCATGCCAAGATAGTATTGTGGTTGACTGCTATGAACTGCTATCACGCCGCACAGGAGAAGCCTGAACAATTTACTACTGAGGAGGAGCAAAAGTTCTTGGCTACCGATAACCTGTTTTGAGGTGCCGTGATTAGTGCACTTCATAGTAAGTATGAGAAAAACTACATATCTTGCACATCAAGCAAAGAGTTATGGGATGCTCTTGAGGCAAAGTTTGGAGTTTCTAACGCTGGTAGTGAGTTGTACCTTATGGAGCAGCTGTATGACTACAAAATGGTTAAAAACCTTTCTATAGTGGAATAGGCTCATGAGATACAGGCGCTAGCAAAGAAACTAGAACATTTTCCATGTCTGTTACCCGACAAGTTTATGGCCGGCGGTATAATCGCTAAGCTACCACCTTATTGAAGGGATTTTGCTACTTCTCTAAAACACAAGAGACAAGAGTTTAGCGTGGCTGAGCTTATTAGATCTCTTGATGTTGAGGAGAGGGCGAGAGCAAAAGACAACTGTGGAAAATGAGTTGAGTCTTCCGCTGCTAATATGGTGCAAAAGAAAAACTCATTTGCATCCCATAATAAAAAGAAGAAGAACATGCAAGAGAACAACAATACAAAGCCTAAGCAAACTGCTCAGTTTAAGAAGAGAAACAACAAGAAAGGTGGAGGTTACTTTGTTTGCAGGAGTGATGAGCATTGGGCAAGTGTGTGCCCAGACCGCAAATATAAGCAAGAAAAAAAATCAGCAAATGTGGTGATTAGCGATACTGGAGGAGGAACATCTAGGTATGGTAATTTTTTACCTTTTGTTCTTTCAGTTTGTCTTTCACCTGAGTGGTGGATGGATAGCGGTGCTAATATTCATGTGTGTGCTGATGTTTCTTTGTTTACTTCCTATCCGACCGGCAGGACTGGAGCCTTGCTGATGGGAAACGGTTCGCACGCGCGTGTTCTTGGTGACGGTCGTTCTGAAGTTTACTTCAGGAAAGACAGTGCTATTAAAGAACGTGCAGCATGTCCCCTCCATCAAGAAGAATCTTGTTAGCGGTTCTCAAATGTGTCGTGATGGCTTTAAAATTGTGCTTGAGTCCAATAAGTGTGTTGTGTCGAGACATGGAACATTTGTTGGAAAATGTTATGATTGCGGAGGCTTGTTCCGCTTATCTTTGCTTGATGATATGTGTAATAAAGTAGTGAACAATATTAATGTTTTGGATGAGTCTGAATATATGGCATTCACAACTTTGTCACATTAATTTTGGTTGTCTCACACGGTTTGCAAATCTGAATTTAATCCCAAAATTTAACTTAGTCAAAGATTCTAAGTGCCAGGTGTGTGTGCAATCGAAGCAACCGTGCAAGCCTCACAAGGCTGCTGAGGTGAGAAACTTGGCACCAATAGAACTCGTTCATTCTGATTTATGCGAAATGAATGGCGAATTGACTAAAGGCGGTAAACAATACTTCATGACATTTATAAATGATTGTACTAGATTTTGCAACTAAAGATGAAGCGTTGCATTATTTTAAAGTCTATAAAGCTGAGGTAGAAAATCAACTTGAGAAGAAAATCAAGTGTTTGCGATTCGATCGCGGGGGAGAATATTTCTCAAATGAATTTTCTGAGTTTTGAGCGGTGCATGGAATTATTTATGAGAGGACGCCACCATACTCACCATAGTCTAATGGGATTGCAGAGAGAAAGAAGCGCACTCTAACTAATTTGGTTAATGTCATGTTAGAGACTGCAGGACTATCTAAGAAATGGTGGGGTGAGGCTATATTGACAGCGTATCATGTCCTGAATAGGGTGCCCACAAAGAACAAAGAAATTACACCATTCGAGGAATGGGAGAAGAAGAGATTAAATCTCTCTTACCTACGAACTTGGGGTTATTTGGTAAAGGTGAATGTGCCAATAAATAAAAAGCGAAAGCTTGGACCAAAGACCGTTGATTGTGTTTTTGTTGGTTATGCTATTCACAGCGTGGGTTATAGATTTTTAATTATAAATTCTAGTGTTCCTGAGATGGCTGTTGATACAATCATGGAATCTAGAGACGCTATATTTTTCGAGAATGAATTTCCCATGAAAAATGCACCTAGCACGACTAGTCATGAATTTATAATTCTCCATGAGCATAAAAATTTTACTCCGATAGAACAAATTGAGAAACCCTATATGCAAAATCCTGAGGAGGATGACACTATAGTCACTAGAAAAAGTAAGAGACAGAGGACCGTAAAGTCTTTTCGGTGATGACTATATTGTGTACCTTGTGGATGACACACCAATGACCATTTGAAGAGGCATATTCCTCTCCTGATGCTAACTTGTGGAAGGAAGCAGTATGGAGTGAGATGGATTCTATTATGTCTAATGGAACTTGGGAAATAGTTGATTGTCCCTATGGGTGCAAGCCTATAGGGTGCAAATGGGTGTTCAGAAAAAAACTTAGGCCTGATGGTACTATCGAGAGGTACAAGGCAAGACTTGTGGCCAAGGGTTATACTCAAAAGGAATGTGAGGATTTCTTTGATACTTATTCAACGGGTTGCCCGATTGACTACAATTCGAGTTTTGCTTTCCCTGGCAACCTACTATGGTCTTATCGTTCATCAAATGGACGTTAAGACAGCTTTTCTAAACGGAGAGTTAGGGGAGGAGATCTATATAGATTAGCCAGATGGGTTTGTAGCAAATGGTCAAGAAGGCAAGGTGTGTAAATTATTAAAGTCATTATATGGCCTAAAACAAGCTCCTAAGCAATGGCATGAGAAGTTTGACATAACTCTAACATCTGCTGGCTTTGTTGTGAATGAAGCTGACAAATGTGTGTACTATCGGTATGGTGGGGGTGAAGGAGTTATTTTCTGCTTATATGTTGATGACATACTGATCTTTGGATCCAGCCTCAAAGTGATTGAGGAGGTGAAGGAATTTTTATCTAATAATTTTGAAATGAAAGATTTGGGAGAGGCTGATGTTATTCTTAATATCAAGCTTCTGAGAGAAGGTGATGGTGGGGTAACTCTGTTACAATCCCACTATATGGAAAAGGTGCTGAGTCGCTTTGTGTTTAGTGATTGTGAACCTGCTCCTACACCTTATGACCCGAGTGTGCTATTGAGGAAAAATCAGAGAATAGCAAGGGATCAGTTGAGATATTCTCAGATCATTGGTTCGCTCATGTATCTTGTTAGTGCAACAAGGCCTGACATCTCATTTGCTGTGTCCAAGCTGAGCCAGTTTGTGTCAAACCCGGGAGATGGTCACTGGCGTGCTCTTGAGAGAGTGATGCGCTATCTAAAAGGCACTATGAGCTATGGTATTCGTTATACCGGACACCTGAAGGTGCTGCAAGGCTATTGTGATGCCAACTGGATCTGTGATGCTGATAAGCTTTATGCCACAAGTGGATATGTGTTTTCGCTTGAAGGTGGTGTTGTTTCCTGGAAGTCTTGCAAGCAGACTATCTTAACGAAGTCTACAATGGAAGCAGAACTCACAGCATTAGACACCGCTGGCTCTAAGGCCGAGTGGCTTCGTGATCTCCTTATGGATTTACCGGTAGTTGAAAAACCCGTACCGGCTATTTCTACGAATTGCGATAATCAGACTGTGATTACGAAGGTTAATAGTTTTAAGGATAACATGAAGTCTACAAGGCATGTTAAGAGACGACTAAAATCTGTCAGAAAATTGAGAAACTCTGGAGTAATAGCGTTGGACTATGTTCACATGTCTAATAATCTGGCAGATCAGTTCACTAAGGGTCTGTCACGCAATGTGATAGAAAGTACATCGAGAGAGATGGGTTTGAGACCCATATGAAATTTGCTATAGTGGTAACCTGTTCTATGTGATCGGAGATCCCGTGAAGTAGGATGGTAAAACAAGCTAGTAGTAAATTGTGAGGAAAGATCCTTAGTAAGACTCATTTCTGATGCATATCTTTCTTTTCTGTAAGGCAGGTTGGTTTTTACCTTAATGTGTTCCAAGTGGCTTGCTAAAGCAAAGATGTTGTCCTACATCACATCTTTTAAGGAACACACCTATATGAGTCAGACTGCTGGTCACAGACTATGAGATTTGGGTGATCTCTAAATACTCATGAAAGGCACTGAAGTATGACATATATGCTTCAAATAGAGGGGATGCCTTTTGCAGCCTAGTATCAGCTAAGGACTTTAGTGACATTCACCTCACACAAAACTGTCAATTCAAGGCTTAGTCCATTATTTAGTTGCGATTGAGTGAAACTATTGCTCTAGATGGATGTTCAACTTAACAGTCTCCATCGAAACAATGGTATATAAAAGAAATGTGGTTCTGAAACTATTTTGTTACAAACCCTAGAGTTTGGTGAGGATTGTTGGATATATATTATGGACTTGGCCCGTATAATATGTAATAAATCAAATAAAACTCTATGGTACGTAACATTAAGCGTTGTATGGTTTAATACCGTACAGGATTTTGACTAAACGTTAACTCAACTTATTTGGTTGGAAATTATCCATCTTAATTGAGAAGCTGAGAAAAGGACAAAGGCCGTGGGCGTGGGCGCGGGCCGGGCCGGGCCGGGCTGAGGCCGTGGGCGGGGCGGGGCGTGGCGAGGCAGGCAGGCGGGCGGCGAGCGAGCGGGCGGGCGTGGCCAGGTTTTGCCACTTAATCCACATAATCACGGGAGTTTCTCTCCTTTATGGTGGATGCGAACTGATTGCGCCAGTTACCATCTCTTCGTGTCTCCGTCTCCTAGGTTCCTCCGCTACCTTTTTCCCTCTCCGCCGCAGCCATAAATCTGAAGTCTTCCGTCAGTCCAGATCTCCCCCTTCGCTTCCGAGAGACCACATCTTAGCTGCCATTTGGCTTTTCCCGTCCCGTAGCTCTGCGCGCACGGAGTAGCGGGAGAGCAAGTGCCTCCGGAACCCTCGTCCGCCTGCGAATCTTGCATGGGGTGTTCGGGTGATTAGGTTTTTGGGGAGCGATTCCGCGACTGTTCGTCCAACGTCTTCTTCCTGGTGATCGCTCGCGGAACCCGTCTTCTTTCTAGTGACCGTTCGTGGGACTGCACAGCGAACACCTTCCTGCATCGACTGTGGTCTATGACTTCGAGCAACGCACTATGTTTGGTGCGAATGGAGCCTCCGATGCCCTCGGCATGGGACCCTCCGCTGGGTACACTCTTATCTCTATGATTACAGTACTTTGCGTACTTACTGTATCGATCAGTATATCATATTTGCATGCTGTAATGTTTGTTAGAGATATACACATGCACATATATGTCGTCATGAACCTGTTGATGTTTTATTTCTAAATTAAATTGATCATGAAAATGCCTAATTATCTAACAATACGCAGGCACTAAGGTAGCGTGGGGTGCAGTGGAGGAATGGTAGTGCCCCTGGGGCTTTCCACTTCGCCGGTCAAGGGCCCAGCGGCTACATTGGCTGGCGCTTCAAGGTAGCATGAGAAAGAAACCGGGGTGGCAAAACAAAATAGGGCACAGAGGAGAGGGGGCCGGAGGGTGCAAGGCGCCTTCGGGCTCTCCAAGCTTCGCGAGGAGGCTGCATCTCATGGGCCCAGCACCTCGCCTGTGTGTGCACTTTGGTGCCGAACGGAAGGTTATGCAGAGCCGACGGAAAGAAGAATAGGGACGTGCAATAGGAATGGTGGAGAAAAGGAGAAGAACAAAGAAGATAATAGAGAAATAGAGGAATAATGAAGGGTTATGGCTTGGGCCAAAATGGGCCTGCTCGTTGGCTAAAGAAGAGACCATTTTCTTTATCATTTAAGGAATTTTTTAAGGAAGGAAAATTGGCTCCAAACCAAACATGATAAAAGCCAAGGCGCAGACACACGCTCATGCATAAAAACTATATGAGATGCACAAGCTTTATTTATTAGCTTTTCTTTGAAAGCGGATGAGGGAGAGAGAGTTATAGTTTAGGTTTTAGGAAAAAAGAAAATGTATTTATGCAGTGGCATTATGTTGAATACAAGTGAGCTTGAATTCAACCTCATTTTTTCAGAAAAAAAAACATTTTGTTTTAAAAGAGACGCTCTGTCATGACTTTGAATTTATCAAACCATAAGAAGAAAGTTTTATTCTAAAAGTTTTCAAGTTAGAATTTTGAAATTAGGTGGGAGGGGAAAAGTTTGACTTCACATCACATGCAACTCGCATTGCTCAATTTTTTTTAAAAGTTGTTATCTTTACATTATATAAAAAACATGGGATGTTACAAATAAATAGACTTTGCTTATAGTTTTCCATTTAAGTGTGCTATTTCCTTTTATTTACTAATCGCCATTTTTCTGCCAAAAAACTTGTAAGAAATGCTTGTATATATATGGTATAGGCCAGATTTATTCTCGTTTCTAAAAAATGACTTCATCGAATTCCTTTGGTCCCTAGTGCAATTTAGGAGCCAGCGCCATTTGTTTACTACCCAGCTACAGTACACAAATGCAGGCAAGAGCCGGAGTACTGAGAAGTTCTATCGAACAGGCTCTGAAAGGAGCAATAGCTTCTCTATGATTTCCCATACCACCTCTAGACAAAGACACTCAGGCCACCGTAGGACAGAGCTCCAAACAAAGTGATGCTTTTTGGGCCTCGCAGCGTAATCGATGATAAAAGAAGAAACCAAGGAGCATGTATCCTAAAACGAGCACCAGCTTTTCTATGCAGTGATGAGAATCTTAAACCCGTGTGGCCACATTTAGCCAATGCGACAGCAAAGCATAAAATCCTGGTACCTCCAAAGCCTACAATAATACGTGCATGTTATATACACTTCTCCTCCATGTCTAATAATCGCACTTGAGCACAATCCTGCACTTCTCATTTCCTTATCTTGGCTGAAGGAGACGCTACTACTACTTGTGCTGCCTTTTAAAGGCTAGGCAAAAGAACCAATAAAGAGATCTTCCTCGCTAGTGTTAGCCTACTATACGTACTGCCATACTCCTCACTACTGGAAACAGAGACTTTGCCGAGTGCAAAATTCTTTGCCGAGTGTCAAAAATCGGGCACTCGGCAAAGACCTTCTTTGCCGAGTGCTGCACTCGGCAAAGAATTGCACTCGGCAAAGATTTCTTTGCCAAGTGCCGGAAACTCGGCAAACACGGGCACTCGGCAAAGGACTTCTTTGCCGAGTGCCAGACTCTCGGCAAAATCTCTACACTCGGCATAGGCTGCCCGTGAAACGGCGTCCTGTCACGGCCTTCTTTGCCGAGCGCCTGCGGTTAGGCACTCGGTAAAGATTTGTTTTTTTTTTAATGTCTTTGCCGAGTGCCTCAGATCTGGCACTCGGCAAAGATGTAATTTTTTTTTAAAAAAAATTATTTGCCGAGCGTCTCAAATCTGGCGCTCGGCAAAGAAAAAAAAATATTTTTAAAATACTTTGCCGAGTGCCCCCTGGACGGCACTCGGCAAAGATTTAATTTTTTTAATTATTTCTTTGCCGAGTGCTCCTGTGGATGCACTCGGCAAAGAGGAAATTTTAAAAAAAATAAAACATTCTTAGTCGAGTGCACGATGGGCGGCACTTTCGGCAAAACACACCCTTTGCCGAAAGTGCCATGCCCCTAAGTACTTTCGGCAAAGTTTTTTTTTTTTTTTTTTGGCCTCAATTTTTTTGTGCAACCTTTTAAAGCACCGGGAACTCCTAGTTACAATTTGGGGATTTTTTGTGGCTTTTGTTATATTTAGTTACTTTATTTCATTTACTTGAATTTTTTGAAAATTAGAAATTTGAGCTGCATTAATGCGAATAATGGAGTTTAATGATTCAAAAATTGATAGTCATGTTAGTGAGTGTTGTGAGAGGCCGTATCAGAGCCCGAAATTTGGACATCTTGTTCACGAAACATGTCCACGAAATTGCGTGTGAAGTGTTTATAAATTCTATAAAAAGCAAATGAAGTCATAAAATCATGAAACTTGTTGAGATGTCAATGATATCATATGTGGAGGCTATGATAAAAATTTCAGAATATTTAGTTACACGTTGTCACGTCTGATGCTTACAAACAGGACATCTCCACATGTGATATCGAGATACGCTTTGTCTTGCGGCATCTGTTTTGTAAGCATAAGATGTCCGTGCACGGGTCTTCTGAAATTTTATCATAGCCTCCTCATATGATATCACGACATCTCACTTTCATGATTTTCTATCAATTTTCAATCAATTTATAAACACTTCACCGCATTATTCATACCATGTTTACGTGGATAAGATGTCAAATTTCTAATTTCTAAAAATTTAAGTAAACATGACTATAAAATCATAACTAAATATAACATAAAAGCCAAAAAATCCTAATTTAGGAAAATTTAAGTAAATTGTAACTAAAAAAGTAACTAGGAGTTTCGTGCTTTAAAAAGGCTGCACAAAAAATTAGAGGCCAAAAAAAAAAAAACTTGCCGAGTGTCGGGCATGGCATGGCACTTTCGGCAAAGGTGTCTTTGAAAGTGCCGACCATCGTGCACTCGGCAAAGAATGTTTTAATTTTTTTTTAATTTGCTCTTTGCCGAGTGCATCCAAAGGAGCACTCGGCAAAGAAATAATAAAAGAAATTAAATCTTTGCCGAGTGTCGCCCGTCGAGGCACTTCGGCAAGTATTTTTAAAAAAATTCTTTGCGGCGCCAGGATCCGAGACGCTCGGCAAAGAATTTTTTTTAAAAAAAATTTACATCTTTGCCGAGTGCGAGATCTGGGGCACTCGGCAAAGAAATTAAAAAAAAAAAACAAATCTTTGCCGAGTGCCTCCTCGATCCCAAGCACTCGGCAAAGCCGCCGGACTTAGCGGTTTTGACCGCACGATCCTGACCAGCCACCTGCGCATACGCTGCCGCCCCCCGCCTCACCTTTGCGCATCGCCCCCACACACTGCGCCATACATCGCCGCCACCTGCCGCGCACCATTGGCGCACCGGCCTTGCAGCAGCCACCATACACTAGCGCGCCATGTCGCCCGGCGCCGCGTTGCCCAGACGCCATGTTGCCCACACACCGTGCCCTCGGTCGGCCCCACCCCGCCCACCCTTCCCCGCAGCGCTGCCTGCCTTTTGCCCCACACCCGTAGCCGCCGTCCCCGTGAGCCCTTCCCCACACAAGCCCGACACGCGCCCAAGGCGACAGCCACGCCTGGTAGCCCCAGGCCCCTTCCCCCAACCGCGGCTCTAACCCCGGCCCCTGCGCCCTCCGCCTTTTTCCTGGCGTTGCCCTGCCCCGGCAGCGCCCGTGGACCACCATGACGACGCCATTCGTGCTCGACCACATCCCCGACTTTGCCCGATCCCGACGCCCCCCCCTACCCCATCGCCTGTCGGTATGCCTTCTCACTTATTATTGTCGGTAGTGGTAGTTGTAGTAGTATTAGTTGTACTAGTGGTAGTATTAGTACAACTAGTGGTAGTATTAGTAGTAGAATTAGTGGTAGTAGTAGTAGAAGTAGTGGTAGTAGTAGTAGTACAACTAATGGTAGTAGTTGTAGCAATTGTGGTAGTAGTAAAAGAACCAATGGTAGTAGTAGTAGCAATAGTGAAAGTAGTAGTACAAGTAGTGGTACTACTTGGATATATTCTTCTGCATTGATTGATATCCAAACTACATGGCTTCTGTTGAGCCATATGTGCTTGTCGGCCATCGTGCCGTTGTTTTTTGCAGGTTTTGGAAACCTCACCGTGCAGGGGAGGTTCTGCCGAATTTTTTTGTAAATGACAGTATTTTGTTCCATTTTTGTAGAGAAGAGCCCGTCAGAGTTGAGTCGGAGTTCTCGCCACCATGTCGGTCTGCCTGCATCGTGTCGTCTCGCCACTGCACCGACCCGCCACGGCCCCGCTAGCCTGACTCCGTCGCCACCCTAGGTATAACCCCTCTTTTCGTATCATTGTCGTAGATCGCGTAACCCAGTGTGCCGTTAGGGTCACTGTGCCGTTAGGGTCAAGTCATTTGTATGTCCTTCAGATTTCGCACCTCGTCTCCTGCTGTGCCGTTAGGGTCAAGTCATTTACCGGTTATGACGTGAATGGATATCGTTTTCACACAGCAAGCTACGAGCATAGTCGGCCCAATCGACAAACCACAAACAGCGGAGTTGTTACGCCCGGCACTGATGGACTCGACTATTATGGAAGAATTGAAGAAATCTACGAACTATCATTTTATGGTTCCAAACCTCTTACTCCTGTCATATTCAAATGCCACTGGTTTCATCCTGGTGTAACGAGATGGACCCCTAAGCTTGGGCTAGTCGAGATTCGACAGGATTCCGTCTATCCAGGAAAAGATGTCTACATTGTGTCTCAACAGGCCGTCTAGGTTTATTATACGTCATACGCGTGCAAAGACGCCGAGCATCTTAAGGGTTGGTCTATTGTGCATAAGGTATCGCCACACGGTAAACTACCTGTCCCAAACGATGAAGATTACAACTTCAACCCAAACACATATGATGGAGAGTTCTATCAAGAAGAGGGGCTACAAGGGAGGTTTGACATAGACTTAACCGAAGAGATAGGAATGGAAGTAGATAATGAAAGGGATGATGACGAGGACGCTGGAGACGAGGTGCGAAATCTGAAGGACATACAAATGCTTGAGCGATTACATTTCGGCAATGACAATGAAGACAACATTCCTCCTTCGGATAGTGTTGATGAGTTGGACAATGTTGATAGTGATGACGAGACCTATGATCCAGCTAATTTCAATCATGAAGATTATTTCTAATACATGTAATATTATATTTTTTGTAATTATGTTTTGTTCATTTTTGCATATATTTCTAATACATGTAATACTATGTTTTTTGTAATTATGTTTTGTTTATTTTTGCACCTATTTCTAATTACGTCTTGTTTTTCTTTTTTATTGCAGGTGATTGAACAAAGATGGCGGGCGACCGTCATAGGTCTGTGAACTCGATTTACCAAAGACCACGCCGGTCGCAGGAGGGGGCGGAGGGGGTGGCAGAGGGATCGAACAGGAGGAGGAGGACCGCTAGCCGCAGGAGGGGGCCGTCTCCTCCCACGCCACGTGAGGAGGACCGCTAGCCGTAGGAGGAGGTGGCACCCGTGGATGAGTCAGACGAGGAGTTGGTTCGGCAGACGGAGGAGGAGGAGGAGGAGGGGGGGAGGCGGCAGGCTCAGGTTCTGCTTCCTCCAACTCCTCTTCGAGTGTCTACTTGCGAGGTCCCGCGAGCCTCCCACAGGTTCCGCTTCCTCACCAACGCCCAGTGATTCGCCCCGAAGGACAAAAGTAAGTAACTGTATATGTTATCACCACTACTTCATATGATATGATGAAAAAAAACTAATATTTTTTCTTAATTACTTGTGCAGGAACTGGGTGGTTGTGTCGGGTGGTAGCGCACGGCTAGTCAACGGCATCCTAGGTCTTCTGTGCAGGCAGCACTTCCTCGGCATTGTCATGTACGCATCGAAGACGGAGCCGGCCTACTCGTTTGACCACTACGTCGTCGCCTCCGATGCGGAGTACCCCATCAAGGCGGCTCGGGTGAAGGCAGAGTTTTGGGTAAGTCTCCCTTGCACAACATTGCTCAATACGTCACATTCATTGGACTTTTCTTGAAATAATGAATCGATACATCGCTTTTGTATGCAGACTTATTACAGATGCGAGGAGGGATTTGAGGCCAGGGCGGAGCAGGCGACTACCAAAGCCTGTAAAAAACTCGTCACTGACATGCATCACGAGGCGCGCATCCAGGCCATCGTAACCTACTACGGGTCGAAGCTTGGAGAGAGGAAAACCAAGAAAGATGCAAGAGAGATGCAGCTGACCCGGGAGCAGTATCTTGAGGTAAATGAAGAACATCAATATTGATTCGATTTGAGATTAAGTTGGTTTAATTTGATCTTCTTATATGTCCAATACTTGATGACGTGTAGGTGATTCCCTGGTGGTGCAAAGCGTATCCCGAGTGCTGGGCGATGATGATGGACAGGTGGTTCACGGAGGAGTACCTCAAGATGCACAGGGATGCCCGGGACCGTCGTTTACTGATGCAAGGTCCAGCACACCATCAAGGCAGCCACAACCTCGCCGGATATAAACAAGCATGGGTACGCGAATTGATTTATCTATTGTCACGCTCAGTTCTGTCTGATTTCTAATCATCGTGCTGTCTTTCTCGTAGTCGGCGTCACATAGTGGCCAGGCTTGCTCGGACTTCTAGGCATGGTGTATGGCCCACAAGGGTAAGGCGACGTCCGACGTCTCCTTCAACCTGGAGGACCCGCCCGAGGCATACACGAACCCGAGCGTCCACTCCCGCATCAGTGAGTACACTGAGGTGGCGAGGTCACTCCATGGGGCAGACCACGATCCGAGCACCTAGGACTTCGATGGAGAGGCCGTCATGAGGGCGGGGCAAGGCAAGAAGCATGGGCGGTTCTAGCTTGGCGACGGCGTAATCGACACGGCCTCTACTCCCTCTCTCTCTCTCCCAGATCCGAGCACGGAGCACGAGCAAGAGCCCGGCCATTCGCACACGGCCGACCGCTGCACAGCACCGGGTCGACGCACTCGAGGTTATTCCTGTTTTACTCGTCATACATTGATCTTTACACACCTTAATTAGCTTTGCATTACTGAAACATTGGAGTGAAATATTGCAGGCCCGGCTGGAACAAGAAATGAAGGAACGTCAGGAGCTGGGGGCCCAGTTGGAGGCCGAGCGGGCCGAGCGGCAGGCCCAGGCGCAGAGGCTGATGGACATTACGGATTTCCTACAAGGACTTGGGCAACGTATGGGCTTGTCTCTGCCACCTGGGCTGTTGGTTCCACCTCCGCCTCCGCGTCCTGCAGCTGCAGCTACTCCTGTGAGTATCAAAGTTTTTTACTTTCGCTTGTGCTTTGCTTGTATGGCCTCTATCGTCCTAGATTAGCTATCAAAATAATCTTGTCTCATATGCAATCTTTTCTCCTTTGTGCAGTCTCCATCTGACGGTGGTTCGAATAATCCACCTCATGCACCTACGAATGATGCATCTGGGCCTTCACCACAGTCGCAGTGACCGAGATGAGTGCATGTTGTATTTTTTACATTTGTTGTTCACTTGGTGATGAACTTGTGATATACTTGTGATGCACTTGTGGACTTTGACGGACTTGTAAACTTATTTGGATGGACTTGAGCACTTATTATTATATATTGTGATGGATGTGATATGGGCGGATGGATGAGATATATATGCGATGGATGAGATATATATGTGATGGATGAGATATATATGTGATATATGTTTGTATGAATATATTTGTCATGATGGAATGCAAAAAAAATTGCCGTTTTGGGTCACTTTGCCGAGTGTTGCACTCGGCAAAGAACGCCTTTGCCGAGCGCAATGGTCACAACACTCGGCAAAGCTGGCAAAATGGGCGACCAGAAAACAGATTTTCCAGCTTTGCCGAGTGCTGTGACTATAACACTCGGCAAAGAAATTTAAAAAAAAAATTAACTTTGCCGAGTGTCTGCCGTGTTGGCACTCGGCAAAGAGTTTTTTTTTAAAAAAATTAAAAAATCTTTGCCGAGTGCCTAGAGGGGTGGCACTCGGCAAAGAAAATTTTCAAAAAAAAATAAAAGCTCTTTGCCAAGTGCCTTCCGGGTTGGCGCTCGGCAAAGAATTTTTTTAAAAAAAATAAAAAATCTTTGCCGAGTGCCTTGAGGGTTGGCACTCGGCAAAGAAAATTTTCAAAAAAAAAATAAAAGCTCTTTGCCGAGTGCCTGCCGGGTTGGCGCTCGGCAAAGAATTTTTTTTAAAAAAATAAAAAATCTTTGCCGAGTGCCTGCAGGGTTGGCACTCGGCAAAGCAAATTTTTTTTAAAAAATAAAAGCCCTTTGCCGAGTGCCTCACGGTTTGGCACTTGGCAAAGAATTTTTTTAAAAAAAAAAATCTTTGCTGAGCGCCTCACGGGTTGGCACTCGGCAAAGAAATTTTTTAAAAAAAATTAAAAAAAATCTTTGCTGAGTGCCTGCACGGTTGACACTCGGCAAAGTGACCGTCAACGGGACCGGCGCCGTGACGGTCGCTTTTCTTTGCCGAGTGACCGATAAAATACACTCGGCAAAGAGTGCTTTGCCGATCAATTTTTTGCCGTGTGTGCTTTGTCGAGGGCCGCACTCGGCAAAGCCTTTGCCGAGTGCAATATAGCCTTTGCCGAGTACCTCAAAGAACCTGAATCCAGTAGTGCCTTGTGCTATTCTACTTGCCTATTCCCCCATGTGCTGCCATTTAATTATAGACAAAACTTATTAATTTGTTGCATGTGAATCATCAACCTCTTGCAACTGACTCACTTTTATATCCATCGATCGATTTTCACTTACGATCCATTATTTGAAAACAAGCTAGGATTGGTTTCTCACAGAATGAAGTGTATATAGATTGTGAAAAAAAAAATGTTTTATTATTATTTTCAGACGTCTGGTTAAATTGTGAAAAAATACAAGCCCATAACAGTATGTGTTTGCTGCCGTTTACTGCCTAACAATTTTGTTATCGGTCTTCCAGTACAAAATCGTTCTAAGTGATGGTGAGCAAACTAATTGGTCCACAAGTGTTGGACGGTATGATAACCTGCCAGCAGCAACTTGCTTTTCTCTCGTCAACTGTCCATTCGTCATGCTCGTCAAAGGTGACTGCATTGCGGATTATATAGTACTCCCAATTTTAGTGCCTTAATTGCCACTAAATGTGACCATACAACCATACATCATTAAGATTTTGCATTAATAATAAATGTATACCATTCAGGCACATATTAATATTCTATGGAACAATGTTGTTTTAGCTTGTTCTTGATACTAGGCATCTTAATACAAACCAAGGTTTTAAATCTTGGGCTATATATAGCCCGGTATAGATGTTTGAGGCATGTCAAGCTATCTGCATTGTGTTCATGTACAATTTAGCGGCTATAGCCCACTGCCTCATTTAGTTCCGCTATATATTAGCTGCTTGAGATTGATCGGTGAAACAGAATGAACTGATTGGCTGTGATCGCATAACAAATTAATCCCTAGCAGCAAAACAGTGATCGGCAGAATTGTGTGTGACACTAACAAGGGAAGGCTATCGATCGTAGAAGTGGCCTAACACCAATCCATGCTGCTAGTAATAATCTGTGATTCGCATGCTACTAAAGCAAGATGAGTTCGAATGCTGGAGCCGTCAACTAGGTTTTTCGAGAAAATAAAATTTCTGACACCTCCCAAGCCTATATCCTTGGTGTGACGCACGCTGCAAACATGCATGAACGCACGGCATGACTCTTGGAAAATTGATCCATCGTGCTGGGTTGCACATGTCTGCATTTGTATTTGTAGTCTTGTTGATAGGACGGGTCACAGAAGCGCACGTCTAGCTACAATTCATCAGATGCACTGCCACTACATAAAGGATCACATGTGCTCTTCTAAAAAGACAAAATAGTAAGTAACGCCCGAGCTAATCTGGCTACTGGCAGAATATAAAAATAATCACAGAAAATCAAGTCGACTTTTAATTTGTACATCACATATCCTTGTCCCTGTTTTGTTTTCATATCTATGCGCCCAATCCCCGATAATTTTTTCAACACGTAACATTCTACGTCATGTTAGCTTCGCTTATAAGCCGTATTTTTTCAGCTAACGAACAATATTTTTCTCTCACAATAAATCAGCCAACAATACTTTCAACCATGCCTTATCAGCCAAGCGAACAGGACACTAGCCACGCCCTCGCTTTCTTGGTGCCGTTGGCTTGCTGTGTGTCTTAACCAAACCGTAACCGCCGCCCCTATATAATCAGTGATGGCAATTCGACCTCCAATGAAGTGTCACTGAGTGGAGCACCGATGCGTGCGAGGTGACTTGTTAGTGCACAGATGCATCTGCTTTGGCTGCATGGTCAAGGAGACACAGCCTAGAGGTGTAATAAGCGAAGTTGAGCAGGCCTGTTGCCACGGCGTGCTCTAGATGTTGGGTGAAATGTCTGAACTAGAGGGCACGTATTTATGCAGTGGCATTATGTTGAATACAAGTGAGCTCGAGCAACCTCATTTTTTGGAAAAAAAAAACATTTTGTTTTGAATTGGAATGCACGATGGGATTATTGAATAACCTACCCTGACTATGAGAACTCAGGTACATTGTCGTGCTATCATATTTAAGTATTGAGGATTTCTGTCGACCGTTACTAGTTTATGCACCACGGGTATAAGTAATGTATCTAGCCATGGTGCAGAGTCCGGTTCCCGGACAGAATACGCATCATGTCACAAAGTTTGACTCCAAGACGAATTGGAACGCATGATAGGATTATTGAATAACCGCCCTTGTAAGTTGTCAAAGCGATCATGCAAGAAGCTGTACCTCTCGTTGCAGTGTAGGGCATGTTTACAAGTCTCTAAAAAAACAAAGAAAATTTATTTCTAAAAAAAGAGAGAAGGGAGGAAAAAGTTTATTAGCAGGGTATCGACTGGAAACGGATGGATGCAGTGGCATACTGAACCATGTATGAGATTCAGTGAAACAGAATGAACTGATTGCCTGCGATCACATAACAAATTAGTCCCAGGAAGCAAAGATGGTTACTTTGGCATAGACACAGGAAAATCTTATCCGTACTTATGTATAACTAACGACTGTATAGGCAATCAAACCATTATTGCAATGTACCATA